>CM019171.2:21948026-22548026 GCA_009739505.2 Apolygus lucorum
GCACCTTCAAGTCACGTTCACGTGATTTTAACTGTTGGGTCAGATGTTAGTAATCTCGTTTAGGCAAGTTGACTCTCGAAAAAAAATCTAATTGCTGTAGTATAATAATGGGGTGTGCGCATGGGTTGGTAAACTGTTTATTTTATTTTTAATCTAAACTAGACCTCATTCTGAGAATTTTGACACCAACCGCGACTTTCTAGCGTGAGGAGACCTTTATCTATGATTTTTCAACGTTTCGAATGTTTATGATGTCACAGTCGGTTGGGGAGGTCCCCTTCCCAGGAAACTATGAAAAATCATAGAAAAAGATCTACTCATACAAAAAGAGAACGGCTGGTGTCAAAATTCTCAGGATGAGGTCTGCTTTCGATTAAAATAAATTTAAAAAATCAGGCGCACATCCCATTTTATTCAGAATGTCTGAGCTGGGCAACGTTTTCTTATTATATTCAGAGAACGAAATCATTATTTTGATTTTGTGTTCTTGCTTGTTCTTCTTGCTGTTGAACTTCAACAACAAGTGGAATGAACGGTGGATGTGATGGGAGGGGGGATTTTAGTAGCTACACTCTTCCTACAAGACTTATCACAAATTTAACAATAAACTCGCGTTCAAACAATTTCATTAGTTTCTAGAAATTGAACACTAACACAAATTATGAAATAATGTCATGGACTTTCACTAAGTAGGTAATTAGTTATCCTCATTAGGCGAACAGTTGGTCCCAAAGACCCCTGGGTGGTCTCAAAAAATTCTTTGAAATCCTACTTCGAAACATTTCAAGGCGTCTTGATGATGTTTTTCCTCACTTTTTACACCTTAGAAGTGAATGACAATAAACAAACCCTTCGGGGCACCGATAAACCAAATTTCGTAAAATTCGGTCCACAGGAACTGGGCAAAGTGCATAAAAGGCATAAAGTCGAAAATTTTATTTGATTTTTGATTTTTAAACCAATGTAAATTTTATTGAAAAAGCTTTTTTGGAATGTTTCGGATTTACTTCGATGTTTGATGGTTTATATTTGAAAGTACAAAACAAGGAATTGGTTGTTTCCAATTTTTAGTTCTTGTTACAATAGTGTTACAATCTTTGAAGGTTACTTCACGATACCAGCTCCAAGATGATAGTAGGAACTTTCCAATGAAACGAGCGACTTTTTGCTATGGTAAGAGAACAATGGAGTACTGTGGCAGCATGATTCTTCCTGTCACTTCAACACCTACTCCCCTCCCTTCAACGACTCACTCACAAAACCACTGTGATAGATGAAAGCCTATCTAAGAGGGAGGGGATGGACCACTAAGACAGCGTGGCTCTTCCTCTCACTGGAATTTCAAATCCTCCCCTTCCTCCCACAACTTCTGCTCCTTTTATATTCAACATAAGTTACTTCTCATCACTCACATGATTCTGCACACTTGCCAACAGCTAGACATCAAGTAGATTTATTAAACGAATAATTAGGTACATACTTGAGTTTGACACCCACCTTCCAGAAATTTGGATGTGTTTGGCAGTGATATGTCTATCCATGGCTTCTAGTACGACAGACATGGCAGTATGGATGTCTTGACAGCTTTCATATCTAGAATCCAAATTCAAAACTCTTAATGAAATTCAAGAATCAAGGAGCTCGACGATGAATATTTTCAATTATCTGTATTCGCACTTTAATGAGGGAAGTTGTACCTGAATAGTTGGTAAAGGTCATTTAAAACCCTTTGGAGTATATCAGGTCTCTCTAAATATTGCGAGGCAGCAACAAGTATTTGCCGTTCATTCGCGTCACCTGAGATCTGCAACAAAGCCAAAATTTAGATGAAGACAAAGTCGCATACCTAACGGCACCAATTTATGCATGTCACTTGCATCAAACCGTACAAAAACTATACAAATATCACATGGTTTTCACTTACGTGTTTGGCAGGAATGTCGTGGCGGCGGCAAGCACCGTGCAGTGTGCCGTAAAGGCCTAGAAACCACAGAGGGCGACCGATCCGCCATGCGAGTCCAGGAATGTCCGTACCAGGCAAGGCACTATGCTCAGCAATACCTGCACGAGAGAGTTGTTTGATACGACATGTTTCATCGTGTACCCAACTAAGCCAAACCTAGGTTGACCTATTTCTGTGGGGGTGGAGGGGGTCGCTTGAATGGAATAAGAAAAAAAAACAATGTTGAAGGAATCCGGGTCCGTCCTCGATATATCTGATCAGGAGAAGAGCAGTTCAATCCACGTTGATTTATGCAACAAGGGTAATAAAACGCGAATTTTGACATTTAATGATCTGACTGACCACTGTACTGAGTGGGCCTTTTGTGCAACCCCATGCTTGACATGGTGGCGGGCATTGTGCCTAGAACTTTCGCCGAGAAACATCCCTACAGATCAATCATAAGATCAGAGGGGCGGCAAATCTCCCAATGTTGTCCCAACGACCCATTCTGGTATACAGATGGATCTAAAATGGGGAATGGTACAGGGATTGGAATTTACGGGACTAATCCCAGACGGAGCCACTCAGCTCCTCAGGGAGAATACGCCTCAGTATTTCAGGCTGAAGTACTTGCAGTTAGGGTCTGCGCTGGGGAAAGTCTGCAGAGAGGACATCGCGGTGTTCACATCTGCATTCTCTCGGACAGCCAGGCTGCGATCAAGGCTTTAGCCGCTTCCTCCATTAACTCAAAGTTAGTGTGGGACTGCTTCCAGACCCTCTGCCTCCTATCGCAACACAACAGTGTTTCTCAGGAGTGGGTGGCAGGACATAGCGGAGTAATGGGAAATGAGAAAGTAGATGCGCTGGCCAGAAGGGGCTCACTAACCCCATTCATTGGTCCAGAGCCAGCCATTGGCATTCCCAAATCTTACTTTAGGGCGACCATAAACCGGTGGGTCACTAATGAAAACACTAGTAGATGATCAAACCTTAGAGGACATGCTCTAAGTATGCGCATGGTGGCCAAACCCAACACCAGCGCCACAGAAGAGCTGATGCGGCTAAGCCGCAAGGAAGTCAGGTTAATGGTCGGCCTGGTAACAGGCTTCACTCCACTCCGATTCCATCTCAACCACATTGGGGTAAATCAAAATACAACCCTCTGCAGGCTGTGTGGAGAGGCCGAAGAAAAAGCCTCCCACATAATATTTGACTGCGAAATGCTTTCAAATCGCAGGTTTCACCTCCTCGGGTCACCTACACCCATGGAGGCTTTTCCCAGCACAAACCTAGCCAAACCGATACTGGCCCTTACCAAAATGCTAGGACTCTTTGACTAGGAACAGAATCCGCGGAGTAGCACAATAAGCCACTAGGCTTCAGCGATTTGGGCTTCCATCACCCTGATCCGTGGATTCATCTACAATCTACAATCTCTACTGTACTGTGGAAGTCGAGGTGCCCAAACGCCCGATGTTGTTTTTCATACTTGAATGAGGATATCACCTTGTATTTTATTGACAGAGAATTGTAAAACAATAAGTTTTTAATAAAAGTCTTTCAACATGTAGGGATTCCTATGCTCTATACAGAATCCAAGATCATTTCCCGTTAAAATGTCGAATCTAACCTGTTCCTGCGAGGTTGGTTCCGGAGATATCCAAGGATTCCAAGTTGGGAAGGCTTTCGACAATATATGCGAGCGTCATGTTTTCCTTATTGTACTGTCCCATCTTGTCACTCGATTGCGAAATGTCCAAATGACTGTAAAACATCAAACATATTAGAAGTCAAGAGTTTTTCGCAATATGCATCTGACCAATCATTCATTCATTCATCAGATCTGACCAATCTACTACTTGGGTTGAAATTTTTCATATGGCAAGGAAGCTTACCGCAGTTCGACACAAGCGAATTTCGGAAAAAGCTGTTGATTCACTGTTCCGCTGTCTGATACAAAATTTATCAAAACCATCCCAAATTCCAATTATCTTGATATCTACTTGAACTAATGAACAAACTTTGTATCGCCTTTTATGGGGCCACAACACTGATTTACCAATAAAAATACGACTTAATAAATTATTTCGCTGAATAACACGAATAACGAAATGTTCACAGAAGATTGTGGCCAGTCAAAATCCTGGAATTTCTGAGGTCACCAGTGACTACATGGAAGAAAGGGAAAGTAAAGTTCAGTCAATGAAGAATGGATTTGTGGATACTATACAGAACAATATTACCAAGGAATAACTTAAGTAATGCACCCTGAAGAGCATTATTGTGAGCTGATTCCAAGATCCCAGATGGCATATGCCCACCAAAATTCAAATATAGGGTCTCATTATTTTATTTTATTTTTGTTACCAAGTGTTTTGTTCCTAGGTATTTAAGCCCAAAAATTGCGTTAAAACCGATGAAAAATTATTAAAAATTTGTGTCTGAGGTATTATGAACACTGGTGGGATCAAAATTAGTCACATACCTACTTGAGAACCTAGAAATAATACCACACCCGCGGTATTCTGTGAATTTATGGAGAACTGCTAGATTTTGAGTTCACTAGTTGAACAACATGAAAGTCGAGGTCTACTCGATAATCAGGTCAGCTGTAAGTACCTTATCCGTGTGGTGAGATTTCCCATTTCTCTGGATTTTGACACTTTTCTACAAACAGAAGGATCTTCCCCAAATGACACATTCTACCTGCTATCTAGTGGCCCAAAATTGAAATTTGAGGTCACCAGTTTCTTCGAATAAAGCAGATGCCCTAATGCATCAAATAGCGTTGCTAATTTGATAATCAACAACTCCGAGACAGCAAGTAACGCTACAGTTCCACGCTTAGTTGTCCTCAATCCAAGTGTACAGTTCTGTGCATGGAAGTGTTGAATCATCAACAATTAACTTCCCTCGACCGGGGATCGATCTCCTATCATTCCAATTCTGAATCGGAGCTCCTACCACATGAGCTAAGGAAGTGAATGGACAGAAATGCGAAGAGGTCGCTGATCACAACATCTCCCCCCCCCCTCCCCCCATTAGGAAATCTTAGGTACTCCGTTACCTAGTCAGGAAGGTGAGAGGCATCTTTGGCCGGCGTTTTCCAACCCAGTGAGAACGCGCTATTTTTGACTGGCTTCGGAGTTTTTGTTATTGTTCCTTATTGAAGGGGGGGGGGGAATTTGCTGACCTCAACGTTTGTCCGAATAGGCGGTGGCTCGACTCGTGTCTTGGGAGGGAGTTGTTTTGATGACCTAGTCTTAATGAATTATTGTTTCTCTGAAAAATGCTGAGGAGACCATCTGGGTCCTACCGACTGGGCTACAATGTTGAATCATCAAAAATTAACTTCCCTCGACCGGGGATTGAACTCCTATCGTTCCAATTCTTAATCGGAGCTTCTACCACATGAGCTAAGGAAGTGAATGGACAGAAATGTGAAGAGGTCACTGATCCAGTGTCAACATGGGATGTCAGTGTGTGCTGTTGATCCGTGATGCCTGACTTCTGTTACTCATTGATCTTCGTTCGACTTTTCCTCTGCTTCTTTGGCTCCTTTCTTAGCTCGGGCCATTATGACCTCATGACTTCAACTCTTGCTCTGAGATGATCGCATCATTCCTAGTCCCAGCACTTTTGGTGATGACAGTTTACTATGATGGGTTCAACTAAAAGGTTTGACCTGGTTACTCATGGGTGCCATTGAGGGAGGTCCCAGAACTCCTGCTAGAGCGTGCTTCTGGAGAAGCCTGAGATACCGAGACAATGGGGTATTTCAGTCAATTTTTTTTATTTTTTATTTTCAAAAGAGTATGGCTCAGGAATAACGGTAATCGGGTCTGTTCGTCGAGAAAATGTTTTTAAAAAATCAGAGAAGCTAAGGAAAGTTGAAGATTTGAATGGTGTGACGTAGCTAGCCAATGGGGTATTTCGGTGGGTCGGAAATTCAGGTTTTTGACCTCAAATTTGGATTCAGCACCCTTGAAAACCTATGTACTACAAATTTAAGCCCAATGATACTATAACATGTGGTAGAAAAATTAATTAAAGAGATCACACGTTTGAAAAAGGCGGGCCGCTATAAATGCACACACACTAGGCAAAGAATACACCGCGGACTAAGCTGCGCGCGTGTGTGAGTAGAATGTTTAGTATCCAAGAGGGGTTTCTGTGCATGGATACTTTTTCAAAGACGTAGCTAGTCAACTGTCTTTGAAAAAAGTATCCAAGCATAGAAACCCTTGGAGGACCTCTTGGATACTACAAAATACTACTCACACACGCGCGCGGCATAAGTGTGTGTGCATTTATAGCGGCCCGCCTTTTTCAAACGTGTGATCTCTTTAATGAATTTTTCTACCACATGTTATAGTATCATTGGGCTTAAAGTTGTAGTATATAGGTTTTCAAGGGTGCTGAATCCAAATTTGAGGTCAAAAACCTGAATTTCCGACCCACCGAAATACCCCATTCTGGAGCCAAAAGTTCGGTACAGCTCTCTCGTTTTGGTCCCTTGAAAGGGAAGGGGATGCTAGATGTGTTAATTTGTAATCACCCATCTACCTCACGTCGTCCATGAGTCACAATATAGCATCCATGCATACGACCATAACATCCATGAAGCTAATTGCATTAATTTGTGTAACGTTTCAGTTTGGCGGATTCCCTTCACATGAAATAACTCTAGAATCAATATTTTAATACGAGTTACAGCCCCAAGAAATAAAAAATACAAGTTAGATCCTCTCTTGATCCACTCCACCGATTTCACTTCTTTCACATCCTTAAGTTATCTCTTGGATTCAAAGTAAAACATAATCATTTTTCAAAGGGTTCATAAAAATATAAAAATACATCATGCGATACTGGTGAGTTTTCAATGAGACAGGACCTACTTCCTAATTTATAACCAGACGAATGAATTTTGTCTGTCCTCCATCTTATCTAAACAGGTGGTTACCTAAGTGATTAGGTAATCCAGGTGAATGTCACTTGGCCAAATTACTCTGTTATCGGTCACTTAACACTGACAATGAAACATTTCTTCCAATTTTTCATTAGCAATGTAAAGCGATCCACTTGCAACGTCTCAGACAGAAAACGTCTATTTACATTATTAAATTAATTTTTCACGACGTTTTTGGCCACGACTGGGACCACAAACCAAACCAGGTTCTACGAATCTACCAGCTTGAAGGTTACTACATAAAATGTCTATAGTAACTTCTGAGCAAATTTCTGGAGCTAATTTCACAGATAATTTACCTAACGGAGGCAAAATCGAGATGAGGAATTTAAGAAGACCTTTTTTGCTTGGTATTTTCTAGCACACTAGGTCGACTCTAAGGCACCTACGACTACGTAGGGAATGTATAGACTGACAATGCATTCATGACGAGGTGTGACAAGCCTGACTATTTTATTCAAATGTAGTCGCAAACACGATTGAAAATTGATGAGGTTGTTCCAGTGTACAGGCTGTAGGTGTAATAATAGCTCATGACATCACGCACATGTGGACTGCTCATACGGTACCTCGAAGAACAACCAATTAGCGTGCCAACTTCTAAAATTGCGGAATTATGGTAAACTCGGTGGAATGCTCACGGTGGAAGAACGGTATTTTGTTGAGGTTGAAAGTCGTGATGCCCAAGAACTCGTCGTGAAATGTCTTATTATAATTACACTCCACATAATTTTTTTCATATTATAAAAAAAATTATACAAAGATGATAGCTGGATAACAAATCTGTCAACAGTTATTTGACCAGCGAATAAATTATTCAAAATACCTAGATTGACAAGTTAACTATAATTGATCTTTTAGTTCTATTCTACACTAGCGAAAACAAGTTTTACAATATCGATAAATACTGTGAAAATCGGAGGTAGGTATATCTATCGTCTCACTTCTTCTAGAGAGATTTCTACAACCTTGGGGAAACATGTTGCTTTTAACCCTAACATTATGCTTTGAACCGACCCGCTATTTCACACCAAACGAGAACGAGTAGGTGTCGCCTAATAGAAGAAAGGTCCTGTACTCAATCCAGCTGTCGGTAGTTAAGGAATAGTGGATGGATGAGACCTGAAGGAGTGATGAGAGATAAAACCATCAGGAAACCTAGAAATGAGAAGTATGTAGAAATTCCTACTTCTCTGAAGAAGAAAGAGTTTTTTAGGATGCACAGGGGTTGCCATATAGAAGATATGTGGTACCTGTCAACAACTCAATATTTACATTAGGCTATGAATAGTTTATGGGTAATTTTCAAACTGCTAGTTCTTTCATTTCAAAAACGAACATTTTAAACTCGTATATAGCATTGAAAAGAAGGGCTTTTTTGTAGGTTGCACAGGGGTTGCCATAGAGAAGAGATGTGGTTTCTAACCAGGAGCATCTAGGGAAAGAAAGTGGTGGAATGGCCCTAGCGCTATCTAGCGACGATTAGATGAACCTTCTCTTCTTTTTTGGCAAGATGGATCCACCTCCGTTATCAACTGGTGGAAATGTCTATAGATCCCTGCCTAATCTATTGGAAACCAGAAATTTGCCCTCAATGAAGAAGGCAATCAAATCTGTTTGATGCATCAATAAGAAAGGCATTCAGTCTGAAATGAAAATCTATGTACTCGTAGGTAAACAACACTAATTTTTAAAGCATTCTATTATTTAAGAAAGAATTAGAAACACAACACACGATAGCTACATCACATAAGCCAACTGATAAGAGAGATCACATAGGTTTTTGAGTTCCGGAAGGTTCATCTTATCTTTGCTAGGCAGTGCTCACGCCGTTCCACCACTTTCTTCCCCTAGATGCTCCTTTTCTAACCAATCACTCAATTATTAAATAATTTACATTAAATCCTCTGCTAGGCTATGCACAGTTTATGGAATATTTTCAATTGCCCTAAATCTTATCAATTTTATTGCCCACAAAAAACGAAGATTCACTTGCCAAAGTCAAACCTCTTTGATAATAGTAGATATAGTATTGAAATGATTTCGTAGGGTTGGCATAGAGAAGAGATGTTATATCTAACCAATAACTGAACCTTCACATTAGATCCCCCGCTAGGCTATAAATAATTTTTATGGGATACTGCTCGTAAGAGTCTCTTAAGTCTTTCTCTTTGGAAAAATCAAAAACATATTACATTTAAAAATGGCAATCACTCACCGTAAAGTTTTGACTTTACAAATGTTAACGAGACAATCTTGGATCTTGAACACATTGTGGAGCGTTAGATGAGTAAGATGTTTGAGTTTGGTGATGTACTCGAGGTTCTCAACGTCTGAACAACCAGAGAGATCCAGCTCCTGAAGATTCGGAAGCGACTCGAGTAACAGCGGGAAATAACGCCTATCCCTGAAGAGTAGAAAAAAAGATTATTTGAGGAGAAGAAACACTGATCTCAACTGACAGTAAATAATCAAGTTTTGCAATTTTAGGAGCTCCATAGTCAAAATTAACATTTTTCAGGCACATTTGGTTTATATTTTTCGATCAATGTTTAGTGCCTATCAATGAAGGCTGCTGAACACCTTGAATTGAAGAAAAATGAGCGATGACGCTATTCATTCTTGTTCGTCCTGAAGCTCAGACATTTGGACACTCTTCCTCCAAGTCCACTGGAAGTTAGGGAAGATCTGCTGTGTGAGCGGCAACTTCAACTCCTCCCTGTCCATCCAGGGAGATGGGAAATTTACCGCTATTTCCAAAGTTATATATATATTTTTAAGTGTATACATTGTAAATTAAGGGAGTTATGACCTATTTAGAGATGTGAGGAAACACAAAAAAGAATTGAAAGAGAAAAAACACTGAAAAACAAGGTTTAAACCTCCAGTGGTAGACCTCTTCTCATCCTGCAAATGATCAATATTTATCATATTTTTGAATAGCTTTCGGTCTGAATGTCACCTCATCTCCTGGTGTATCTAAAGGTGTTCAATGAACAACGTATTGGTAAAAACGGATTTTTATTACTCAGAAATACGTAATAGTAAAAATAGGTTTTTTAACCATTACATTTCTTTTACCCTTGTATGTACTCCATCGAATACTAAACGTTTTTATATCCCAGAGTTGCATAATGTGGTGAGGAAGGTGGTACAAAAGTTTAATTTTGATAATGAAATGATAAACGTTGGAGAATTGGAAAAGTCTGAATTTGGGTTGGAATATTACAAATTTGACCTCAAGGCACTGCAGCCATTACTTGAGTTCAGAAGAGCGCTTAGTCATTCTATACGAGATTTAAAAAAATACACAAAGGGTAGACGGCGGAGCGGTTTGACATTTTCACCGTTTTGTGCAAGAAAGCGACTCATACTAACCCCTGAGTGGGTAGTGGGATAAAGAGGAGGGTAAGGTCATGCATGGGGATAGTTTCTACGAGGAAAGTGTGAATCACAGCCCTCAGGATATCCACTGTGAACCACAGTATTTAAAAAAAACGTCTGCCAAGTGGGTGTGGCACATAGCTTCCTCGTATCCATAACCCGATTATATAGATGAGCAGATGCATAGTTGTTAATCTCAAAACACCAATCTCTAAGTACCTTCCACTACCCTCATAGGGGACCATCTACACGCTAATCTGGACAATCCTAGAAAATTTCATCAAATTCGGATGGAAAGTTAAGTGAGTAGATGTATGTGATAGGATCAAAAAATACTTAGCCTCGGCTGGGATTCGAACCCGCGACCCCTGGGGGACAGTTGAAGTTACAGCTGTTACTAGGAATTTACGTTTGCGCATGCGCAGTCGCTTCTATCGGTCCGGGGATGATGATTTTCATAGGGGACTATCCACAACCTAATCCACATAAACCCTGAAAATTTCATTGAAATCGGGTGGAAAATGTGGAAGTTATGGCCGTTACAAGGAAATTCACGTTTGCGCATGCGCAATGGCTACTATCAGTCCGAAGTTGACGATTTTCATAGGGGACCATCTAAATACTAATCTGTAACATCCCTGAAAATTTCATCGAAATCGGATGGAAAATGTAGAAGTTATGGCCGTTACAAGGAATTCATGTTTGCGCATGCGCAGTCGCTTCTATCAGTCCGGGGATGATGATTTTCACAGGGGACCGTCTACACACCAACCCGCACAATCCCTGAAAATTTCATAGAAATCGGACTATAACTTCGTATAGTTATGCGCGTTACAAGGAATTCATGACAGACACACAGACAGACAGACACACAGACAGACAGACAGACAGACAGACAGACAGACAGACACGGAACCAAAATTGTTCAGAAAGGTCTAAAACGCAAAACGCGAGTGGAAATTTTGATTTTGGAGAACTTTTTTTTTTCGTCCTTGAAAAGTGAAAACAAAGCTTCCGCTACCTTGGTAGACTCGGAAGCAATAGGCTAAGGTAGCACCTCGCTCTGAGGTCTACCACTGGAGGGTTAAAAAGACACTTCAAAGAGGTAGAATCGACAACTAAAGGGTTAACAGTCTTGAATGTGTTCACCCTGTATGGTACCTAAAATTTACTACAACCTAGACTTTATGACAAAACCCTACCTTCTCTCCTAGAATTATAAGCAGCCATATGACTGAGCAACAGTTTTCTTTGACACCTGACTCGATGGTACGATTACTTGCGTTTTATCGAATCGCGACTCAGTCATCAGTCCTACTCCAGAAGACGATCCTGTAGGTACCTAATTTCATACAAGATCACTTCCCTTACCCTTGTGGTTTAAATTTGAAGATCTAATAGGTAACATCTATTGATACTCCTCTCCCTCTCTACATAGATATAAGCCTCATCGCTTATAGGATAATATATCTGATGATCCTGCAAGTACTTACGTTAATACAAGATCACTTCCCTTACCCTCGTGGTTCAAAAGATCTAATATGTAATTAGACCCCCCCCCCCCCACAATACATAGATAGTAGCCTCATTGCTCAAGATAATATTCCCATCTACTTTGAACTGATCTCAAAACCCATGGGGAAGAGAAGAGTCTCCACAGATGGCATAGCCGCAAGAGGCACAATCCTCCCTCCATCATTCCTGACCATCAAGGTGATTCAACCTTGTCCCTCACCCCAATGTCCGGGGACGGATCTCGTACCCTGAAACCGAGCAGCCAGAAGGACAAGACTGCTAATACAATACCATCGATTGTAGTGGTCAAGTATTTGTTCCCAAATATAAATTGTTATACATATTCAACTTGTATCTATTCATCATCCCTTGTACTTGGGTTGGTTTCATCAAGGAGTAGGCGATCAATCGAAATGTATAGTTCTAGGGCTAGAATATATCGTCAATCAGATTACACTGTTTACTCAACCCATTCAACCCCGATACGCCTGATACTCGCTCCCACCCCATGGCCCATGCTGCTCCTTTCACAACATTCGATATAGGGGGCGTATTTTCTTCTCGAAAGAGTGCTTCATTGCTATAGTAAACGAAAAAAGCAGTTTTTATGTATTTTTTCGAAATGTCATCATATGATGTCATAGGGCCACAGGGATGTGTATCACCGTAGGATGTGCTGGGTTGGGGTTGATATGACGAGACGGAAGTTCCCGATTTGTTGCTGGAATCTTTTGTTTTTCCGTTTACCTTCTTCGACTTTCATGAACTCACGATCGAAAAAACAATAAAATCTTTCTCGGGATGAATGATGACTCGAAATAAACGTCCGAAATGCGAGGAATGGGAGAACTGGAGGGGCCATGCAACAGGAGGCTGGTAAAGGCGCAAAACAGCTGATTTCCACAATCCATCGTGTTATCTAGGTCGAGCAAAGGGTGCTAACGGGAAAACAACCTTCCCAGGCCTCAGCCAACATTTTTGAAGAGATAGAGGTAACCGGGCCGACCGAAATTCCGCCCTGACATCATATGATATCATCGGGGTTGAATGGGTTGAATTATCTGAATCTCCAGAACAATACAGTATCAGCCACGACCAATCACAGCGATTCCAGCTGAAATGTTCGAGGATGCGATGCTCCTTCAGACACCGTCTGCAAGAATGCATAGAAGTGGAAGGACGGAACTTATCAGACATTCTTTTTCATGAATAATTTTTCCCCATGAAATGTTCATAAATTTACTAAAGCTTGTGTTTTGGTCAACGAGGTATCTCGAAAAATGAACAATTGTCAACAAATTCAAATGGCCACTGAGTCTTTACAACCCACTCTGTACAATGTCATATGAATGCCATACCTAGTTCAAAGAAAAGGGGGTTACCTGTGAATGTAGAGATTCCGTATGGCTAATTTCCGGAGGTTGGGTGCTTTCAAGATGTATCCTCGTTCTTCGAACGACATCGGCGACGGGTCCGGCCATGGCACAGAAAACGACAAGGAATCCGGGAGCAGCTGGACGCCCGCTCCCACAACTAGAGACACAAGGCGGTCACCATACAGGTTCAAAGTGGTCAACGACTGGTCGCTTATCTGTTGACATTTCGCTATGTCCAGCTCGACGAGCCTATGGCTCAGAACAGTTTTAAACCCGTCGTCGGAAATCGTGGAATTCCTAAGTCTCACGTATCGCAAAACGGTAGAGGATCGGTCTTTGAACAATCTCACGAACCTGTCATTCACCTGATACCCGCTAAGTTGATAATGTCGGATCAGAGCTTCGCAGATTTCCCTAGGTAGGGCATGGCCCGGTTGCAGCTCGTACCCCTGAGTGGCTGGATCTTCCGTGAAAACACTGTTCAAATTTCGCACAACGAACTTGAAACACTGACACAGCAAAGTCTCCGGGGCGTTCGGTTCACTCGACGTATACGCCTCGAACACGGACATCATGAGGAAACTCGTTCGTTTGCGTTTCAATAAAAATCAAACTTACACGAACCCCGATGATATGTGACACTCCGATGCAAACATCTTGCACAATAACAATACTCGATACCTTCAACTACGCCTCAACTCATCACATGAATTGTTTTTCTCCCAGTCAAGTCGAAGTTAACGTCAACTAAGTTGTATTTTCACAAGCATCGGCAGGGCGACGCGTGCTTCTCCACAGTCATTTCGGGTGTCGTTGTTATTTTTAAGAGAAATGTTTCAAACAAATAAAAGGATGCAAAAACACTAGAGAAACTTGAAACTGATTCTGATTGAGAAGTCCAAGAGATTCTTGGGGAAGGGGTCAACAGCTGATGGCGATGACCGACTGTCAAGTTGTCAACTCAGCTGAAAAATAAAGTCCGGGGTCAGTGTTGCCAATGGCTTCACATTGGTTCTAGACGCGTTGCTACTTCTATCCTTATAACATTTTGTAATAGATCCACAATATTTTTAGCTCCTACATTTATTTGATCCTTCCTTGTGAACAAAAAAAGAGACATTTTTCAAAAATCGAGCAGTCAAGGCAAAAATTAGCCTGAGTTATCACTTTAGGTAGGCAGTACCTACTCCCTTCGGAACGTAATGGCTGCAAGCCCGCACTATTCACCAGTATGCCACGGTTTGCCTATATCACGATGTTCCACCTCAGCTCTGGTCCCGCAGTAAAGTTATTACTCAACGGTTTCGTGTAATAAATACAGACGAGATCGATATTACGCTAAAATTCGAGCACGTTATGCTTTCAATTCTTCAATGTATTCACTCTATACCAAAATATTCTTTTCAAGGGTTAAAATATTCCCTTATATCATCATAATGAAAATAAAAGTTTACGTTTTAAAAATTTATTTTGAGCCCCCTCCTCCCCCCTCCGCATTTTCCTCAGTTATCATGGACCGATTTTGGGGAAATTTGGAATACGGACTTCAAATGGGGTTAGAGTCCGCCACTTCTAAGGAAGGAAAATAGGGGTTGCAATTTTCAAAACGCCCTTGAATTCGACTTTCAATTTTGGACAGTTAAAAAGTATCGGACGATCGGCATAAAATGCAACTTACATTACTTACTTACATGACTCAGCAGTTTATCTTACTTAATTGTGGAAAACGGAGAATAACGTAGATCTTGAACATAGCTTCATATTTAATCAACTTCACGAATAAAATACAGTTCAACATCCGTACATCATACAAATCGAGTAAAATCGGGTAGAATCATAAATCCAGGGCTTCGAGTCGACAGACCGAATCAACAGACGTTCGACCCGCGACGCTCCGCAGTTCCGCCAACACAACAGCACAGATGTACCATGGAGAAGAGATATTCGTATTTTCTTGACACTCCCTCCCGAATATCCATCAAATAGGGGACATCTGTTGGAACTGACTGTTGGCTCCACTGACATATTATTGCAACACAGACTTATTGTGATTAACCAGCACACACGTCCTGTGGAACAAAAGAACACAAGCACAAGTAAACCATTACACAAATAACATTTACATAACAAGTTAACCAAACTTTGTGTGAATTTGGACTTTTTGCATGGCTTGATGATCTAAAAGATTATACTTAGATCCAATAAGGACAAAGTTAAACACTGGTTGTCATCTCAACAGTTCAAAAGAAATCAACCCAAATCGAATTCTTCGAGAAAACTGGTAAAGATAGAAGCCTAAAAGTTGCTTAACAAGTGAAACCACAACGCCACGAGAGGAATCACAGGAAGTGAGCAGGGATACGACGAAAGTGAACAAGGACAATAAGACTGAGACGAAGAATTGCCACAAGATTATTACAACCAGCATCAAACTTCTATTATGAAATCATCCTCATGTGCCCAATAATGCAACATTATTGTCCAAATAGAACGGTCCCTGATAATTTCGATACCAAGGAATTTCCTGGTATCACCTGTAATATAAAATGCAGTAACAGATGTTAGATTCTAACATAATTTCAATTTCACAATATTATTCTGATATACCTAATTGGAAGCCACTAAAACATCAGTAGGTTACGGTTGTAAGATGAGAGGCTAGAGATCCAACCTTTTGACATACCTGATTATTTTCTTCTCCTTTCTTCCTACAACTCCAACTAATTATCATAATAATTTTCATACCTATTGAAATTTCAAGTCCACATTTCTCTGGAGCGACAAATTCTTGATTATTAGCCTCCATCAAACTTATTGCAATTGAGGTGTTTATAGTTGATAGGGTGAAATGTGACACAAACGTTCCTCTTCTTAGTGAAGAACATACTCCAACGTACTCTATTCATCTCCTTCTTCCTTACTGATTTATTCACACGTATTTGACTCAGTTTCCTATTCTGTAGAAAACTCTAGAATCTTTCAAATAGGTAGTCTGATAAGGTCGTCTCCTTCGAAACTAACCTGCTTGGATCTCACTAACGTTTTAGTTTATTGCATGAAACACATCACAAACATAATAATATTATGTTTATATTATAGACTGTTTCTGTTCATTCCAGCAGAACACATACTAAATTGTCTATATTATGTCTATATCCAGCAAAACACATACTAAGTTAACTCTAGGGGCGACTTTGGTTTTTACTAAAGTCAAACTTATAAGCTCCACACATGTTTGCTATATGTTCAACATGTGTTTTACTGACGGTAATCTGGCACACGCACAGAGCACTGAAGACGAGTTAACAGAGGAGAAAGCAAATGCCAAAATGGCGTGCAAGCACCCCTGAGGCTGCCTCAGTTGCGCCATCTACCCTCAGCTAAGGAACTACTACAGAAACTGAAGTGGTGGGGGAATTCTCTTCATGAATGCGATCTGTTGCACTCATCTAGAACTACGTCCACCAATCAGAACGCTTCTAGGGCTCCCAGCTTCAGCTTTCAGCCCAGTGCTCAAAGGTTAACAGATGAAATGAGTACATCATAACTTGAATAACATGACTCTGAGCAAAGAAGATAATAAATTCACACAAATCTTCTTCTCTAACTCCAAATTCGACCAAATTCTGCAGCAGTATTATGCTGTGGCATATAAGATTCACAAACAGTTAGACCTATATTTTTTCTAATAAGGATATAATTCACAGATGACGTTTTATAATCCATTCCTCCATCAGTTCCCAAACATTTAATTTTATTTATGCATGGTTCAGTCTAAAGTGTCATCTAAGACCTCCATTATCTCTCATACGGATTTCCTCCTCAATTTTCCTCCCTCACATTATCTCACATAGGTACGTATTTCGTTAGCACTGATTTTCCATATTTTGCCTGATAAGCCTCAATTTTCCTCCCTCCTAAATTTAGATCAGAGTCACTCTTTCCTCAAAAATCGTTCATCAAAGATTGATTAATTCGAATCTGTTTCTAAATTTACATTTTCGAGTCGTTTTCGTAAAATCAACTGTACCTCAGACTTGCTTTCAACAGTGGTACCATCAAATTTACCTTGTTTCACAAGTTCAAGTGTCAGTTATTAACTCTCTTTTAATTTGCTAATAGATTTTCTATTACTCTCAAACGTTATACTTTTTTTCAGACTTTCAAACGTACTAACTTTTTTTCGGATTTTCCAACTTACCTTTTTTAAAATTACTTAAAAATTTCTTTTTTTTTCAGACTTTCAAACGTACTAATTTTATTTCTAAGGCATTTCAAATACTATGCTTTAGCAAACATCCTGACGTTTTAAACTTTTTCAGAATTTCAAACGAGCTACATTTTTGTAGACTTTCCAACGTACAAAACTTTTTAACAGAAGTACTAAACTTTTTCACATTTTCCGAAGTCGTACTAGACTTTCTCAGATTTTCCAACGTACTTGAGTACTAAACTTTCTCAAACTTTCTAACATATTAAACTTTTTCAGATTTTCCAAAGTAGTACTAAACTTTCTTAGATTTTCCAACGTACTTAGGTACTAAACTTTCTCAAACTTTCTAACATAATAAACTTTTTCAGATTTTCCAAAGTACTTATGTACTAAACTTTCTCACACTTTCTAACATACTAAACTTTTTCAGATTTTCCAAAGTAGTACTAAACTTTCTCAGATGTTTCAACGTACTTAGGTACTAAACTTTCTCGAACTTTCTAACATACTAAACTTTTTCATATTTTCCAACGTAGTATTAAACTTTCTCATACTTTCAACATACTAAACTTTTTCAGACTCTCCAACGTACTAAACTTTTTCATACTTCCAACATAGGTACTAAACTTCCTCCAACGTACTATTTTTTTCCCCCAATTTATTAAATTTTTTTTTTTAACAAGCTCTACCTTTTCCAACGTACCTGTACCTAACTACTAAACTTTTTCCAACGTACTTAGTTTTTTTTTTTTAACTTATTAAACATTTTCTGACGTACCACACTTTTTCAAACGTACTCACTAAACTTTTTACGACGTACCAAACTTTTTCCAACGTACTAACGTGCTTATTAAACTTTTTCCGACGTACTACTCCTTTTCCAACGTGGGTGTTTAACTCTTTCCAACGTACTAAATTTTTTCCAACCAACAAAACTTTTCCCAATGTATTGAACCTTTTTTCTTGTTTATTTGATATGATGTAACACATCGTCACACCATTCAAACAAGTTATATTTAGTGATGAGGATCTCTCCATTGGTGATCATTTTCATTGATCAGGAATATACGGTTGTAATGACATTATCACTCTCTCGCTATTCTATCGCGAGATGAAAGGCAACTCATTCACAGATATATATATATCTATGTATGTAATTTGTAATATATGAGATGTAATATATTACAATATTATTGTAATTCATTTTTCAGATATATCACAATATTATCGTAATTCATTTTTATCACTGTACAACCCATTTACTATTATCAAACATATTTAATTTCCCACGTAATTTCAAAACATACCTACATAGATCACACACAACAAATAGATTTTTCCACACCTATATATTTTTGCATACGTCGTATGCTGAAACGAAATGATATACTGAAAAACTCAATTACAATTCATACATATTGCTAACGCACTCTGACGGTCTTCAAATGAAATAACAAACTCACAAACTGCTCACTGCTTACACAAACGTATTTAGCAATCGTATTCTGACTCCAACTTCAAACGAAATAATATACTCACAAACCAATCACTGCTTACCTTACGTACTCTGACTAACTCTAAACGAAATAATCCTACTCTCAAATCAATCACTGCTTACCTTACGTACTCTGACTAACTCCAAAAGAAATAATATACTCTCAAATCAATCACTGCTTACCCTAACGTACTCTGACTTACTTCAAAAGAAATAATATAATCTCAAACCAATCACTGCTTACCTTACGTACTCTGACTTACTTCAAACGAAATAATATATAAAAACCAACTTCATAGTGCAACAAACAATATCTAAACAATCAGGTTGCATAGGTCCATCGTTTTCACTTACATGTCGAATTAATCCCATTGACATACTAACACTAACGAGTTAGAAATATATCATTCAGACTCCCTCCCAACTTAACATCGTAATAATTATACTTCATTTAGCTCCTTTTATCAAGTTAGTTAAGTTGGTAGTTACTTCTCAGAGAACAAACATTGACTGGGCCAACGCAACCCACACATATTTTTAAATCGTCCACAGAGAGGGCCAGTTGACTGTTCTAACCAAGGTGATGGGATCTTTTTACCATCCTGAAATTACAAGGTAAGGTATGTGAGGAGACGCGACCAAACGAGAATTGCAGCTGATCCGCTGAGTATGCACCAAGTGAACTGCGCTGCTCAGCTGACAACAACCGCAGGGCCATTTACTCTCCCTGTAGCTACGCCAAAAATGGACGGTACCTACATAATCCCACATATTACACCAAGGCCGCACCGAATCGTATTTAATACATGAAGCACAGACACACACACACATGGCTACCCTCACACACACTGCCTATAATTATTTCCTCACACACACTGACTATAATAATTATAGGAAATTATATGTAGAAACTATAATTATAGGAATAATAGGAAACTATAATTATAGGAAATAATTATTATTTCCTCACACACACTGACTATAATTACTTCCTCACAAACACATACGCATCGATTCGGCACTTGAACATCAAACAGTCCCCCCTTAGGGTCCGCTTTGCTATTATCGGCTAATAAATACCTACCATCTGAAATAAATGGTAAATTAGTAACAAGAAGTCCATTGTCCGATCATACGCGCTTTGTTATACACAAAGTAACTTCACAAAATTAAAAGGTGTTATGTTAAATTCAAACAAAATTCGAATCCCACAAACTTCAATTCTCATTTGGTAAATTCAAACTAAAATTCGCAAAACTCAAATTCTATTTCGCTTATTACACATCACTAAAAATCAAAATGTGTACTCACGAAATAAACCACACAAACTATTCCGACGTACTTTCGGTGTGACACACCATTACACCAAGTTTCACCCCACATCCCTTTCTACATACAATCGTACAGATGACGATTAATTGACTGGTTCTGACCATTCTTCACTCACAGGGATTTCAACAGACGTACAAACGAATTTACGTACTTCAGGACTTTTTCCATACCATGGTTTTACAGGACACTAACGACACACGTCTTTTCACATGCAAATGCCTTTTCCACTCTTCACACGTGATTCACCAATCTCATACGATCTTCAAACGTAATATAATTTGCATGCCGTATTGGGTCAGACCAGTGAAACTCTTACGAAATTCGACTCACACAAATACCAGATAAATGCGAAAGACAAGCACCATGTTCTAATCGGACAATGGACATAATAGCCGACTGATTTCTCGTTCAAAATCAGAGCAATGAATTCATATCGGACGATCGGCATAAAATGCAACTTACATTACTTACTTACATGACTCAGCAGTTTATCTTACTTAATTGTGGAAAACGGAGAATAACGTAGATCTTGAACATAGCTTCATATTTAATCAACTTCACGAATAAAATACAGTTCAACATCCGTACATCATACAAATCGAGTAAAATCGGGTAGAATCATAAATCCAGGGCTTCGAGTCGACAGACCGAATCAACAGACGTTCGACCCGCGACGCTCCGCAGTTCCGCCAACACAACAGCACAGATGTACCATGGAGAAGAGATATTCGTATTTTCTTGACAAAAAGACTGTTCTAATGCCACTGTTCTAATAATTTGTTCTAATGCCAGCAGACCAAATGCAATAATTGAAGTTATCGTGCATCCTTAGCAAACAAGAATTAAATTTCGGAATGAAGGCACCCACAACTATCGGATAGCGATGTAATTGCTAATAGGTAGATTGTATTATAATGGAAAAGTCGCCTTCTAAGCAGGTGGGTGATCTAATCAGAAAAAAATAAACCATTGTGTAATAATTTGCAGGTTTATACCAAGGATGATGATTTTCTTTTCCATTAAGGGTTTCAGTGGCCATAAACGTGTTTTGGTTTACTATTTTCAATAGTGAACCTTTGAAATCGAACAATTTCAACCCCTCCCTCGAAATTTCCCAAATGCTTTAGCTCGAAAACTGATATTAGGTATATGTTATGGTGGGCTTCTCCTCTCGAAGCTGACCTTCCTCTTTGTCGGAAGACACGGTATTTGCAAAGGAACAACACTTCCGAATTGTAAACTAATTTTATTACCTGAAGAGACTGTACTATTTCAGAAACGGAACTCGAGTTAGCGATACTCCCCCTCGGTCAGTATTTACTACAAATTTGATATCAAAATGATCACATGACACCTCAAAGGTTCACACTCAAGCGAGATACAACGATAACTGTTCGTACACAACTAAAGGAGGGCTTAACAGGTGCCCCCCTCTCTTCTCTCAATAGTTTCAAAACCTGTCACGAGGGGATTTACGAGCAGCTTGTGGCGACACTACTGTGTTTTCGAGTTTCAAATAATAACAATTGTTTAAAATAACAATGTCAGTAAATCTGATCATAATGCAAGTGAAATGGAAAACGTTCAATCTGGTTCAATCAGGGTTTCAGTCTTTGTTTTCGTCAATCCATCACACGGCGATCCTGACGTTGCTTCCGTCCTCGGGAGCTCAGTTCACCTAGGGGACCAGACACAGCCCATTAGTGAAGAGAATATCAGCCTACTCCCGTCTCCATAAGTGAAGGGTTTTCCCTTCAGGCAAACAATTCAAAATAACAGTAAAGAACTGGCAAGTAAATTAATGCACATGCACAGTGGAGGTTGGAGGCACGAGGAAAATTTCAATGAACAAACAATTCCAAGTAACAAACAAATTGTGCAAGGAGGTACACGAATTATCCTTTGATCAATATATTCGAGCCAGGTGAATCCAGTCGTTAGTAATCATTAAAAGCAACTCGTTCAAAAGGAACTCATTCAAAAGAACTACTTGGGAAGGTTGTCTATCTCACTTGGGCTTGACAGTCACACTATCAGAAAAGTAATGACTGTAAGACGTAGACCACGTAAAGGGAAGGACATAGAACAAGGGTCCAACTATGACGCAGCCAACGTAAGGTGCCAAGCAAGGTAGACTCCAGCCCACATTCCAAAATTAGACTCATACTTGACTGAGAAAATGATTATGATGATCACTGAGAAGACTTGGGGATCCAAAGTCAACATAGGTGGAATAATCCACATTCAACAAAATAACAAGACTGGGCGAATCCACAGTCACCTTGGAAGAGCAGTGGGTAGTCCACTATGAACAAAAACAGTCAAGAAAGTCAAAATTACTTCGATAAATCCCTGCTATCATCAGGGATAGTGCTAGAGCCATCAAAATTAGGAGCCTTGCGCAACTGTTCGTGAGGGTATTTCAAGTACTTCCTTGATCCTCCAGAAACATACTGCAATAAGTAGCGGTCATTTGGTAAAACTTTAATAATTTAATATGGTCCTCGATAAGCGTTATCCAATATGATTAGATTCCTCGCCTCCATCTGTGCAAAACCAAATCGTTTTCATGAAACCTCACAACTTCAAGTTTTCCGCTGTCAAATCGACTTATGCATCAATCGAGTAGCAGTATCTCGAAATTCATGTGTGCTAGTGAATACAGTGCTTCTAAGGTTTTTTTTTTTTTCATACCCAAAATGGAAAAAGAGATTCGTGTACATTGTTGACAACAGCATAACGTAGTGAATGTTGTACAATGTGAAGATATCTTGTGCGTGTATGTCTCTGTACTTTCCTACACAAAACTCTTCCATGAATTTCATAAGTGTTTTGAATATCAGGATCAATATACGATGTTTTCCATGAGGTCTTAGTTTTTGGTGTTGCTGCTCTATGAGGGTATTGATTAACAAAGAATTTGCATTTGGATTTTCAATTATTGGTTCCGAAGTTACAGTACTATCATTATTGTCATCAATGGGTTTTCAAACCTTGCAAAAAGGACCACCTTCTTTGGACTCGTGGTATTAGTTCTTGTTTATTCTGTGTTGCACGAAGCGAAGCACAGTCAGTTACTACAATGAATTGGTAGCTTTGTAAATAGTTATGAGAATGAATTGCGGCATAAACCACAACAAGGGTCTTCAGCTCTTAAGAGTGGTAACGTGATTCTGATAGAGTGGTTCTTTTGCTATTGTCAGACGCACATGCTGACAAAGTTTCGTATGGGACAAATCTCTAAAGATTATCTGGACCCAAGAGGATCGCCAGGTCAGTCATACGTCTTTAAACTTCAGCTTACCCAATCCCCGGATAGGATAGTTAGGAAACTTAGCGCCTAGGCAGAACATTTACTGGCCGGATTTACTGCAAATAATTCTAATTCGCAAGTAGGCGCAAAAATAAGTCAGGCCTAACCACTGAATCAGCGGAGGAGACGACACTAACAGCTGTAGTATGCAAAAGGTCTCGGCTTTTCATCAATGATGTTAATCAGTATTGATCCAAAACCTAAAGAACTTTCATCAATATGCAATTCAATTGGATAAGAAGGGTTGAAAATGGTTAACATTGGCTCTGCAATTAGGAGGCCAATAAAATGTTGTCTAACCTTTTCATGATCTTCCATCCTTTGTTGTCATCATTGGAACAAAGGGGTTGCTAACTGTGCAAAATTATGCACAAATTGTCTAAAATTTGAAGCTAGACCAAGAAATTGGCGAAGTGTACAAAGAGTTGTGGGAGGTCGCAATTTGTGAGAGCTTCAACTTTAGTTTTATTGGGTCGCAACTCTCCGTTCTCTATCTCATAACCTACATATTTGATTTTAGTTACAACAAATGAGCATTTAGAGAAATTGGATGAGAAACCAGCAGCTGTTAATATTCCCAGAGCATAATCTAAGCGTTCTAATGCCTCACTCGGAGTGCTAGCAGAAATCAACATAATTATCGTACATGTAGCATGTGACATAATCATGTGCTAAGACTCCTAAAGCTTTCATGATAGCTCGTTGATAGACACTTGGTCCGTTACGTACCCCAAAAGGTAAAACCAAAAATTCCCACTGTCCATCTGGTGTTACAAAAGACAGTTTTTCAATGGAGTTTTCCTGAACAGGAATTTAATAAAATCCACAGGCAGCATCCACTAAATCGAGCAATTGATCAGTAAACAACGGCAAAGGAAAATGTTCTGGGACTGTGTTCAAAATCCAAGGAACGAAAATCAACAGTCATCCGAAAACCTCCAGTCTTTTTCTGAACAAGAAGTACCTATTGGACTAAAAAGGGGATGAGCTAGGACAAATTAATTTTGCATCTTCAAGTTCTTTTATGTGCTCTCGAACTAATTCACATTGTACAGGAACAGGACTGAGTCTGTAAGGACGTTGTTGTACTGTTTTAGTTGAATCAATGAGACGAATTTTAAATGTTCCAGTGGTAATGCGTGTGGTTAGAACTCCTGTGATGAAGAATTTTGAATATTTTGTAAAAGATTAACGAGTTTTGATTTTTGACTAATAGGAATATCTGTGTGTAATTCGTTGAAATTCACATCATTTACTGGTGAAACTTGACGACTTTCTGATAATGAGTCTACATGTGTGGGTAAATCAAAGAATGGAACGGTTATGGTGTGACAGCCTGGGATCTCACTGAACAACACAACCACATCCTCCGTAAACTGATCCAGAGAACATGGATCTTTCAAAAATCAGAAAATTCATAATTAGATTTGCAAGTGTTATCAGTTCCAGAATGCTCATCTCTCTTAATATCATTATCCAATAAAACTTCCGACTCAATTCCAGGAACTGTGTCCTTGATTTAACTCGAATTTCATTCATAAAAAGTCTGGTAGTGTTCAGTAAAATATTCTCAGTAGTAGAAGACAAGATAGGAGGATCGTCCCTCCTCAATTTGCACGTATTTGGGATAATCACCATATAATAATCTGTCACAAGAATTTCTCGCCCCAAAATTATGGGCACTGGAAGACAGTTATCTGCCACTATGTGAAACAAAACATGGTATGACGACCATTGATGGTAATTAAAACTCGTTTTTGGCAATTAGAAATGGTTACTGCAGATCCTATTCCATGCAAATGAACTATATTGTTAAAAGAAGTGCCTTGTAATTTAGAACTAATGGACATACGAAGGAGAGAGCATTCTGATCCTGAGACGAAAAACGCTGAATATGATTACATAAAGGTTTATAAATTTTCTACATAGATCACTCGTGTTTCTGATTCATCTTAAGTCCAACCCTTAAGTTCTCGTAGGGAATGAACGGTTTGTCCTACAGAGCTCCGTGTGGTCTCAAAAATTCTATACTGTCTTAAATTGAAGGAAAAACAATACCTACCTTTATACCTAACTTTTTTTTTGAGCTAGGACGTTTTCAAAATTTTAACCCTTAGAAGTGACCGACATCAACCAAAATCTTAGGGGCAAAACTAGACCCAAAATTGAGTCCACATACTAAATTTCATCAAAATCAGCAGATTTTTGGATTCTACATACCTTGAAATGTAAACCAACAAATTTTGAGGGGGGGTTAAAATTGTTTTAATCTTGGTCGATTCCAGAGGTTCATTATTGAAAATGATAAACCAAAAATAGTGGAATACATCACCTCGGTAAGTAAAAGTGCCTTCTGGATTAGCAACGCATAGGCCAACGTGCTTCTCTGCTGGCTTGGACATCAGACTTTTGTATTCTCCCGGGCCTGGTCTTGATGACTGCTTCTTCTTGGGACAGTTCGGTGCGATGTATCCTCCTTGGTTGCAGGCAAAGCAAGTAATAATTGTACTGGTGATGGGTTGCTTTGATAGGTGACTTGCTGAGGTAGTCTCAAACACTGATGTGTGACGCTCAAAAACTTTGTGTTCAGTTCGTTGACAATGCCCACAGCGAAGATTGAAGTTTTGAGGAGATGAGAAAAAAGAGGTTTAATCATTTGGGCAGCGTTTTGAAGAGGTAATTCTTGATTCAAAGAGATTTTGTCAGCTATTTCTTTCATAACTCTCGCTTGTTCAAATAATAAATTGTGTAATTCATTCCTGAAATAATACTTGTCATGAGCGTATGGTGAGGGGGGTGGAGGAACAGGAGGTCTCCGACGATCTCCACTCGTGTCTCGTCAGCACTCGTAAAAATTCGGCAACATCGCGTTCGGAAGTGCGTGATCTTGGAAGGGTGTACCCCCTCGCCTCGTCCATCCTCTCTGGTCCGGTGGAGGGTTTTCCCCCTCGAGGTATTTTCGACTCGTCCTGAAAATGGCGGACGTAGACTTGAATGACCAACGTTTTCACAAACATCCCGAGCGTTTCCGACGTTTTCACGAAATAATTGTTCACAGAGCCACTATTGAATTCACGATTTTCACTAAATCTGGCACGTAAGTTGTTTATCCCACTTCTGATGTTATGGTGGGCTTCTCCTCTCGAAGCTGACCTTCCTCTTTGTCGAAAGACACGGTATTTGCAAAGGAACAACACTTCCGAATTGTAAACTAATTTTATTACCTGAAGAGACTGTACTATTTCAGAAACGGAACTCGAGTTAGCGATACTCCCCCTCGGTCAGTATTTACTACAAATTTGATATCAAAATGATCACATGACACCTCAAAGGTTCACACTCAAGCGAGATACAACGATAACTGTTCGTACACAACTAAAGGAGGGCTTAACAGGTGCCCCCCTCTCTTCTCTCAATAGTTTCAAAACCTGTCACGAGGGGATTTACGAGCAGCTTGTGGCGACACTACTGTGTTTTCGAGTTTCAAATAATAACAATTGTTTAAAATAACAATGTCAGTAAATCTGATCATAATGCAAGTGAAATGGAAAACGTTCAATCTGGTTCAATCAGGGTTTCAGTCTTCGTTTTCGTCAATCCATCACAGGATGATGATTTTCAATGATGATTTCAAGGATGATGATTTTCTTTTCCATTAAGGGTTTCAGTGGCCATAAACGTGTTTTGGTTTACTATTTTCAATAGTGAACCTTTGAAATCGAACAATTTCAACCCCTCCCTCGAAATTTCCCAAATGCTTTAGCTCGAAAACTGATATTAGGTATATTAATAATTTATTAATGCCTATTGTGTTATTAATTATTGCTGGCCTTGGCCCAGGTGATGTCAAAGCCCTGTGCGTTGTTAGGGGATTGCAGAACATTCCTACTTGCTACCGCGAGATTCTGATGGGCCTGATGGTAAATAAGGTAGGTATGCAATTCAGCTGATCTGGGAGCTGATTTTTATTATGTACTTAAAAAGATTACATCTTTCTAAAATATTAAATATGATTCAAAATGGACGGTGTTGAACCATTCTTTACTATGAAGGTATCTAAAAATAATTATCATTTTCTATAGGTAAGGAACAAAATTTGTTTGTAGGTATATTTAATATACCTACAGAAATTTTTACTTTGGATCCGAATATACCAAATATTTAATAATAATCAATATGTTTAAGATAGTAAGCCCGTTAAAAACGTCAAAATACACATTTTTTACACAAATTTTTGAAAATGTAAACGGACAATTTGTACTTACAATTTATTGAACCAAGGAACTTCATAATATGAAATTGAAATATTATTTTCAATTATTGAAATATTATTTCAATTCACAAAACCTTCAATGATTTTTGATTTTTGCCGATGGTGCAGAGGTGATGTTAATCAAGGAGAGAAAAATTGTGTGACTCCTTTGCTAATAAAATTCTCTTTATTGGAGACCGGTTTCGGGTCGTAACTCCATCATCAGCCCAGATATTATAATGTTCAAGCAGAACCGCCGAGTTCAAAATCTGAACAACTACTTCATCACAAAAGCTTCATTATTCATTATAAAACCCAAAATACACCTAAATGACTGTACACCTAATCCGATTTTGCTTCCTCACTACCGAAGGTAGGGAAGCTTTGTATTCGTGAAAGAAGTGAAAAAAAAAATGTCCTCCAAAATCAAAATTTCCACTTGCTTTTTGCGTTTTAGAGCTTCCCGAACAATTTTGGTTCCGTGTCTGTCTGTCTGTCTGTCAGTCGGTCTGTCTGTGGTCAATCCTTGTCCCGGGCAAAACTACACTAACCTGTGGTCCGATTTTGATGAAATTTTCAGGGATTGTGCGGGTTAGGTCCTAGACGGTCCCCTATCAATTTCAGCACCTTCAGACCTATAGGAGCGAGTGCGCATGCGCAAACGTGAATTTCCTGGAACCTCGGTTTCTAATGAACCGATTTTGCTCAAATTTGGAGGTTAGTTAGGGACTAAATTCTAAGAGACACCCTATAAGTTTCAATCAAATTGGTCAAGCAATAGCCGCTGCGCATGCGCGAACTTTAAATTTATTGTTACAACCAAAACTCCGCAACTATTCAACCAATTTCGATGAAATTTTCAAGGATTGTGTGGGTTAGGTCCTAGACGGTGGTTTTATACCTACACTCTTTCGTTCTTTTATTTCAGTGGTTTATATACCACAACTATTATAACAACACTAACAACACTATTATAAACATTATTACCTGCAACCCTATCCCGCATATTATCGCCAATATTTTGGTATTCAATAACTCTTTGAATCATAATTTTTTCGCCAACTGATTCTATACTTCCATGTTACAATGAGTGAGGAAGCTATACTGCCCACCCAACTTGGCAGACGTTTTTTTCTGGATGATGATTTCGGGTGTTTCGAAAAATCAAAACTCAATAAAAACCTGACAAGTTGGATGGACTGTATATAGGTAGGTACACATAATTCCCTCAGTAGCATCACATCGGACGTATAGAATTTGTTTAGGACGTAGTGTTTGAAATTAATTAGGCAAAACTTCATTTTTAAATTAAAATTTAAAAAATGATCGATTATAAGTAAAAAGCTTATTCTGAATTGATGTTTTTCGGCAGTTTATAAATAATAATGCAATCATGAACTATGAACCATTAATTAGAAGCAAAAAAAAAAATTAGTCCTTAGAAAAAATGTTAGTCATGCTTCAAAAAATCACGAAATCAATGTTTTCAGTTGAATGATCATTTCACTATTTTTGTAGATTAAAAAACACTAAGATATTGAACGCAGATTCTGAATGGATGTAATCGTGAATTTTCGAGCTTGTAAATGCCTACGTACATTTTTAATTAATTTTTTAACCTGCAAGGCGATACAATCGTCAATTACATTAATATATGCAAATTAAATAAAAAGTTTATGAATATTAATGTTATAAAAATGTGAAATCTAAATTTGTAATACAAATATTCGTCACAATTATTTATGCCAAAACTCGGCACAGCAACTTATAAAATTCGTTAGGTATTTGACACTATTAAAAATTCGATTTACGTTTCCAAAAGTTGCACTCAACAAACTCTGTCAAAACCGATTCTACGCAAAAAAAAGTAGCCCAAAGAATTATTAGTAATCTTACAAAAGTTCAGCTGAGAAACTGTTTATTAGAGCGGGTGAAATTGTGGCAGTAGGGGGGCATTATCACTTTTGTGGCCCGACCGGTTTCATGGTGAGAACTCTAATTTCGCCCAGATTTTTCGCTCGTACTTCTACGGTCATCTTGTGCCTCGGTGTTTCCACATAAGAGACTCGATGAGTCCCTGACATTGGCTGAGGCAGGTACCAGAAGCCTGCTCAAGGAAAATCGTTCCAAGCGTGCGATTCAAGGCTAGGATTGAAGTGTAATCAGATCCAAAAGTGTCGAAGCAGCTCAATTTTCGAGCCACTCATGCGGGAGAAAAGCTTCTCCTGGGGATGCTGGGCAAAATAGTTTTGGGCGCCTTCACGTTGAACACGTTGTGGAATTTGTAAGCAGCGCAGCCGGGCTCGCAGAAAGCTAATTTTTCGTTGCGCTTGCGTTTCCCTTCCTCTGAACTCCTCTCCAACAAACAGTAATATCTGGATTTGTATCTAGAAAATCAATTAAAATCATGTAGTAAAGTAACAGTACCATGTTAAAACTTAAGTAGTAAAGTAAACAACCATTTCAGGTTGGATTTTCGTGTCATTCCTGGCGTCGCGGACGTCATCAGAATTTGTTCTTCTGATTAGTTCTGGGGCCCTATTCTGATTCACTAAACGCGCCCGCAGTGGCTTCGCGAAGCAACTGAGTGGTTTCCCGAAACCACTGGGTGGCTAATTTTCGGAGTTAGCGATATGGATATTATAATAGCGACCTATTCTAATTCACTAAACGCACCTTTTTCTCGTTTCAGTGGTTAACTGAAGCAACTCAGTGGTTTCGAAGGCTCTTTTCTTAGCGACTGGTCCGGAGCAGTCGCTTCATTTATCAACCAAGTGGTTTCAGTTATCAACCGAGTTGTTACTCAAAATCTTCCGGTTTTCGAGGATTTCTCGTGTTTTTTTTTTTTCACGTTAACATTTACGTGTTATATAGGGGACCATTTTTCTGCATTTAGGGGTACTATATCTTTTACCCCCACCCCAAACATACAGTATGTTAGGTATGCTCGTACCAAATCCTCCACATAAAAAATCGAGTGGGTACTTTTTGGAAACAGGGTGATCAGGAGATTCATATTTTGGTAGAATTACATTTTTTACACCCACCCTAACATACAGTATGTTAGGTATGCTAGTTCCAAATCTTCCACATAAAAAATCGAGTGGGTACTTTTTGGGAACAGGGTGATCAGGAGATTCACATTTTGGTAGAATTACATTTTTTACACCCACCCTAACATACAGTATGTTAGGTATGCTAGTTCCAAATCTTCCACATTAAAAATCGAGTGGTTACTTTTTGGAAACAGGGTGATCAGGAGATTCACATTTTGGTAGAATTACATTTTTTACCACCACCCTAACATACAGTATGTTAGGTATGCTAGTTCCAAATCTTCCACATTAAAAATCGAGTGGGTACTTTTTGGAAACAGGGTGATCAGGAGATTCACATTTTGGTAGAATTACATTTTTTACACCCACCCTAACATACAGTATGTTAGGTATGCTAGTTCCAAATCTTCCACATAAAAAATCGAGTGGGTACTTTTTGGGAACAGGGTGATCAGGAGATTCAAATTTTGGTAGAATTACATTTTTTACACCCACCCTAACATACAGTATGTTAGGTATGCTAGTTCCAAATCCTCCACATAAAAAATCGAGTGGGTACTTTTTGGATACAGGGTGATCAGGAGATTCACATTTTGGTAGAATTAAATGCTTAACCTTAACATGCAATATGTTAGGTAGCTATGTAGATCCAAATCCTCCACAAAAAAAATCGTGTAGATACATTTTGGAAACATGATGATTAGGAGATTCACATTTTGGCAGAATTACATTTTTACCCCCACCCTGTTTCCAAAAAGTAGGTACCCACTCGATTTTTTATGTGGAGGATTTGGAACTAGCATACCTAACATACTGTATGTTAGGGTGGGGGTAAAAAATGTAATTCTACCAAAATGTGAATCTCCTGACCACCCTGTATCCAAAAAGTACCCACTCGATTTTTTATGTGAAGGATTTGGAACTAGCATACCTAACTTACTGTATGTTAGGGTGGGGGTAAAAAATATAATTCTACCAAAATGTGAATCTCCTGATCACCCTGTATCCAAAAAGTACCCACTCGATTTTTTATGTGGAGGATTTGGAACTAGCATACCTAACATAAGTACTGTATGTTAGGGTGGGGGTAAAAAATGTAATTCTACCAAAATGTGAATCTCCTGATCACCCTGTTTCCAAAAAGTACCCACTCGATTTTTTATGTGGAGGAGTTGGATCTAACATACCTAACATACTGTATGTTAGGGTGGGGGTAATAAATGTCATTCTACCAAAATTTGAATCTCCTGATCACCCTGTTTCAAAAAAGTACCCACTCGATTTTTTATGTGGAGGATTTGATTCTAGCATACCTAACATACCTTCTATATTTACATTTGGGGTGGGGGTAAAAAATTCAATACTTCCAGATTATGAGCCCTCACATCGCCTTGAATCTCATGAAAAAAGAGTACTCACTTGATTATATTTGATACATTTTCATTTTCTAACTTTTTTCAATTCCAACTTATTGCATTATAAGTTAGAATATTCGTTGTTTATGGGGCGGGGGGGGGGGGGGTAACGAATAAACCTAATCTATTCATTTATACATCTATTCCCCTCCCTCTCCCGTTTCCAAAAAGTGTTCATTCACCTTAATTGGTAAATTTTAACGGTACTAATATCTTGGAAAATGAATCGGAAACACTATTGAGTTTATAATATCCATGTCGCTTCAGTAGCAACTCGGTGGTTAAGTTAGCGACTGGTGCGTTTAGTGAATCAGAATAGGGCCCCTGGGTTGGGACGAGGGAGGCGGCGAGCCCCGGACGCACGAAAACACGCCCCGGCAGCGAGTTTGAACCTCCCGCCGTTTTCCCCTCGCGTTTTACGTTTTAGGCCTCCCTGAACAATTTTGGTTCCGTGTCTGCCATGAAAACTTTGTAACGGGCAAAACTGTACCAAGTTGTCCAATTTCGATGAAATTTTCAAGGATTGTGTGCGTTGGGGTGTAGATGGTCCCCTATGAAAATAATAGATTCCGGACCAGTAGGTAATAGTAAAATCCACGTAATAGCCATAATTTCTACATTTATCATCCGAATTCGATGAAATTTCCAGGAATTGTATGGGTTGGCGTGTAGATGGTCCCCTATGAAAATAATAGCTTCCGGATCAGTAATAGTAAAATCCATGTAATAGCCATAATTTCTACATTTTTCATCCGAATTCGATGAAATTTCCGGGAATTGTATGGGTTGGGGTGTAGATGGTCCCCCATGAAAATAATAGATTCCGGACCAGTAGGTAATAGTAAAATCCACGTAATAGCCATAATTTCTACATTTATCATCCGAATTCGATGAAATTTCCAGGAATTGTATGGGTTGGCGTGTAGATGGTCCCCTATGAAAATAATAGATTCCGGACCAGTAGGTAATAGTAAAATCCACGTAATAGCCATAATTTCTACATTTATCATCCGAATTCGATGAAATTTCCAGGAATTGTATGGGTTGGCGTGTAGATGGTCCCCTATGAAAATAATAGCTTCCGGATCAGTAATAGTAAAATCCATGTAATAGCCATAATTTCTACATTTTTCATCCGAATTCGATGAAATTTCCGGGAATTGTATGGGTTGGGGTGTAGATGGTCCCCCATGAAAATAATAGATTCCGGACCAGTAGGTAATAGTAAAATCCATGTAATAGCCATAATTTCTACATTTTTCATCCGAATTCGATGAAATTTCCGGGAATGGTATGGGTTGGGGTGTAGATTGTCCCCTACGAAAATCATCACCCCGAACTAATAGTAGCCACTGCGCATGCGAAAACTTGTAGGTACCTATTTCCACACACACACAGCCACAACTACAGCCACACACACACAGCCATAACTTACATAGACGGTTTCCTAAGAGGGTACACATACTTAAGAGATTAGCATCGGATCATCCGTACAACCGGGTTATGGATACGAGGAAGCAACGTGCCACACCCTCTTGGCAGACCGTTTTTCATTATCAGTAACATTTCCATGCAACGTGAGTGTGGGAGAATTGATTGAAGGGATACGTAAAGTCGGGTAAGGATACGTCAGTTGAAGGTTAAATTTTCTGAAATACTCGTAAATACACAACTTGGCAACAAAAACTAAAATTTGAAAACTTGGTGTTTAGACTAAACTTCAATCAATTAGATTCGACATTGTCAAGTTTCAGCCTATCATTGGCAAACGTTTTAACTTTTAATTTTTGTCTCGAGCAATTCAAATTACGAAGGTTATGAATCAATCCACATACCGAAAAGTTCTTTTGGTTCTATTCAGTTTAATTCAATTACTGAAATTATACAGGGTGTCTACTGTGCACAAGCTACCTAGTGCAAAATCAAATCTTTTAGTAATAAAACATTTAAAAAAATCAAGTTGAAAAGCAAACTTCAATTTTTTTTCGAAATTTGACTTTTTTTAAATCAAAGTTTATACTCTGAATTCTTGCTCATTTCGATGTGTGCTCTTCGGGAAAATCTTGCTCAAATAATCGGCTTTCCAACGGTCTATTAATTTTTCTTTTCAAAACTCAAATTGGAAGAGTAAATCAAGTTAGAATGCCAAAAAAAAAAAAAAAAACGTGAGTTGTTCTCGAAAATCGAGTGTTTTACGTGGTGCATGGCCACCCTCGATCTCAAGTTGACTTGACGAGTTTGGTATCACTTCCTAAGAAAATTTTCACGCTGAATCCAATGGAGGTACTTCCGGATAATTCTGACTGTTAGAAAGTGGATTTTTTTTAAAGAAAACCCCCCATTTTTTGCACATAAAATACGCATTATTCGTATAATATTTTTCATTGTTCATCTTCTGTTATTTCTTCCAAAAATCCACTTTCTAGCAGTCAGAATTGTTCGGAAGTATCACCATTGGATTCAGCATAAAACATTACATGGGAAATGATACCTAACTCGTCAAGTCATCTTGAGATCGACCATACACCGATTTGAGCATGTTTTTTCCGAAGAGCGCCCATCGAAATGGGATTCAGAGTGAAAACTTCGATTAAAAAAAGTCAAATTTCGAAAAAAATTGAGTTTGCTTTTTACTTGATTGTTCAAAAATGTTTTATTGGTAAAAGATATTGGTTTTGCACTAAGTAGTTGGGAAATTTTACGCTATTTCTAATGATATCCTCAACCTTGAGTTTACTTGGTAAATAATAGGAGTTATGACAGTAGTAATGACGTAAGGTCAAAAACAAGAAAAAATCTTTAAAATTAAAAAAAACTTGAGAAAACAATGGATTAAATCAAAATTGGTAGGAAATATTTTTGTTGGAAATAACTTGTGGAATCGAAACCTGAAGTTATGTTATGTACAGACACCCTGTATAAAATGGAGCCTCTCCTCCAAGGCTGGTTGTGAGTTTTTTTTTCACTAAATAACGAGTACGGAGCATAATGACCGTACAGGGTACTTTTCCTTTCCAATTATCCAAATAACAGTTTGAAATTTAAGGAGTCATGCAAGGGATACCTACCCAGTGTATTGTTGTTATTGGTTTCGGAATAAGTATGATTTGTCACATCGTGATGAGTGAATTCACGTTTCGGGAATCTACGAATACAAGAACACAGGTACCTGTTGACTGAAGTGTTACGGCCGTGACCGATGATGCCATTGTAGTCGTGCAGCACAATATCAAGCGCACAGTTCTCCAAACTCCCTTCAAGTAGATATCTATCGATCATCTTTAAAGATCAAAACAGAGGTAGTATTTGAAATTACTTAATGACCCATATCTTGGACCAGGCACATGAATAGCACTATGATTGTACTGCATCATAGCTGATGCATAATGGTTAACAGTTTACCAATACAATCTTGTTATACGATGCTATTTAAGGAAATGAAAAAGTTTTATATCGCAGGTAAGTAAATAACACACAATGAACAAATTAAAGCTGATAATAGGAACTATTCCTCTGTGAGGGCGGATCCCCGTGTTAGGCGAAGAGCCGCGAAGGCGAGCAATTTAATTATTTAAATTGATTGATTATTAACAACTGGTAAATACAACTGAGGAGCTTCCCTGTCAAAGGTGATAAGTGCCATTTTCTTCGAAAAAAGTTATGAGCAAAAACAACTTTCAAAGAGATGTACAAACCAGGTTTTTTTTTACCTCCGTCTGGCGATTTTTTCTTGTACGTGTATCATAAGTAGGTACCATTATTAAAATATATGGTAGAATGAAATAGGTTGTCGCTAAAATAATTTATGAGCCTTAATAGAATCTTGAGTTAGGGAAAGGGGTAACTCCACCCATAGTTTCCCAAGAAAGGTGTTAAGTGCCGAAAGAAAAACGTCTGCCAAGTTGGGTGGGCAGTATAGCTTCCTCACTCATTGTAACATGGACGTATAGAATCAGAAGATATAGACGTATAGAAGATATGGACGTATAGAGTACAATCAATTTGTATTTTCAACGTACAATTTTATTTAGCGGTCCACCGTCTAGGACCTAACCCACACAATCCCTGAAAATTTCATCGAAATTGGTTGAATAGTTGCGGAGTTTTGGTTGTAACAATAAATTTAAAGTTCGCGCATGCGCAGCGGCTATTGCTTGACCAATTTGATTGAAACTTATTGGGTGTCTCTTGTAAGTTAGTCCCTAACTAACCTCCGAATTTGAGCAAAATCGATTCATTAGAAACCGAGAAACCGAGGTTCCAGGAAATTCACGTTTGCGCATGCGCACTCGCTCCTATTGGTTCGAAGGTGCTGAAATTGATAGGGGACCGTCTAGGACCTAACCCGCACAATCCCTGAAAATTTCATCAAAATCGGACCACAGGTTAGTATAGTTTTGCCCGGGACAATCTCTGGACGTCTCGATCACAGCCACTTCCACAGGTCCGACGGTTTGATTCTGGTAAATATATGTCTTCGTCTTCACAGGTGGAACTATCCTCCACCGTCGGAAGTTGTGGATTGCACATGATATTCCACAAGGAGGGCCAGGAACGGTAAAAAAATAACTGAGCGAATTATTTTTACGAGTACCTATTTTCAATGACTAGCTTTACCCACTAAAACTAAAAATGACTGACAAGATCCGTCTGACCAGGAAGCAGGAACATAGGAACAATGACTAGCAGAATCGTGGACAAAACACAAAAACAATGTCCTAACCCTAACCTTCTCTGGCGCTTACCACCTGGAAGGAATACCCCTTGGCGCTTGACACCCATGGGGAAACCATGGTGTCGCTTAGCGAAAGAGCACTCTGTTGGGGATTTTTTCAACTACCACACGTTAGGTAGGGACTTGTCACCTTTCTTACGGAATTGGCGTTGCTTTTTACTACAAAATGCGATGAAAAACTCAATTTTTCATTTTTTGGCGTTTATCACCTTTGACAGGAAAGCTCCTCAACTATTAATATTGGCACTGGTCTTAAATGGAAAAGGAGAAGTTTGAAAAATAGTTTGGTAATCTAATTGTTAATTTTTTTTTCCTTGTGCCTATAGATATTTTGCGGCGCAAATGAGCAGTAGGTACTGAGGAAATTCCACGTGTCCCGATAGTTGAATGAGATGATTAGTGAGACACCTGACTCTCACTGGGGAAGATGAAAGAACCTTCTTTCAAGATATATTTAATTGAACTAAATTTAATTAAATTTATTATGTTTGCCAATTTCATTTGTTTGAATAAATGCAAAATTTTTATAAAATTGCTAAAAATTACCATGATTATTGCTATAAAATGAAGCACAAAGGCGTCCATCCATCTTCCGTATTGCTTCCGAGTCTAGCAGGGAAGCTTTGGTTTCAAGTTTGAAAAAAAATGTTCTCCAAAATCAAAATTTCCGCTCGCGTTTAACGTTTTAGACCTTCCTGATCAATTTTGGTTCTGTGTCTGTCTGTCTGTGTGTCGTCTTGGAATCCTTGTAACGGGCAAAACTATACGAAGTTATTGTCGCGAAAAACTATCTAGTTGTGTACTACGTCGCCGGAATTTCGAATTTTGCGTTTCAAGGGGGGAAAGGGAGTTAATGCTCAAAAAACGTGCGTTTGCGGGCATAATCCTGTAAAATCTGCCCAGGCCTCAATTTCCAGCCGATTTTCGTGATTCTTTTTTATTTGACACGGAAACCTATCTAGTTGTGCACCACGTCGCCGGAATTTCGAATTTTGAATTTTAAGGGGGAAAAGGGGGGGTTAATGCTCAAAAAACGTTCGTTTGCGGGCATAATCCTGTAAAATCTGCCCAGGCCTCAATTTCCAACCGTTTTGAGTGTATCTTTTTTTTGTTCGACTCAGAAATGTTCCAAATTGCGCACTATTTCACCAGAGTATCAAAATTCGCAAGAGGAGGGGTTGAGTGGGGGATAATATTCACAAAATATCCGATTTTCCAATATTTCGGTTCCTATATAGCTTACTAATTGTGTCCAAGCTTTTGAAGTTGAGGAAAAATGTTCATTATACCTCCGGATTTTCATGAATTATTTTGTGTCCCACTATGGAACTAATAGTGGTGCCACCATGGTGCCAAGGCACCATAAACCGCATATTTCATGTTTTTTTTGTGTGTTTGTTCCACCTTGAATACGGAAATGAACTGACTGCCGGACGGACTGCCTACCAAAACAAATTGATGAAAGTTCAACGTTACGACGTATTTCCGCTTTGGTGCCAGGCTGGCACCATTGGTGGGGGGGTGTGAACTCGAATTTGCATGTTGGAATCGTAGATCATGGATTTTAAAATGCTCTTCAAATTCGAGGCTCCCCTGCCGCTAGAAATGTCAAGTTGGATAATGGTGGGGGGGGGGGGTCAGTATTTCTTGCCTAAAATACTTGATAAATTACATCGAGTGAACAGTTTTTTCGCTTACCAACTGGTATTAATTGACCTAATGCTTATGCAATGGGACGTCCCGTGGAATGCATGCATTACTGAACAATACGTTTAGATATAGCGCCTTTGTGGTTCAACGTATCGATATAATTGCTGGAGGGGTTGCAAAAAATTTCTTTCTACTTACTTTAAGGGCTTCACCAGTGAAGGGATTTCCGAATATGAAAAGTGCCAAAAGCGGAAATGGTTTCCTCACGGTGGATACAATATCAATGATTCCACTGTCTCTGACACGGTTATATGATAGGTCGAGCATCTTGATTTGAGACCCGGGTAGTTTGAACGAGAGTGCCCTGAAATACACCATTCAACATTTTCATTTCTTTGGCAGCAAACCGAGGTGAAAATTGATTATGAGGATTTTCAAAGGTGCTAAATCCAAATCTGAAATCAAAAATGCATAATTTCGGCACACTAGAATTTATGTGTTTGTACGAGTATTTTTCAACATTCAATCAATCAATCAAAATTTGATTTGATAGGTCAATCAATCAAACCTATTTAATAGGTTTTTTTATTGTCAAAATCCACCAAGTGGCACCACAATCGTCAAAACATAATTAGATACCTAATAGCTAACCACCAAATAATACAATTTTTAAAACATCAATAACAATAATAAATAACAAATCTATAACGTAAAGACAAACAAAAAATTGTATGATAATATGGAATCACCAGATCAAATTAAAAAATCCATAGATTTTGTAAAGTATCTCCTCAACAAGTAGCTTTTTCACTCTTTTCTCAAACTGTTTCACAGGTAGTCGCTGAACTAAGTTAGCACCTTATTAACAGAATAGGTGCCGTGCTGGTTCGGATTGTTCTTCCTTGATGACGTCAGATGTACTGTAGGCGACTTCAAATCATGGCACTTGCGAGTAGCATAATTAAAATTGCAAGTTTAAATGATCGAAGAGCTTTTTTAAGAAGAGACAACTAATTGGTTACTCGTTTTATGTTATTCCCCAGTCAATAAGGTCGTGAACATGATCGAACTGATACCTAACCTTGAAGATTTATAGTTGATTGAATAAATTAAAATCCAAAGCAAAAAGATCAATTAATTGTAGGAAACATGCAGACCTGGCTCCCATGTTCCCGATGTGATTTCCAGAGAGCATGAGGGCTTTCAGGGGCGCCCCTCGTAGCAATGCCTCTGACATCAGCTCGGCACCGTAGTCTCCGATGGAGTTGCTGGACAGGTCGAGGAGTTCCAACGTTCGATTGAAGGACAAACCAAAGAGGATCTGCTCCAAGTCGGTGTCTGTGATGTTGTTCTTTGAAATGTGCAGTTCAACCAGGGATCTATTCAACTGCGACAAATTATGGTAGTTCAATGAATGTCCAGAAAGAGGGTGTAGAGAGCTTGGAGAGTAGTTGACTTTAGGAATATTTTTTGGGAAGCTAGGTAGTGATAAATTAATAAATTAAAGGTTATTATATTATTCTCAATCGCGTTTGTGACATTTGACCTGAACATGATTGAGAATGGCTTCCAATTTGTTTCATACCAAAGTTCTTGTTGTAGATAACAGTTACCTGAAACTTATTTGATCTGATGCCTTCATCCAATTCGTGGATTCCAATGCTGATTAGGTTGTAGATGGTCCCCAATGAAAATCAAGGCCTTAAAATTGACAGTAGCCACTGCGCAAGCGCAAACGTAAAATCCTTGTAACAGCCATATGGCAAATCTGAACAATCCTAGAAAATTTCATCAATTTACACTTACATTTTTCATCCAAATTTGATGAAATTTACTAGGATTGTTCAGATTTGCGTGTAGATGGTCCCCAATGAAAATCATCTCCCCAGACTAATAGTAGTTGCTGCGCATGCGCAAACGTGTTCCTTGTAACAGCCACAACTTCCCCAACAAATTGCCCACCCCACACTTAGCCCGTTACAAACATCTGCTATCCTACAATATGTACATTGATTCTGGAACGAGTATTTGAGTAAATATGAAATATTGTGAATTCGTATTTACTCTCAGTATATCGGAGAAAGCGAGTCCATAATGTAGCGAATCATTGACGTATCCTGGATGTCCTAGAATGCGAGAGAGATCCAATACCTGTGAACGGAAAAATAACGAGGAGTTAATCAACGACTTTAAATATAAGTAATCAACAACTTTTCTTATTAAGGAGATCGGTACGAGGTAAGTTCCGAATTATCATACCTAGAGGTCGAAAGCTCCATTTTCAAAAATATTCAGTCAGTACAATATCGAATTCTAATTGATATGTTTGTACTTTACTTAACACGCCGAAAAGGTTGGAAGAATTGGAATCAGCAAAAATCCGATTTTTTGTTTACTATTTTCAAATCGACCAAGAAAAACATTTACCCCTCCCCCCCCCCTCAAAAATTGTTGATTTATGTTTCAAGGTACTTAGAATCCGAAAATTCGTAAGTTACCACGGGCCGATTTTGATGAAATTTTGAATGTGCTCCATTTGGAGTCTAATCCTGCCCTGAAGCTTCTGGTGATGTCAGCAACAATAACAATATTTATTAGCTGACAAAAATGCGATCGTTGTTCGTTTCTTCGAGTTGTCCTCAGTTTCGCGTACCTAATCAAATTTCCTAATGAAGGGAGGCACAACTCTTTATTTATTCGAGTTGAGTGTGGAGCTTTTATTAAACTTCATTGTGAAGGGAAAATATGGTTAGTAGGTAGTGGCAATGGCAAAGCTGAGTTCTTTGCAGGCGAGTGATCTATACAGAAAAAAGTATTTAAAAAAAACATTTTTTTAAACCTTGAAAAGTGAAAACAAAGCTACCTAGGTAACTCGGAAGCAATAAACCCTTGTGTTATAATTTGCAGCGTCTTTTCCAACAACATCGGTTCCAAAAATTGGTTCTAGTATCGTAATGGATTTGACTTCAGAGTTTATAGAGGATCGAAGTTCGCTGAATTAAATGTTTAAACTAATATTTACCTTCAGAGAAGAATTGTGTACCAACGCTCCCAATATCCACGCGAGTGATTGGATTGTTTGGTCCGTCTGCCCGATATCCAGAAACTCGAGGTCTTTGAACATCAAGAGAAACGAAACGTACTCCCCGCCCTACCAACAAGTTTTTGAATTACAAGCGGATGTGAGTGGGATTATACGCTATTCCAACATAACCAAATACATTTATTATTAGTGATGGTGATGGGAGGGGGGAGGAGGATATTTGCGGCTTCTCCGCGTTTACGGTTTATTGAGAAAGTTTATTAAGTTAAGAGCACTTTCGCTTAGCAGGTTCGGCAGAACTTTATGATAATTTCCACAATGTTCATATCTTTGGGGAAATTTTGGGATTTCCACATGAAGATTGTTTGGTGGCTATTGATCATAGTGATTTTGGATTTTAAAAAAGCGCATTAAACTATTCTTAAGAAACCTTAAACGAGGACAAGCCGCGTAGGGAGTACCTAAACATAACGGGTCTGCCAAACAGCTGCCGTCGATTCTACCACTAATTTGCAACAAAAAGTGCCTCCTATACCTTTTTTAGAGGCTTTTTTTCTAGTTATTTCAGCTTTAAGATTTTTTCGTGATGTTGCCCTTTAACTTTACTAAATTGGTCATAACTACTTTAATTTGCTGTGTGAATTCTAACTTGAGGGTACAGTTGGAAAGAGCATTAAAGTTCCTTTCGGAAAAATACTTTACCTTTGTTTTAGTCAAGGTTTGAGATATGAAAAACCCTCCGAAAAGAACAATTCACCTAATTTGGAAAACCTCGATTTTTTTTTCAATCCTCAATCAATTTTTGGTTTATTATTTTCAATAATGAACCTTTGGAATCGACCAAGAAAAAAAAATTCTAACACCCCCTCAAAATTTGATGGTTTACGTTTCAAGGTACGTAGAATCCAAAAATCGAATAAAAATTTGGCCGTCCGTCCGCCGTACGCCGTACGCGGCACTTTTGCCACTTAGCATTGACCGATTTTGATGAAATTTGGTATGTAGGCTCCATTTGGGGTCTAGTTGTGCTCCGAAGCTTTTGGTTGATTTAGGTCACTCCTAAGGGTTCCAAAATCAATTTTGAAATTTTGAAAACGCCCTAACTCAAAAAATTTCGATATAAAGGTATTGTTTTTCCTTCAATTTAAGATTCTATAGAATTTTTGGGATTTTTTGAGACCACGCGGAGCTCTGTAGGACAAACCGTTCGCTCACTACGAAAATTTAAGGGTTTATGTTGAAATATATATATATATATATATATAAATCAAAACACGAGTGTGATTCGCAAAAGGGGCCTAATCTCCGTTCAAATTAGAGCTGACCGAAATGCAATCGATGGTTGGTGATTTTGATTTTTTTTCTTTTTCTCTTCATATTGGATGGTTGGTGATTTTGTAGACGAGTGATCTGTATAAAATAATAAACCGTTGTGTAATAATTTGCAGCGTTTTCAATCTGCCTCGCTGTCACTGGGCCGCCCACCCACCCCCTCCAATCATCAAACTCTTCAAATCGTCAGCCAGAACGCAGATTTCGTTGGAAAAAAAAACACGTTTTTCCGCGTTCAAACACAAATATCTGTGATGTCAAATTTAAAAATAAAAAATGATTAAATCGTTGGAAAGCTAAGGTTTAGGCCCAGTTTTTACCGTACTTGCATCTTAAAAAATATTGGTTCTCTTATTTCAATTTCCCATTAGAAAAACTGGAGGTTTCCCAAATTAGGTTACATTTTCTTTTCAGAAGGCTTTTTCATGTCACAAACCTGGACTCAAAGAAAAGGAGGCATCTGACAAATAGGAACTTTAATGCTCTTTCAAATGGTATCCTCAAATTTGAATTTACACAGCAAGGAGTTATGACCAATTCAGTAACGCAAGGTCAAATTCACGAAAAATCTTAAAATTGAAATAATTCGGAAAAAGCCTCTAAAAAAGGTGCAGAAGGCACTTTTTGATGCAAATTAGGTGTAGAATCGACTCCTGCAATTTGGCAGACCAGTTTTGTTAATTAGTTTTACTGTATACTCCTTCCCTCACTACACCTCTATCGAACATATTTATGTCATTCCACTCTACAGATTCTACTGATGCTTCCATGTTTGACACCATTGCATACAGAAATCATTAACAACAAAATATCAACTGTCCTAAATTTTCAGGACTTGGCCGAGTTCATACCACCAAACTCTTTGACCTGATTAATACTGCCCACCCTCTTGGGTTTGTTCTAAATCAACTCACCTTCTTGCCAAAAGGGTTACCGTTCAACCGTAACGATTTGAGTGTTTTATTTTCGCCAAAGGCGTCGACAATGTACGAGTCCATCACTTCGATATCGTTATTCATCAGGTTCAGCCTCAATATTCTATGGTCCCACTACAAAGTGTAACATATTATTATTATTACTATTATTATTATTATTATTATTATTATTATTATTATTATTATTATTATATTTCCTAAAGCCATAATGCATCACGTATAATGACTATTCCTTACGGAGAGGAAATCAGCCAGAAAACGAACGCCGAAACAAGTCAAATGATTGTAGCAAAAATCCAACCCAACAATGTTCGGCCTTTCGAGTAGAAATGAAAAAATGTACGGCAGATCAAAATCGTACAAACGACGCCTGAAAATCATCCAAATTTTATGAGAAAATACTGAATAATAAAACATTTGGTATTTACTATAAGAAATGCGCTGCAAAATATTATACGATTACTGTATAAATCACCCGCCTGCAGAGAACACGACTTTTCCATAAGGTATAGGAACCTACCAGAAATAACATAACCCCACGAAAGGCCGATTGGTTCTTGGTTGCTAAGGATGCAGAACTGAGTGACTTGAAACTCTATCGCGTATTATTTGAACGGAGATTAGGCCTATTCCGTCAGTGAACAGTCTTTTGCGATTCACAATAGTGTTCAGTCCTCATAAGGAGCGAACGGTCAGATCCTGCAGAGCGTGGTCTCAATAAATTCTAAAAATTCAATTCTGTTTTAAATCACTGGAAAACTAGTACCTACTGTCCACCGATGGAAAGAATGAACGCGAGGCCCGACAGTGAGTTGGGTATCCTCAACGTAGAACTGCACCCTTTTCCACAAATGTACGTTCACAGGTAGTAACTGACCTTATCCAACACCCCTGAACCTGCCGTGAGTCATACTTTCTTCCTTTCCCCTCGTTTACCCTTCTCACATTGTCGTTTAAGTCATTTCTCGAATATCTACAGTCACTTCTGTCCAATGATACCTGGGCAAGAAAAATACATTACGAATTCGCGATCGGGAAAGATTAGTGACCCGTCGTAATTACGTAATAAAATAACTCATCTTTACAGCGAATTGGTCAGGAGGTTCATGTTATTGACATTTTCATGTCTTTGGCCTTTGGCACATAAACTGAAAATCGTCACGAAAACTAAGCAAGTCTTGCTCACGCGGCCAATAATTAAAATGCAACTGTGTTGCGTAGAGAACAATAAACTGTTTTCCTTATTTTGATGCTTAGGTACATGAACTAACAACCTTACTTCACTACCCCTTGTTGTGTAGTGGTTGACATGAAAATGTCCCAATGTGTTGCAGACTCGTATGCAAGCATTTCCTAATAAACTTGATTGTGAAGTAGTATGTGGTAGTTTTCTTCCAATGATCATAGAAACTTCATTATTTTCGGTATAAAATAATCGAATCTCAATTATTAATCATACGGAAGATTAATGTCGAATTGGCACAATTACATGAAATGTCGATATATTTAATGAACGATGTTTTTAATAATTTCCAATCGACTTTTTATAGGTACATTTTATTTCTTTTTTTATATTTATTTTGATTTATTTATTGATTATTATTACTATTTTTTGCTTCCGAGTCTACCAAGGTAGCGGAAGCTTTGTTTTCACTTTTCAAGGACGAAAAAAAAAGTTCGCAAACATCAAAATTTTCACTCACGTTTTACGTTTTAGACCTTTCTGAACAATTTTGGTTCCGTGTCTGTCTGTCATGAATTCCTTGTAACGCGCATAACTATACGAAGTTATTGTCCGATTTCTATGAAATTTTCAGGGATTGTGCGGGTTGGTGTATAGACGGTCCCCTATGAAAATCATTATCCCCGGACCGATAGAAGCGACTGCGCATGCGCAAACGTGAATTCCTTGTAACGGCCATAACTTCTACATTTTCCATTCGATTTCAATGAAATTTTCAGGGATGTTACAGATTAGTATTTAGATGGTCCCCTATGAAAATCATCACCTTTGGACTGATAGTAGCCGCTGCCCATTGGCAAACGTGAATTCCTTGTAACAGCCATAACTTCTACATTTTCCATCCGATTTCAATGAAATTTCCTACTCAGTAACATCTGAGTAGTGTTTAGATGGTCCCCTATGAAAATCATAGAGAATGGTTTTTCATAGAAGGATTCTTTCATAGAGGGATGGTCCCCTGTGAGAATCTCAAATCCTATTCTATTCCTATCTATTTCTTGGTCGATTCCAAAAGTTCATTGAAAATTATAAACCAAAAGTTGGGTTGCATTGGCCTCAAATTTGTAGAAAAAAATTTTTCGAAACGTTTCTCTAAATAAATCCGTTTGGGGGCATTTTAAACGATTCCTAGATTTTACCATTTTTAAAACCAAAAATTGATTAAATTTCAAAAATTTGCTCTACAAAATCGCTAAAAATAGCCATAAAGATTAAACATTTTAAATGGAGGCAAATTTCTGTGTAGAGAAAGTTTCTAGGCCATAAATTGAATAATTGTAAATTAAAGTACCTACGCAAAAAAGTTCTCAAAACGTTGAAAAATGTGATTAGAAATTGCTTAAAAATGTCTTACATAATAACCAAAAATCTCAAAATTCATAATGAGTGGATAAGTTTGTGGGCTGTAAACAGGATTGTTTCACATTTTCATGCGCAAAAATTGCACACATTTAATGTGTTCTCACATAGCATAAAATGGCTCTAAACCCACTGAAAACGTCGGAAAATGGCTAAAAATTCAAAAGTTGTTTTTTAATAACGTTTTAAAAAAATTCGCTGATGCGGTCGTGCTGCACGACTTCGAATTTTCATTACAATATTTTTTCTCATCGATTCATTTTCGTTAACAAAAACGAGTAAAGTTCACATGTAGGTTTGGTAGACAAAGTTCTTCAAACTAATATTTCGATTTTTGGTGATTTCTTCAGACTTCTTGCCACTTTTATTGATTTTGCCGTCCACGTGCCGTGCGTGGCACTCCACCAATAATCATTCTCAATCTTCTTGATCTGGCCCACTTAGGATTTCCAGTCATATTTCACAGCTTCCATTGTAAATTCCTGAAGTCGTTCAAGTGATAAATCACCACCCGTATTCCTTCCCTTTATGAATTCTCACCCAAGCCTACCAAGCGAAAAGTCAGGTAGAGGATTTGAGTGGAAGTGACCGAAAATGGGATTTCCTTGGACGAGTGACAAGCTCGGAGGAGGTCGAACGGATGTTTTCAGTTTAGGATTCGGTAGGGTCCTCGCGTTCATTCTTTTCATCGGCGGACAGTAGGTACTTTTATATTGAGAGTTTTCGAGCTAGAGCGATATTTGAAATTACCAGCTCTATTGCTGAGTCTAGGTTGCGGAAGCACTATTTCCAATTTTCAAGATTAAAAAAAAAATCCCCAAAATCAAAATTCTTTCTCGCGTTTCTTTGTCTTGAAATCCGGGCAAACTACGAAATTAACATCCGATTGGGATGACATTTTCAGGGATTGTGCGGATTGGCGCTTAGATGGTCCCCTATGAAAATCATGGACCCCGTATTGATAGTAGCCATTGCGCATGCACAAACGTGAATTCCTTGTATCAGTTATAACTTCTACATTTTCCTCCCGAATTAGATGAAATTTTCGGCGATTGTGGGGTTTGACCTGTAAATGGTCCCCTATGAGGGTAGCGCAAGGTACTTAAGCTGAGTTCACATAGGAGCGTAATGCCCGTCATGCGAGAGAAGTGGCTGTGTTCCGTAGCCAGATACCAAACCAATAATTCGGACTGTTCTGTCAATAAACGATTATTTGTCACGATCACCGAGTTAAACGACGAGAGCATGTTACCAAAGTTTGTACGTAATGTGTAAATTATCCATTTTTTCAGAAAGTAGGCATTTCAGCGAAACCCAAAGTGCAAAATGTAACATCCTCCTGAAAATTTATAAGTCATATTGAAAAATGAAACATGAAAAAATTGAACAGTGTGGATAATACAAAGAGCTCAAGCACGGCCAACTTTGTAAATAAAAACATTAAATTATTGTTGGTTCCCTCATGAGAACTTCTAAAATTTCTTAAGCAGCCGGTGATGGTAGATTGTTGCTCCCGCCAGCAGTGGGCAGTCAGTACATGGCTACAGGCATACTAATTAGGTGAGTTGATTTTTCCTCATTAGTGCAAAAATCCCGTAAGATGGATAATTTCGCAATATTGGGGATATTTAGTCCATAGATTTGGACAGAACCTACCGACTAGATACATTTATTTGAGCAATAGTGTGTTTTTTCCTATTCTTATAGAAACTTTTGTTCACATCAAGATCAGCCATGATGAAGTGCTGCAACTACACGCTGATGACGAAAGTTACGAAAATGAAGAAGTGGAATGTCCTATTGTGCTTTATCGCCATTTTTGTAAACGATACAGTCGACACCCGCAGAGGTCGCTCCTGCCCCATCAATTCATCCAGTCAGCATTCCACTACGCATTACGGACATTACGCACCTATGTGAACCCGGCTATAGAGATTGATGTTTTGAGATTAGATAAAATGCATCGGATCGTCCTCCGATCGGATTATGGATACGAGAAGTGCCACACCCTTACGTTCTTCATAAGCTTCCAAGATTTGTTCAATCACCCTATGGAGTTGCTGGGGACAGGAGTATGCTTTGCGAAATCCAAATTGAGTGTCTGGAATGAGCTCAGAAAGGTATCTCATAAATTTTGGGAGGAGAAGTCGTTCCATGACTTTTGCTAGCAGAGGGAGCAAACTGATCGGGCGGTAGCTCTTGGGGTCCTTCTGTGGCTTATTAGGCTTTTTAATCATCACTATCCGGGCATGTTTCCATGAATGAGGAACATGGGTGGTTCTTAGAATCCCATTCAATATTTGAGTAAGTAAGACCATACTTTTTCTCGGAAGAGCCTTCAACAGCGGTTGAGTGATGCCATCAAGCCCAGGAACTTTTTTGGTTGGAGACCTTCCGATCACATTTCGGACTTGCGCTGGGGTAACAAAATCAAATCCTTGAAAGGACTTAAGAGGAGGGGTTCTTCCAGGGTTTCTAGGATTTCGTGAGAGAAGGTGGGATCAAGATCATCGTTTGGTTGAAACTGGGCTTTTAATATGTCCTTGAAATGTCACATTTTTCTTGTAGATTTGAATACCAAACTGACCCAACCCTCAGAGGAAGAATATCTGAGAAATCTTTGGTCAGCAGTTCAGTGGGTTTCCACAGTGATCCATCATCGGGATTCAAATTGCTCAGTTTTTGTTGGGTTGCTCTGTCGTTTCCGGCTGCTAAAGCTATTTTAAGTTGTCGAGTTGCCCTATTGTACAAAGTTTTGTGAGCTGGGTATTTAGAGGATTCCCACAGTCTTCTGGATGATTTTTTCACATTTAGAAGTTGAAGAATATGTGCACTGGGATAGAACTTTTGGCAAGTCCGTTTCGGGCGAGGAATATGAGCCTCTCCAGCAGCTATTCGGATATGACGCGTCAATGTAGTAGGGATGGGTATCGTTACAAAAGTATCGATATTTTGTATCGATACTGTATCGTATCCCAAGTATCGTTGGGCATGAGTATCGATATTTTAAAATATCGAGTATCGATACTTTAGTGTCACAAACTATCAATATCATACATATTCTCAAGAAAAATAATTTTTTCAACATTGTTTATTCATTTTTCACTATCAAGAGTCCAAGCAGAGTGATTTTATCCATGATTTAAACGTTATTTGTGCAACCAAAGAGTAATGACCCAAAAGCCTCTCTACCTTCTTCATTTTTTAGCCATTATGTTGAATTTTCCGCGAGAACTGTATCGATATTCGATATTTAGAAATATCGGACCCAAAGTATCGATATCCAAAAATATCGGGATAGTGCAGTATCGATACTAAAATATCGAGTATCGTTACGAAAGTATCGATATTTTGAAATATCGAGTATCGATACCCATCTCTACAATGTAGCAGCCGCTACATCGGTATCATGAGGTGTTTTAAGTCGGTAAAATCTTCCATAACTTTTTTGTATCTACCCCATTCGAACGGGTGTTTAATGAGACACCTTTCATCCGAAATATTCTGATTTGTGGAATTCAAAGAGACCATCACTGGAAAATGGTAAGAGCTAAGCTCATGTAGGTACTCGTATAACGCGGACGTTATGAGCCTACGGCGGGCGTATACTACCTACGTTACTGAGTTACGGCGGATGAATCACATTTTATTCGATTTTGTATTCTACGTAGGTGCCTAAAACCATCAAACTTAGAGGGGACGTTAAAATATTTTATTGATTCTAAAGGTTCATTATTGAAAATAGTACACCAAAATGGACAAAAATGACTCATGGTGGTAGTTACCCTGCTTCCTCGTATAGGGTGTTTTACCGTGGATAATCAAATCCACCGTGTCACTGTCGTTTTCATAGCAGAAAGTGTTTAAAAATTCGTTTTTCACATCACAGGCGCCACCCTCCGAACCGAATCAATAGAATTGAGTTCTTTCTTCAAAAAGTCCAGTTGTTCAATCTGAAATATGGCACTTAGTATTACCCTCAAATTATTTCAAAACTGGCTAATTAGGTATTGGAAGAAGTCAAACACCGTCATGAATGGACCACAATTTTTGATGTTACCTAAGTGATACAGTGATACCTACTAACTCCATTGCATTCCAAAATCTTCTCACTGCACTCGCTAACACTTCATTTTTCCCGAAAATGAGCTAAAATCGAATGTTTTACACAGCTTACATAGTTTATGAAAGTCGTGCTGCCTCTTCAAACATGATCGGCGAATGAGGTTGTGGATCATTTCCTTCCCTCTGAAAGCTTCGATGTCACCCTTCTTCATGATGTGGTGCGCCACTGGTTCATCTGTCGTCCAAAAGCCTCCGTGGTCCATAGGGCTGATAATAACGCAAATAGTCTATTACTATAATGCCAGTCATGATAAACCGATGATAACCTTCATGAAAAAAACTTATTTCTACCGGGCAACTGAGAGGAGGTAATAAACTTGCCCTTCATTCATCATCGTCTCGTTCATTTTCCTGAAGTGGTTGTCCAGAGACTTCCTCTCTTTAAGTTCTTTCCTTTGCCTCTTCCGCGCTGCTTGCAATGCCAGGAGAGTAGGGTCTCTTTTGTCTTGCCGTGGTCATCGAAGATGAGACGTGGCGGTCCCTGGACATTACTACTTTCTTCTTCTTGTCATCATCGTCATCGTAGGATTCATCCGAGCTCACTAGTACAATCGAAATTACTTACTTTACTTACTTTCATAATAATCGCAAGAACCACGATTGCAGCGGTTCATCCAAAGTATCGTTTTTCATTGTTGATTGAATTCCTGTTAGTCAGATTTTAGCTAGAAATGCAAAAAACTTGCAATTGGTGATGCACCAGTTTTATTCCACTCTATCTACGTTTCTTGTGACCCAGTAACGACTCATGACCTCCAGGGACATTTTTGAGAACATTTAGGAGGTAATTCTGCATAAAAAAAGAAAAAACATTGAAATGAGAGTGCTCTTGCTGAGCAATTTTCACAATGAAATCCTTGTTGTCACCAGATAATTCAAAAAATTGAGCCTAAACCTGATAACCTAAGTAGATTACTGCTTAAATTGAGCCCAAACCTGATAACCTAAGTAGATTACTGCTTAAAATTGAGCCCACAACCCTGATAACTTAAGGTCGATAGTGCTTGAAATTCCTTCAAATCAACTTACACAGGAGCAAGACAGCAGACAGTATGGGAGAGAAGATTGCTAATGAAAGAAATGCAGACAAAATGCTTGTGAGTGAGCAGTACACCTATGGAAACAATGCACAGAACTGGTTCGAAGACACATCTCGCACTGCTGCGATATGGGTGGTAAACCGAGTGGCAGTGCAGGTGGAAGCCAATGGTGCTGGCCTGGGGTATTGCTGGATCAAGAGCAGGGGCATCACATACATCAGCTGCTACCTATCACCAACAGACCCAACTTCTGACTATGAAGCAAAGTTGGCCTGCATTGAAGAGGAGGCTAGAAATGCAAATGGAGAGGTGCTAATAGCAGTCCTCAAAGCAAAAAAGCTGGATGGAAGATGGAGGAAGAGAAGAAGATGAGGAATAGAATTGAAGGAGAGACCAGAAGTAGGAGCAGCCAAAAACGGCACAAAAAAGGGCTCACCCTGAAGTAATACTGTACAAGTGGTTCCGGGGTGAGTCCTAAGCAGAGGGAGTGGGGTTTAGTTGGTAGGCCCAATGCATGGGGAGTCCAACACTGTTGGGGTGAACTTCCCCTTCGCTCTTAGAGAGTTTTTTTCCCCACTTCCGTAACAAACAAACAAAAAAGTCGATAGTGCTTAGATAATATGCTGACGGTTCAAAATCCTTGGTGAATGAAGGTTTGATGGAGGAACGCTAAAAACGACTGCTCGTGAGGAAAATATAGCGCTTGGTTCAACGCGAACAAATCGTAATGTAATCAAGAAGAACTACGTTATGTGAATTTTTCACTGGTTGAGGATATAGAGTTGAAATTACCCCCTTTCCCCCCACCGCGTGAAAGTTTTGCAGTATCACTGGGATCCTCTCACTATTTCTTGAGAAAGCTGTGGGATGTTGCTGAAAGCAACGAAAGGAATAAATACCAGAATACAGGATGCCGTGCTTGAGCTCACTAGACAAGCAAGAGACGAAACTGCCATGTCATTTTCCATCATATTCCAACCACTACACTAAAAGAGAGCCGAGCTGAAAAATTCAAAGTCCTGCGGAGGAGCAAACTGGAGGACGACTAGGCTGGCAATTTTCCAGTTTACCTGTTTCTGGTAGCTTTTTTGGCATAATGTTTTTGAGTTTGTTTCATTGAAACAACGCTACTCGGGGGGCACCTAATCCTGAAGAGCCACGAAAACATTAATTAATCAAATAAGGTTATAAACACGCAAGTATCCCATTCCTGGCTGAGTCTCGACTAACACCAATCAAATCAAACCAAACAGCCGACAAGAACAAACTAGTTTACACAGTTGGCCAAACGTACTACTTGAGCAAATGTTTGTGAATACTTATTGTTAGTGTTCCAAGTTACCTATCATGGAAAGTGTAGTCTCTTGAGCCAGCCTCGTTCCTTTCGTATGCACAAACCAATCAGCGACAGATATGAAATCCTGAGGTGAAGCCCTCTCATCAGGGTCGACCAACAAAAGAGAGGATGATGAGCTCTTCAACACGACGTCCGTTCCGTAGTTCGTAGCTGTGGAAATTATTCACGATTTAGTACAGAATACGATGTTGAACCTCTTGAAAATTATGTTGAACTCCTTAAATAAATCATACTGTGTTTTTTTTAATGGTGTAAAACGCTGCAAATTATTACACAATGGTTTATTATTTTTCTATATAGATCACTAGTCTACAAAATCACCAACCATCCAATATGAAAAAAAAAAAAAATCACCAACCATTGATCGCATTTTGGTCAGCTCTAATTTGAACGGAGATTAGCCCTCTTTTGCGATTCACACTCGTGTTTTGATTTATACATATATTTAATATAAACCCTTAAATTTTCGTAGGGAGCAAACGGTTTGTTCTACAGAGCTCGGCGTGGTCTCAAAAAATTCTAAAAATTCTATAGAATCTTAAATTGAAGGAAAACAATACCTTTATATCGAAATTTTTTGAGTTAGGGCGTTTTCAAAATTTCAAAATTGATTTTGGAACCCTTGGAAGTGACCTACATCAACCAAAAGCTTCGGGGCACAACTAGACCCCAAATGGAGCCTACATACCAAATTTCATCAAAATCGGTCAATGCTAAGTGGCAAAAGTGCCGCGTACGGCGGACGGACGGCCAATTTTTTATTCGATTTTTGGATTCTACGTACCTTGAAATGTAAACCATCAAATTATGAGTGGGTGTTAAATTTTTTTTTTCTTGGTCGATTCCAAAGGTTCATTATTGAAAATAATAAACCAAAAAGTTGACGTCTGTCGCACACCTTAATTTCACAAAATGGTGGCTGGAAAAGCAGACGAGGTTATTGCTGCAGTAACTTTGCCCACCTCTGCTATCCTTCGTTTTTGTACCTTTACTCGCCAAGAACAGATGTTTAGGTATCTATATTCCAAAGAAGAATCGAAACATCTTCTTCGACCTCAGTACTATCTTTCTCACAAAATTCAGCAGCAATATAAGGGAAACAGTTACAATTATAGTTATAGTTGTAAAATATACAGTGCTAATCGTCCTTAGATATTCAACAACCTTCAAGCCTCGAATCCCAGTCCACGCCGAGCGGGAAGAAAGTTCGCGGGGAGGACGCCTTCTGTCTCTTCCTCAATTGAGTCAGTACGATCTTCTGGCTTCAAAACCTGTTGCTGAACCTCGGAATCACTAGGTCGCTCTCGTACGACCTGTTGGAACATCATGACGAAGAAAATTCGTTAAAAGATCAATGCATGAAGTTTTACCATAGAAAAAAGTTGAACATTCGGAATTGCATCATGATACAATTGAGCCAGATAACATTCAAACGTGTTCGAAGGCCGTCTTTCAACAACCCTTCAACTCGATTTTAAAACATTGATCTCATAAAACGCAACATACTCGAGCCTGCTCATCCCGCCAGTGGTCAGGAATGATACTGGTGATCGAAGGCAAGCTGTCCATTTCCGGTATGTAGTTGCATTCTGGCTTCACAGTGAGACTCTTCGGTTTTCGGACAACCTGCAATTTCATCGGTCTGTCAGTTTGACTCTTCCATCATGTTTTATCTCACTCATTTATTACCACATCGTGCACTGAAAGTGCTCGTAAATTGACCCAAAATGGGGTTCTCAAACTGTTTACTTAGCTTTTGAAGAAAAAAAAACTGTAACACATTTTTTATTAATAGTTTTGCATTGACCCAAGAATCAATAGTTTCTCGTTTAAAGGAAGGTCGAATAAAGTACATTCAACACAAGGGAGGACTTTTTGAGTGCGTTCAACTACGAGTATAATATTGGAAAGGAAAGAAACACGGTAAAATTATTTTCATTTTCGGTACAAAACAATTCTAAGTAGCAGAATTGATAGAAAACTCAAAAAACGAATGTTATATTCCAGAAACGTCTATCTTTAAATGAAAAAGAGAAATGTAATCTTCGTAACAAGTGTAAACTATTGTGAAGGATGAGGTTGATTATACCGTTAGGCACGATTTCGAAAAGTTGGCTGATAGCTTTCTGATTCAGCACGTGAGCTTCTGTATAAGTGCAATAATTAATAATTTATAAAATAGAATAATTAGATTCCTATAGAGGACTAATGGGTATCTGCTGTAAATAACAATTGTTCTTGACAATATTGAAATTCAATTACGTTAATTTTTTCCATCTCATTCTCACAACTGGTCTTCTCATAGTCTTTAGGAATGAACTCTTCACTTACCAGGACCATCTTAAGCTTCTTCTTCGCGATTACGGGCATTGAATTTGGGTTTATAATAATTTTCTTTCTACTTCTCTTTTTTTTATATTTACTAAAATTTGGTCAACTAGTTATTTCTATCGCCACTATCATGAAACTGTAAGGTATCTCTTCATCTACACTCCTCCACTAATTATCAAGCTACAATTATTCTAATCCAGACTCATCTACAATGGCCTACATTAGGTTTGGACTAATTATAATTTGTTTATGTGTCACGGTTCAAGGTGACAACGGTGGGTACGGTTGGGTTTATATAACTCAGAGAAGATTCTTGTATGTGAAATGGAAAGTTGAGTGTTTTCTATACAGTTTGCCATACAGAACCAGGGATTTACAAATCAAGGCTTGAAGATAAGGAGAACAGGAAGCTTACCAAAATGTCGTCAAACATAAGTTGAGTACCAATGTAATGCCAGCATTTCAAAGACAGGTTAAAGAAACTGGGGAGCTCGTCTCTACTGATGGGGAACTGAAACCTCTTGTTGGAGGAGATTATAACCATTATTCCCTTATTTATCTCCGTATTAAATACGCCTGTAGGGACGATTTTTTGTAATTTTTCATCTTTTTGTCAACAAATAAAACAACGAGCTTAGATTTAAGATTTTTAAATTTTATTATATATTTATGAATACTTTGAAAAAAATTAAAATTCGTTAATCTGTTAAAAATACCCTTCAGAGTGTTCCCTAACAATCCCAGAATCTCATCCATTTAGCATATTTTCTTCCAGATGTGTTGGTACCCACAAACTAACAAAATTTTCGGACTTTTTGACATTTTATGTCTTTACTTTGGCACATTTCAAGAAAAAGCGTCACAAAATCTGTCTCATGATTTCCACTTACAACCAAGTCGTTGCAACGGAACTTTATCTTCGTCATTCGTGTTAGAAGAAAAATCGTTCACCATTCGTTTGGAAAGCCCTAAATTTAAGAGGAGGGAGGCAAACGGATTGAAAGCTGGATTTCTTCGAGAAATCAGCTGAATGATCTACTTTCCCGAACGCTTGCAAGCGCCTTTAGGTTGCGACATCGTAAAACACTGGACACTCGCGGAAAAAAACACTCAAAACTGCACTGAAAGATCAACAGGAGGAAATCGAAAGTGACGGGAAACAACAAAGCTCCTAATAACAACAGCTGATCAACACACTTATTCTTCTTCACTTTCAACGAATTTAGCTAATCAACAATTCTTATTTTTTGCAGACTGTGCGAAATGTATCAGAAATAGCGCTAAGATCGGAAGTTATTAGTTTTTCGGTTTTCCTGAAAAGTTGTAGGTACCTACTTTTTATGATGAGTTTAAACAGGAAATTTTCGCGAAAAAATCGATTCTGAAAGTTCAAAAATTATTGATTGTAGAAAAACGGTGATGAAAAATCGATTTCAAAGAAAGAGTATTGCTATCCCTACTACTACTACCGCAGGCGCTAAACACAAATGCGCTCCCTGAACATTTTTCCAAACTTCAGCGTTCCCAAGTCAAATTCAAGATCTTTCAAACCAAATTGAAGATTTTTCTCAAACCGTATCGGTAGCCCGCAAAACTAAGTACCTACCTGTCCTAATTAAGCTCAGAAAAGAAAGAAACCAAGAATTCCTTCTGCATGTCCATTCCTTCTTTACGCGAACCCTTCTTTACACGGATCTCTTTTAAATGCCTGAAGGTTGAAAACTATCGATGTACTGTTCTGCTTTTCTCTTCTAACGAGTTCTAGGCCTAGTTTGCTGGTTTGTGCTAAATTTACATTCCTTGATTTGGAAAATCTTGAATTCGGTATGGAAAACCTAGAATTTGGTTTGGAAAAATCTTGAATTTGGTATGGAAAATTTAGAGTTTGACATGGAAATGCTATATTCTACTAGAAACTTCTCGTCCGATCTTCATCAAACTTCCTCAGATTATTCTTACTATGGCGTCCAAGTACTTTTCTAAATGGGCTAGAATCTTCTAAAATTTGGGATGTCATTCCTGTGGATCCTTATTTACTTCATCATGAAATGTCCTCGTTCCTATGAACTTCAAGTGGAATTCACTATTTAAGTAAGTCAAATTACCATAATATCATGAACATTACACTAAGTTAAAATCTTACAATCGGAACTTGGATTTCAATCCGTTTCTGGTCAATCGGTGGTAAGTAAAACTTGTCCGCTCGATTATCAAAGGGAAGATCGTACTGGACATGCCTTCTTGTCTTCGAGGCCACCGTTGGAAGCATCATCGACGATCGATTTTTACCGTTGGGTACTCGCTGTGTCGGTACCTTCCCGTTTCTTTTACACACCTCCGAGCTACTTAGTTCCAACCGCTGTTTACTCATTTGGAAATGATGAAGACCCGGAATTTCGAGATAACGATACAACTTGAATTTACCTATTTTAAACGCAGTTTCAAAAACCCCCCTATTTCGCTAATTCCTTCACTGTTTACACTCATAAAATTTTTCGCTCCCTTCTACTCACTACGATCATCAAAATTTTCTATCTACACCTCTAACTACACTCATATATAAAATTTGTTAGACAAGCGATTTTCACGAGCTTCTCTCATGAGTAGCATTTAAAATTGAATGATCTCGGAAAAGTGGTTGTGAAAACAGTTACAAGGTTTCATAATAAAAATGAAGATATTTGTTGCATCATTTTGGTTGTTTGATAGAGGGAATCACCATTTTATTGGTGTAATAATAATAATTAATTATACTATGAATTATAATATAATGAATTAATTATGTTTCGCATATTCAAATGCCTGAACCCAATATGCAGTCTCCTCCTGTCTCAATAACGCTCTCATCCTTCATCATCGTACATCAGATTCTGAATCGTCAAGTGTTGTATTGAGCGGTAATAAGACACAAACGAATGGTAAATGAGTTCTCCTATCTCAAAAATGCTCTCACCTTCAGCATCGGATTCAGAATCTCCAAGTGTTGTATTGAGCGGTAATAAGACACAAACGAATGGTAAATAAGAAGTTCTTCTTCTATCTCAATAACGCTCTCATCCTTCAGCATCGGATTCAGAATCTCCAAGTGTTGTATTGGGCGGTAATAAGACACAAACGAATGGTAAATAAGAAGTTCTTCTCCTATCTCAATAATGCTCCCGTCCTTCTGCATCGTTCATCAGATCAGATTTGTCTTGTCTTGATGTGTAATAAGATCCCAAAAAATATTTAAACATACCGTCACCTTTGGGCACGTTAAGAATCCCCCTAGTCCGAAACTAATAGCACTAAGCAGAATCCAAAACCTTGATGATTTATTTGCTATTAAGTTGTTCGTACAATTTGATTACTACCCGTAGGTGTTATGATAAATCGAATGAGACACTATGATGATTCCTCTCATTCCGCTCAAAATATTCTTATTATTTTTATAAGTTGTGTTTGGCAACTGAGTAAAAATGTACACACAATGAACAAATTCAAAACCTACAACAGAAACTACTCCCTTATGTGGGCACATGCTCGTGTTAGGGAGAAGAGTCGCGCTGACGAGCTATTTATTCGCAAATCAAGAAATAAATAAATACAAATTCCGTTACCTATAATTCAAGAAATAAAGGAATGCAATCAAGAAGTAAAAAAATAGTACAAGTCACGTTACCTATTTTTCTAATAATGAACTAGGACAATATCATTATTATAGGTCGTGATTATATTTTGAAGAGGGTGATAAAATAATTTCTTTTTTAAATTGCACGGAAGCAAGTTATACTCTTATATGCCCTTGTACCTATAGAAATTTTGCGCCGCAGTTGTGCGGTATTTAGGAAGTACCATGTGCCCGGACAGTTGAAATCGAGTAGGAGTCTGATGATGCGGAAAATTGAAAGAGCCCTCTTTCAAGATCTGTTTGATTGAACCAAGTTTAATTAAATTGATTAGGTTTGCATTGCTCATATTTTGAATAAAGGCAAAGTATGAGCTAAATTGCTACCATTGGAAATTATTCTAATAAGGGCTTTTTGAGTCAAAATTATCGGTTTCGGTGTCGTGACACATGCACTTCTGATTGATTGAGCAAGAGCAAGATAGATCATTCTAAGAAGTGATCTGGACAGCACTGATCGTAATCTGACAAAAACATAAATAAGCTTTCGTAGGACTTTATTGACATGGGCCACTTGTTATTGGGAACCTCTGCCTTTAAAAATCCTGGGAGTAAGAAATCCTTTTATTTGTAAGAAAGAAACACATTTTCTCATAACCTTATTTGACAGTATAGAATTTATACTGTCTAGTGTATAGATTCTGTCTAGTGTATAGAATATACACTATCTGATAGTGACGGAGGTTCCTGGTGGATTTGGAGGCAGAGTTGGGTTACCTCAACGTTAGTTTCTACATGCGTGAGTTGGAATAAGTGGTTTTGAGGCCGCACGGCGCCACTCCGTCTGTAGCGTGCGTGACGATCTCGTCGCCAATCTATAGCGCACAAGGAAGGAAGGTGAAATCGATCTATAAGGTTGAGGTACTACAAAGTTGCAGTGTAGTTAGCGAGATACCGATGAGTCTTTAGGTTTAGGAAAGTCCTAATTTTGCACAGTAGTACAAAGTAACAAGCCCTAGATCTGATATTACGAGTACAATAATTGTAGCTAATTATTAGCTGCGGGTGTGAATAATACATTCACGTCGGACTGGAGCAATCTGTACCAGTGGAAAGCTGACTAAACTCAGCCTACCATCAGAAATCAACTTCAATTATTATAATCTTAAACTTTCAAAATATTCCAATCATACGGCATGAGGTCATTTGAAATCCACACAACATATCAGAACAGTAAGAAGAATCAATTTTTGATCCTTCTTAATATTATGTTATTTCATTTGGTAAATCGTATCGCTCTGAATCCTAATTCATCATTCAAGTACGAGAATAATTATTATTAGAATGATTTTATACTTAAAACAAACACCTCAAAAAATAACACTATCGTTGACCCAAAATTTAATTTCTGAGTGTCTACTAGGAAAATTTTGAATTTGAAAAATATTGACGCTTGTCAGATTTCCTTTGGAGGGTTCACATAGAAGGGTTCATATCGATAAAAAACAAACAAAATATTCATCCGAAACAATAAAAACTTTGCAATTATCACGATTTAAAAAAAAATTAAAAACAATAATTATAACTACAATAACACAATATTGTATTCATTTAAAACATTAATTATCACTACAATAATGCAATAATTATTAATACAGTAATTATAACTATAATGATGCAATAATTCCAAAACAATAAAAGCTTTGAAGTTATTTAAGATACAATAATTATAACTACTACTGTTTAACCTGTAAACAAGCTTCGTTATTGCTGTTTGGAATAGACAATATCTTTAGTGAGAGAGAAAAACATTTATTGAACTTTGCACGAGTGAAAAAGTCAGACTAGGGCCCTAGTAGTTGTCAAAGCGGAAAAAAATTTGCAAAAATTTAAATTGATTTGTAAAAAATTCAGATTGGGTTGCCAAAATTTCAAATTAATTAGCCAAAAGCTCGTGACTGTACTTGAAATACTTGGTTGTGGTTGTTTGTTGTTGTTAACCAAATTCGTAGGAGATTGCCTCGAGGATACTCCGCATCAACTAAGAAAACGCCATCAAAATCATGGTCTGATTGGCCACAGACACGGAAATTGAGCCAAAATTGCTCAGTATGCTCTGAAACATAAAATATGAGTGAACATTTCGATTTTGGAAGACTCAAATTTTGTTATACTGCTGCACGAAGATTCCCCAACTTCGGTCGTAACGAAGCAAAAATATGTATATTTATATGTATATGTATATTTATATTTTAATTTTAGGAATATATTTCATTATTTCTTACAATGGAACGCCGATGTTGGGAATATTATTGATTCGGATGAAATGGAGTAGGTCGCCATGATTGGCATGTTGATTCGATGTTGAAGAATCGGCGTATTAATTTTAAATAGGTTCTACCCGTCTTTCGTCCTCTAGATTCAAGGCCCGATAAAACAGACATTTTAGGTCAGCGAGAGGTCGTTGCAACCTACGAAAAAAAAGTCTACTCGTTGCGGAAGTTTTTAGAACGAAGTTCGACGAAAAAACTGTCCTTTCAACGTTGATAAAATGAATTAGAGGCGCACGAGGGGCCGATTATACCAAGCACGGAAGACACGCAGCTCCGCTCGGTCCCGCACACTAGCGTACCTCAAAAATGAAGGAGAAAAAAAAAGTTCGTTATCCATTTCTATTCTAGTTTATAACTACAGTCAACGGCTTTTTGATGAGATATGACGGTTTTTGATGAGATATGATGGTTAGAACAATAGCATCAAGCGTGAAGCTAAATATTTTATATTTTTTACTTGGGAAAAGAGATGTAATGAAATAGGTAAAATGCAGAGACAAAGCAAGCGTTTAATCATGTCTGACAACACTCTCCCTCAATTTAAATTCTACTTTATTACTGTACAAAACGCTAAAAATGATTACACAAGGGTTTATTATTTTTCTGTATAGTTTCCCTTTGCCATTATCACTACCTACCTCCACAATTAGGTTTATTTTGAAGAAATGAAGGCTTCACAGTCAATTCGAAGAAATAAAGAGTTTTTGGAGCATTCATTAGGAAAATTTGATTACTGGTTGTTAAGGAAACAAAACTGAGTACAACTCGAAGAAAAGAACAACGATCGCATTGTGGTCAGCTAAAATTTGAACGGGGATTGGAACCCTACAGAGGGTCTGGGTGGTCTCATTCGATTCTAAAAACGCTGCAAATTATTACACAAAGGTTCATTATTTCTACATAGGTCACTCCTCTGCAAAGAACACGGCTTTGCCATTGTCACTACCTACCTACTACATGCCGACTTCACAATCAAGTTTATTTGTATGAAATAAACGCTTCACACTCAGATCGAAGAAATGAAAAGTTGTGGGTGCCTTCATTAGGAAATTTGATTACTGGTTGCTAAGGACGCAAAACTGAGTACAACTCGAAAAAAAGAACAACGATCGCATTTTGGTCAGCTAAAATTTGAACGGAGATTAGGCCTCTTTTAAACTTCACATTCGGGTTTCTGATTTATCAAAGCCCATTTATCAAAGGCTATTTATTAAAGGCCCTACAGAAGGTTTGGGAGGTCTCATTTGATTCTAAAATTCAATTCTGTTTTTTAAATGATGAATAAAGGATACCTTTATATCAACATTTTTAGAGCTAGGGTGTTTTCAAAATTTCAACCCTCATTTTTCAACCCTTAGAAGTGATTGACATTAACCAAAAGCTTCAAGGCACAACTAGACCCCAAATGAAGCCCATATATCAAATTTCATCAAAATTGGCGGACGGACGGAAAATGTCAATTTTCGGATTCTACATACCTTAAAATTTTGAGGGGGGGGGGGGTAAATATGTTTCTTGGTCTATTCCAAAGGTTTATTATTGAAAATAATAAAAAATTATTGAAAATAATAAACCAAAATTCAATTCTGTTATAAAGTGGTATTGTTTTGAAAAAAAAAACAATGTTTTTATTGAGTTTTTTAGCTAGGGCGTTTTGAAAATTTCAGCCCTTATTTTTCACCCCTTAGAAGTGACTGACATCAACCAAAAGCTTCGGGGCACAACTAGACCCCAAATGGAGCCCATATACCAAATTTCATCAAAATCGGTTCATGGTAAAAATGTTCGCAGGGATACAGTTGATTGCATTTTAATTATTCATTTTGGTTTATTATTTCTAATAATAAGCCTATGTGATCGTATCGCAAAAAATTTTTATAACCCCCCCTCAAACTTTGTCACTTTACGTTTCAAGGTGCGTAGAATCCAAATTTGCAATGTCCGTCCGCCGTCCGCCGTCCCCCGTCCGCCGTCCGCCGTCCGCCGTCCGCCGTCCGCGGCACTTTTCTTAGCAACACTGGACCGATTTGGTTCAAATTTGGTATATGGGCTCCATTTGGGGTCTAGTTGTGCCGCGAAGTTTTTGGTTGATGTAGGTCACTTCTAAGGGGTGGAAATTAAGGGTTGAAATTTTCAAGAGTGCCCTAGCTCGAAAACTCTCGAAGTAAAGGTATCGTTTTTTCACCAATTTTAAATAGTATCGAATTTTTAAAAATTTTTGAGACCACCCGGAGCTCTGTAGGACAAACCGTTCGGTCCCTACGAGTACTTGAAGGTTTTCCTTCGATAAAACAGAATCATGAGTGTGAATCGCAAAAGAGGTCTAATCTCCGTTCAAATTTTATCTGGCTAAAATGCGATCGTTGTTCATTTCTTCGATTTGTATACAGTTTTGCCTTCTGCGTAACCAGTAATCAAATTTCCATATGAAGCTTTCTATTTTTCCAATCGAGTGTGAAGCGTTTAGTTCTTTCTAATAAACTTGATTGTGAAGGTGTGAAGCCAGTATGGTGTGATAGGTAGTACCTAGCTGGTAGGTAAAAAAAAAGTTGGTAGGTAAAAAAAATTTTGGTGGGTAAAAAACGCTGCAAATCATTGCTCAAAAGCTTCTTCATTCTTCAAATCACTGATCAGCTGAGTGAGCTCCGAAGCCATTTTTAATCCTATTGAATGGAAGTGCTCTTCCAGGCGTCTCCAGCATTCGAGGAGATCTTCTTCACTCCTCAGATCACTGATCAGCTGAGTGAGCTCCAAGGCCATTTTCAATCTTATTCAAATCAGAAGGGTGATCTATACAGAAAATAATAAACCTTTGAGCAATGATTTGCAGCGTTTTTTTAGTTCTATAATATTCATAAGTAAGTGGCACTGTCATAGATACCGACTATGACTCATAAAGCGAACGGTTTGAAAAAACGATTGAGCTCGCTTACTTTCTGTAGTATGAGGAAGCAGCATCATGTCCTCATCTAAGTTTTCAAACCATCATCAGTGTCGTCGCTTAAAGTAGTTTGTCGAGTGAGCTGAAGAGTGGGAGAGTCGTTTGGTTTTAGTGAGAGTGAATGGTCATTTGGTGATGCAGGAGGAGATGAAGGAGTTTTAGAGAGAGGAAGAGCGGTGCTGTCTTTAGTGGGTTGTTTGGTGAGTCGTTTCAACAAGAGGAAGAATGATGAATCTCACTTTAGCGAGTTATTAATCAAGAGTCTCTGTTCCATCACTAAACTGTATTATGTAGCATAAAAAAGTAAAATATCTCTCAAAAATTCGATTCAGAAAGTAACTTGAATCTAAGTTCGTGAAAATCATGTAAGCCCCTGTCAACTCGTGTTTTGCTTCCTCGAATTCACAACAGAAACCAAACTTCGCAATGTACTCCTCGCAGAAGTGACGGAGTGATATAATTCTCATGGAGGTAGAAGAGACTTGTGTAGGTAACACGAGTTGTCTCAGATGACAGGATCTCATCGCCACAAAGTTGGTAACAACGTTTCCCTCTCCCATGTACATAAATTTTACGCTCCAAGTAGGAAACGCAGTGACTTAATTACCGTGAGCCGTGGAAATGTAATCGCTGTCCTGAATTGGTGTCACTCTGTTGTTCTCTCGCAAATAATTAGGATTATAATTTTCGTAACAAACAGTTTCAATAAAACGACCGAGCAGTGATGGGTTAGAGAGTAAAACTCCATAGAAAATCGAAAAAGGGTAATAATACGGATGGCACAACGGAGCTATGAGAGGCGACAAATAACACTACAGTCATGGCGGAACATTTTATTCATGTTCTTCCTGTGGATATTGGAACTAGTAATAAACTGACCGTACTGTAAGGAATAGTTCCTACATAATATGTAGGAACCATATTATGGTAGTTATTCTTGAGGGGGTCTCAGTCGGTCGCCGTTCTTTCCTCACTCCGTGTCAGTTTTCGCGAAATTGAAGGGGCAAAACTTAAAACGTTGTACCTTAATTTTAAATTTTAAAATAGGTATTTTAGAAATTCATTAGTGCACGGCCCAAGGGAATTGAAAAACTGAAATATTGCCGCTGGAATCATCAACATCAAACAACAATTGCCAGAGAAAAATGGAAAAAAAAACATATAACTGAATAAACGGGTTTTCCAATTTTCCTAGGGGGAATTTCTAAATTCCTTGAAAATTTCAAATTTAGCTACAACTTTAAGTTTTTGCCCCTAAAATTTAGGGAATTACTAACCCGGAACGAGGAACGAACGGCGATCGACTGAGACCCCTAATAAGTAAAGGCATGATTGGGAGTAAAATTACCTAGTGTTCCTTCTCCATGGGGATATCCAACTTTCATGTGGGCACAGTTCTGGATTTCAATAATGAACCTTTGAAATGGGACTGTTTACGTTTCAAGGTATGCAGAATCCAAAAATCGGATAAAATCGTCTGTCCGCCGTAGGCCCTTTACCCAGTTCCCGCCGACCGTTTGTGATGAAATTTGGTGTATCGGCTCTATTTGGAGTTTAGTTATGCCCCGAAGGCTTTGGCTATTGTCAGTCACTTCTAAAGGGTATAAAGTGGGGGAAAACACCCCCCAAACGCCCTAGCTCAAAAACTTTCGATATTCTTTTTTCAATAATTTAGAATATCAAAGAAAGAATTTTTTAGAATCTACCAAGAAAAAAACAATTTTTAACAATTTAAAAAAACATTTTTAACAAACAATTTTTATTCCCCCCCCCCCCCCCTCCTTGAAATTTGTTGGTTTACGTTTCAAGGTACGTAGAATCCGAAAATCGAATACAAATTTTTCCCTCCGTCCGCCGTCTACAGCACTTTCCTTAGTACCCATGGACCGATTTTAATGAAATTTGGTATGTGGGCTGCTTTGTGGTCTAGTTGTGCCCGAAGCTTTTGGTTGATGTCGGTCAGTTCTAAGGGTTGAAAAAGATGGTCGAAATTTTGAAAACGCCCTAACTTGAAAATTTCAATTTAATTTAAGAAATTAAAGGGTTGGACTTACGATAAATCACGAGTGTGAATCATAAAAGAGGCCTAATCTCCTTTCAAATTTTAGCTGACCGAAATGCGATTGATGTTTTTCATGTTGGTTGGTGGTAACAATGACAAAGCCGTGTTCTTTGCAGACCCGAGATCTAAACAGAAAAATAATAAACCTTTGTGTAACAAATTAAAGCGTTTTTGCTTCCGAGTCTACCAAAGTAAGTAAGTAGTTTTCACTTTTCAAGGTTGAAAAACAATTCTCCAAAATCAGGATTGCCACTCGCGTTTTGCGTTGTAGGCCTTCCTGAACAATTTTCTCCGTGCCATTCTGTGTGTGTCTGTCATGAAATCCTTGTAACGGGCAAAACTACTTATACGAAATTATTACCCGATTACGATGACATTTTCAGGGATTCTGTTGATTGGAGTGTGGATGACTCCCCTACGAAAATCATCGCCCTGGATTGATAGTATCCACTGCGCATGCGCAAACGTGAATTCCTTGTAACAGTAATAACTTCTACATTTGCCATCCGAATTCGATTAAATTTTCAGGTATTGTGCAGATTGGGGTGAAGATGGTCCCGTATGAGGGTAGAGCAAGGCACTTATAATATAATGTTTTGAGATTATCTACTAAGCATCGGATCATCTATACAATCGGGTTATGGATACCAGGAAGCTATGTGCCACACCCACTTGGCAGACGTTTTCTGTTGGGCAGCGTAATTTATTAGTCCGTTATTGCGTAAGTGTTGGACTTGATAGATGTTTTTATGTATGTACACATTCACACATTCCATAATGGTTTCCGAACGGCTTAGAGTGCGCAGTAAATGAGTTTCACAACCTCGTTGAACACGTACGCAGAGTCAACCGGACGACCGGCGCGGTCCGCATCTCAATGGGAAACGTCCGATGCCTTTCTCGGACGGAGGTGATAACTCGATAACTCATTCATGCGACGCCGCTCAAAGAGGCCTTGGAATATCTCTAGTCGCATTCCATCCCGGAATTCCTCGACATTTAAGTCAAGAATGCAGGATCAACAGTCTGCCATCCCTCAATGTGCGCTCAACAGCAGGAGCGGCTGTTGATCATCATTAAAGTCCATTCGTGCAGCATGAATTAATGAGCCAATTTTTATGGAAATCTTTAATGGTTCACAAAATCGAAACATTAGCTATTTGAGAGTTGTCGGCCTTGTGGGTGTGGCACATAGCACGAATCGTTAATACTAAACTATCAACCTCTTGGTTAACAATTTTCAAAAACCTCACAAAATACTCTGTTTGTCACCCCGAACTCATAGAGAACCCACACGGCTATTGGATTTTTGGGTACAACAACTGTAGATTTTCAATAGGGTGGGCACCCAAATGCAAAGGTTTGCAGTTTTGAGTTTTCGATTTTTTGTTGGCCCATGACGACTTTTTCTCGCAAAAAGTGGCTTTTGGGGTAGTAAGGATTTCTCCCACCTTCCATAAAAAGAATGAAGTTTCTTTTGACTCCATCAGTGGGGTAAAGGTTCGCACAAGGTTTACTCTGCGAATTTTATTCCCTATTGTAGATTGAGAGCTGGGGAGGTAAAGAATCTCACAAATGATTGATCAAAATAATTTTATAAGGTACCAAAAGTAAGTGGGTAACAAAACCTACGTTAATGGCCATAAAAGGCTCATTTATTTTTGAAAATCACAACTTATGAAAATCTAAGTGCATTAGACTTCAAGTTAGAGAAACCATCAAGGGCTGGGTCCTAGTCAAGTGGAGTACAGTTCGAGAACAGCAATTTGGTTGAATTAGATGTAATTTTCGACTGAAGAAGTTAGTTTTAACTAGTAGGTAACATAGGTAAAATACTACTGAGGGAAGTATGAAATGGCGAAACTGGAGAACTGATCAAGCAAACTGGAACTGGTTCAGTTCTCCAGTTTCGCAATTTCATACTTTCACAGGTTTATTGTATCTTACTACTTAAAACTAACTTCTTCAGTTGTTAATTACATCTAATTCAACCAAATTGCTGGCTTCGAATTGTACCCCACGTGATCAGGACCCAGCCCCTGGGTAGAAATGTTGTGGAAATGAAGAAAAAATATCTAACAACATATTTTTCAAACAAACAAGTCTAGCTTGGTCATCTAAACCTCCAGATATAATCAAAATCTACTGGACATGATATCAGTTATGTAAATATATTTATAAACATTTGAAAATTTGTTATATTTCAGAAAACCACTTAGAATGTTCCAAAATATAATTTCATTAAGAGATTTTTCAAAATTTTCAATCCTAAAAAGTTAGAGGCCATTCCATAGCTTAATTGTTTTATTAGTTACCTATTTATTTATTTTTTTTTTTTTTTTTGAAAATTTGATTAAATGGGTCGAGTGATAAAGCTGACGTCTTTTGAACCCAGAAATCTTTAAGACATCGAAAACCCTGTGGCGATATTTTGTTTACTGTTTGATTCATATTTTGATCACTCAAAATTCCAAAGTATAATTCATTCAAATTCAAATTCAAGTTCCAAATTATTATTCATTCAAATAAACTTTATTTATTTATGCTTGACTTAATTTATGGTAAATAGACACAAATTATCCATAATAAGGCTAATGGAAAATAATACGAACACACAACATTACAACCACGTTCTACAGCATAGCGGCCTCACTAAAGTTCAAAATAAATTTTCTTCTGCCGCATGTTTTGACTACAGAGTTATGGCGGCTAGGAGTGAAAATCCAAGTGGTGGACAAGAATGTTTGACTTGACCAGACTGGCGCCTATTGATTTATGGATTTTTGCGTTAGGTCAAAAGAGGTAGGTAGCCATTCTATCACATGAGTCGAGGCTCTTCACGATTCAGCGAGTTTATCAAAGTAGCCATAAGTTACGTTCTGCGGCACCTCAATAATAATACTTTGCACATTAAATTTGAGGCTTTTTTTCAGGTTAGATTCGCTTGATTTTTACGATGAATAGGTATGTCTTTAGGATCCCGAATGTTTGTTGAGGAACTCTGCTCACATAGAACAGAGAGTATTCTGTTAGAACGAAATTATAGTTCCTATTGTGTTTTGCTTGCGTAGATAATTGGGTCTTACGCCAATGTTCATTTGTTTGAGGGTGTCGAACAGTAACATCGATTTCACTGAAGTTTTTGGTGGAACGTTCCTCACCAGGTTTTAGGTTTCACGTATAATACTTCCTTCATAATATGAAGTATATTATACTTTTTAAGACGTCCCTGAGTAAGATTTGGGCCTCCTTATGAAATTAATCTGGAGTGTAGGAGGACAACACTCAACGGAGAAAAAAAACTTCATACAAATCCGTTTTAGACCACTCTGAATTCAAATCCGCGAGAAAAAAATCATAGGTGTATGTCTATGTGTATGTGACAGAGTCCACTATTTTTGTCTCAAAATGCTCTAAATTGCATAGAGTGATACACATAGAGTGTGGAGATGAAAGTTATAAACAAATGTGTGTTTTATCAATTGAAATTTAACTAAGCCCCAATGGGACATCCCTGGAATGCATGAGTTACTAATCAATAATGTTTTTATACGTCAAATTAGGACTTGAAGGAAATAGAACGTTTTCTGTTACTGCTAACGAGACCAAAACGATTTAATTCTCATCAATCATTCCAAAAAACCGATTACTGACGTTAAAACGTCGTGCATACCTAAACATTCCAAACCGAAATATTGGTTTGATTGTGGAGCGCAAAGGTTTATGGTCACTATCACACTACGGCAGATTTGAGAACATCCTAAAATTATGTGCGATCTTTGAGAAAAACGTGGTCTTTCTCAGTAATTTTAATCGAGTAAACAGCTGCAAATGTTGACGTGCTGTAAGATCCAAAATACATGGGTAATACGAGGTGGGACGTCGCCAAGAGAGTGGCCAATTTGAGGTCTGCCAAGGATTATGAACACCATAAAGTCTGTCAAAGGGGACGATTTAAGAATACCTTCAGCCAAGGATGGTAGACAGTATAAGGACTGCCAAGGGAGTGGGTAACAAGACTTATCCATGACTGTTGAACTTTGTAGAGTCATGAGATATTGATGTACATTGTTGGTCGAATCGACTCTGGGTCCTCTACCAGTAAGAAAAAGGCAAAACGTTGGTTTTTTTCGTTTATTAAGCTACAGGTTCGCTGGCTAAGCTCTCCAGCATCTTCAGGACGTGGCGTTTCTCTATTCTTCTGTTCTGTGCAGGTGAGATCTATTCCCATCCTGGATGTATTGGCTTTTCTATGTTCACGACCGTACTTATGTTGTGACTTAGTAGAGTCGTGAGATATTGATGTACATTGTTTGTCGAATCGCCTCAGGGTCCTCTTTCAGTAAGAAAAAGGCAAAACTGTATCCTGTAGCTCCCTGTATGCTCTAGTGACTAATTTGCGGGAACAGTGGAAAGCAGATTTGGAGAATGAAGTAGTAAACTCCCAACATCAAACACTATATGCCAGGCTGGATCGGACGCAAAATAAGGGTCGTGCATATTTAAACATGAAAGACCTGAACAAAATTAGACTGCTAGGGCACGGACGGAGATGCTAACAGTCAATTACAGATGGTGGAGAGAAGATCGGTTGAATAAGTGCTCGATGTGTAATTTGAGAGTAAACGAGACCACACAGCACTTCCTGGCAGTGTCCAATCCTGAGCGAATTACGACTTTCATGCCTAGGAAGAGGTACGCTCACGGAAGACGAAGTTCTGAACACATTAAATGGCCACGAAAACTTAAACAATTTGGTAAAGTACCTTAGAGAAGCCGGAAGGTATAGGCAGTTCCTTGTCTCGGAATTCAACTATGAATAAAATCTTCCTAATTAAGAAAAACCGAAAAAAATTGAATCGATGAGAATAAAAACAGTACAAGTCCATTTTTTACAATTGTTGAAAAATGGCTTTTTGTAGGTTGTAACTAAGTAGTAGAACTACGCATTGAGCACAAGAGCAGTATGCTAACCACACTCGAAAGTATAATATCTGATAAATTGATCAATCCTTAAACACACTGAGAGTGATTCATACAAGAACCAAACCTTTGACACCTGATATCTCGATAAGCTGATTGGGGACTTGTACTGTTGTCATTCTCATCGATTCAATTATAAGTACCAACGAGGGTAATAAGTCAGAAGAGAGTTAAATACCCCAGAGAGCTAAATCAGATGCCCAAAACGAACACCCCTGCGATGGATGACATATCCAGCAGAATCCAGAAAATCCAGCAGAAAACTTTGGTATTTGCCAAGCTAAGTCCTGAAGATGCTGGGAAGCTTAGCCAGCGGAACTATAGCTAAGTAAATAAAAAAAACCCAACTTTTTGCCTTTTTCCTACTGAAAGAAGACCCTGAGTCGATTCGACCAGCAATGTACATCAACATAATATCCATGTTCCCTGGACTGCCAAGAAGCGGAGGTTTGAAATTTCTATTGCATTTTTTAGTATTTCATTTACATTGGTATTTTCTTTTTCAAATGTTTCCACCCTTTCCGAAATATTTCCACCATTCTATCTTTCCATACATTTTAAGTACAGCATAAATGAGTGATAACTGTAATAATAACACCTGAATGTAAGGAAAGTTTCACAATTTATTAAGTCTTGGGTAAGGTCGAATAACTGCGCATTACCCACCGTCGGAGCACCTTCACCAAGGAATCAGGGGCAAGAGCGGTATCGGTAGAACATAATGAAGGTTTCTCGCTAACAATTAGCCCCCGAAACACAATAGGACTTCTGAGGATCCGTCGAGTCTATTGACCGTTTGTTTACCTTACAGTTTATTGGCTTCGCTTTTGTTAATTTAGCCTTATGCGAGGAGAATTGGGTCAATCCGTAGAGGGAAGAGGTCAATGACGCACTGTATTGAGGTACCTATTGCCCTGAGGATGACAGGCGATTTTGAAAGTGATGTAGTGATGTATAGGTGGAATCTTGAACTAAATGGGCACCTAACGGGTGCTTGTAACAGTAAAATGACCCATCTTTCCTACATCAAAATTGCATCACATCTTAAAATAGTTAGGTAATTTTGCTATGAGAAAAGGCACTAGGTAAGAAAACCCATGTCAAACCGTATGAAAGAATCGTTACTATTTTGTTTGTTTGTATGATCAATAAGTGAGATCAGTGGAGGCTTGATCAAGAACTTTGAAGAAAAATTAGGTGGTTGGAATCAAAGAATCATACGAGTGAGGGAGACGGAGAGAGCACGAAAACGGCGATAGATCCCTTTGGAAGCCTTTATACTATCCTCTCTCTTTGGCTCCCTTATATTGCCCACCCCCTTGGCTATCATCAGAGTCATTTCTAAAATAGAAATCTATCAGATCAATACCTAATGACTGTATTAATCAATAAGTTGAGACTCGAAATTTTTGTGTAGAACTTTGTTTTAGAAAAAATTTGTGTTAGATTCGAAAAATTTAGAAAAAATTTGTGTTAGAAAAGTGAATTAAAATTTGCAAAGGGAACTAAATTGAACTCATACCCGAATCTTTTACTCTGTAGAAAAAGATGAATTTTGAATATAGAAAGTTGGTTTTCACCAAAGACTTTCTATTGAATATAAATTTATCATAATATGATATTATTATTTAATATATATTGATTTAGATATTATCTATTTAATATATGAAAAGGGAGTGAATGATTTGATCCAGGAACTTGGTTTTCACCTGGGTCTTCTATGCAAATGTTGATTAAGGAAGTGATTTTCACCAGATTTTTACGTCGACCTTCATGTTACGTCAAGGTAAGAGGATGAAGGCGGGAGGATGATCAGACTGGCACAGAACCGTTAAACGGTGTGGTCGTGGTAGTTAGCTTGATCTTCCCGGCTCGAAACCGTTAATTGATCGTTTAAGGAGGTTGTGAGGTGATTTTAAGCGACAGAATAGAGTTTCAGACCAGAATGGCCAGTAGGATATGGTTGAGAGGGTCCTGGATGGCAGTAGTGCACAATTATACAAAAAAAAGTCACTTTTTGAGCTGGAAATCATCGATTTTCTTATGAAGGGCAATGAATCAATGTATGAACCAATGATATGTAAAAGAAACTGTAAAATTTATGAAATTGTGTCAGAGAAGAAATAATTGCAAAGGAAACGATTCTAGGAAAAGATTCCACGGAAAATCGATGATTTACTCCTCAAAAAGTGACTTTTTCTGCTGTAAATGCGCTAAAATGAAACCGAACCAAGAGAGGGATATCACCACGCAATTCAGCGTAGAAAAACAGTGCTATATGTGATGTACTACACGAGGTCTACCGTCATCTCAATTGTGGCACAATCCCTCCTGGGTTGCGCATCTTCGAGCGCTCGCTGAGCGGGTTGAGCGCGTTAAAAAAAAAGTTGAAGTAAAATGTTCATAAAATTTGACGTAAAATCCGAATCAGCAATAAAAATTGTGGGGGAGGGGGGGGGGTGAGGTTCATTTGAAAAAACAAAATTGGTGCACACTACGCGCACTTGCGCGACGCGGGAAAATGTGATGTTCGAATTCTGTACAAAAAAATAAGGGGAGATTACTTCGACAAGTTTTTTTATTTTCACACAAATAACGGAAATAGAAAGGGTGGTCCGTTACTTAAAATACACCCTGCAGGTAGATAGGAATGAGGTGAAGAGAGGCTGGGCAGCCTGATTATTTCTGTATGCTAGGAGGAGTGCTATGCTATCCTAGCACAGAGGAATAATCAGGCTGCCTATAGTAGGCATACCTTATAGCATCTATAATAGGTACTAAATCGATACCTTAAAGCACAAAGGCGCTATGTCCATCCAATTTCCTATTTTTTTATTTTTTTAATTTTTTTTTATTTAAGAAAAACTCAAGTTTAATAAAACTATTATTGACCTTCTTGATGGTTATAGCTTGAAACTTTGTTGAAGAATTAAAGAGTTTAGTGTGGTAAGCCATTATTTTAGGAATCGTGCACTGGTGAAAACTTATTTTACGTTTTTCTGAAAACTCCGTTTTTGGACATAGCGGCTTTGTTTGTTGGTATCGAAATGATCAATTCCAAATTGAGAAAGCCACTACAGCAATTTATAGAACAGTTCGAATTCATGGGATGCAGAAAATCCTAGTAAATGACTGAATCTGGTTGTTCTCATTATGGAATAACATGTAGTGTACTTCAAAATGCGAGTCTTTTGTGCGAGCGTATCCTTTTAGTTATGATTCAATTTAGGTATTAGTACCTACCGCAAGTTGTTTAGATTGAGGGCATTGGATCATTGTTTGGAATTCACTAGAAAAGGGTACCAATCCATTTTAATAAAAACGGAGTTGAGTAGAACGTTGTCTATTTCCACGAAAATAATGAGTTACAAGTTAAGGGGGTTCATGAGTCGGTTCTAATTTAACACTTTTTCATGTACCTGTTTCTCTGGATATATTCATGATATCTTCATACTTTTTTTTAATTCTTTATCTACTCTTCACACAACCACTGAGCGAGTTTCAACTCTGTTGTGTAAATATTATTTTACCGAGAGACAATATAGCAAAACAGTTTTTTTCATATTTTTCATGCTTACGATTTTTTAATTCTAGCCATGTTTCAGTTGGGAGTTTTCCGTCCAAACTTGTTCAATGACTGTAAAAAACCCCTCTCGACAATATAAAAAAAATTGAAGTTGCCAGCTCTATTGGCTGTCGAGAAACAGGTACTACCTAGGTGACGAAAAACAAGGTTTTTCCGGTATTAAATGAATGGGGTTAGTTCCGCTAGTTATAAGAATACAATTATTATCTAAGAGTAAGTCTAATTATTATCTAGAGTACTCTCTTGACGGCCTGAAGATGATGTCTTTACATCGAAAGCGCTCGCCTCCTGTACTCGACTTGCTGGTTACGACGGATTCTCCAATACGGTACGTAGATAATAAAGGTTTTTTCCGATTTGGAGAAAATTCGCGATTTGTGAAAGGTTACCGATTTTTGAGGGTACCGTAAAACCGTCAAACTTTACCCCAAGATTTACTCCAAAACAGTTCCAAATACAATTTCTCCCACTCGAAATGAGTTAAATTGATTTTTTTTATTAAGTGAATTGATCTTCAGGGCTTCCTGAACATTTTGAGTGGTCGAGCTCATTGTTCAGATAATTGTAACCCCCAGATTTAATTGTTTAAATGTTAGAGTAAAGTTACCTACGAGTGCGTCTATCTTTACTCCACTCTGAAAAACTCACGATTATCGCTACAGAAACGGGCAGTGGTGCAATGTTACTAGTCGGGATTGAATTCATTACCCCAGAAATACTTGATAATATCAAGTATTTATAATATTATTATAAAATATATTCTGAAATATTGAACTTTTTAGCTTGAAAAATACAAGTTATACCTAAGGAAAATATAAATTCCAATGATCATTTATTTCAACGAATTTGCTTGAAATGCAATATTTCTGGTTAAGAGATCACAATTTCAGTCTTCTAGTATAGACAGACTTATGTAGGTAATCGAGCAAAACTTTCTACAAGTAAAGAAATATTGAAGGACAATTAACGAAAAACGAATGACTTAACAAAATCACAGAAAAAGTCTGTTTCACATTCGATAACTTTCGAATGAATTGCAATGGTAAATTTCAAAGTTAACCCACGAGTAAATAATATTGTAAATCACAACTTATGAGACCAAAGCATGTTTATGTTCATATCATAATGCAGGTGTTCAGTTGTAAAGTTTCGGTAGGGGCGCGTACCAAGCTTTTTCTCATTTCTTCTCCCCATCTCTAACTTCTGACATGAGAAACACTAGAAACCTTACATTCAACACTGCAAAAATTATAAAACTCAAATATTTTTCGAGATTAAATGAGAAAAATATGAGTGAGGCTACCTTTATCCCAACCTTTATAGTGGAGTAAAGATACCCGGTTTTTTGGAGTAAAGTTACCATCAAATTTTTGGTAAACAAAGGAATAACTAAGAAAACCCTTTTTTGAGAATTTGATTAGTGTATTTTGTTCAAAATAAGACATTGAAAGTGATATGATGAGGGCTTGCCTGGTAAATCCACTCCAAACACCTGATATGGAAGAAATTTTGGAGCACAAGAAAAAGGACAAAAACAACTGAACAGGAAACTATGACTGATAACAGCTGATAACGTGGATAAAGGAGCCATCACTGTGACAAGCCACATCGATTCTCTGGGATGTGGAGAATAACGAAAACACAATAGCTAACTTTTATTTAAGTCCTACCACGTTTACGTCAAAATTGAAGATTCTCACTTTTTGGGGTAAAGTTACCCCTGGTGGGGTAAAGTTTGACGGTTTTACGGTATTTGATCGATAGTTCGTAATAATTTCATATTGAAGGAATCGAAAATGAGGTCTGATTATTCCTTATCTATGATTCTTATCAGTCAGTGTTTGCACCGATTAGGTAAGGTTATTTCATATCACGTAGTACTGATAAGAATAATGGTTATAAACTATTGGTTCACTCGATTTCTTCATTAATCTAGTGCTATGCTGGTTTTGTACTATTTGGTGGCATGGTAACCTGTGCTGGAACCATGGAGTAGGACATAGTATATCAATCAGAACTTATGAACAGCGAAAGAACGGTAGGTAGTTACAGAAATATAGAAACTTTGAACCTGGAGCGGGAAACAGCTATCCCCCGGAAACAGCGTTTAGCTCCTCAATCTTTGAAAACTCATATCTCTGCTTTCCACTGCCCAAATTTAATATTTTTATATACCAAAATGTCTGGGAAAACCTGCAGACTTTTATAAAAATAAAAACGAAAAAGTCGAAAATTTTTCGATCTTGACTCATGAACCCCCTTAAATCGATTTCGACGATTAGGTCATCATCAGTAACAAACAATAACGTAGTCATAATAAATAAAGTTATTGTTTGTTACTGATGATGACCTAACCGTCGAAATCGATTTAACTTGTAACTCATTATTTTCATGGAAAGACACAACGTTCTATTCAACTCCGTTTTTAATAAAATGGTTTTCCACAATCTCATCGCGAGTGATTTTATTCGTATTTTACTTATTTTTTATTTTTTTGTACCAATTCATCCCTGCTAGACATATGAGCCAATTTGATCATATTTATCATTACTCATAAATCCATGATTGGACACAAACACGATGGGGCATTGTAAGGTTACAAGTTACGCTCTTTCTTATAGCATTCGATTAAAAAACCTGCGTTGCACTCCTGCCAGACTCGACGGCACCTCAAAACCAATTGAGTTCGGGTGGACGTCATCGTGCTGGCGGCGTATTATTGGTGAAGTTGGTGGTGCAGGTGTGGTTCGCCCTGCCGAAGACATGCGTGCACGACGGTGTACGCGTAGGACGATTACCCGGGACAGACGACGCTGGCCCTGCCCTATATTGATTTCGTTTGTCCCCCCACGACTACCGGCGCCGATGATAAGACTCGGTGAATAAAAAATGAAACAGAAAAGGTAGGAAGGTACCTACTGGTCAAACAAAACGTCGTGTCCTCCCAATGTTGATACAGATGTTGTTGGTAAATGTTCAAGAGGGGGTGAGGGAAGGCTGTGTGTTCCATTGGCTGTACATTTCATTGCCACTTGGAAGCAGACAGAATAATTTTTAAAACATTATTTTTCAAGTCCAGTGCGATATTAACATCAGATTATCCAGAACAATTCAAAAATATTTCAACAACCAATTTTCGGCGATTTTTCAAAAAAACACAACTTTTTGCCCAAAAGTTTAGAAATGTGGTACATTTTGAGCTTTTTCCTGCGTTTTATTCTCCTAGATTTTATTTAGGTACGTATTTTATACACCTCAGATATTCTAGATATATCCTAGAGTCCTACATTTTTCATGAGTTTTCAGCTGCAAGAACGACGAAGAACTTTTGTTTCACGACCCTTCCTTAGCCCCTTCATGTCCGCTAGGGTCTCAGTCAGTGAATAAACGGGGTTTCCCCATTTTCTCAGGCAATTATAGTTCTATTTTGATGATTTCAGCGGCAGTCACTTAGATGCGCTATTGAATTTTGAAAATCCTTGGAAATTTCAAATTTAGGTACAACTTTTATACAGAAGACAACAAAAATAAGAAAAATGCCACAAGAAACATGATGATTGGATGATTATTTATATTATTATTGTAGTACTTATTATAATACCTTGTGGTTGTGGACTTTTCCTTTTTCCAAATAAATGGGCTTTTTTGACAATGAAAGTCCTTTTTTCGGTTTCCAATAACATTATTGCTGGAGAGCTTTCAACAATCCTCTGGTTGTCATTTTCAATCCATCAGCAAGAGGAAGAGTTTTCTGTGAAGAGCACAAGTTGGAAACCGAAAAAAGGACTTTCATTGTCAAAAAAAACCAAATAGGTACTTATTATTATATGATGAATTTTTTTTTTTTTTTTACTTTTCTTCCTGATTTATGGTGCCCACAGATCGATGGTCCATACAAAATTTCACCACGCTAGCAAAATTGAGAAATTAGTAATAAAATGCGTTGTAGGCGACCCATTGGTTCTGGGTATACCCCAATTTGATAGAGGTTCGGAATTAACAAAAATAAAATTATTTGAATTTTATTGATAAAAAAAAACTTTTCTAAAAACAAGATTTAATTTTTTGATAGTAAAATGAACTAAAAAGTTAAAAATAAACTACCTCAAATAAGTAATATTGACACTTTATAAAGATATCAGTTTATCACAGTCCCAATTTCATAAATAAAAGCGTGTTACATTGAGAAAGCAAGAGAAAAAAGTAGATGCTGAAGTTACAAAATATCAGTCCTGATGGTAGGTAGGTAATATCGCACGATCACAATCGACAGTTCGAGATAAAGTGATGTTAAACAGTTTCATTCTTCTTCGAGTTCTAACATTGTTAATGTTTCCATACCAATAGTAGACACAGTCATTTGGATGAGACAATTTGATGAAATTTTGGTTTGAATTACGGGTCGAAAAGGGGATCTCCTGAAGGGGGTAGACTAACCAGTTGAGGGAGGAGCAGATACACTCAAATTTAGAAGCAATCAGATACTACGAAGTCAAATTTAGAAATCCCTACGTCAACTAATTGGGAATTGGGTCTGCTGGAATTGAACTCTTTCTTGCCGAGCGTTCTGTAAATTTGTCACCTTCTTCAGGGCTCGAAGAACGTTTTTCTCAGTGAGCATACTAAGCGTCAATTGACATTTGTCTGTAAACCATTTTTCCCGAAAGCTGGTGCTTATTTCATTTCTTCATTTAATACTGTCAAGAAAATGCGATTATTACTTTTCCATGGTACATCCGTGCTATTGTGTTGGCGGAACTGAGAAACCGATGCAAGACGAACGTCTGAAGGATTTGGCGCTCCGGTTTCTGGAACTACTCGGACTTCTATGGAGTACGGATGTTGAACTGCATTTTATTCGTGGAGTTGATTAAACATGAAGCTATGTTCAAGATCTATGTTGTTCTCCGTTTATCACAATTAACTAAGATGAACTAAGTAAGTGAGTCATTATGTAAGTAGCATTTTATCCCAATCGTCCGATAAATACCATGAAATGTAATCTTCATTAATTATGGTGGCATCTCCTCCAGCTCATTTAATATCGACGCTTGGTATACTCACTGAGTAACACGTCCTTCGAGCCCTGAAGAAGGACTGAATTTACCGAAAGCTCAGCAAAGAGGGAGTTTAATTCCAGTTGACCACATTCCCAATCAGTTGACGTAGTGTGTTTTGATGGGTCGATCTACGTAATTGCTGTTTAGAAATCCCTATTGACAAAATCGTCTATCAAGTTGCGTGTGCAATGATTACGGGTTTATCACTCAGGATAAATGGGTATAAAAAAAATAATTTATCATACATTGGTGTATATACCACTTAAAAAGCACGATATATTTATCTATTTATGTTTTATCAAAATTCACCTGTTTTTATGTTTTTTGTTTTTTAGTGTTAATTATTCAACCCAATCAATTAGTTGATCCCAATCAGGCTGGTAAATTTTTGTTTTGTATCTTGTACCCAATCATTGCAACGTGATTAAAACAATATTAGATCATCTTGAGCCCGGCTTCGGAGCACCGTCAAATTTGTGAATCGTGAAAATAGATGTTCGAGGATAATCTCGAGAGGATACTGCTATTGGTCAGATGGCGATAAAATCCTTTTCAATGACTTAAGGGTTAACCATAACAAACCGAGGAAATTCGTTGAAAATCGGACATATATTGCTTCCGAGTCTACCAAGGTAGCGGAAGCTTTGTTTTCACTTTTCAAGGACGAAAAAAAAAGTTCTCCAAAATCAAAATTTCCACTCGCGTTTTGCGTTTTAGACCTTTCTGAACAATTTTGCTTCCGTGTCTGTCTGTCTGTCTGTCGGTGTGTCTGTCTGTCTGCCATGAATTCCTTGTAACGCGCATAACTATACGAAGTTATTGTCCGATTTCGATGAAATTTTCAGGGATTGTGGGGGTTGGTGTGTAGATGGTCCCCTATGAAAATCATCATCCTCGGACTGATAGAAGCGACTGCGCATGCGCAAACGCGAATTCCTTGTAACGGCCATAACTTCTACATTTTTCATCCGATTTCAATGAAATTTTCAGGGATGTTACAGATTAGTGTTTAGATGGTCCCCTATGAAAATCATCACCTTCGGACTGATAGTAGCCATTTCGCATGCGCAAACGTGAATTCCTTGTAACTGCCATAACTTCAACTGTCCCCCAGGGGTCGCGGGTTCGAATCCCAGCCGAGGCTGAGTATTTTTTTGATCCAATCACATACATCTACTCACTTAATTTTTGATCCGAATTTGATGAAATTTTCTAGGATTGTGCAGATCAGCGTGTAGATGGTCCCCTGAGAGGGTAGTGGAAGGTACTTAGAGATTGGTGTTTTGAGATTAACTACTATGCATCGGATCATCTATATAATCGGGTTATGGATACGAGGAAGCTATGTGCCACACCCACTTGGCAGACTTTTTTTTGAAGTTGTGATTGAGACAAAGAATCGACCAGAGCCATTGCCACACAAAATGGAATCAAAATGAGGAGCTCTGGAACGTGTAGTGCGAGTAAAAATGTTGACTTCGTATGATCTATTGTTGTTCCCTACTGCACGATTACAAAGCTTTCCTGCCTCACGAAATAAAATAAGCGAGCCAATAGTTACCTCCCTCATTAATGATTCGCCAACCCTATAATCAAATCGAGGAAGAGTTCTAACCATCGCAAAGGAGGCATCGGCGCATTTCCTGGACCTGAATCACCGCCTGTCCTTGGCATTCTTAGACGTACCTAGCACGCGAGATGTTCAAATGCACTTTGAGACAAACAGTCGTTTATACTCGTATAAAAACAATCCCTGACTTGATAAGCTAATTCCCATGTACAGTTTATATCTACCTACTTGTACCTTCACCGCGTATCTTAACTTTGTTTCCAGACAAAAGCATCTAATTGATGTTTCACGCTTCCCGTGGTCTCTCGTGCCAAAGGTGTACCGAGTAAGGAGGAACGTCCAAGAATATTGATGAGCACCCGTATGTGAGAGTGAGTATAATAACTACATAGCAAATGTGGTCAATGTAAGAGAATAATCTCCTTCTTCGTGGCTGAGAAATTTCAACTTGATGTGGTTGCCTTTCAAGTGAGAAGTCTGAACTATCAGCTGAGTGATGTACCTTCTATACGTCGTGTGAATCATATTCAGGCTCCTAATGTAAGGTTACTATCGGTAGGTACAAGGAAAAGAGTTGATTTGGAAGGGATTTCATTCAACAGCCACGCCAGAAAGACTAGAAATTAGTTGGTTCACACGAGAGACAAGACATCTTCGAAAGGTTGTTTTCACCTTCATTTGGCTGAAAAAGTCGAAATTGACTGTCGAAATCTTCGAATTTCACGACAGTCACGACAGTCATCTTCATTTTCCAGAAAAAGTCGTAAACCACTGTCGAAATCTCACAAATTAGTTGGTTCACACGAGAGACAAGACATCTCATTTCAATGAATTACGGATTCCTAATCATTAGAGACCATGTCGGAAAGCTCCCACATTGATCTCTCAGGGAGAGGGGGTGTATAAATAATATAAAATATCAGGAAATGCTTATTGTTTTTAGGCTATTCACGTTTATGATGTCGAAATCAGATTTGCAGATATTTTTCGCTGACACCAATTATTAATTTTGAGCAGTTGAAATGTATGCTGCAGTAGAAAAGACTACTTTTTGAAAAGATTTTGTTTTGTAAGAATGTAATTTTCACCGACGACAATCAGCTCGTCTCCTCAACACAGGTGAAATTAAAACAAAGAGGTTTTGTAAGGATCAAGAAAAAGGGGTGGGTTTAATTATCGATTTTCTCACCCTCAATGTACAGTGGAGGGCGTGTAGAGCAGACTAGAGGCCTGAACAGGCGTAAACTAATCATTGAAATGAATGCACGCGAACGGAGGCATTATCAGCAGGGAGGAAACGCCTGTGAGAAGTCTGAGGGGTGGCAAACCTTCCTCAACCCCTGACGCTTTATGCACTTTCTAGACTGCACTCGGAAACTCCTGTAAAACGCAACAAATACCAGAAAGGGAATCTACGTTAAACTGATTTGATGAGTAACTAATAATATCAACTATGGAATTAAATTCTTGATGAGCCATGTACAGGCTTATCCAGCCTACGCACATATTGTTTATCCAATACCAATTAGTTTCAATTTTGGTACCGTGTCTACCAAGATAGCGTAAGCGTTGTTTTCAATTTTCAAGGTTAAAAAAAATATTCTCCAAAATCGAAATTTCCACTCGCGTTTTAAGTTTCAGATTTTTCTGAACAATTTTGGTTTCATGCTTGTCTGTCTGTCTGTCATGAAATCCTTGCCACAGCCATAACTTCTAGAATTTTCATCCGATTTCGATGTAATTTTCAGATATTGTGCGGGTTGGCGTGTAGAAGGTCCCCTATGAAAATCGTTACCCCCGGACTGATAGTAGCCGCTGTGCATGCGCGAACGTGAATTCCTTGTAACAGCCATAACTTCCACATTTTCGATCCGATTTCGACGAAATTTCTCAAGATTGTTCAGATTAGCGTGTAGATGGTCCCCTATGAGGGTAGTGGAAGGTACTTAGAGATTGATGTTCTGAGATTAAACTTTACAATCGGGTTATGGATACGAGGAAGCTATGTGCCCAACCACTTGGCAGACGTTTTTGATTTCATAGCACAAAATTAGATTTTTCCTGGGAATCGGAACATCATTTTTACTACGAGAAAAAAATCAGATTTGACCCATTTTAAAGATGTCACACAAACATCGGTTTCCCGCTTATTCCTATAGTTTCATTTTCTCCTTTCAGGAGAGTAGAGAGAAGCCAAAAAGTACTGGACTTTCAATAAAGGTATTTCGAGTTGCTTCCTGAGACGAACTGGCGTTCATCTACGACCCTCTGACCCTCATTTCCCTGTGGAATTCTCGGGTGAATCTGGAGCAAGGACTCAAAGGGAGAATACTCAGGGCCAGCTGGGGCTAGCCACAGAGGTCTTCAGTGTTTTCAAAGCTTTCGGGTGTAAGCGCCTAGGTGTGGTCTATCTGCCTTCGAAAACAGGAACTTCCTTGTTTTTTCGGTAGGTTCTCTTCTCCGGGGTTTGAAGATCCTTGTGCCTCTTTCTAAGATAAACTTCTGGGTAATTAGAGACATTCCTGGAGATCCTTTTCCTCTAAAATGATTCCTCTAAAACGTGTGGTGTCCCTTTTTGTCGAAAGATCTCCCGCTAACTCAATCTAAACAAATCATCGGATCTCGGCTGTACTGCTTTGACTCACACTCAAGATGTTGCGCAGTTAGTCATTCAACATTTTTCGACGCATTCCTTCTCTACATAAGTATAGTTCTCTCTCAGAAGTTCATCTCCTAATTATAGCATTTACAGATTTATTTCATCCTTTTACAAATTCAATTCAACTCTCCACCAATTTAACTCATCCCAACCCTTCAACTGATCTCATGAGAGAAGAAAACTATAATTTTGGCTTAGCTAATACATCGTTTGCCCTGTAGCTGCGGCAGGTAAAATGATAAATATGTCCATCATGTAGTTAGCACGATCTTGTGCAGTAACTGAAGCCACACTTTCTCGTATCACGTCAGATGAGACATGATCCTCTTGGCTACCTACGTATTTGTCTTGCTCTCGACTTTATCGTGGAGAATGCGTGTTCCACTGGATTAAGCTAAACGTAAGCCGGCCCTAGGGATGAGAGAAGATGAGGCAGGTTGGGGTGGTAGAGAGGGATGAAGGGAAGAATAAAAAAACCAAGTAGGTGTGGCACATAGCTTCCTCGTATCCATAACCCGAATGTATAGAAGATCCGATGCTGTGTAGTTAATCTCAAAACATCAATCTCAAAGTACCTTCCCCTACCCTCATAGGGGACCATCTACACGCTAATCTGAACAATCCTAGAGAATTTCATCAAATTCGGATGAAAAATGTAAGTGTTATGGCTGTTGCAAGGCTTTTACGTAAGGCTACTGACAATTTAAGGCCTTGAATTTCATAGGGGACCATCTACAACCTAATCCGCGCAATCCCTGAAAATTTAATCGAAATCGGGTAGAAAATGTGGAAGTTATGCCTGTTACATGGAATTCAAGTTCGCGCATGCGCAGCGGCTACTATCAGTCAGGGGGTGACGAAATATCTCAGGATTGTTCAGATTAGCGTGTAGATGGTCCCCTATGAGGGTAGTCGAAGGTACTTAAAGATTGATGTTTTGAGATTAACTACTATTCTTCGGATCTTCTATACAATTGGGTTATGGATACGAGGAAGCTATATGCCACACCCACTTGTCATTTTTCATTAATTTAAAATTCATACGATTTTTTTTTAGGACCGAATGAGTCTACCCAGAGCTCTGTAGGACCAACCATTGTTAAACGAGCGTTGTTTGTGGAATTAATCAGAATTACAAGTGGCTCCCTCGAGTCTAGCCGTCATCAAAGGTAGAAATAACCTTCTTCTAGAGGTTATTCTTGCTAGAGCGCAGTACCTTCGAGTTGAGCGGAAGGACTTTGGACCTCCGAGGGCGGGATCAGGCAGAAAAGAGTTGCGATGGATGGATTCAAGTTTTAGAAACGTCGTTGTAACTCTGCTGGCTCATAGTTTACGGCACATAAAATAGGTAGGTAGGTACTTATTTCTATTGTTTTATTATAATTGTGCTTGATTATCGAAGCAAAAAACAAAATGAATCGTCATCTGTACGTAGGTACAGACAAACTGCATTGAAATACTTCTTGCAATGAATTTGGAAGGCCGAGTCAAACTTAAAACCCTTTGAGACGCAAAATTCTCCGTGAGACCTGAATATTTTAAAAATTAACTTAGGGCCTATTATGGCTTTAGATAAGACATTCACACAATTATCTGGCTAAGATGAAGTTTAGGGAAGGGGAAAATGGCTCCCCATAAAAACCAGTGATCCTCCAAGGGCCAAAAGTCCAACTATGTAAAGTATTCCTCACTGATGCTCGCGCTAAACCATCTTTGTCGAAAAATAACAAGATGTCGAGTTGGTGTAAAGTTATAGACATTTTTCCTTTGATTCGTTATATAATCAAAGAATATTTTTGTTATCCTTGGAAGACATGATTCCTCCCACAGAGTGTTCACGGGAGATTAATTTATTCCTCGTTGATCAAAGAGGAACTTGAACATTCATGGCTGCAGAGCGTCAAGTGCTTTGCAGCAAAATAGTGGCAGAAGGGTAGAACCAGAATTTTCCTTATTCTTTCGGTAGACCGTAGGAAGCTCTGAACGCAAATGACCCCGAAAATTCCCGTTTCTTCGAGGAATTACAGTTGTACCAGTGAATGCTAAAGGGTTAATTAACTTATGCTTTGTTAAAAAACTTTTATAATTGCCGATTTGAGTTTTCAAGTGACAAAAAATGCGATGCTCTGTCATATTGTTGACGATATCCATGTCAAAACTACGGCATGTCAACACTTAACCATAAACTATTACCATAAAGCACGCCATTTCATCTCCTGGGGGAAAACAGCTTGCGGAGCTGACTAAGCCGAAAGAAAACCAGTAAATAGAGTTCAGAATGAGGAATCACCGGATTTTCCTTGAGGATTTCTGCAACGTCAAGGGAAAATCATTGAGATAGGTTGGGAGGGCGCCCTAAAAGGGCAAAAGCGAGATTCTCCGATGAGTCACCGTGTTTCCTGGGGCTTTACACCGCCCATTCATCGTGAGGAACCGTTGCAAAACGTAATGGAGTCCGAGAAATCAGTGAAAAGTATTCGGGTTTGTTTATCTCATCTCATCTTTATCTTATTTATGAATTGGTTACCTGTAGGTACATTCCGCTCCTTGAATCTTCAAAATTCTTATTTCGGCAAGAACAAATTCGAAATTAATACTAAATTGGCACATTTAGGCTTTTTTTGGCACATTTTTTTTTTTGGCATTTTTTTTTTTTTTTTTTTTTGGTTATCATGTAAGTACATCTTATAGTTTTAGTATTATTAATTACATTAGTTAGTATTATTAATTTTGGTAATAGTTGCACTTTAAATGAATAAAAAAACATATTTTTTTCTATAACATGTGTTAGAACCAGTTTCTTTGTACATATTTATGTGCATCGCTTATAATGCTGGTCAATGAACGCCGCAGGAGGTATTTGCGTTACTTTGTTTTTGTTAGTGTCCTTTTCGTACAAATATAATCTTACAAGTTTTTTCAGCATTCATTTTATATTATTAATTTCTATCTTTGTTGTTATTACACATAATGGCATTATCTATTTTAACAATTCACTTAGTTAATTTTTCCAGATTTTATTGCATTACAGGCTTTTGAAAAATTACAGAGTTTATTTTATCTCCGAACCCTTTATTTCCTAACTTTGCTCGTAATTAAATTCCGTCACCAGAAACTTTCTGTAGGTAGTGGCTTCTCTCATGTACTTCACCATACGTTCGCATCCTCCTCCTTCCCCACTGAGAATTTGGATGAGTTGAGACTCCGTTGGGGTGGTTTTTCCGAAGCTTTTTACTCTAAATTCTTTCAATATTGGGCATATCGCTAGGAAAAATTCGTGGATTACCTAAGTGTCTGGAAAGAAGAGAAAATTCTGTTAGCCGTACTTATTTACTATCGTTGACGAATAATTTTGACATACATAATTACTTCCAGGGGAAGCCCAATAGGAAAATTTCATATCCTTCTCTCGATCAAAATCACTTCTCTTGATTATTGAAATTATTTCAATGTAAATATTTAAAACATTTTTTCGGTAGCAAAGATCACAATTCTATAACTTTTTCAATTTTTGTATGATAATAAACTTTTTTATGATAATAATTTTTTAACAATAATAAACCTTTATGTAATAATTAGCAGCGCTTTTGTGGATGGTTCCCTTCTGCATAAATCTTCACCCCAATCTTTAAGAAAAATTATGTTCATTGGAAGAATGGAACAGCAATTGCATTACGGTTTCCCCTGATCGGATGAGCGTGACTCACGGTTGTCACCTCATACAAAGGCGTGAAATCGGTTAGCTCATCAAATTCGTTTCTGAAACGATACCGAACCGAGCTGAGATAAAGAGGAAATACGATAGACGAAAGAATAGAGCGTTGGAGAGAGATAAATGAAGAAAATGCAGCAGTCAGTGTTGGAAGTAGGATGTGAATCAGATGCCACCCAACGTCACACGAAGCGGCGAGAACTTGATGACGTCATCGGAAGTCCGCGTTTTCTCGTGGTGTGAGCGTGTCCATGCAAGAAATGAGAGCATGTGTGTGTCGGGTGTCCACGAGGCGACAGACAGCCGGTCGTCAAGTTCATTTCCACAGGAGGGCTTTTGTCCAGTGTAGTGAAAATTCCCCGAAGAACTGATAGGTTTCCAATTTCCTCTATTTCGTAGAAAATTTGTGAAATTTTACAATCCACTTCGTTGACATGCGCTGATACCCAATATTTTCTAGCCAGTACGTAAGCCTCACTAATTATCTGTTTTATGAGGCATTTTATTCGGTAAAAAAAACTTCACATAAATGGCTGGCGGTGGGAAAAACGAGGTAAGTCGTTTTTTGGTGAAAATCGAGATATCTTCACTGTAGGCGTGGATATTTTGTGTCAGCTTTCATTTGTGAATATCTTCAGCGTAATTCATTATTGCGTTTGTGATCATTCGGTTAACTTTCATTCCCAAAATTTCTGTTTCGATAAAAGACCGGTAACTGAGTTTACCTGCTAGCACCCCCACATTCACAAAGTATCTGGGAGTGAGTAAAAGAACATTTCGAGTTAACTTGTTCGACACTCAAGTTACATCATAAGAGGTGGGTGAGCAGGTAAGTCTGAAAATTTGGTTGCTCGTACCAATTTAAGTATGGAAATTAGACTGCTCGTAACCAGGTAACTCGACCATTTCTAAAAACCTTGAATTTACCATTAAGTTGTAATTTGAGGGGCAGTTCGAGCTATCATTCCGGTTTTACGATACTTTCGTGAAAACGCTGCAAATTATTACACAAAGGTTTATTAATTTTCTATATAGATCACTCGCCTGCAAAGAACACGGCTTTGCCATTGTTGCCAACAACCGACTTGAAGAAAAACATCGATCGCACTTGAAATGTTGAAAACGCCCTAATTCAAAAAATTTTGCTATAAAGGTATTGTTTTTCCTTCAATTTAAGATTCTATAGAATTTTTAGAACTTTTTGAGACCACGCGGAGCCCTGTAGGACAAACCGTTCGGTCCCTACGAGAATTTAAGGGATTTACGTACGATAAATCAGAAACACGAGTGTGAATCGCAAAAGAGGCTCAATCTCCGTTCAAATTAAAGCTGACCGAAATGCGATCGATGTTTTTGCTTCATGTTGGATGGTTGGTGGCCTTGCAGACGAGTGATCTATATAAAAAAATAATAAACCATTGTGTAATAATTTACAGCGCTTTTATTCGATTTTCGGATTTTACGTACCTTGAAACGTAAACCAACAAATTTTGAAGAAGACTTAAACAAAGTTTTTTATGGTCGATTCCAAAGGTTTATTATTGGAAATAATTAAACTAAAACAGTTTTCCCAGTTTTTGTGGTTATTGCCTTCACAGTCATAGTAACATAATAATATGGTATATTGCTGAATACGGCTGATGGGCGGCAAAATTTGTATTCGATTTTTAGATTCTACGTACCTTGAAACGTAAACCAACAAATTTTGAGGGGGTGTTAAAATTTTTTTTCTTGGTCGATTCCAAAGGTTCATTATTGAAAATAATAAACCGAAATTTGGCCGTCCGCCCGCCGTACGCGGTACTTTCCCCAGCTACCGTGGACTGAATTTGATGAAATTTGGTATGTGGGCTCCATTTGGGGTCTACTAGTGCCCCGAAGCTTTTGGTTGATGTAGGTCACTTCTAAGGGTTGAAAAATAAGGTTTGAAATTTTGAAAACACCCTAACTCAAAACATTTTGATGTAAAGGTATTGTTTTTCCATCAATTTAAGATAGTATTAAATTTTTAGAATTTTCAGAGACCAAGTTATCCAAGTTTGAAAAAAAAATTATTAGTTTTATGCAGTTAAGAAAAGGTTCAGATCGTGAATTTTTTTACTGAAATTTATCTTAATTTGTTAATTATTAAGTACGATATTCTACTCCGTATGTTATACTTTAGCAAAATACATGTCTCTCAATGTCACTCATAACCTCAGTACTCTTCATCTAATTCCAATAACATTCTTTCCATTACTTCCCCGTCCCATTACCGAACTTGGCAAACATTTTCGCTGTATCGCTCATAAATGAACTGAGATTTCTAAACGCTACTGGGTAGAAAAACGATGCTTCCCAAATAGTGGAGTCCCAGGACCACATCGCACCGTTTAATCCAACGGCTGTAATCATCACACTAATCTGCAGGTAATCTCAGTTAAAAGCTATTCGGCGGAGCTGTCCATTAATCGGTATTTATTTAGTCAATATAGAAGCACTTAGGGGCTGTGGAGTTAGCGAGGAAAATTGCTAGGAAAGAGGGATTGAAAAGAGTATTAGAGGGGAATAGAGGGAAGGAGTGCTGTTAGCGAAATGTTCAGATTGTCAGCGTAATGCCTGCGATTCGAGGGTAAACGACTGACATTTTTTCTCTCGAAAAACCCTTTTCTTGTGTTCTCTTGCAGTCTTCATTACTAGCCGTAAAAGAAAATTGACGATTTAAATCATCGAGAAATTTCAAGGATCCGCCATCTACAGGCGCCCATGCGGCACTTGAGTGCCAATTTTTCTGTATGTACCATGAATTCATATACCTTAAACAAATCTTAAATCACGACTTAGTGAAATCCAAAATATTATACCAAAAACTACTGTTAGGCTATTTTTTACCAATAGAGTAACTGAATTTACACTTTTGAGGAAGCCACAAGTATCTACTGTACTGCTCACCCAGCTTGGCAGACAGATGAATGCTTTTTCCAAGCATTTATTTATTAGACGTAAAAACCCGGCGTTGGAAATGAAGTATGGATAAAACGACTGTCAACTTTGGTGGGCAAAGTATCTTGAAACGTTAACAACAAATTTTGAAGGGGTTAATTTTTTTCTTGGTCGATTCCAAGGTCCATTATTGAAAATAATAAACCAAATCATGATGATTTAATGAATTCCAAAATATCAAACCAAAAACTCCTAACAGGTAGTTTTACCCACTGAAGTTTCATTTTTGAGGAAGCTATAGAAATCTACTGCCGCCTAGCTTGGTAGAAGTTTTACCAAGCTTTTATCCTAAAATCCTAATCAAGGAAAGAAATTATAGGTAAAACGACTGCCAACTTTGGTGGGTAGTACAGCTTCCTCACTCAGAATGTCCTGGAAATATCATAGAACTACCTGAAAAGCCTGCTAGAAGCAGGCGAAAACAAATCGCTGGTATGTGAAGAGAAAACCGTAATACCGCGACATATGTCAACAACAAAATGATATTTAACACGAACTTTATTAAATAGAGAAAAAAATTTGATGTCACGGTCTGGAATCGAACCCGGGTTTCCCAGACGATCGTACACGTTCGGCTGGGATTTTATGTATTAGATTAGTCGGAGTGAATCGTATCCTTGTGATAGATCATGTTGATACTTTCATGAGCATACAGACATCAACACGGAGAAGCTTTAGGTAGATGAATTTTCGCTAATTCGCATGTTAGTAGATCAATAAATGACGCGGGTAGATCAATGAAGCACCACCTCGGGCCAAAATACTCCTCAAATTTGAGAGAAACGAGCAATATGATTGGGGAGCAAAATATTGATGTTCATTTCCACAATCTCCTGCAAATTTCATAAAAGTCTATATCGTTCATATACCTACCTGGAAAACCATGTAAGTCGGTATTTTTGCGAAAATTAGGTTTTGAGCTCTTTAGTTAAATTGGGATAGCTTGATTCATTTAGTGAAGCCGTTTTCCAATCTGAAGAATAGTTTTTTTTACCCAGAAGGCATAGAAAAAACGTGTAAGTCGGTTACCTCTTTTTTCGCCGGAAAACCATGTAAGTCCTGTGTATGCCTTCATAAAAGTGAGCAGCTCACGCTGGTGGCAAGTTCCCATCAAAGATAGTCAGTTTTTTTCTCATTTTTTTTCATGTTAAAGTTTACAAAATTCATGAATGGAGTTCGGAGAAAGTGATCATAAATTAAAAAAATTTTATAAGTCTCAATTTCAGCAATAAATTCTATTCCTTGTGTTCTGCAGACACGTGACTTTCCATACTGTGGCCAGCCTTAAGATCAAGACCTACGTGTTTTTCCTCATTGTTTCTAAATTATTTTTACATTATTTAGGAGGATAATGTCAGATGAATTAATTGATTTGTTGGCTGTTTGACCTAGCTGCAATGCTGATGTTGCCGAAATCCAGCTTTGACCTATTCCTAACCCCTTACCCACACTCAACCAATCCCTAACCCGTACCTAACTTATCCCTAGTCCATCCTCAGCTCATCCCCAACATATCCCTTAACCCTAACCCATAACTAACTCATCCCTTTTTCTAATGAAACAAAAGTACCTAGTTGCTCAACACTTAAATTCAATGCATACCTACCTAGTAAGGGTTGTGATAGGTAAAGTGTTCCTATAAGTAATGGTTGTAATTTAAGAAATGGTAATTGAGGAATTGGTAGTATATTGAATAATTTATTGCTCAACTCTAGTAATATTATGACTGAAGACTGTCATTTTGACTCAAGGAGCCTTAAAGTTGGACTGCATATTAGTCAACGCCTATGAATTTTCATTTAAATATTTTCCTTTTGAATCGATTTGGGTATTTTGTGTAACCTTGAACCTGGAGAACAAAATTTAATAATATTACTAATAATTAAATAACCCAAGCTGGGTATATTTTCATAAAAATCAAATTGAAAACCATGTAAGTCTGGTGTCAAAGGCTGGGTAAAAGTACTTAAGTCCATTTTTTCGGTCGCTGAAGTAAATTTTAATGAAATTAGTCTCAGGCTCTTTGAAATAGTACTGTTACCACCAGTTTTAAGGAATGGAACGAAAAAACTTATTGCATGTGGAATGAAAACTGAATTATTTAGTTTTTAGTGTCCCCTGTAAAATTTGATAAACTCGAAACATGGTTTACCAGGTATAGGGACGATATCCTAATTCAGAAAACCCCAACCGTATGTACCTACGTATGTCGTTCACCCACTCCCCCCCCCCCCCAACCACCACCTCCACAAAGTCGGGAAATACCTACTCCGTGCTGCCTCCGCCTTCATAGAGAAGGCGGAACACCCCGGTGTTTCAGGAAATACCTACTCCGTGCAACTTGACGAAGACATTTTATCCATCCCTTCCAAACGCCATTACTTGGAGGTTTCTGTTGATTCGCGTTTTTCTAAAGTCTCTCATTGCCACCGTTATTTACTATTTGCTTCATCGTTCGTGACAGCCACTGCTGCAGAGCACATTAAAGAAAATTAGGTTTGTTCATTCTTTTCTATTCATTATGCTCATTCATGTTTCTTGAAACGTTTCACGTTCCGGGTTCGATTCCAGGCCGTGACATCACACTTTTCTTCTAATTTAATAAATTACGTGTTTTATCTACGATTTGTTTTTGCCTGCTTTTAGAAGGCTTTTCAGCTAGTCATACCATGATGTCGAATAGTTGTACCGGAGTGAGAAAAAACGCAACCTTGCAACCAAAACTGTTTCAAGTCTCTAAACGCAAGCAAGTTTTCATTTTGGAGGACCCAATTCGCTGCACGAATTCGAAGCTAAGTGAGGAATCAAAACCCGTAACGTGATGATTTTGATTTAATCCAATTGCCCGATTAGCGATTGACGTTCTTGTTCTTTTGTGGCTGTCTATCTTCATCGCTGAGAGGATTTGTATAGGAGAGGAACTGGCACCGAACTCGGAGCTGTGTTTGGTATTCATCCCGAGACCTCAGGAATGCCAAGTAATAAGGGGGCCTAAATAAAAAGAATGCCTGGCATTATGGCGTGGAAGGAAGGAGAAGGGAGGTTCCTTCTTCTTTAAGTAGATTCTGCAACGTGGAGCGAATTGAAGAGCGTCTGTCAGGCGGAATACTGATTCAGTTTTGCACTCAGGACCCTTCCCCGGTTGCAGTATGAATGCATTGTTCACGCCACACAACAGCAAACCTCTTTCAGTCCTTATGGGTTATGAAAATACGCGAGTTTTTCGACACAACTCCACAGACCGAAAAAGGCTGATGGTTTTCTTTCTACTTGATATCGCAGCATTTTCAAATAGAATTCGTCCTTCTGCTCAGTGAATTCGTCCTATTACATAATGAATTCGCCTCTTTTCAAAACGAATGATTCCTTCTTCAAATCGAATACGTCTCTTTTCAAAATTAATTAGTTCTTCTTCAAAACGAGCTCATTTCAAAATAAGTTCATCCTTTAACAAAATGAATTGTCCTTCAAAAAGAGGGACAAAATAGTCAAGTAGAACCCTTCGCATGAAATTCAAACGTTATAACAATTGGGTTGGTACTTTCAAATACTTAACAGATAAAATATTTAAAATACAAAAAATTACTTTGCGGGTACATTGCGCAACCAGTAGGCGCTACCCCACTGAAAAATTATTTAAAGAATTGAAACTTTCAACTAAGGATATGCTAAGAATATCGACAGTAACAATGTAAAATCGAGTTGAAAAAAAAGAAATTTTTCTGGAGGCGTAAAAAACTTCTAAAAGGCTTAAAAATATGAGTTTCCTACATCCTGAAAAATTTCGTTTTTTGAACTTACGCGGTTTTACATTGTTACTGTCAATATGCTAAAGATAATTCGGACATTGGAAATCAAAAAAATTATAGACTTAAATTACCTAAGGTGAGAAACAAATATGGCCAAATGATCAACAAGAGAATAAAAAACGATCTACTATATAATAACTAAAACTTAGAAAATGTTTAAAATAGAATTGAGTAAATTTTTAGTTTGAATAGTTTATCAATTAAATTAAGATGGTCAAATGAAATACGAGAGTGGATTTTCATTTTATTTTTGCTATTAAGGGGGTTTCAGTCGGTCGCCGTTCGTTCCTCGTTCCGGGTTAAAATTTCCGTAAATTACAGGCGCTAAAACTTGAAAAGTTGTACCTAAATTTGAAATTTTCAAGGATTTTTGAAATTTATTAGTGCAGCAGTCTAGGGAATTGAAAAACTAAATTTAAAAAAACTGGCGATTTCCAGTTTTTTTTCAACATGAGCTACTTAAAAATTTTGCTTCTGAGTCTACCAAGGTAGCGGAAGCTATGTTTTCACTTTTCAAGGTTGAAAAACCAAAAGTTCTCCAAAATTGAAATTTCCACTCGCGTTTTACGTTTCAGACCTCCCTGAACGATTTTCGTTCCGTGTCTGTCTGTCTGTCTGTGTGTCTGTCATGAAATCTTTGCCGCAGCCATAACTTCTACAATTCTCATACGATTTCGATGAAATTTCAGGGATTGTGCGGGTTGGTGTGTGGACGGTCCCCTATGAAAATCATCACCCCCGGACGAATAGTAGTTACTGCGGATACGCAAACGTCAATTCCTTGTAACAGCCATAGCTTCTACATTTTCCATCAGATTTCGACGAAATTTCTGAGGATTGTTCATATTGGCGTGTAGATGGTCCCCTATGAGTGTAGTTTAAGGTACTTACAGATTGATGTTATGAGATTAACTACTATGCATCGGATCATCTGTATAATCGGGTTATCAATACGAGGAAGCTATGTACCACACCCACTTGGCAGAACTTTTTTAATATTCGAACTCTCAAAAAAAATTTATAATTTCATAAAATTGTTAAAAAATTAGGTACTTACTTATTTGGTTTGGTGTTTTACCTATCCATTTTAGTTCAATATTCATGGTTGAAACTTAGGCAATTAGGTACTTACTTATTTGGTTTGGTGTTTTACCTATCCATTTTAGTTCAATATTCATGGTTGAAACTTAGGCATGTATTTAACAGTTAATGTAAAAGAGCATCTAAAAACAATATTAAATTAATTAAGTTTTAGGTGCAGAACTGTGAAGTAGAGCGTTAAAGGCTGCCTAGTGAGGCTGTGATGTAGGAAACATCACAGGAGGCCTGTGAAGGTGTAGCTAATAGAGTCGGCTTGAAAGGTTTTCGTGTGACCTTTCTATTAGGCGTTATTACCTACAAAGTAGGAACACCCCGAGAGACGATGTTCTCATGAGGAGTGGAGGGGGGTGGGGTGTTCCAGGAGGGAGAAGTGTTCCAATGGGGATGAAAAGGGGGAGAAGAGAGTTCGACCTTTGACATTTTAAGGTAAAACTCCAGGAACCCCACCCTTCCTTTTGACGTTCCCATCAACGACAGACAGATCGATGCTTCGACCCATCTGTTGCCAAGGGAGTGCGTCGGCGGGGGCGGAGGTTAGTAAGAGTAACTCACAGCTAGGAAATATGAGAATAGGAACCGATGAGCAGACTATTGCCAGATCTGTAGGATCTAGCGAGTATGCGATAAGAAGGAGAAAAGCACATTGGAGAAAAAACCTCGTGAATTCGAGTGAAGAAAAACTTTCCTCATCCTCCATCCTTCTTATTTCTCGAGAATTTCCAGGTGAAGTTGGAAAAAACATGGCACTGTTGGAGATCCGAGATCGTCTTTAATTCATGGAAATGTGATTAGATATTACCATGGTAACTGAGGTAGGGTTAGGTGGTTATCCAAGTTCCATCTCCAACCTTCCTCCGAATGTAAAACCGAAATGACTTGGGTTTTAGTCGGAATGCCCGACAACTACATTTTGTGCATAAACATTACAGAGGTTCATTATTTTGGTTTATTATTTTAAATAATGAACCTTTGGTATCGACCAAGAAAAAAAAGTCTGCCAAGTGGGTGTGGCACATAGCTTCCTCGTATCCATAACCCGATTGTATAGATGATCCGATGCATAGTTGTTAATCTCAAAACAAGTTAATCTGTAACATCCCTGAAAATTTCATTGAAATTGGATGGAAAATGTAGAAGTTATGGCCGTTACAAGGAATTCACGTTTGCGCATGCGCAGTCGCTTCTATCAGTCCGGGGATGATGATTTTCATAGGGGACCGTCTACACACCAACCCGCACCTGAATATTTCATAGAAATCGGACAATAACTTCGTATAATTATGCCCGTTACAAGGAATTCATGAAAGACACACAGACAGACAAGCACGGAACCAAAATTGTTCAGAAGTTCTGAAACGTGAAACGCGAGTGGAAATTTTGATTTTGGAGAACTTTTTTTTCCAACCTTAAAAAGTGAAAACTTGGTAGACTCGGAAGCAAAAATCGTCGCTTTTAAATTTATTAAACATAAAATCTGTATTTCGAAAGTTTAAAGAAACACGGGTATTGTTTTTCCATTAGTTTAAAATTTCCTAAATTTTTAAGAATTTGTTGGCACTACCCGGAGCTCTGTGGGACCAATTATTCGATTAATTATAATAATTAATTACCAAATAAAGAATGACGTTTCTTCATTAATTTAAGATAAAATCAAATTTGAGAAACGAATGATACCACAAAGACGATCAAGAACTGTTAATAGCCCGTTTATTGTTAAATTTATCTGAACACGAGGTTCCCTTTAGGCTTCTCTTGAGGACCCGAACCCCTCTCCTCCCTCCAACTGCTGGTCCTTAGAAAGTAGAAGAAATTATAAAACTTTGTCTAATAATTTGCGGCATTTTTTTTTTTTTTTTTTTTTTTCTTCTGGATTCTGGGAGTGTTTTGGAGATAACGATTTGACACGGTTGGCGATGAGACTCGCCTGGGCCTCACCTGCCCTCCACAGGAAACGCTTCCAATCTTGTGCGAATCTGGAAGAATGTGACCTACAGCGGAAACCAGTCTCCAGTCCTTGTCATTTCATGTCTGGCGATAATATTCCATAAATACGGACCGAGAACAAAGAAACAAAATCTTTCTCGATCTTTTGGAAAACTACACAGACAAGGATTTTTTGCTCTCACAACAATAGATTAGGAATAGTTTTTCTTTCTCAGTACCGAGAAATCGCCTCGTATCCTTGTAGGAGGGTAAAACACTATTTTTTCAACCAGTATCAAGATTTGCATCTCGTTTTTTCCTGAACACCAAGGAATTTCCAGTTCTGATGTCAGACCGAAGATTCCGATCCTTAATAATTTCTATGTCGACTGATTAGAAATGTGGTCAACTGGAATAAACTCCTTCTTTGCCGAGCTTTTGGTAAATTAAATTTAAATTTAAATTAAATTAAAAGTAATTAAAATTAAATTAATATTAAATTAAAATGACTTAAAAAGTGAAAACAAAGCTTCCGCCACCTTGGTAGACGGAAGCAAAATTATAACCCCTCCTCAAAATTTGTTGGTTTACGTTTCAAGTTAAGTAGAATCCGAAAATCGAATAAAAATTTGGCCGTCCGTCTGCCAAACGCGGCAATTTCCTTAGTTACCATGGACCGATTTTGATGAAATTTGGTGTATCGGCTCCATTTGGGGTCTAGTTGTGCCCCGAAGCTTTTGGTTGATGGCAGTCACTTCTAAGGGGTGAAAAATAAGAGCTGATATTTTCAAAACACCCTAGTTCAAAAGCTTTCGATATAAAGGTATTGTTTTTTCATCAATTTTAAATCTAGTTATCAAATTTCCTACTGAAGGCACCCACAACTTTTTATTTTTTCGAATTGAGTGTAAAGCGTCTATTTCTTAAATATAAACTTGATTGTAATGCAAAAATATGGTTGGCGGTAGTTGGCAAAGCAAAGCTTTTTCTTTGCAGGCGAAAAGGTGTTCTAAATCTAGTCCAGGTTACAATTCATGGTGTTATAATCTTGAAAGGTTCTTCACGATACCGCCTTCAAGATACGATATAGAGATAAGGAGTGGTATCGATATGAAGATTAAATGGCTTTTCGTTGATGTCAATCACTTCTAAGGGGTGAAAATTGAGGATTGAAATTATCACGAGTGCTCTAGCTCGAAAACTCTCGAGATAAAGATTTTTTGTACCAATTTAAGATAGTATTGAATTTTTAGAATTTTTAGAGACCACGTGGAGCTCTGTAGGACAATCCGTTCGCTTCCTACGAGAATTTAAGGGTTGGACCTACGATAAATCAAAAAACGCTGCAAATTAATGGTAATTATTATTTTTCTATATTGATCACTCGTCTACAAAGCCACCAACAATCCAATATGAAGAAAAACATCGATCGCATTTCGGTCAGCTTTAATTTGAACGGAGATTAGGCCTCTTTTGCGATTCACACTCGTGTTTCTGATTTATCGAACGTAAAACCCTTAAATTCTCGTAGGGAGCGAACAATTTGTCCTACAGGGCTCCGCGAGGTCTCAAAAAATGTTAAAAATTCTATAGAATCTTAATTTGAAGGAAAACAATATCTTTATATCAAAATTTTTTGAGTTAGGGCGTTTTCAAAATTTTAAAATTCATCTTTGAATCCATAGAATTTACTTACATCAACCAAAATCTTCGGGTCACAACTAGACCCCAAATGGAGCCTCCATACCAAATTTCATCAAAATCGGTCAATGCTAAGTGGCAAAAGTGCCGCGTACGGCGGACGGACGGCCAAATTTTTATTCGATTTTTGGATTCTACGTACCTTGAAACGTAAACCATCAAATTTTGAGGGGGTGTTGAAATATTTTTTTGTCTGGGTCGATTCCAAAGGATCATTATTGAAAATATAAAACAAAAGCCATAAGTCCCCTTCAAAAATTATTATTATAGACTGAGAAGATGAGACATTTAACACTCTTTTCACCAGTGTACTGTAGTTTTACTCATCATAAGGGGATTATGGGGCAGTGACTAAATACCGACGTGTATGTTACTTCTTGTATGCATTTATGTACAAGGGCTTTCTGGTAGTTGGTAGATTTCAAAAATGGAACCATCTGAAGAACTCGGGAATTTCAAGTATTCCTGTATGAGTTTATGAATTTATATCAAGTACAAACACTTCATCTGAGTTCTGCAAGTTTCCTTCATCCTTCAATGAGATTTACAATCCACTATTTCAACGCAGCTGATGGTTGGTGGTCTCATCCTTTGCAATAAAAATGATGATCCATCCCTCGTATCGCGTCACGCTCTTCTCAGATCTGTATTACTCTGCCGACTATCTTAACGATATTATAACAAACGGGCAAATTTAATTTCAAGGAATTTTCCTCGTTCCGATGAGTGTTGATTTCTCTTTTAATTTTCCTCGTTCTAATTCTAATTACAAATAACTCGTCATCTGAGATTACGTTGCTGTATTCTGGAGGCACCTCAACCAATCACAATCATAACTTAGTTGGGAAAACGTCTTTCAAGTAGCGTTGGCAGTACAGACGGTATCATATCAATATGGGAACGGATTTGATAGGTAAAATGTCAAATTGATAACGCTGTGGTGTTCACGATGACATCAACAGGCTCAGAGTTTGTATGTAACAATAGTTTTTGCTTCCGAGTCTACCAAGGTAGCGGAAGCTCTGTTTTCACTTTTGAAGGTTGAAAAAAAAAGTTCTCCAAAATCGAAATGTCCACTCGCGTTTTACATTTCAGAGTTTCCTGAACAATTTTGGTTCCGTGTCTGTCTGTCTGTGTGTCTGTCATGAAATCCTTACCACAGCCATAACTTCTAAATTTCTCATCCGATTCCAATGAAATTTTCAGGGATTACGCGGGTTGGCGTGTAGATGGTCCCCTATGAAAATCATCACCCCCGACTATTATTAGCCGTTGCGCATGCGCAAACGTGAAATCCTTACCACAGCCACAACTTCTACATTTTCCATCCGAATTTGGTGACATTTTCAGGGATTGTACTGATTGGCTTGTAGAAGGTCCCCTACGAGGGTAGTGGAATGTACTTAGAGATTGGTGTTTTGAGATTAACTACTGTGCATCGGATCATCTATACAATCGGGTCATGGATACGAGGAAGCTATGTGCTACACCCACTAGGCAGACGTTTTCACCATGTTTTCTACTAATGGGAAAGCGTCAACGTCATCTTGAAAAGCTACCATCTACGTCACCAATTTGATCGATATCGGGCCAATACACTGTGAGAAATCGATAGCGGATCTCCAGACCGGATATGGAGACGTTGGTGTGGCAGCTATGAAATCAAAGGATGAGCGGACCGTCCCAAACCCAGAAATTATTATCAAACTTGAAGCATGATTTCGTGAAGTTTCATGAATTATTATGCAAATATGTAGATCCACCCAAAAAATCACACTAGGTATGTCAACTGATTGGGAATGGGGTCAACAGGAATAAACTCCATCTTTGCCGAGCTTTCGGTAAATTCATTACCTTCTTCAGGGCTCGAAGGACTTGTTACTCAGTGAGCATCACAAGCGTCAGTATAAACTGAGCTGGTAGAGATGCCACCATAATTATTGAAAATTGAAATTAGGTATTTCAAAATTAGTCCAAAATAACGCTGCAAATTATTACACAACGGTTTATTTTTTCTGTTTAATATACAGAAATAGAGTGATAAATCACTCGTCTGCAAAGAACACGGCTTTGCCATTGTTACCACCAACCAACATGAAGAAAAACATCGATCGCATTTCGGTCAGCTAGCATTTGAACGGAGATTCGGCCTCTTTTGCGATTCTCACTCGTGTTTCTGATTTATCGTAAGTCCAACCCTTCCCGTTGGGACCGAACGGGAATCCAGCCCCCAGTTCCCGTTGGGAGCGAACGGTTTGTCCTACAGGGCAATGAAAATGCGCATAATATTTGTGGTACTCACAAATGCAGTAGCCGTGTGGGCACTCTGTGAGTTTGTGGAGACGAGTAGAACGTCAATATGGACTCCTAACATCTTTAAAACACACCCCGTGCATACAGTATGTTAGTATGGTAGGTATACTGAAAATCGAAAAAAATTGCCATGAGGGTACTCTATGAGTTTGTGGAGACGAGTAGAACATGAAAATGGACTCCTAAAATCTTCAAAACACACCCCGTCCATACAGTATGTGGATATGGTAGGTATACTGAAAATCGAAAAAAAAAAACAATTGCCGTGTGGGTACTCTATGAGTTTGTGGAGACGAGTAGAACGTGAATATGGACTCCTAACATCTTCAGAACATAGCCCGTGCACTGTTAGCGTACAACCTTACACAACCTAGCGAATTTTCAAGAAAAATGAAGCAATAATTGCGATGAACTCAAAATTTTTATACTGGACTTTTTCAGAAAATTCGTTCACTGAAATCCTTTTTGGAACATTCTAAAATGATCCCTGAAAAGTTCAGAAAAAATATACATTTTTTAAAATTCGCTCATTAATTCATGCTGCATGAATGGACTTTTTCCATTTCTTTTTACTTGCAATTTTCCTGAAAGCTGGTGTTTAATTCATTTTTCTTCATTTAATACGATAAAATCAATTTTTAATAATTATGGTGGCGCAACTAGACCCTAAATGGAGCCTACATACCAAATTTCATCAAAATCGGACAATGCTAAGTGGCAAAAGTGCCGCGTACGGCGTACGGCGGACGGACGGCCAAATTTTCATTCGATTTTTGGATTCTCCGTACCTTGAAACGTAAACCATCGAATTTTGAGGGGGTGTTAAAAATTTTTTTTTCTTGGTCGATTCCAAAGGTTCATTATTGAAAATAATAAACCAAAACGGAGTTGAGAAGAACGTTGTATATTTCCACGAAAATAATGAGTTGAAATTTTACGCTTGTGATGCTCACTTAGCAACACGTCCTTCAAGCCCTGAAGAGAGTGATACAATTTATTAACTATTTAATTTTCATTTAAATTTAATTTTAATTTGATTTAAATTTAAATTTAATTTACCAAAAGCTCGGCAAAGAAGGAGTTTATTCCAGTTGACCACATTCCTAATCAGTCGACATAGAAATTATTAAGGATCGGAATTTTCGGTCTGACATCAGAACTGGAAATTCCTTGGTGTTCTGGAAGTTATGAAAAAACGAGATGCATATCTTGATTCTGGTTGACAAAATAGTGTTTTACCCTCCTACAAGGATACGAGGCGATTTCGGTACTGAGAAAGAAAAACTATTCCTAATCTATTGTTGTGAGAGCAAAAAATCCTTGTCTGTGTAGTTTTCCAAAAGATCGAGAAAGATTTTGTTTCTTTGTTCTCGGTCCGTATTTATGGAATATTATCGCCAGACATGAAATGACAAGGACTGGAGACTGGTTTCCGCTGTAGGTCACATTCTTCCAGATTCGCACAAGATTGGAAGCGTTTCCTGTGGAGGGCAGGTGAGGTCCAGGCGAGTCTCATCGCCAACCGTGTCAAATCGTTATCTCCAAAACACTCCCAGAATCCAGAAGAAAAAAAAATGCCGTAAATTATTACACAAAGTTTTATTATTTCTTCTACTTCCTAAGGACCAGCAGTTGGACGGAGGGGAGGGGTTTTGGTCCTCAAGAGAAGCCTAAAGGGAACCTCGTGTTCAGATAAATTTCACAATAAACGGGCTTTTAACAATTCTTGATCGTCTTTGCGGTATCATTCGTTTCTCAAATTTGATTTTATCTTAAATTAATGAAGAAACGTCATTCTTTATTTGGTAATTAATTATTATAATTAATCGAATAATTGGTCCCACAGAGCTCTGGGTAGTGTCAACAAATTCTTAGAAATTTATAATATTTTAAATTGATGAAAAAACAATACCTGTGTTTCTTTAAACTTTTGAAATACAGATTTTATGTTTAGTACATTTCAAAGCGACGATTTTTGCTTCCGAGTCTACCAAGGAAGCGGAAGCTTTGTTTTCACTTTTCAAGGTTGAAAAAAAAAAGTTCTCCAAAATCGAAATTTCCACTCGCGTTTTACGATTCAGACCTTCCTGAACGATCTTGGTTCCATGTCTGTCTGTCTGTGTGTCTGTCATGAATTCATAAGCCATAACACTTAATTTATCATCCGAATTTGATGAAATTTTGTAGGATTGTTTGGATTAGCGTGCAGACAGTCCCCTATAAAAATCCTCACCCCCAGACTAATAGTAGTTGCTGCGCATGCGCAAACGTGAATCCATTGTAACAGCCCTAACTTCTACATTTCTCATCCGATTTCGATGAAATTTTCAGGGAATATGGAATTTGGTGGTAGATGGTCCCCTATGAAAACCATTGTCAATTCTTAATTTCCATTTGGCTTCCAAAATGAGGGGTTGAAATTTTCAAAAATGCCCTAGTAGGCAGGTAGTACCTATGATTGGTACAAACACGATTTACGGCAAGCGGAGTCAGAACTAAAAGGAGTGGCACCCAACAACATCAGGGTGATGGCTGCAACTTCATCATGGTGCAGGAAAAGTGCCACGGAGTTGCGTGAGTTGGGTACCACTCTGTGGTGTCACCACCCGTGTCCTGCTCGGCTCATATTTGAACTGGTGGTCGTTTTATAGAGTATTAACCTTGAAAAGGTTTTAGCGATGGGACCCCCCGCCGAAAAACGACAGGAAAAATCGACAGTAAAAAGCGACAGGAAAAAGCGACAGGAAAGTAGCGATTATCATAGCGGGATTAGTAGCGATTATTAGTAGCGGGATTTATCATATGCTTGACGACAAATATGCTTGACAACCTGATGTTATTATGAATAAGGAGGTATCTTAAATATTACAGTGGAAGAAAGATAAAGAGGGAGAGGGAGCAAAAACCTTTTCAAGGTATGTCACATTTTAGCCATTAGGCTCTAAGAGGAAATCATCCGGGGGTGCAGGGGGCGAAGCCCCCACCGAGGCGCGCAGCGCCAAGTTTTTTTCCTTCAATTTAAGATTTTATAGAATTTTTAGAATTTTTTGAGACCAGCCGGAGCTCTGTAGGACAAACCGTTCGCTCACTACGAGAATTTAAAGTTTGGACGCACGATAAATCAGAAAAACGAGCGTGAATCGCAAAAGAGGCCTAGTCTCCGTACAAATTAAAGCTGACCGAAATGCGATCGATGTTTTTCTTCATGTTGGATGGTTGGTGGCTTTGCAGACGAGTGATCCTTATAAAAAAATGATAAACCATTGTGTAATAATTTGCAGCGTTTTCAGTTCCTAAGGCCCGTGCACTAATGAATTTCTAAAATCCTTGGAAGTGTCAAGTTTAGCTACATTTTATGGGGAAAACATAACTGAATTAACGGGATTCGTGTTTCTGATCTATCGCAAGTCCAACCCTTAAAATCTCGTAAGGAGCGAACGGTTGGTCCTAGAGAGCTCCGCGTGGTCTCTAAAAATTCAACACTACCTTAAATTGGTGGAAAAACAATACCTTTATATCGATGTTTTTTGAGTTAGGGCGTTTTCAAAATTTCGACCCTTAGAAGTAACCGATATCTTCGACAACCAAAATCTTCGGGGTACAACTAGACCCCAAATGGAGCCCACATGCCAAATTTTATCAAAATCGGTCAAGCTAACTTCAATTTTTTCCCAAAGCTCATCTTTTAGTTTTGTTCTCATGTAGTTCGCATCAGATGTGTCGCACAGGATGGTCCCTGAGAAGTTCAATTAACTTCTCATCCATTTTTGGATAGGAAACAACGCACCCACGACCCAAGAAAACTGTTCTGCACATACGGACCCACGCGTGGAGAGCAACTGAGTGGGATACCCGTGGGCTGGGTTCAATATGCGGTACCTAATGCAAAACTGTGATTCACATTCCTACCCACGCGTGGGTCGGACGTGGGCTGTGCGTGTGCTGGGTTCAATTTGCGGCGGGCTTATAGATGATCCGATAATTAGTAGTTAATCTCAAAACACAAATCTCTAAGTACCTTCCACTACCCTCATAGGGGACCATCTACATGCTAATCTGAACAATCCTAGAAAATTTCATCAAATTCGGATGAAAACGCTGCAAATTATTACACAACGGTTTATTATTTTTATAAAGATCACTCGTCTACAAAATCACCAACCATCCAATATGAAGAGAAAAATCAAAAAAAAAGAAAAAAAAATCAAAAAAAAAAAATCAAAATTACCAACCATTTGATTGATCGCATTTCGGTCAGCTCTAATTTGAACGGAGATTAGGCCTCTTTTGCGATTCACTCTCGTGTTTGGATTTATATATATATATATTTCAACATAAACCCTTAAATTTTCGTAGGGAGCGAACGGTTTGTCCTACAGAGCTCCGCGTGGTCTCAAAAAATTCTAAAAATTCTATAGAATCTTAATTTGAAGGAAAAACAATACCTTTATAACCAAATTTTTTGAGTTAGGGCGTTTTCAAAATTTCAAAATTGATTTTGGAACCCTTAGGAGTGACCTACATCAACCAAAAGCTTCGGGGCACAACTAAACCCCAAATGGAGCCCACATACCAAATTTCATCAAAATCGGTCAATGCTATGTGGCAATAGTGCCGCGTACGGCGTACGGCGGACGGACGGCCAAATTTTTATTCGATTTTTGGATTCTACGTACCTTGAAACGTAAACCATCAAATTTTGAGGGGGTGTTAAAATTTTTTTTTTCTTGGTCGATTCCAAAGGTTCATTATTGAAAATAATAAACCAAAATTAAGTGAGTAGATGTATGTGATTGGATCAAAAAAAATACTTAGCCTCGGCTGGGATTCGAACCCGGAACCCCTGGGGGACAGTTCTAAGCGCTACCTCTGAGCTATTGAGGCCTAGTGATGTAACGAATAGGATTTGAGATTCTCATAGGGGACCATCCCTCTATGAAACACCATTCTCTATGATTTTCATAGAGGACCATCTAAACACTACTCTGTAACATCCTTGAAAATTTCATTGAAATCGGATGGAAAATGTAGAAGTTATGGCCGTTACAAGGAATTCACGTTTGCGCATGCGCAGTCGCTTCTATCAGTCCGGGGATGATGATTTTCATAGGGGACCGTCTACATACCAACCCGCACAATCCCTGAAAATTTCATCGAAATCGGACAATAACTTCGTATAGTTATGCGCGTTACAAGGAATTCATGACAGACACACAGACAGACAGACAGACAAGGAATCAAAATTGTTCAGAAAGGTCTGAAACGCAAAACGCGAGTGAAAATTTTGATTTTGGGGTACTTTTTGGTTTATTATTTTCAATAATGAACCTTTGGAATCGACCAAGATAAGAAAATGTTAACACCCCCTCAAAATTTGATGGTTTACGTTTCAAGGTACTACGTAGAATCCAAAAATCGAATAAAAATTTGGCCGTCCGTCCGCCGTACGCGGCACTTTTGCCACTTAGCATTGACCGATTTTGATGAAATTTGGTATGGAGGCTCCATTTGGGGTCTAGTTGTGCCCCGAAGCTTTTGGTTGATGCAGGTCACTTCGAAGGGTTCCAAAATCAATTTTGAAATTTTGAAAACGCCCTAACTCAAAAAATTTCGATATAAAGGTATTGTTTTTCCTTCAAATTAAGATTCTATAGAATTTTTAACATTTTTTGAGACCTCGCGGAGCCCTGTAGGACAAATTGTTCGCTCCCTACGAGAATTTAAGGGTTTTACATTCGATAAATCAAAAACACGAGTGTGAATCGCAAAAGAGGGCTAATCTCCGTTCAAATTAGAGCTGACCGAAATGCGATCGATGGTTGGTGATTCGATTTTTATTTATTTATTTATTTATTTATTTTTTTTTTTTTTTGATTTTTCATATTGGATGGTCGGTGATCTTGTAGACGAGTGATTTATATATAGAAAAATCATAAACCATTGTGTAATAATTTGCAGCGTTTTTTCTTCATCCTTGAAAAGAGAAAACAAAGCTTCCGCTACCTTGGTAGACTTGAAGCAATAATAAACCTTTGTGAAATAATTTGCAGCGTTTTTCGTTTATGTGCCAAAAAGAAAGACATAAAATGCCAAAAGTGCGGGAGCACTCAGGTCCTTTTCCAGGCCCTCCTGCGGTCTCCCTGATCAAGAATACTACTACTACTACTACTAGTATTCACGTGGGTGGCGGGTATTCCTTGTCGATGAGCCCCGTATTGATTATGCGGCACTCAGCAAGGGGAACGTCAACATCTACCCTAAACCTCTTCAATGCTCGATGAAACTGATGAGATGAGCGTATTCTGCGTTAATTGCTTCACAATGGAACGTGCCCTCCCAGTGATAAGGCACGTTCCATAAACAGATTTCCAGGAGAGAAACGCAGCGACAGAAGCCGCTGACGAGTGTGAGAGTCCCCCGGGGAGGAGACCTCTTGGCGGAGAGAGGACTCGACTTTTCTCTTTTTTCCCGGAGTTCTGGGCAATTTGGAGGCTAATGACGCCTCCTGGTAGCCATCTCCCGCTAACGGTGCAGTTCCATACAAAACCGAGATGCGTTTTCTTTCTCGAGATTCTTCCTCGTTGTCTCATTTCACTTGGGTGTCCAATAACGAGATTCGAGAGATGCAGCCCAAGAAGGTACCTGCGAGCCTCACTCGCCATGTAAACAAGCGTCTTCTGGCGCACAAAAATTGTCAAATGTCAGCATTATAGTATTTTACGTTTATTTTACTTTTTCGCCTTGATTTAAACCTTTCTCGCTTTCATTTTATAGCTTCTGCTACCTTTGTTTTCACTTTTCAATGTTGAAAAAAAAAGTTCTTCATAATCGAAATTTCCACTCGCGTTTTACGTTTCAGACCTTCCTGAACAATTTTGGTTCTGTGTCTGTCATGAAATCCTGGTAACTAGACCCCAAATGGAGCCCTTATAATAAGTGGGCAAAGTGTCGAGTACGGCGCACAGTGGGGCGGGAGTGGAAAAAATCAATTTTGGTTTATCATTTTCAATAATAAACCTTTGGAATCGACCAAGAAAAAAAAATTTTAACACCCCCTCAAAATTTGATGGTTTACGTTTCAAGGTACGTAGATTCCAAAAAAACGAATAAAAATTTGGCCGACCGTCCGCCGTACGCCGTACTTTTGCCACTTAGCATTGACCGATTTCGATGAAATTTGGTATGTAGGCTCCATTTGGGGTCTAGTTGTGCCCCGAAGATTTTGGTTGATGTAGGTCACTTCTAAGGGTTCCAAAATCAATTTTGAAAACGCCCTAACTCAGAAAATTTTGATGTAAAGGTATTGTTTTTCCTTCAATTTAAGATTCTATAGAATTTTTAGAATTTTTTGAGACCACCCGGAGCTCTGTAGGACAAACCGTTCGCTCCCTACGAGAATTTAAAGTTTGGAAGTACGATAAATCAGAAACACGAGTGTGAATCGCAAAAGAGGCCTAATCTCCGTTCAAATTAAAGCTGACCTAAATGCGATCGATGTTTTTCTTCATGTTGGATGGTTGGTGGCTTTGCAGACGAGTGATCTTTATAGAAAAATAAAAAATAATAAACCATTGTGTGAGCCCCAGCTCACGGATTAATTCCAAAAGTAAAGGGGTGAGCAACCACCATCGACGCTCCCCTTCCTCCACCACCGAAAGTCAGCAGACCAGAGCGGGCATTGTACCGCCCCCGCTCCAGGGCGCCACCACCATCTTCAGGCGCCCACCACCAGAAGCGCTCATGTCACCTTGACGTCACCATCCGCCAATCGCGGGCCGCCGCGGAGCCCTGCGCAGTACTCGCCGTTGGAGGGTGGGGGCCTCCACAAAGAAATCAACTGGTGACCGCGTGGAGCGGCCATAACCTCCCCAGTCTTTGATGCGAACATCCACGCTCTCTTGCCCCGCTAGATACACGTTTATCGAACCCCCTGTGCAAGTCAGTCGCTGGATCCCCTCAGTAATATTCCGGTGAGAGCCCTGCCGCCCGCGAGTTTATTACTTGAGCCAACCCCCCTGTTCAACCTGGTAAGACTTCGTGACATCCAGCTTGAACACCCATCCCCCCAAGAACATCTCAACGCACTACCGACGGATTTCCTACGGGCCCCGACGCTGTGAGTGTAATAAACCAAATATCTATACATTGGCCAATGATAGTTGTGTTCGAATGGTGTAGATGTAAATTCAGTCATAGTAGAGTAAAGAACATTTTAGTAGTAAAGTCAGTCAGTCAAGACAAGAGTCAAAAGTTGTTGAAATTGATTAAAGTCAGTCGTAAAGTTGTATTAAGAGAAAAGGAGGAGGAGAAATCAAACACGCATATTTCATGTAAACCATTTATTTGTATTAATTGTACTTGCTTGCAACAGAACTTAACGTAGAGTCAAATTACCTTTATTTTCATTAAAACGTTCCTATTAGATTGTACAATTTTGCATTTTGCATTTTGAATGTTCCGCAACGGACGCAAAAGAAGCCGGAACTATCGGAATCATTGGCGGAAAAATGCCAAGAGAAAATGAACGCGGAAGATACTACCAACCGAAAAATGAGCCTCAAAACCCATTAAATCCTCCTGAAAGGAGTGTTGAGCAGGAGTCTCACGAAAATGGTACCGCGACGCTGAATTTCCCCCGAGAAATGATCATGGCCGCACAAAAGCGAGACGCATGGATCCAGATGACCGTTCCACACCACGAGAGAAACAATCTACGTCGTAATAACGGCGTGTGGGAACTAAGGACCAAACAGACCGACTCCAAATCATGGGTTCCCCTCATTCCTGAATCTATGAGAAAATGGTTGATAAATCGATGCCATCGCAGTGTCGAAGCTGGTCACGTGGAAAAGGAGACCACCCTCAATATGGTAAAAAGGCTAGGAATTTGGCCTAACCTGACCAATGACGTGCGGGAACAGATAAAACGCTGCGGAACGTGCTCCCGACGAGATCAACCACTTGGACCCAAACATTCGAATCGGGGGTCTGCGTGTGTGAGGGGCGTACCGAACGATGCGTTCGCGAACCCATTCGAGTTCGAACCTCGCACGAAAACCATTCACCCCGCCGTCCATCCACCTGAAAATAGACCTGGAACAAGAAAGAAGTACTTACCTGATGAAAACCAGAAGCCATCCTGGAAGATGAAATCGGGAGTACCTTCGCCATCAACCCGCCACAATGCTAGACCGCCCGATGAAGTCCCAGCAGAGGCGATTGCACGCACGCGCACGCATGGCGTAACGCATCGACTCGAAAACCATGTCGATCTGAATCCGACCCCTAACGAGGAGGGTTCCAACAATGCACCGTCGTCTTCCGAAGAATACGAAGAGACATTGGAGGATCCCCCGCCCAAAAGAAGTCGGAATGAAGTCGACCACAACGAGTCCAGATACGTGCTGCGTAGACGAGCCACCCCGGTAGATTATCGCCGCCTCCACCTGGGAAGGAATTATTAACGTACTTACATAGTAATAGGACGTAACACAGACCGACTATAAATAATGTAAAGCTATGCTTGTAGATCCTTCAGATCGAAAAAATTTATTGGATCCTTCAGATCACACTACTTACCTGCAAATTATTACAACACAATTTAACGAATTCCATTGCACATTGAACACAACAATCATCAATTAAAAACAAGGCCGTAACTTCCCCCTATTTAAATTTGATCACTTTTCCTAAGCTGGATGACACATTAGGATTTTCGTTTGTTGTAGGGATAGCATGGCGCAAGAACAGATAGAGGAGTGGATCGCCGATGGAGGACCTCCGACCCCCGACCCTATTATACAGATCTTAAGGGAGCGAGTTAGGGAAGAGCAAGACCGGGTATATGATCACCCACCCGGGTTCTTGGAGACGCCGGAACCGACGCCTACCCCATTTCTCCAGTTGGAAAGCTTACTGAATTACATTCGGTTTACCGACTGTGCCGAAACACACCTGGCCAGAAAGACCAACTGCCACGCGGCGATGATGACGGTGGTGGAGGTGGCGAAGTGGGTCCCTTCCTATCAACGCATCATCGAGGAAAGGGATGCGCTCCTCGATCGCCAAGAACGATGGGCCATAGAGCGCAAACTCTTGATCCGCGAGCGCGATGCGGCCAAGAAAGAGTTGGCGGAAACTGCTGCACAGCTGTCTGCAGAGCCACCTGCGGCGAGGACTGGAGACTCTGAGGCGTCCGCACCTGTGACCGCAGAGCCACCTGCGGCGACGACTGCAGAGGTAGAAGCGGAGGTAGTCGACGCACCAGCTCTTTCGCCCGCTCCGGCTCAGGAGCCTGATGGGGAGGCGGACTCGCCCACGGAATCCCCAACGAAGCTACCCGCGGACAAGACTCCACGGCGACGGTCTTGCCAAATTTATTCATCGTCATCGGAGTCAGAAATCACCTGGGTCCCAACACCAACCCGCGAGCTAGAGCAAACACCAGGAAGTGAGGCAACCAACTCACGGCCCAAGCTGACGGTGCGACTGACGAGGAAAGCCAAGAAGAACCAGCTGACATGTCCGGTGTGTACCCGTCCAACACCACGCCTCTACAGTTTCAGATGCCCAGCGTGTAAGGAGTTCTGGCACAGGCTCCGAGCAACGTACCACCAGGGCCGACCCATACCTTCTTGCTCCCAGGACCACTCGGGGAAGCGTGACCCCATCGGATGTCGGGGCTGCCGGCGATACAGGTACGAGCTAGCTCTCAGGAAGGCACATCCTTCCGTCCCTCTGCCAGTACCCAGTGTCATCTTTGATGACTCTGGCTCACGAAGGGGCGGAGGATGTGAGCCCCAGCTCACGGATTAATTCCAAAAGTAAAGGGGTGAGCAACCACCATCGACGCTCCCCTTCCTCCACCACCGAAAGTCAGCAGACCGGAGCGGGCATTGTACCGCCCCCGCTCCAGGGTGCCACCACCATCTTCAGGCGCCCACCACCAGAAGCGCTCATGTCACCTTGACGTCACCATCCGCCAATCGCGGGCCGCCGCGGAGCCCTGCGCAGTACTCGCCGTTGGAGGGTGGGGGCCTCCACAAAGAAATCAACTGGTGACCGCGTGGGGCGGCCATAACCTCCCCAGTCTTTGATGCGAACATCCACGCTCTCTTGCCCCGCTAGATACACGTTTATCGAACCCCCTGTGCAAGTCAGTCGCTGGATCCCCTCAGTAATATTCCGGTGAGAGCCCTGCCGCCCGCGAGTTTATTACTTGAGCCAACCCCCCTGTTCAACCTGGTAAGACTTCGTGACATCCAGCTTGAACACCCATCCCCCCAAGAACATCTCAACGCACTACCGACGGATTTCCTACGGGCCCCGACGCTGTGAGTGTAATAAACCAAATATCTATACATTGGCCAATGATAGTTGTGTTCGAATGGTGTAGATGTAAATTCAGTCATAGTAGAGTAAAGAACATTTTAGTAGTAAAGTCAGTCAGTCAAGACAAGAGTCAAAAGTTGTTGAAATTGATTAAAGTCAGTCGTAAAGTTGTATTAAGAGAAAAGGAGGAGGAGAAATCAAACACGCATATTTCATGTAAACCATTTATTTGTATTATTTGTACTTGCTTGCAACAGAACTTAACGTAGAGTCAAATTACATTTATTTTCATTAAAACGTTCCTATTAGATTGTATAATTTTGCATTTCTCATTTCATTCACCTTATTCCGTAACAGACAGGTTTACGTGTGAACGCACTCTTTTCGTGCGATCACACCTTTTTAGTGCACAATACATTGTTTTAGTGCGACGCATTGTTTTCGTGCGTGCGCCAATTTAGCCGTGCAATCGTATCATTTTTCGTGCACTCTTAGTTCCCTTCAGGAATCGAACTTCCGTCCTTCAGACATAACAATAATATTTCGAAACAATCAGTAATCAACCCTTCAGGTGTTACCTTGATATTGAGAGCCTTCAGCTACCTCCGAGCCGCTACAGCTGTCTACCAGGTAATTATCATTAAATTCACTAAATTTAGATTACCTTTTATTTATGTCAATATAGCCTCTCAACCTATATTTGGATCGGTTTTAAAACGGGCTTACTCGCGAATCTTAAATTCAACGGTGAAGCCCAAAGCTTACAAATGGTGGCAGCGCATTAGGATTATCACATTCGAAAATTACCTTCAGTAATTAACGAATGCGATTAGGAGTGCAAGCTTCACTTGCAACGAACTCACAAAATAGGAAAAGTAAGCAAACCAATCCGACATAAATATTTCGAACCAAATCGAAATCGGAAGTCGAACTGTCTGAAAACGGAATAGGTGGAAAATAGGTAGGATGTGCATCCATTTTTGTTATTCTTAGGAAAAGTGACACCAGCACTCCCTATTTGCCTTTCGTTTGCTGAATCGCCTTGTGATTTAGACAGAAACAGACAGACAAGATAGATTTTCTTTCCTTCCAGTGGAAGTATTTTACCAATTGTGACCACACTAACAAAACCTATCGTACAACATGTCGCTCAACTTTTTGACAAACGGCGATAGGGATGATGACGACACACCTTCAACGGCAAATACCGAAGCCGTTGAGGTGATGACCCAAACCATGAGGGAAATGAACTTACTCCTTCAACGGTTAAACACGAGTTCAACCGACAACAACCGAGACGAGATTCCGCGTTCGGTGTCTTCCGAAATTGAACCATGGGATCCGGATGTAACGGGCGCGATGAGTGTGACCTCGTTTTTCGCTAACTTCGAAATGGTAGCCGCGGATTTAAATTCACGACTCAAATACCGCCTTCTCCGTACAAAAACCCGAGGTACTGCAAAACAATTCTTAATTGACCGGGATGATTCGTTAGATACGGATAACGTGTACGAAGCGGCAAAAGCGGATATGATCACGTGGTTTCAGAAGGAGAACCCCCAGCACGCAGCCGCGCTCTTGTGGACGGTGAAACGAAACTCTAGCGAGACGCTTCGCCAGTTCGCCGACAGAGTGCGTAACCTTGCACGCTGCGCAGTAATGGAAGAAGGGAAGACGCTCCGCCGACCTGAAAAAAATGAATGGGTCGAAACCAAAACGCTGAGTGCATTCATCCGGGGAGTAGAGAAACAAGTGAGCGCATTCCTTGTCGCAAACCGACCACGTTCACTCCAGGAAGCGCTGAAAAAAGCGGAACAACTCGAAGAAACCCTCGAGACAACACCCGACCTTGACGAAAAATGGGAATTAGCGGCCGTTAGTGGAGACTGTAGATGCTACAGCTGTGGCAGCCTAGAACACTTCGCTGCGAAATGTCCCAAGAAGAACGAACCGCTACCGAGGTACCAGAGAAGAAATGACGAGGATCGACGACGGGAACGATCGGAGGACCGAAACGTCGAAACGAAACCCCCCACCGCGTTTCCCGTGCATGTTCTGCGCGGACTTTGCACACTATCCGATCGACTGTCCGTTTAACCCGCAAATGGCAATTTTCTGTAACTTCTGTGGAGCCAGAGAGCATTTGGAAGAGAATTGCTTTAAAAAGAAAAAGCTCCTTCCAATATCAAACCCCGAACGAGAACCGGCGCATGCCATGAGAATAGCGCGGTATCAGATCCAGTCGGGTGATACACACATACCGGCCGTGGAGGCTCCGGTAACGAGAAACCTGACCGTTATTGCGGAGTTGGGTCCCGAGTCAAGGGAAATGATAATCGATACGGGTGCCGCGTTTTCGGTGTTAGCGACCCCCGTAAAGGGCGTCCCAATGAGACCAACGCGTAGGATGGCCTGGGGAGCGGACGGGCTCCTACTACCGTTCGCCGGAGAACAAACCCTGATGACGAGAACCGGCGACACCACGTTCAAACATACCTACCTGGTATTCGCAAGAAAAAGCGCGACCTTGGACCTGATTGGATTGGATATTCTGCGAAAGGTGTCGTTGACTTTGAACCTGGGATCCGAAATGACCGTTCAGGCATGCACGGACGAGGAACCATCACCGTACTCTGTTGAAATTGACCCAGGACGAAGGCCTTCGGGGAGCGCGTTGCGGCCGGAAGGGCGGGAACCAAGGGTGTCTGCAATTCGCCAACCAAAATGCGGACCGGACACCCCCTTCCCCAGTACCTTTCCGGCTGTAACAGCCCTTTCCGAGAAGGGTCGTCAAACGGACGTGCGGGATAAGGCACACGCACAAGATCTGGAACCGAACGGAAAGAGGGTCTCGTACGCCGAGCCCCTAGAAGAAATTGTGCCCGCCAAAAACATGGAGGACCTACCAGAAGAAGATGGACACCCCGAATTGCGATTGCATGAGAATTCGGGAGGAAACCGCATGGAAACTGATACACCTGCGCACGCCGATACATACGGACAGGATGAGACCAGTTCTGACCACGGATACGAAAAACGTATCGACACGCCCATGAGTTACGACCATAATCCACCGAACGGTCTTGAGGAATTATCATTGGACAGAGACGAAGAACGTTCCGCAACGGACGCAAAAGAAGCCGGAACTATTGGAATCATTGGCGGAAAAATGCCAAGAGAAAATGAACGCGGAAGATACTACCAACCGAAGAATGAGCCTAAAAACCCATTGAATTCCCCTGAAAGGAGTGTTGAGCAGGAGTCTCACGAAAATGGTACCGCGACGCTGAATTTCCCCCGAAAAATGATCATGGCCGCACAAAAGCGAGACGCATGGATCCAGATGACCGTTCCACACCACGAGAGAAACAATCTACGTCGTAATAACGGCGTGTGGGAACTAAGGACCAAACAGACCGACTCCAAGTCATGGGTTCCCCTCATTCCTGAATCTATGAGAAAATGGTTGATAAATCGATGCCATCGCAGTGTCGAAGCTGGTCACGTTGAAAAGGAGACCACCCTCAATATGGTAAAAAGGCTAGGAATTTGGCCTAACCTGACCAATGACGTGCGGGAACAGATAAAACGCTGCGGAACGTGCTCCCGACGAGATCAACCACTTGGACCCAAACATTCGAATCGGGGGTCTGCGTGTGTGAGGGGCGTACCGAACGATGCGTTCGCGAACCCATTCGAGTTCGAACCTCGCACGAAAACCATTCACCCCGCCGTCCATCCACCTGAAAATAGACCTGGAACAAGAGAGAAGTACTTACCTGATGAAAACCAGAAGCCATCATGGAAGATGAAATCGGGAGTACCTTCACCATCAACCCGCCACAATGCTAGACCGCCCGATGAAGTCCCAGCAGAGGCGATCGCACGCACGCGCACGCATGGCGTAACGCATCGACTCGAAAACCATGTCGATCTGAATCCGACCCCTAACGAGGAGGGTTCCAACAACGCACCGTCGTCTTCCGAAGAATACGAAGAGACATTGGAGGATCCCCCGCCCAAAAGAAGTCGGAATGAAGTCGACCACAACGAGACCAGATACGTGCTGCGTAGACGAGCCACCCCGGTAGATTACCGCCGCCTCCACCTGGGAAGGAATTATTAACGTACTTACATACTAATAGGACGTAACACAGACCGACTATAAATAATGTAAAGCTATGCTTGTAGATCCTTCAGATCGAAAAAATTTATTGGATCCTTCAGATCACACTACTTACCTGCAAATTATTACAACACAATTTAACGAATTCCATTGCACATTGAACACAACAATCATCAATTAAAAACAAGGCCGTAACTTCCCCCTATTTAAATTTGATCACTTTTCCTAAGCTGGATGACACATTAGGATTTTCGTTTGTTGTAGGGATAGCATGGCGCAAGAACAGATAGAGGAGTGGATCGCCGATGGAGGACCTCCGACCCCCGACCCTATTATACAGATCTTAAGGGAGCGAGTTAGGGAAGAGCAAGACCGGGTATATGATCACCCACCCGGGTTCTTGGAGACGCCGGAACCGACGCCTACCCCATTTCTCCAGTTGGAAAGCTTACTGAATTACATTCGGTTTACCGACTGTGCCGAAACACACCTGGCCAGAAAGACCAACTGCCACGCGGCGATGATGACGGTGGTGGAGGTGGCGAAGTGGGTCCCTTCCTATCAACGCATCATCGAGGAAAGGGATGCGCTCCTCGATCGCCAAGAACGATGGGCCATAGAGCGCAAACTCTTGATCCGCGAGCGCGATGCGGCCAAGAAAGAGTTGGCGGAAACTGCTGCACAGCTGTCTGCAGAGCCACCTGCGGCGAGGACTGGAGACTCTGAGGCGTCCGCACCTGTGACCGCAGAGCCACCTGCGGCGACGACTGCAGAGGTAGAAGCGGAGGTAGTCGACGCACCAGCTCTTTCGCCCGCTCCGGCTCAGGAGCCTGATGGGGAGGCGGACTCGCCCACGGAATCCCCAACGAAGCTACCCGCGGACAAGACTCCACGGCGACGGTCTTGCCAAATTTATTCATCGTCATCGGAGTCAGAAATCACCTGGGTCCCAACACCAACCCGCGAGCTAGAGCAAACACCAGGAAGTGAGGCAACCAACTCACGGCCCAAGCTGACGGTGCGACTGACGAGGAAAGCCAAGAAGAACCAGCTGACATGTCCGGTGTGTACCCGTCCAACACCACGCCTCTACAGTTTCAGATGCCCAGCGTGTAAGGAGTTCTGGCACAGGCTCCGAGCAACGTACCACCAGGGCCGACCCATACCTTCTTGCTCCCAGGACCACTCGGGGAAGCGTGACCCCATCGGATGTCGGGGCTGCCGGCGATACAGGTACGAGCTAGCTCTCAGGAAGGCACATCCTTCCGTCCCTCTGCCAGTACCCAGTGTCATCTTTGATGACTCTGGCTCACGAAGGGGCGGAGGATGTGAGCCCCAGCTCACGGATTAATTCCAAAAGTAAAGGGGTGAGCAACCACCATCGACGCTCCCCTTCCTCCACCACCGAAAGTCAGCAGACCGGAGCGGGCATTGTACCGCCCCCGCTCCAAGGCGCCACCACCATCTTCAGGCGCCCACCACCAGAAGCGCTCATGTCACCTTGACGTCACCATCCGCCAATCGCGGGCCGCCGCGGAGCCCTGCGCAGTACTCGCCGTTGGAGGGTGGGGGCCTCCACAAAGAAATCAACTGGTGACCGCGTGGAGCGGCCATAACCTCCCCAGTCTTTGATGCGAACATCCACGCTCTCTTGCCCCGCTAGATACACGTTTATCGAACCCCCTGTGCAAGTCAGTCGCTGGATCCCCTCAGTAATATTCCGGTGAGAGCCCTGCCGCCCGCGAGTTTATTACTTGAGCCAACCCCCCTGTTCAACCTGGTAAGACTTCGTGACATCCAGCTTGAACACCCATCCCCCCAAGAACATCTCAACGCACTACCGACGGATTTCCTACGGGCCCCGACGCTGTGAGTGTAATAAACCAAATATCTATACATTGGCCAATGATAGTTGTGTTCGAATGGTGTAGATGTAAATTCAGTCATAGTAGAGTAAAGAACATTTTAGTAGTAAAGTCAGTCAGTCAAGACAAGAGTCAAAAGTTGTTGAAATTGATTAAAGTCAGTCGTAAAGTTGTATTAAGAGAAAAGGAGGAGGAGAAATCAAACACGCATATTTCATGTAAACCATTTATTTGTATTAATTGTACTTGCTTGCAACAGAACTTAACGTAGAGTCAAATTACCTTTATTTTCATTAAAACGTTCCTATTAGATTGTACAATTTTGCATTTCTCATTTCATTCACCTTATTCCGTAACAGACAGGTTTACGTGTGAACGCACTCTTTTCGTGCGATCACATCTTTTTAGTGCACAATACATTGTTTTAGTGCGACGCATTGTTTTCGTGCGTGCGCCAATTCAGCCGTGCAATCGTATCATTTTTCGTGCACTCTTAGTTCCCTTCAGGAATCGAACTTCCGTCCTTCAGACATAACAATAATATTTCGAAACAATCAGTAATCAACCCTTCAGGTGATACCTTGATATTGAGAGCCTTCAGCTACCTCCGAGCCGCTACAGCTGTCTACCAGGTAATTATCATTAAATTCACTAAATTTAGATTACCTTTTATTTATGTCAATATAGCCTCTCAACCTATATTTGGATCGGTTTTAAAACGGGCTTACTCGAGAATCTTAAATTCAACGGTGAAGCCCAAAGCTTACAAATGGTGGCAGCGCGTTAGGATTATCACATTCGAAAATTACCTTCAGTAATTAACGAATGCGATTAGGAGTGCAAGCTTCACTTGCAACGAACTCACAAAATAGGAAAAGTAAGCAAACCAATCCGACATAAATATTTCGAACCAAATCGAAATCGGAAGTCGAACTGTCTGAAAACGGAATAGGTGGAAAATAGGTAGGATGTGCATCCATTTTTGTTATTCTTAGGAAAAGTGACACCAGCACTCCCTATTTGCCTTTCGTTTGCTGAATCGCCTTGTGATTTAGACAGAAACAGACAGACAAGATAGATTTTCTTTCCTTCCAGTGGAAGTATTTTACCAATTGTGACCACACTAACAAAACCTATCGTACAACATGTCGCTCAACTTTTTGACAAACGGCGATAGGGATGATGACGACACACCTTCAACGGCAAATACCGAAGCCGTTGAGGTGATGACCCAAACCATGAGGGAAATGAACTTACTCCTTCAACGGTTAAACACGAGTTCAACCGACAACAACCGAGACGAGATTCCGCGTTCGGTGTCTTCCGAAATTGAACCATGGGATCCGGATGCAACGGGCGCGATGAGTGTGACCTCGTTTTTCGCTAACTTCGAAATGGTAGCCGCGGATTTAAATTCACGACTCAAATACCGCCTTCTCCGTACAAAAACCCGAGGTACTGCAAAACAATTCTTAATTGACCGGGATGATTCGTTAGATACGGATAACGTGTACGAAGCGGCAAAAGCGGATATGATCACGTGGTTTCAGAAGGAGAACCCCCAGCACGCAGCCGCGCTCTTGTGGACGGTGAAACGAAACTCTAGCGAGACGCTTCGCCAGTTCGCCGACAGAGTGCGTAACCTTGCACGCTGCGCAGTAATGGAAGAAGGGAAGACGCTCCGCCGACCTGAAAAAAATGAATGGGTCGAAACCAAAACGTTGAGTGCATTCATCCGGGGAGTGGAGAAACAAGTGAGCGCATTCCTTGTCGCAAACCGACCACGTTCACTACAGGAAGCGCTGAAAAAAGCGGAACAACTCGAAGAAACCCTCGAGACCACACCCGACCTTGACGAAAAATGGGAATTAGCGGCCGTTAGTGGGGACCGTAGATGCTACAGCTGTGGCAGCCTAGAACACTTCGCTGCGAAATGTCCCAAGAAGAACGAACCGCTACCGAGGTACCAGAGAAGAAACGACGAGGATCGACGACGGGAACGATCGGAGGACCGAAACGTCGAAACGAAACCCCCACCGCGTTTCCCGTGCATGTTCTGCGCGAACTTTGCACACTATCCGATCGACTGTCCGTTTAACCCGCAAATGGCAATTTTCTGTAACTTCTGTGGGGCCAGAGAGCATTTGGAAGAGAATTGCTTTAAAAAGAAAAAGCTCCTTCCAATATCAAACCCCGAACGAGAACCGGCGCATGCCATGAGAATAGCGCGGTATCAGATCCAGTCGGGTGATACACACATACCGGCCGTGGAGGCTCCGGTAACGAGAAACCTGACCGTTATTGCGGAGTTGGGTCCCGAGTCAAGGGAAATGATAATCGATACGGGTGCCGCGTTTACGGTGTTGGCGACCCCCGTAAAGGGCGTCCCAATGAGACCAACGCGTAGGATGGCCTGGGGAGCGGACGGGCTCCTACTACCGTTCGCCGGAGAACAAACCCTGATGACGAGAATCGGCGACACCACGTTCAAACATACCTACCTGGTATTCGCAAGAAAAAGCGCGACCTTGGACCTGATTGGATTGGATATTCTGCGAAAGGTGTCGTTGACTTTGAACCTGGGATCCGAAATGACCGTTCAGGCATGCACGGACGAGGAACCATCACCGTACTCTGTTGAAATTGACCCAGGACGAAGGCCTTCGGGGAGCGCGTTGCGGCCGGAAGGGCGGGAACCAAGGGTGTCTGCAATTCGCCAACCAAAATGCGGACCGGACACCCCCTTCCCCAGTACCTTTCCGGCTGTAACAGCCCTTTCCGAGAAGGGTCGTCAAACGGACGTGCGGGATAACGCACCCGCACAAGATCTGGAACCGAACGGAAAGAGGGTCTCGTACACCGAGCCCCTAGAAGAAATTGTGCCCGCCAAAAACATGGAGGACCTACCAGAAGAAGATGGACACCCCGAATTGCGATTGCATGAGAATTCGGGAGGAAACCGCATGGAAACTGATACACCTGCGCACGCCGATACATACGGACAGGATGAGACCAGTTCTGACCACGGATACGAAAAACGTATCGACACGCCCATGAGTTACGACCATAATCCACCGAACGGTCTTGAGGAATTATCATTGGACAGAGACGAAGAACGTTCCGCAACGGACGCAAAAGAAGCCGGAACTATTGGAATCATTGGCGGAAAAATGCCAAGAGAAAATGAACGCGGAAGATACTACCAACCGAAAAATGAGCCTCAAAACCCATTAAATCCTCCTGAAAGGAGTGTTGAGCAGGAGTCTCACGAAAATGGTACCGCGACGCTGAATTTCCCCCGAGAAATGATCATGGCCGCACAAAAGCGAGACGCATGGATCCAGATGACCGTTCCACACCACGAGAGAAACAATCTACGTCGTAATAACGGCGTGTGGGAACTAAGGACCAAACAGACCGACTCCAAGTCATGGGTTCCCCTCATTCCTGAATCTATGAGAAAATGGTTGATAAATCGATGCCATCGCAGTGTCGAAGCTGGTCACGTGGAAAAGGAGACCACCCTCAATATGGTAAAAAGGCTAGGAATTTGGCCTAACCTGACCAATGACGTGCGGGAACAGATAAAACGCTGCGGAACGTGCTCCCGACGAGATCAACCACTTGGACCCAAACATTCGAATCGGGGGTCTGCGTGTGTGAGGGGCGTACCGAACGATGCGTTCGCGAACCCATTCGAGTTCGAACCTCGCACGAAAACCATTCACCCCGCCGTCCATCCACCTGAAAATAGACCTGGAACAAGAAAGAAGTACTTACCTGATGAAAACCAGAAGCCATCCTGGAAGATGAAATCGGGAGTACCTTCGCCATCAACCCGCCACAATGCTAGACCGCCCGATGAAGTCCCAGCAGAGGCGATTGCACGCACGCGCACGCATGGCGTAACGCATCGACTCGAAAACCATGTCGATCTGAATCCGACCCCTAACGAGGAGGGTTCCAACAATGCACCGTCGTCTTCCGAAGAATACGAAGAGACATTGGAGGATCCCCCGCCCAAAAGAAGTCGGAATGAAGTCGACCACAACGAGTCCAGATACGTGCTGCGTAGACGAGCCACCCCGGTAGATTATCGCCGCCTCCACCTGGGAAGGAATTATTAACGTACTTACATACTAATAGGACGTAACACAGACCGACTATAAATAATGTAAAGCTATGCTTGTAGATCCTTCAGATCGAAAAAATTTATTGGATCCTTCAGATCACACTACTTACCTGCAAATTATTACAACACAATTTAACGAATTCCATTGCACATTGAACACAACAATCATCAATTAAAAACAAGGCCGTAACTTCCCCCTATTTAAATTTGATCACTTTTCCTAAGCTGGATGACACATTAGGATTTTCGTTTGTTGTAGGGATAGCATGGCGCAAGAACAGATAGAGGAGTGGATCGCCGATGGAGGACCTCCGACCCCCGACCCTATTATACAGATCTTAAGGGAGCGAGTTAGGGAAGAGCAAGACCGGGTATATGATCACCCACCCGGGTTCTTGGAGACGCCGGAACCGACGCCTACCCCATTTCTCCAGTTGGAAAGCTTACTGAATTACATTCGGTTTACCGACTGTGCCGAAACACACCTGGCCAGAAAGACCAACTGCCACGCGGCGATGATGACGGTGGTGGAGGTGGCGAAGTGGGTCCCTTCCTATCAACGCATCATCGAGGAAAGGGATGCGCTCCTCGATCGCCAAGAACGATGGGCCATAGAGCGCAAACTCTTGATCCGCGAGCGCGATGCGGCCAAGAAAGAGTTGGCGGAAACTGCTGCACAGCTGTCTGCAGAGCCACCTGCGGCGAGGACTGGAGACTCTGAGGCGTCCGCACCTGTGACCGCAGAGCCACCTGCGGCGACGACTGCAGAGGTAGAAGCGGAGGTAGTCGACGCACCAGCTCTTTCGCCCGCTCCGGCTCAGGAGCCTGATGGGGAGGCGGACTCGCCCACGGAATCCCCAACGAAGCTACCCGCGGACAAGACTCCACGGCGACGGTCTTGCCAAATTTATTCATCGTCATCGGAGTCAGAAATCACCTGGGTCCCAACACCAACCCGCGAGCTAGAGCAAACACCAGGAAGTGAGGCAACCAACTCACGGCCCAAGCTGACGGTGCGACTGACGAGGAAAGCCAAGAAGAACCAGCTGACATGTCCGGTGTGTACCCGTCCAACACCACGCCTCTACAGTTTCAGATGCCCAGCGTGTAAGGAGTTCTGGCACAGGCTCCGAGCAACGTACCACCAGGGCCGACCCATACCTTCTTGCTCCCAGGACCACTCGGGGAAGCGTGACCCCATTGGATGTCGGGGCTGCCGGCGATACAGGTACGAGCTAGCTCTCAGGAAGGCACATCCTTCCGTCCCTCTGCCAGTACCCAGTGTCATCTTTGATGACTCTGGCTCACGAAGGGGCGGAGGATGTGAGCCCCAGCTCACGGATTAATTCCAAAAGTAAAGGGGTGAGCAACCACCATCGACGCTCCCCTTCCTCCACCACCGAAAGTCAGCAGACCGGAGCGGGCATTGTACCGCCCCCGCTCCAGGGCGCCACCACCATCTTCAGGCGCCCACCACCAGAAGCGCTCATGTCACCTTGACGTCACCATCCGCCAATCGCGGGCCGCCGCGGAGCCCTGCGCAGTACTCGCCGTTGGAGGGTGGGGGCCTCCACAAAGAAATCAACTGGTGACCGCGTGGAGCGGCCATAACCTCCCCAGTCTTTGATGCGAACATCCACGCTCTCTTGCCCCGCTAGATACACGTTTATCGAACCCCCTGTGCAAGTCAGTCGCTGGATCCCCTCAGTAATATTCCGGTGAGAGCCCTGCCGCCCGCGAGTTTATTACTTGAGCCAACCCCCCTGTTCAACCTGGTAAGACTTCGTGACATCCAGCTTGAACACCCATCCCCCCAAGAACATCTCAACGCACTACCGACGGATTTCCTACGGGCCCCGACGCTGTGAGTGTAATAAACCAAATATCTATACATTGGCCAATGATAGTTGTGTTCGAATGGTGTAGATGTAAATTCAGTCATAGTAGAGTAAAGAACATTTTAGTAGTAAAGTCAGTCAGTCAAGACAAGAGTCAAAAGTTGTTGACTCTTTCACGCCACTCGTAATTTCATGCGATGGAGCATTGCATAAAGAGTATGACGCTTTTCTCAAGAATGCCTCCTTACGCCTTGCCAACAAATGGTCCAAATCCTACGCTCAAGTAATGATGTGGACGCGAGTGAAAACTCAATTCTCCGTCCATCGAGCGGTTTCCATGAGGCTAAGAGGCCCAAGGAAACAAGTCCGAGGACTCGGACTGGAGGATGGAGCAGCAATTTGGCTCCCACAAGACTAACTCCTCCACATTTACGCTCGCTTGCTCGCACGCTCGCACGCTCGCAAAAACAAAAAACCCTTTGGCATAAATCAATTTCAATTTTCGGCAAACTTTTGGCATACCAACTTGAACTTTTGGCAACTCATTTTGAACTTTCGGCAGATCCATTACGTTTCGACAACTACTGGAGTCCTTGTCCACCTTCATTCCCTCTACAATGTTCAATAAAGTGTTTTTCTCTCTCAAAGTTGTTGAAATTGATTAAAGTCAGTCGTAAAGTTGTATTAAGAGAAAAGGAGGAGGAGAAATCAAACACGCATATTTCATGTAAACCATTTATTTGTATTAATTGTACTTGCTTGCAACAGAACTTAACGTAGAGTCAAATTACCTTTATTTTCATTAAAACGTTCCTATTAGATTGTACAATTTTGCATTTCTCATTTCATTCACCTTATTCCGTAACAGACAGGTTTACGTGTGAACGCACTCTTTTCGTGCGATCACATCTTTTTAGTGCACAATACATTATTTTAGTGCGACGCATTGTTTTCGTGCGTGCGCCAATTTAGCCGTGCAATCGTATCATTTTTCGTGCACTCTTAGTTCCCTTCAGGAATCGAACTTCCGTCCTTCAGACATAACAATAATATTTCGAAACAATCAGTAATCAACCCTTCAGGTGATACCTTGATATTGAGAGCCTTCAGCTACCTCCGAGCCGCTACAGCTGTCTACCAGGTAATTATCATTAAATTCACTAAATTTAGATTACCTTTTATTTATGTCAATATAGCCTCTCAACCTATATTTGGATCGGTTTTAAAACGGGCTTACTCGAGAATCTTAAATTCAACGGTGAAGCCCAAAGCTTACAATTGTGTAATAATTTGCAGCGTTTTTGCAAAGTGACTATAAATGAAATTTAATGTGGTTTTCTCTATGTCTATTACCTGTAGAATTAGGGTGTGAAAGACCTTCGGTGGTTAAAAGTTGTTTTTACTACTAAATGGAGGCTAAAACCTGATATTTAGAGATTTTGAGACCTTTGAAAGTGTAATTTGAAAATTTCCTACCACGTTCTATGTATTTCAGAAAAATTTGTTTAAATTATGTAATGTTGGATATACCGGGTGTCCCAGAAGTTATGGTCCACCCTTTTTATCTCCGTTGTTTTGAGGGGTAGACAAAAACTTCAAGCGATAACCCCCCTTAATTTTTTACGAGGAATTCAACTATCACACTTTCGCGCATTGCGCACCGGCGCAATCGTGCGCAACGCACACCAACTTTGTTATTTCAAATGGGAACCCCTATTTTTTATTGCAGATTCGGATTCTGCGCAAAATTTCATGAATTTTAGACCCATCAACCGAGTTTTTTGGTTGCGCACAACCCGTCCAGTAAGCGCGCAACCCCTGGATTGCGCCAAAATTGAGATGGAGGTAGACCCCAAGTGTGACACATGTTTTTTTCATTAATTTTCGACGCTGAATCACATGGTGGTATCCATTTTCGGATTTTACTCAAATTTCTCGAAACGGCGGCTGAAAAATAGGTAGTTGAGCCTGTTTTATCGTCAGAATCTGACTGGCGGATGGATGACAAGTCGATACAAGCTTCAAAGTATCTCATTTGTAAGAGGCAACTATCCACTTATTCCAAAGTAAACAATGTAAACAAGAAATCAAGGAATAAACCCCTGAATGCCTGCTTGCTCTCAAATTATTCAAGTCGCGATTTCTTTGAGTAACCATTTTCAATTACTAATTATTTTAAAATTATTACTCGATCCACATTGAGAGTTAAATGACCGATAAATTATGAGTTTTGATTAGAAAAATTTATTATTCCGGCAATAGTCGCCATAAAATCAAGTTGAATAATAAAACGGATGTCATGCCCGGATTCGGGGTTGAAAAATAGCGCTGAAGCATGTTCCGCTCGATGAAAAAATTCGTTCAAGGGGTGAATTGTTTATGAAATTTGACGCAGAATTCGAATTTGCAAAAAAAAAGTGGTTTCCATTTGAAATAAAAAAGTTGGTGTGCGTTGTGCACGAATTTGCGGACACCCTGTATTAAAATCTGCTCATTTTTCGGCCGCCGTTTCGAGAAATTTGATTAAAATCCGAAAATCGATACCACCACGTGATTCAGCGTCGAAAATTAATGATAAAACATGTATCACACTTGGGGTCTACCTCCATCTCAATTTTGGCGCAATCCAGGGGTTGCGCATGTTTGCGCGCTCACTGGACGGGTTGTGCGCAACCAAAAAAAACCGATTGATGGGTCTAAAATTCATGAAATTTGGCGTAGAATCCGAATCTGCAATAAAAAATAGGGGTTCCCATTTGAAATAACAAAGTTGGTGTGCGTTGCGCACGATTGCGCCGGTGCGCAATGCGCGAAAGTGTGATAGTTAAATTCCTCGTAAAAAATTAAGGGGGGTTATCGCTTGAAGTTTTTGTCTACCCCTCAAAACAACGGAGATAAAAAGGGTGGACCATAACTTCTGGGACACCCGGTATATGTGCAGTAACTATAAAAAATACTGTTCTGTGTGTTTTTGCCATGATAGAAAATATATTTTGTCTTGAAGAAAACGAATTAACAAGGGTTATCAGTCTCAGATCACGCAATTGAAAAAAAAAAGTAGATGAAATGACAGAGGAAGACGACGGGAGCAACAAAACGAAGGTGAGTGGCATTGTGAAGTTGAACCGGAGAAACTATAAGACATGGTCGTTCAACATTCGACTTGAACTAGAAGACCAAAATCTGTTGGACGTAATCACCACCGAAAACGATACGGAGTTTGAAGGACTTGATGCTGGAAAAAAGAGGAAGGGGTACAGGTTAATAGCCAGAAGTATCACAGAAGACATCCAGAATGATATACTCGATATCACGTGCCCCAGAGATTTGTGGAGAAAATTGGCCTCCAGATTTCAACCCCAAACCATGTTACGACGACTGCAAGCCTCAAAAAGTTTGTATACAGCCAAAATGAAGTCAGATGAAGACATGGAAAGTTACATAAACCGGGTTTTGGGAAATGCTTCAGAGGTAGTGAAATCTGGAAGTGCTAGAATCTGTGATGAACAAATATGTAACGTCCTTATCAATGGCTTACCTGATGACTATGAAACCATTGTTAGTATGGTATGTACCTTCAAGGACGATGAATATACGCCTGAGAAATTGGAGAGTTTATTGTGAGGTGAATATAAAAGAAAATCCATCAAGAAACCAGAAACGGAGTTGACTGAAGATTCAAAAGCACTTTTGATTCAACGAGAATTCAGAAGGAAGAATTGTAGTTATTATAACTGTGGAGGAGAGGGACACATTGCGAAGTTTTGCCGCAGAAAGAATCAAGGAAGTAATCGTGGAAACGCAGATGAGAACAACAAAAATGTGAATCAATCATCTTTAGTGTGCTTGAACGCTGTAACCTGTTCCAGCAATAATGTATGGTTAATCGACAGCGGAGCAAGTAGCCATTTCACTCCCAAAAGATCTGATTTTGGTTTATTATTTCTAATAATAAGCCTATGTGATCGTATCGCAAAAAAATTTTATAACCCCCCCTCAAACTTTGTCTCTTTACGTTTCAAGGTGCGTAGAATCCAAATTTGCAATGTCCGTCCGCCGTCGCAACACTGGACCGATTTGGTTCAAATTTGGTATATGGGCTCCATTTGGGGTCTAGTTGTGCCGCGAAGCTTTTGGTTGATGTAGGTCACTTCTAAGGGGTGAAAATTAAGGGTTGAAATTTTCAAGAGTGCCCTAGCTCGAAAACTCTCGAAATAAAGGTATCGTTTTTTCACCAATTTTAAATAATACTGAATTTTTAAAAATTTTTGAGACCACCCGGAGCTCTGTAGGACAAACCGTTCGGTCCCTACGATTATTTGAAGGTTTTCCTTCGATAAAACAGAATCATGAGTGTGAATCGTAAAAGAGGTCTAATCGCCGTTCAAATTTTATCTGACTAAAATGCGATCGCTGTTCATTTCTTCGATTTGTATACAGTTTTGCCTTCTGCGTAACCAGTAATCAAATTTCCATATCAAGCTTTCTATTTTTTGATTCGAGTGTGAAGCGTTTAGTTCTTTCTAATAAACTTGATTGTGAAGGTGTGAAGCCATTATAGTGTGGTAGGTAGTACCTACCAATAGTTGGTAGGTAAATAAAAAATTGGTAGGTAAAAACAATGTTTGTAGGTAAAACTCGGCGCTTTGCGCCTCGGCGGGGGGCTCCGCCCCCCTGCACCCCCGGTTTATTTCTTTTTCCATACTCTGTATGAAATCATAGGAACACAGAATGTGTTTTTGCGATGCTAGTCATCCGTTAAATAAAAACTTGTAGAGGCGCTGTCGACTTATCCTACATTTTTACTATTTCCTTCTAGTCTTCGGATTCCACGTACCTTGAAAAGTAAACAAAAATCCAAACGGTGGATACAGCTTTCGTACAAGTACGCAACCACGAGAGACATTTTATGTCTTTGCGCCCCCTTTCCCCTTCATATAAAACCCCGTATTGTACTTTTGTTTGTGGAAATTTGATTGTGCTCGTTGATGGTTGCGATGTAATGTACGTAAATATTCATTTAAACCCGCCCTCTCAAATTTCAGGTTCCTGCGTTCAACAGGAGAGAAAATGGCCTTGGAGCTCACTCAGCTGATCAGTGACCACTCAGGCGCCTTCAGCATTCTCCTTTGACCCTGTCTCTCAAATTTCAGGTTCCTGCGTTCAACAGGAGAGGAAATAGCCTTGGAGCTCACTCAGCTGATCAGTGACCACTCAGGCGCCTTCAGCATTCTCAATTGACCCGCCCTCTCAAATTTCAGGTTCCTGCGTTCAACAGGAGAGGAAATGGCCTTGGAGCTCACTCAGCTGATCAGTGGCCACTCAGGCGCCTTCAGCATTCTCCTTTGACCCTGTCTCTCAAATTTCAGGTTCCTGCGTTCAACAGGAGAGGAAATAGCCTTGGAGCTCACTCAGCTGATCAGTGACCACTCAGGCGCCTTCAGCATTCTCAATTGACCCGCCCTCTCAAATTTCAGGTTCCTGCGTTCAACAGGAGAGGAAATGGCCTTAGAGCTCACTCAGCTGATCAGTGGCCACTCAGGCGCCTTCAGCATTCTCAATTGACCCGCCCTCTCAAATTTCAGGTTCCTGCGTTCAACAGGAGAGGAAATGGCCTTAGAGCTCACTCAGCTGATCAGTGACCACTCAGGCGCCTTCAGCATTCTCAATTGACCCGCCCTCTCAAATTTCAGGTTCCTGCGTTCAACAGGAGAGGAAATGGCCTTAGAGCTCACTCAGCTGATCAGTGACCACTCAGGCGCCTTCAGCATTCTCCTTTGACCCTGTCTCTCAAATTTCAGGTTCCTGCGTTCAACAGGAGAGGAAATAGCCTTGGAGCTCACTCAGCTGATCAGTGACCACTCAGGCGCCTTCAGCATTCTCAATTGACCCGCCCTCTCAAATTTCAGGTTCCTGCGTTCAACAGGAGAGGAAATGGCCTTGGAGCTCACTCAGCTGATCAGTGGCCACTCAGGCGCCTTCAGCATTCTCCATTGACCCTGCCTCCGTAACGCTTCAAAGGGATCTGTTGGATGACGATACCTATTTTCCTCTCACGATCATGTTGACATCTCATTTGTTACTCACGATCATATGTTACTAAACATGCGCATAATTCAGCTTTCCGTACAGGTACATTCATATTAGGGACCATGTACCATGTTTAATAAATTGAGAGCTTTCCAATGAGTGGTGAACGATTTTTGTGGGGTGGAAAATGAGGAAGTTAGTTTTCCCTAGGAACGATTGGTTGTACGTGAAAATCATCACAATTATTTGGTAACGAATTTTGGTAACGGTTTTCGAGTTATGTGCCAGAGCAAAGACATAAAATGTCAAAAACAACAATAATAAACGTGGAGTCTTTGGCAATAATAAAATAAATAATTGTTAGACATTTAATTTGGTCTAAAACCCTATAAATGTGCGCATCCACAAAGCAGGATATCCCACGCACCTTAGGAGTAAAGCTCATACAAAACAAACCCCCATTCCTTCAAAAGAAAATAAAGAAAATGTAAGTGGGGGAGTAGATATTAAATGTAGGCCAAAAACGTTATGTAGCGTTTGTAACTCATTGGTTGATAAGTCTAACCTTCCACGACATCAGAAAACCTTGAAACATTTAAATAATGAACACGTAAATTAATTGTTTTCTGAACGACTTTCAACGTTTGATTAACGATTCGTTAACGACTTTCAACGTTCATTCAACGTTTTACCTATTAGGAGAGAAAATGGCCTTGGAGCTCACTCAGCTGATCAGTGACCACTTAGGCGCCTTCAGCATTCTCCATTGAACCGCCCTCTCAAATTTCAGGTTCCTGCGTTCAACAGGAGAGGAAATGGCCTTGGAGCACACTCAGCTGATCAGTGACCACTCAGGCGCCTTCAGCATTCTCCATTGACCCGCCCTCTAAAATTTCAGCTTCCTGCGTTCAACAGGAGAGAAAATGGCCTTGGAGCTCACTCAGCTGATCAGTGACCACTCAGGCGCCTTCAGCATTCTCCATTGACCCGCCCTCTAAAATTTCAGCTTCCTGCGTTCAACAGGAGAGAAAATGGCCTTGGAGCTCACTCAGCTGATCAGTGACCACTCAGGCGCCTTCAGCATTCTCCATTGACCCGCCCTCTCAAATTTCAGGTTCCTGCGTTCAACAGGAGAGGAAATGGCCTTGGAGCACACTCAGCTGATCAGTGACCACTCAGGCGCCTTCAGCATTCTCCTTTGACCCTGCCCCTCAAATTTCAGGTTCCTGCGTTCAACAGGAGAGGAAATGGCCTTGGAGCTCACTCAACTGATCAGTGACCACTCAGGCGCCTTCAGCATTCTCCATTGACCCGCCCTCTAAAATTTCAGCTTCCTGCGTTCAACAGGAGAGAAAATGGCCTTGGAGCTCACTCAGCTGATCAGTGACCACTCAGGCGCCTTCAGCATTCTCCATTGACCCGCCCTCTCAAATTTCACTGCGGGAGTTTTATTTCCTTACCAACGGCTTGGTTGCACGTGAAAATCATTATAAAAGGCGCGTAACGGTTTTTTCTGTCGCTTTTTCGTGACGATTTTTTTTCGGTAGGTCATCGCAAAAACACATTCTGTGTTAAAACGCTGCAAATCATTGCTCACTGATCAGATCACTGATCAGCTGAGTGAGCTCCGAAGCCATTTTCAATGCTATTGAATGGAAGTGCTCTTCCAGGCGTCTCCAGCATTCGAGGATATCTTCTTCACTCCTCACATCACTGATCAGCTGAGTGAGCTCCAAAGCCATTTTCAATCCTATTGAATGGAGGTGCTCTTCCAGGCGTCTCCAGCATTCGAGGATATCTTCTTCACTCCTCACATCACTGATCAGCTGAGTGAGCTCGAAAGCCATTTTCAATCCTATTGAATGGAAGTGCTCTTCCAGGCGTCTCCAGCATTCGAGGAGATATTCTTCACTCTTCTGATCACTGATCAGCTGAGTGAGCTCCGAAGCCATTTTCAATCCTATTGAACGCAGGAGCTGAAATTGAGAGGGAAGGTCAAGGGAGAATACAGATGGTGGTAGGTGCTATTGATGGAGAACCAGTGATCTATACAGAAAATAATAAACCTTTGAGCAATGATTTGCAGCGTTTCAATACAGGGTGTCCGCAAATTCGTGCACAGCGCACGCTAACTTTGTTATTTCAAATGGGAACCACATTTTGCTTCCTCACTACCGAAGGTAGGGAAGCTTTGTATTCGTGAAAGAAGTGAAAAAAAAAAATGTCCTCCAAAATCAAAATTTCCACTTGCTTTTTGCGTTTTAGAGCTTCCCGAACAATTTTGGTTCCGTGTCTGTCTGTCTGTCTGTCTGTCGGTCTGTCGGTCTGTCGGTCTGTCTGTCTGTCGGTCTGTCGGTCTGTCGGTCTGTCTGTCTGTCTGTGGTCAATCCTTGTCCCGGGCAAAACTATACTAACCTGTGGTCCGATTTTGATGAAATTTTCAGGGATTGTGCGGGTTAGGTCCTAGACGGTCCCCTATAAATTTCAGCACCTTCGGATCAGCTGAGTGAGCTCCAAGGCCATTTTCTCTCCTGTTGAACGCAGGAAGCTGAAATTTGAGAGGCAGGGTCAATGGAGAATGCTGAAGGCGCCTGAGTGGTCACTGATCAGCTGAGTGAGCTCCAAGGCCATTTCCTATCCTGTTTTTCGCCAACTGATTCTATACGTCCATGTTACAATGAGTGAGGAAGCTATACTGCCCACCCAACTTGGCAGACGTTTTTGTTATTGCAGATACGAATTCTGCGTCAAATTTCATAAACAATTCACCCCTTGAACGAATTTTTTCATCGCGCGCAACATGCTTCAGCGCTATTTTCAACCCCGAATCAGGGCATGATATCCGTTTTATTATTCAACTTGATTTTATGGCGACTATTGCCGGAATAATCAATTTTTCTAATCAAAACTCATCATTTATCGGTCATTTAACTCTCAATGTGGATCGAGTAATAATTTTAAAATAATTAGTAATTGAAAATGGTTACTCAAAGAAATCGCGACTTGAATCATTTGAGAGCAAGCAGGAATTTAGGGGTTTATTCCTTGATTTATTGTTTACATTGGAATAAGTGGATAGTTGCCTAATACAAATGAGATACCTCCGCCAGTCAGATTCTGACGATAAAACAGGCTTAACTACCTATTTTTCAGCCGCCGTTTCGAAAAATTTCAGTAAAATCCAAAAATGGATACCACCACGTGATTCAGCGTCGAAAATTAATGTAAAAACATGTATCACACTTAGGGTCTACCTTCATCTTAATTTTGGCGCAATCCAGGGGTTGCGCATGTTTGCGCGCTCACTGGACGGGTTATGCGCAACCAAAAATCTCAGTTGAGGGGTCTAAAATTCATGAAATTTTACGTAGAATCCGAATCTGCAATAAAAAAATAGGGGTTCCTATTTGAAATAACAAAGTTGGTGTGCGTTGCGCACGATTGCACATGTGCGCAATGCGTGAAAGTGTTATAGTTGAATTTCTCTTTGTAATTTGAATTTTCTTCGTAAAAAATTAAGGGGGGTTATCGCTTGAAGTTTTTTTCTACCCCTCAAAACAACGGAGATTAAAAGGGTGGACCATAACTTCTGGGACACCCTGTATATGTGCAGTAGGTAGGGTAAAACCACCAATAGTCGGCACTGTTAAGCCCGATCTTCAACTTCAAAACGCAGTTATAAATCAGTTTTGAGTGCTAATCCATTATTTTTTTTTTCTTTACGTAGATAAACATCTGTACTTCATTTTAAAAAATACTAGGAAACTTCATAACAACTTTTGAATCGAGTTGTTAGGCAATTCTACACAAACAACAGATTTCCTAGTAGCCGGCACCCATTTTGCCATCAATCGGCACGGCTTTTAACCAATAGTGGGCACCAGTCCACTATTGATGGGCACTGCTCACTACTAATAGTTGGCACCTGCCAACTACCAATTCAACGCTGCCATACTAATAGTTGGAACAGGTTTAGATTCTGGTGAGGGATAGAAAAAAACGTAAAATGGTAACGAAAGGTAAAATAACGTTTTTATTTTAATCAGCCTTTAAGGTTAACTGTGAGTTACCGAGGTACCGACCTACTGTGCAGTGAAATACCAGGTTTTCCTCGACAAAATTTGGTGTTGAACACTCTAATTATTTTGACATATCACATAAATTAAGTCCCAAACGATAGAGGTGAACGGATGAGACAAGAAATATCACAAAAGTTTGAATAGGTATAAAAGGAAATCAAACGTTGGTTTCAAACTAGGTATAAAGTTAAAATTTAATATTTTATATTAAATACCAAGTGGGTGTGGCACATAGCTTCCTCGTATCCATAACCCGATTATATAGATGATCCGATACATAGTAGTTAATCTCCAAACACCAATCTCTAAGTACCTTACACTACCATCATAGGGGACCATCTACACGCTAATCTGGACAATCCTAGAAAATTTCATAAAATTCGGATGAAAAATGTAAGTTTATGGCTGTTACAAGGAATTCACGTTCGCGCATGCGCATCGGCTACTATCAGTCCGGGGGTGATGATTTTCATAGGGGACCATCTAAATACCAATCTGTAACATTCCTGAAAATTTCATCGAAATCGGATGGAAAATGTAGATGTTATGGCCGTTACAAGGAATTCACGTTTGTGTATGCGCAGTCGCTTCTATCAGTCCGGGGCTTCTGTAAATTTTAAGGCCTTGATTTTCATAGGGGACCGTCTACACACCAACCCAATCCCTGAAAATTTCATAGAAATCGGACAATAACTTCGTATAGTTATGCCCGTTACAAGGAATTCATGACAGACAGAAACGGAACCCATATTGTTCAGAAAGGTCTAAAACGCAAAACGCGAGTGAAAATTTTGATTTTGGAGATCTTTTTTTTCATCCTTGAAAAGTGAAAACAAAACTTCCGCTACCTTGGTAGACTCGGAAGCAATTTAAGTCTCAAAATAGGTACCCTCCCCCCTTCACCCCATCAGGTAGTAGGTAGGTACCCCCCACCCTCCCCTACTCATCTCAGCAAAAAATACCTAGCGATCACCTCCAGTGTTAATAACGGGCACTGCCGACTATTGAATACTGGGCATGCTGATTATTGGGTTCTACCAATAGTCGGCATGCCAGTTATTGAATGATCGGCACTGCCCATTATTAGTTTTATGGTGTGCCGAAATCTGGATAGAGCTACGGAATAACAATTTAAACTTTAGAAATTATGTTTGGTTACGAAAATTGATCAATTCAGATCAAAAGACTTCATGATGACAAATGCAAGCCGAAATCCAATAGTGGGCACCCCAAGCCAATTATTGAAATTGAGGTTAATTTTTATCCAGAACTGGGCACATCTGCGATCCCCAATATAATTAGATAAAACGTATCAAAAAATAATGCAAATGAAAGCTTGAAAGCTGGAGAATGCAACAGAATCGGAAAAAAGTACGAAAGAATCAATTACCAGCGAGCAGTACCCAAATCAGCACTGTCAGTCCTTAAGAAAAAAATAGCGGGAGGTCTGTTACGAGGACGCGCAATGGGTACTGTCAAAAAATGTTTTTCCACCTGATTTTACTCCTGCTCACGGCCCACAAACAAGCTGACGAGCTTGGTATTCAGTTGTAGCCCGTGAAAATATTTTTTTAAGCCTCCTAGGTCACTCCCAAGTCTTATTCTTGACCAGAATGTGTTAAGAGTGCCGACTATTAGGGGGGGTGCTGGTTATTGGTGGTTTTACCCTAACTATAAAAAATACTAATTTTTTTTTCAAAACTTTTAGGTTGAAAATTAGCTCTAGATTTGGGTTTTGCAGCGAAATTCTGCTTTAGAGGCGTGGAAAACCCGAGCTTCGCCTTCCTTTGGTTTGTCTCATTTTTTTTCTCTTGAAGTTGCAACCATTAACAAGAAGCTGTAAAAATTGCATCGCCGTATTCCACCAAATTCAGGCGTAACGGATTAATGTGAGATTGAAAATAGAGCGAGACCGCCGTCTCTGCCGTCATCCTAGCTTCAGAGTAAAACCCTTCCAAGGGCTGTAACCGGTACATTTCCTCTCGAATTCGATGAAATTTCCAGGGATTGTGAAAGTTGACATGTAGAAGGTCCCCTATTTGGGTTGTTAGCTACAATCACAGAGTGACGGAGACAAGTTAAGGCTAGAATGATCGGATCATCTACACAATCTGGTTGTGGATACTGGAAAGCTATGTGCCACACCCACTTGGCAGACATTTTGTGTTTTCTTTGTTATATGAAAACAAAACTATGTAAGTAGCGACGTTTTCGTAAAATATTTCTGCTAAGAGACAAACAGTTTCTGTTTGCACAAAACCTGGTTCTTCGGATTGTCATACGCAGTAATGTGGTCAGTTTGTACAGAACACATGTTCTCGCTGTCACGACAATGTTGAAAATCGACTTCCTTGAAAATCTCTTATTCGGAATTAGCAAACGTTTAATTTGGATTCGTTCCAATATTCGATCACTTACCATCCAACTTTCAGAGGTATTTATGACTCAAAATTTTGTCAAAATTAAATGTATAATTATATATTTATATACACACATAAAGAAACCTCAATTCAATCATCACTATCTTATCCTATAACCTCTGAAACGAATAAAAGAACAAAATAACTCACACCCATCGCCTGTAAAACCGCTTTTCTATTTTTTTCACATGCTTTACCACGTTGAGTAACATTATTTTTTTCAAAATTCAAGATTTAGTTCAAAAATATTAACTTTAAACGTCAGAAAACATATTTGTCCAATGTATTTTCGTATTCGGAATCGAATGAAACCATTCCCAAGACGATATAGAAATTCGTTCAAAAGATAATGATTTTTTTCCGCTTTTTGGCCCTTTGGCCCCACTCTGCGGCGGAGGAAAGGGAATTTTTGTGTTTGATTTTTGGGTTTTACCACCTTGAAACCTTCCAAATAAACCTTCCAATTCTGAGGAGGAGATTCCAAAGGTTTATTATTTCCAATAACGTCATTGCAGTTCCGAAATAGAAAATTAAACTGTTGTTGAGCGATTTTCTAAATGGAAACAGCGAGAAGAGAAAGATCGAGCAAACTCTGGATTCCTCGCTTTAATTAAATATTTAATTAAAATGTATAGTTCTCGAGTCAAGTTGGGGCGGAAAGGCTCGGAGACTCGCGGATTGAAAATGTCCCGCCTGGGGGCTTGTGGAAGTTTTAAATGAGAAAATATCGAGCGAAACACCTTTTCTCCACTCCTGTTCGTCCTCCACTTTTGTCCTTCCTCTGCGTTGTCTTAGGAAGATAAGGGTGATTCCGGAAGTATTGAGGGGCTCTTGGTTGAAAAGACTTCCCTCAGGTAAGTACCGTAGAAGTACCCAACTTCGGCCACTTTTGGAGGTTTTTTTGAGTTTATTCAAAGTCAAGTACATGAGTAAAAATCTGAAAAAAATAATTTAGATGGTAGCAGATCTGCTCTATAGGATGTCACTATAAATTTTTTTTAATCATCACAACCTTGGCCTTTTTTAAAAACTTGAAGTGTGGCCGAAGTTAGGTACCGTTGTGCTCCAACTTCGGCCACCTATGAAAAATGCATTAAAAACGAAGAAGTAGTAAGTATATTGTAACTTCGGCCGCCGAATAATTTTTTAAAAAAGCTTTTTTGAATTTAAAAATCATAAAAACCATACAAAGACTTTTTTGGAACACCTATAATACAATAACACCTTAGGAATATCATGGAAAACATCCAAACAAAGACGAAATGCAGTAATAAATAAAGCTGCAGTAATAATAAAGCTTTTCAAACGTGAACTGATTATTTGAATTTTAAAACTTCAAATCATGGTAATTTTCAGTTCGACATTTCAAAATTATCAGTGCTAATAATGTCAAAAATACGAGATCGTCACACTAGTCATAAAACAGCCAAAATTATTTGAACAACATTTAAAACATTCATTGGTAATATTAACTTATCTGACTTCTCTTGAAAAATTTGTGTAATATTCTCAAAAGACTATAAACTCATGACTAATCATTATAATAATATCATTAGAGTGAAAATTTAAATGCATTGGGGTGACCCACCTTGAGAGGATTCTTCTTATTTATCTTACCCTGCAAAGTCGATCTGGGTACTGCATATTTTTAAGATGCCTTCCGAATTGACAATTTCCTAGCCCTAACCTCCTTCAGTGCGTTTTCCATATATATCGGATTATAGTTTTGGTACTCACGTCCACTAATTTTCTATCTTCGAGACGGCCGAAGTTAGGTACATTAGAGAGTTTTAGCATGCCACAAGCACCGCGAGATTCACGTCACCGTGAGATTCTCCTAGGACGAGCAATGTGAGATGCTAACCTTCATTCTTGGGGATCAACGTGACCCTACAAACCTAGAGTAACGTCAAGCGTCACACCAACTCTGTATTTCTGTTTTGTCGTCTTGTGGCCCGAGTTTCATTTTTGGTGGAAATCATTTCGGAAATACCTAATGGTTCATTTGCAATAGCAATTATTTTGCTGTAGTGTATTACGCCAGAACGATGCTTTTGTGATTCGTGCTTTTTATCATGGAATACCTATCTAATGATCATTCATCAGTCTACGTCCGAATTACTTAATTCGTCCGTCGAACAATCAACTGCCTATCCACCTAACTTCGAGGTAAGAAATCGTATTAAAATTTATCTATGTGTGATAGGTACATAGTTTACCTACTCACATTACTACCCTCTTACCGGTACTTTCAACTAGGTACTTGGAGAGAGAAGAGTATAGCTAACTGCCTGCGGGTGCTAATTTTTGTTTCAGATTCCGGAAAACAAGTCCCTAGACGTCTTTTCGGAACAAGAATGAATTTGAATGATGAAACCAGAATGAATTTGAAAATAAATGAATGGAAATATATACCTATTGCTTTTAATATAACATGAGATTTGTTAATTGATTTGTTCGTCTACCTACGAGATAATTAATGTTACGAGATAAATTATGTTACAATTTTCACCTGCCTCTCACCTCACCTATCTACGTTGATCTTGGTTGCAAACAGTATTAGGCAAAAAATATTTTTGCAGTTAAAGTAGGTAGGATAGTGATAAGAAGAGGATTTCCAGCTCAAATATTTGCGCAAAAAAGTCTCCATTTTTGTGAGTTTCTGCATTTTAGGGAGTAGGTAATTATTTAAAATACTATTTTTGCGCTAGCAGGCATATTTTATCGTTTGAAAATTTCCCGAAAATGATGAATTTAGGCTTTTTTATTTCAACATTTCTATTGTTTTTCAATGGACATCATCATTCAATAATTGAAGTAGAAGATTCTCTTAATAGTTTCCTGGATTGACAAAACCTCCTGGATTGAGGTTTCATTCACGATTAGGTAGTTAGTACTTAGTTACGTGAAAGAATATTATTACGAGTTTTGTTCAAAATAATCGCAGGTCCTAGGAAAGCAAAATCATAAAGTTTGAAATCAATTCGATAACAAATTAAAACGTCGAATTACCACTATTCATGAAGGTTGGAATATTCAATACCGACTATACCACAATTTTTAGAAGAGACACGTTTTCGAACCCTACTTTTTGAAAATTGTACTACTTAGGACAGTTCTCAAATGTTGGCCAACAAACTAATAGTTTCCCTCATTATTATGGACATTTTAGCAAAGGAATGTTTACTTTGGAAAATCTATAAAAAATTATCAAAATAGTTTTCAAAGCTAGGTACCTACAGTAGGTATATTTTGAGACACAATTTTGGTTTTCCCCCCAATACCTTTGTTTTCTTCAAAGTGCAAAGAAAATTCATAAGAAGATTATGAATGAATAAAATGTGTATGAAAAAGTAGAGGAAGAGAATGATACCTAAAGAATAAAGTCAATTAAAAAGAACGATAATGAATGAATTAAATTACGTACAAAATGAGCAATCGTGAATAAGTAAAATGATGAGGTAAAAATTATAACTAGGTAGGTAGTTGTTACTGAAGAAAGTTTGTAAAATATGTGCATTGTTTGAAAGATTGAAGGAACAAATGCCAAAAAAATGCGCATTTTTCCGCCTTTTGATAGGAAGGGGTTATAAGTGGCGTAGGTTATAACATCTCGCGGTGCCCGCGGCGGTGTTCTCGCGTTGGACGCTCGTTGAGCGTCGACCGTGACTCGCGGTGCCCGTGAGTCGCGGGCCCCGCGAGATATAGCATCCATGATGACGCGTTCGCAGTGCCCGTGAGTGGACTGCTAAAACTCTCTACTGACTCAGTTATCGGAGAAAACTCCCCAGAACTCCCTCAAAACACAAAGTAAAAATATGACTTATCACTCACCCTCAAGAACACTAAACTACGAACATGAAACGGTAAGAGCAAGTTCTAAGATCACATCACATCAAAAACTACGATAGTTATAAAGCACACAAGCTGAAAAATGTCTAAACTGCTTGTTTACATTTTGATTTTTTTCATGGGAAAGTGATAAGAGTAACAGGCACGAGAGATATCTACATTAGGCCCCAAAGACACCTGTTGAAATTGAGAAAAAACTGAAAGTTTTTAATGACCCCTGAAGAGCACAGCTTCATCAGTACCGCCAATATTTGAAATGGCCGAAGTTAGGGGACATGGCCGAAGTTGGGTACATCTACGGTATAACAAATTTTGTAAAAATCGAACAAAGTTGTTATTTTTGAACATTTTACAAAAAAATTTTAACTGTCAGCTGTCGAACAAGGTTGTTTTCACTTTTCAAAATTACCTACAACAAATTGTTCTCCAAAATTAAAATTTCCACTTGCGTTTTACGTTTTCTGAACAATTTTGGTTTCTTGCCTGTGTCTCTCAGTCATGAAATCCTTGTAACGGGCAAAACTGTACGAAGTTATTGTTCGATTTTGCTGAAATTTTTAGAGATTGTGCGGGTTGACCTGTGAATGGTCCTCTATTAAAATAATCGCCCTTCGATTGATAGGTGGTAGTTTCGGCCCATGCGCAAACGTAAAATCCTTGTAACAGCCATAACTTCGGAATCTTGATTATTATATTTTTTATATTTTGATATTTTTTATTGTGTGATTATTTTTACAATTTTTTTATTATATTATTTTTTTATATTATATTTTGATTTTGATTATTATTAAATTTTTCTGTATTTTTCAGATTGGAGAGTAGATGGTCCCCTAAGATAATCATCACCCCCGGAGTGATAGTAGCCACTGCGCATGCGAATTTGTTGTCACGAATTCCTCCTACATTTTCAACAAAAAATCGATGAAATTTTCATAAATTGTGCTGGTTGACGTGTAGATGGTGGAAGAGTATGAGGGTAGTGGAAGGAACTTAGAGATTCATGTTTTGAGATTAGCTACAAATCATCGGATCATCCTTACAACCGGGTTATGGATACGATAAAGCAATGTGCCACACCCACTTGGTAGACGTTTCTTTCTTCAACTTCCAAGAACTTCTGGTACCTTGAATATATAGCATTTTCAAATTGAATTCGTCCTTTTCCAAAATGAATTGGTCTTACATAAAGCGGAACCAAATCTTGAAATCAAACTAAATATGTAGCAGATATAATTTATTTAAAACTTACTGATGAGAATATTCTCCTCAGTGTCTACAATGGATTACGCAAACTGAGAATAACTTTGAAACAAGCATCCTGCGAGCTCTACCGAATGAACAATGAGAGAACACGAGCTCACAAAGCTCGCGCTTCATCAAGAACTGTGTGAACATCGTGAACTTGTGATGGTAGTAATATGATTTAAAACCTACATAAGATAAATCGTCAGCACAATTTTTTTCTTTTCTTAACGATACTTTTAAGAAGATACTTATTGAAATATGACGAAGTACTTGCATTATAGGTACCTGATTATTGTATGTTGCAGTTCATTAATAATTAAATGTAATAATAGTTAAAGGACTACTCGTGATCTCAATTATCTCAGGTAACACAGGTAATGGGAACACTCAGGTTACTCGGAACATCGAGACCTGAATCGGCGCTGCTAGTGGAACTCTAGGGAGACCCGGGAACATGTAGAACAACATTCTATGGGAACACTGGGGTGCTTTTACAAGCCTATGGGAACATCGAGGTGGTCTCCTAATCAGCCTAATCTCCGTTCAAATTTTAGCTGTCCAAAATGAGATCGTTGCTCGATTCTTCGAGTTGTACTCAGTTTTGCGTCCTTAGCAACCAATATTCAAATTTCCTAATGAGGGCACCCGCAACTCCCTATTTCTGCGAATTGAGTGTGAAGCGTTCATTTCTTCAAAAATAAAGTTGACTGTGAAGCAAAGCTATGGTTGGTAGGAAGTGGGCTGTGTTCTTTGCAGGCGAATGATCTATACAGAAAAATAATAAACCATTTTTTTTTCGAGAGCGAAAAACATTTATTGAACATTTTAGAAGTAAGAATTCCAGTATTTGTCGAAAGGTAAGGGATTCGCCAAAAGTTCAAACGGCATGCCAAAAGTTCACCAAAAATTCAAATGGATTTTTTTTTTTGCATGCGTGTGTGATAAACCTTAGTGTAATAATTTGCAGCGTTTTTAATGTATCCGCGTTATTTTTGGGAATGCCCTTGTAGAAAACCATATAAATTTTGTAAATGTATTTATGGAGACAACCAGCAGCGGACGTTATCGGAACAAAACCCCCTCTTTGAGCAGAGCTTCTTCCGGAAAGCCTGAAGCGTCTAGTTGCCCACCGTCACCCCTCGCGACTCGAAAGTTGGCTCTACTGACGCATAGGGTAGACACAGCGTTGATATAGTGACTACTCCGTGATTTATACATCGATATGGGAAGAGGTGTCTGCAGAGTATATTTCTATACAATAGAACCAACATGCGGCACCCGACACAAAGGATTCGCTCGCGTGAAATGAGGTTGTCTGCCGCACCGGTGAGTTTGATCGAAATCACAGCTTTTCAGTTTTCCGTTGATATTCAAAATATCCACGGTCGAATCGTGATAAAATTGCTTCCCTCAACATACCTCACAGGTAAAAAAAAAAGTCTGCCAAGAGGGTGTGGCACATAGCTTCCATAACCCGATTATATGATGATCCGATGGATAGTAGTTAATCTCAAAACACCAATCTCTAAGTACATTTCACTTCCCTCTTAAGGGACCATCTACACGCTAATCTGGACAATCCTAGAAAATTTCAACAAATTCGGATGAAAAATGTAAGTGTTATGGCTGTTACAAGGATTTTACGTTTGCGCATGCGCAGTGGCTAATATCCGTCCGAAGGTGGTAATTTTCATAGGGGACCATCTGAATACTGACCTGTAACATCCCTGAAAATTTCATCAAAATCGGATGGAAAAATGTAGAAGTTATGGCTGTTACGTTTGCGCATGCGCAGCTGCTACTATCAGTCCGGGGGGTGTTGATTTTCATAGTGGACCATCTACTCCCCAACCCGCACAATCCCTGAAAATTTCATAGGAATCGGACAATAACTTCGTATAGTTATGCGCGTTACAAGGATTTCATGACAGACAGACAGACAGACACACAGACACGGAACCAAAATTGTTCAGAAAGTTCTAAAACGCAAAACGCGAGTGAAAATTTTGATTTTGGAGAACTTTTTTTTTCATCCTTGAAAAGTGAAAACAAAGCTTCCGCTACCTTGGTAGACTCGGAAGCAAAAACGTTACTGCAATTGGAATCTGCTTTTGGTTTATTATTTTGAATAATGAAACTTTGGAATCGACCAAGAAAAACATTTATTAACCCCCCCCCCCCCTCAAAATTGATTTTGATGAAATTTGATATGTGGGCTCCATTTGGGGTCTAGTTGTGCCCCGAGGCTTTTGGTTGATGTAGGTCACTTCTAAAGGGTGAAAAATAAGGGCTGTAATTTTCAAAATACCCTAATTCAAAAAAATTGTATATAAAGGTATTGTTTTTCCATCAATTTAAGATAGTATAGAATTTTTAGAATTTTTTGAGACCACGCGGAGCTCTGTAGGACAAACCGTTCGCTCCCTACGAAAATTTAAGGGTCTGACTTACGATAAATCAGAAACACGAGTGTGAATCGCAAAAGAGGCCTAATCTCCGTTCAAATGTTAGCTGACCGAAATGCGATCGATGTTTTTCTTCATGTTGGATGGTTGCTGGCATTTTAGGATGAGTCTGATAAAGATCTAGATTTTTGCCTAGTTTTTGATATAGCAGGTTTATAAAACATAATATGTTGATATATTAGTGCATAAGATATTACAAAAGTGACCATAAGAGGAAATTTTACTCACTCTTTATTTTCAATAATGAACCATTGGGATCGAGCAAGAAAAAAAATTTTAACCCCCTCAAAATTTAATGTTTTACGTTTCAAAGTAGAATCCGAAAATCGAATAAAAAATTTTCCGTCCGTCCGCCGTACTTGGTCTGTTTATCCATTGGGACGTCCCCTGGAATACATGCGTTACTAAACAATATGTTTGGCAAACCTTATAAGTCCTCTTGATGTACAAGCTCAACTCACTCTTTTAATGGAAAAAAGACCAAGAGATGCTGCACGTTGGAAAGATCTCTCTAAAATGAACGAGGAACATGAAAACCCCCTTATAATGCTTGTTCCTTTACACGTCTTTACCACCAAAAGTATTCTCATTGTTGGAAGTTTCCTCTTTGGGGGTTTCTCTCGTTCAACTTTCATATAACTAAGAAGAGGAGAAAGTAGAGGGAGGAGTTGAAAAAAAAGAATAGAGATTGATCGGCTCGGGTTCGGTAAGGGTTTTTCGGGAATGAGATCTACAATGGTGGTGGGAGGTATAATATTTTACTGACCTTGTTCCCGACTCCCCCCTTTTCCCTTCCTTCCCTTTACATTTTACCACTTTGCCGAAGCTATTCCCGGACGTTGCCATGACGACCTTCTCCCTCTCCTCGCCATTACCCCCTCTACTTGCTTTTCCGTCGTCTACAGCCCCCCTCTCTACATACCGGCTTTTCCCCGGGAAAACTCTCCAGGATGTTCTTCCCATAGTCGTAGGTATCCGGATACAGCCCGTTTAATTCGTCGCTATGACGCTCAGCCGATTTAAAGACACATTCTTCCACACCTGAAAGGAAACTTGTGTGGTTGGAAAGGAAAAAGGGTGGTTGGGTTGGATTTTTATTCCAACTACAGAGCTCTGTTTGATCGCTAACTGTAGCAAATTTAACGTACATCCAGTTTCCAGCGATTCCCCGCAAAAAAATTCCCTGACTTTTTCCGGGGTAAATATTCGTTTTTTCCCATGGTTAAAAACGAACTAAAATATAATGAAGTGAGATTAATAATGATAATAATAATACAGTTTTAATCCTTTACAGAATTTGAATTCTTAAAGGTACTAAAAATCTAGCTCTGTACCAAACTTAGTTGCCACTTAGGTATTTCTCTTTCCCCATAAATTATTTATCCTGAAATTTCAGGGGAAAATGAAATTTTTCCCGGGGATACAGCCCGTTTAATTCGTCGCTATGACGCTCAGCCGATTTAAAGACACATTCTTCCACACCTGAAAGGAAACTTGTGTGGTTGGAAAGGAAAAAGGGTGGTTGGGTTGGATTTTTATTCCAACTACAGAGCTCTGTTTGATCGCTAACTGTAGCAAATTTAACGTACATCCAGTTTCCAGCGATTCCCCGCAAAAAAAAATCCCTGAGTTTTCCAGGGTTAAAAACGAACTAAAATATAATGAAGTGAGATTAATAATGATAATAATAATACAGTTTTAATCCTTTACAGAATTTGAATTCTTAAAGGTACTAAAAATCTTACCAAACTTAGTTGCCACCTAGGTATTTCTCTTTCCCCATAAATTATTTATCCTGAAATTTCAGGGGTTGAGGGTTTTATTAGAAGTCAGTTGGCAACACTGGTTGTCTAATAAAATGGGAGAGTTCCTGTTCCTGCCCTGAATTGATGTTTTTGTCAGGAGTAAGACCATGGGGGGAGGGAAGAGTGTGCAAGTGAGAGGGAAGATGCCAATAGTTTTCTCTTGGGGTGGGTATCGATTAATCGAAGTAATCGATTAACTGGTCAAATAATCGATGCTCTTTTAATCGATGCCCACTGAAGTCGATTAATCGGGTTATGGATTAATTTGTAATGATTATTCTCTCCTCACGTTATCAATTATCACTGATTAGTTAGATTGTTTTTGTAAGTACTTGTACGCTCCCTTGTACGCTCCCTTTTACGTTATTGCCTCCGAGTCTGCCAAGGCTTTGTTTTCACTTCTCAAGGCTGAAAAAAAGTTCTCCAAAATCGAACTTTTCACTCGCGTTTTACGTTTCAGACCTTTCTGAACTATTTTAGTTTCGTGTCTGTCTGTGTGTCATGAATTCCTTGCCACAGCCATAACTTCTACAATTTTCATCCGATTTCGATGAAATTTTCAGGGATTGTGCGGGTTGGCGTGTAGATGGTTCCCTTTGAAAATCATAACCCCCAGACTGATAATATCCACTGCGCTTGCGCAAACGTATATCCCCTGTGTTACAGCCATAACTTCTGCATTTAGAATCTGATTTCGATTAAATTTTCAGGAATTATGCGAGCTGAGGTGGAGATACTCCCCTATGAAAATCACGTCCACCAAATCCGAAGAATTTGTGCGCATGCGCAAACGTGAAATCCTTGTAACAGCCACAACTTCTACATTTTCCAACAATATTCAGAGACTGTGTGGGATGACGTAGATGGCCCCCTATGAGGGTAGTGAAAGGTACTTTTTATTTTCGTTTTTGAATCTTTTTCTTTTTTCTGGGGAAGTAATTTTAAATTTTAATAATTTTTACGTTGAGTTTGCTATTTAAATTGTACTTACCCAATTTTATCCCAAGATTTTTGATATAATCGATTACAACCTACTAACCGATGTTCAAGGATTTGATTAATCTGTGAATCGATTAATCCAGATGAAATAATCGTTGATTTCGTTAATCGATTATTCGTTGGTCGATACCCATCCGTAGTTTTCTCGATTTATCTCAACTGTCGGATGATCGACTTCAACATTTCCAAGTGATCTGAGTTCCAAGTTCATCATTCATTCAAATAGACGTAGCTGTAAATGCCAAATTTGCAAGAAGAAAATTAATTGATTAAATTGTTTTTCTAGGACTTAATCAAATATTTGACACGAACATGTCCAGCCTACGTATATTTATTAATTTAAGCGTTTGCAATCATGAGTACATGCATATTTTTTGTTAATAAAATGAACCAAAAAGGAAAAAATAAATTCCTCTAATAAGAAATAAAACACTTTATTACAGAAAAATAAGATGGTAAATGTAACAGGCTTTTATTTATAATATTGGGACTGTAATAAAGTGTTACTTATCTGCATATATTCTTGGGTGGGACTATCCTTTTTTTTCCAAATAAATTGAGGGTGTGACAAATGAAGTCCTTTGTGTTCTTTGTAAAAAAGCTGTTACAAAGAACACAAAGGACTTCATTTGTCACACCCTCAAGTGTTACTTATCTTTATAAAGTGTTGTATTTCTTATCAGATGTAATTTATTTTTAACTTTGTTGTTCATTTTATTAAGTTGAGTAGAACGTTGGCTCTGAGCCAATAAGATTCTCCCTTCACTTATCTGATTGGGTATGACTTTCACCTTCTCGACCAATGGGATTCAAGCTCCCTTTCACTTGTGACTATATAAGCTATGCTCTCTGTGATGTACCTTTAGTTATTGTTTGTTACTGATGATGACCTAACCGTCAAAATCGATTTAACTTGTAACTCATCATCATTTTCGTGGAAATAGACAACGTTCTTCTCAACTCCGTTTTATTTTTTGTTTTTTTAATTTTTTTTTAACTTTTTAGTATTTATTTTTAAATTAGTTATGTAAGCACTAGTTAGTGATCCACGACTAAAAAGTTTATACATTGGAGTATGGTCCCTTATGAATTGAAGGATGCCCTTTATACATTGGAACACAGTCACTCACGAATTGAAGTATGTCCATTATAGATTGGAGAATGGTCCCTTATGAATTGGAAGATAGTCCTTTGAAAGTGAATAATACCGCATTCTCAACCGATTTATACAAACAAGCAAAATTTCAGCTCAATCGGAAGATGGGAAGTAGATTAAATTTAACAACAGGACAGGTGAAAGTGGATAAAAGCTTGTAATATTGATTAGCCGAGGCGGCTGTTGGTTTAAATATCCATAAATGGGATGCATTCCACTTTAGAGCAGGTGCTTGGAGAAAGCTACGTGCCTCACCCACTTGGCATACGTTTTTTCGAGTGTGTTTGGTGATTTGTTGGGTCTGTCCCTTCAAGAAATATCACCTCGGGATTCTACGATTGTGAGATTCGGAGTCCTAACATAACAAGAGCGTGATGTCAGATCTGCTTCCTTTTCCTACAGCCGGTCCAACACTTTTGATGTGATCCACCCAGCGGATGTTTATCACTTTGGAAGCGTCACGCTCCGAATCCCGTCGTTTCTAGGCCGCTAGCGGCAGTTCTCCAAGTGCAGGGTCGCCATTAGTACAGCCATAGTAATCATTAGAAGAGGCCTAATTTTAAACCCTCTATTTTTCAGATGAGCCTCTTCTAAATATGACCTCGAGATGAACCAGTTATCGTCTTCCTTTCATTATCCGACCTCCTCGAACGCCGATGCAACGTCCGAGAACAAAAAAAATCGTTTTTTTTTTGTTGTATCTTTTCAACGGTTCATCAACTTCCATCCACAACATCCTCTGGAGAAGCGAGGCTATTGCATATTTACCACGGTTGGTTTCATAGCCTATTTTAAATACAAAAGACGTGGGTAGGTTCCTACTACAATGTTTTCGAGTCGACCCTAAATAAATTAATGCGTCGTTCTATATGCTGGATCGAGCTCTTCCTGAACCATCCTCCTAGCTACCTATTGTTTTCCTTCGATCACACCAAAATGTAGAAGTAAACGTTATCCTGCACTTGGCGCCAATTAAGAGCTAAGAAATGACAGAAACATAACTTTACCCCCCAAAGAATGCAGTCTTTGACTTTAGACATTACCGTAGGGAACCTCTGAAGGTTCAAATAATTAAATACTAAAATTTAATGTGTATTTTGCTTCCGAGCCTACCAAGGTAGCGGAAGCATTGTTTTGGTTTATTATTTCTTATAATAAGCCTATGTGATCGTATCGCAAAAAAATGTTATAACCCCCCCTCAAACTTTGTCACTTTACGTTTCAAGGTGCGTAGAATCCAAATTTGCAATGTCCGTCCGCCGTCCGCCGTCCGCGGCACTTTTCTTAGCAACACTGGACCGATTTGGTTCAAATTTGGTATATAGGCTCCATTTGGGGTCTAGTTGTGCCGCGAAGCTTTTGGTTGATGTAAGTCACTTCTAAGGGGTGAAAATTAAGGGTTGAAATTTTCAAGAGCTCGAAAACTCTCGAAATAAAGGTATCGTTTTTTCACCAATTTTAAATAGTATTGAATTTTTAAAAATTTTTGAGACCACCCGGAGCTCTGTAGGACAAACCGTTCGGTCCCTACGAGTACTTGAAGGTTTTCCTTCGATAAAACAGAATCATGAGTGTGAATCGCAAAAGAGGTCTAATCTCCATTCAAATTTTATCGGACTAAAATGCGATCGCTGTTCATTTCTTCGATTTGTATACAGTTTTGCCTTCTGCGTAACCAGTAATCAAATTTCAACATGAAGCTTTCTATTTTTCCAATCGAGTGTGAAGCGTTAAGTTCTTTCTAATAAACTTGATTGTGAAGGTGTGAAGCCAGTATGGTGTGGTAGGTAGTACCTAGCTGGTTGGTAGAAAAAAGTTGGTAGGTAAAAAAAATGTTGGTGGGTAAAAAACGCTGCAAATCATTGCTCAAAAGCTTCTTCATTCTTCAGATCACTGATCAGCTGAGTGAGCTCCGAAGCCATTTTCAATCCTATTGAATGAAAGTGCTCTTCCAGGCGTCTCCAGCATTCGAGGAGATCTTCTTCACTCCTCAGATCACTGATCAGCTGAGTGAGCTCCAAAGCCATTTTCAATCCTATTGAATGGAAGTGCTCTTCCAGACGTCTCCAGCATTCGAGGAGATCTTCTTCACACCTCAGATCACTGATCACCTGAGTGAGCTCCGAAGCCATTTTCAATCCTATTGAATGGAAGTGCTCTTCCAGGCGTCTTCAGCATTCGAGGAGATCTTCTTCACTCTTCAGATCACTGATCAGCTGAGTGAGCTCCGAAGTCATTTTCAATCCTATTGAACGCAGGAAGCTGAAATTTGAGAGGGAAGGTCAAGGGAGAATACAGATGGTGGTAAGTGCTATTGATGGAGAACCAGTGATCTATACAGAAGGGTGATCTACACAGAAAATAATAAACCTTTGAGCAATGATTTGCAGCGTTTTACTTTTAGAAAGATAGATAGATATGTTCATTTTGTACACTTTTACAATAATATAAATGCAAGAAGGGATGCGATTTGCTCAGATTTCCTACCCGACGTTAGGCTTGGCCCGTGTTGTAGGGTAGGATCTTAGCAAAATCGCTCCATATCGTAAATAAATTGATGTCTACTATACAATTACAGTAATAAGAAAATTACTAAACAATATATGATTGGTCAGAAAAAAGGACGCATTTTGATAATCTCTAACATATACTAACTACTTTAATATTCTCTAACTTTAATCATCTCTAAGCTTTAATAGTCTCCTATACATATATGCTGTTTAATAGCCTTTCGCATCTAAAGCCCCCTTCTGTAACTAGCCAACTTAACACTTGCTTTTTGTGTTTTGGTCTAGTGAACTTCTGGGGACTTTTCATGCTACAAACAATTTCTCGGTGTAAAAAATGTAGAATGTAGATCGGGCTGTGCCTTGTCTGAGTCAGTCTAGGTCTAGGGCCAATTACATTCCCTGCGGCGGAGTAACTAGTATTGTATTTCGGATCCCTTCGAGAAACTTCAATTATGTTGGGTGTCCTAAAGAATTGCAATAGTAGATTTTTCAGACAAAGTTGTTAGCAATATCAAATAGATCTACGGAAGGGGTCCTACGCGGTAATGACAACATCATTTTCATCGAATTCTTTTAAGGTTGAAACAAGAACGCTGCAAATTATTACACAAATGTTTATTATTTTTCTATATAGATGACTCGTCTGCAAAGAACACGGCTTGGCCATTGTTACCACCAACCAACTTGAAGAAAAACATCGATCGTATTTCGGTCAGCTGACATTTGAACGGGGATTAGGCCTCTTTTGCGATTCAAAATTTCCGTTCGCTCCCTCCGAGAATTTAACCCTTTTCCAGGCAAAAGTAGAAATTTTGATTTTTTTCTCGATATTTTTCCATTATTGATATTTTTGTCGCTTTTTCGTGACGATTTTTTTTCGGTAGGTCATCGCAAAAACACATTCTGTGTTAATAATAAACCATTGTGTAATAATTTGCAGCGTTTTTATTCGATTTTTGGATTCTATGTACCTTGAAAAGTAAACCAAAAAATTTTGATGGGGGGGGGGGGGGGGTTAAAATTTGTTTTTCTTGGTCGATTCCAAAGGTTCATTATTGAAAATAATAAACAAAAAGGTGCAAATTATTACCTACATAAAGATCGAATAAGGTTTATTATTTTTCTTTATAGATCTCTCAGTAGTCTGGACTTACAAACCATAATTTTTCGCAAGTACTAAAAGGCGTTTGTTTTTAGTTCAACTCAATGAATGCGGAATTGTTTCCCCCCGTGACTTGAAAGAGTTCTAGAACCTGAAGGCTCAAAAATGTAGTTGAAGTTATTTGAGGATTAGGTCAAACCAAAGGTAGTAAGGCGAGGGTCATTCCAATGAATGAACTCCCTGTACCTGTCTAAATCACGAAGAAACAGTAATACTCCTGTGAAATCTAACTATTTAGTGAATCAACAACGGAATTCGAATGAAATGCGGATTCATGCTCTCCGATTTACGACTGTCGAAGATCAACTAGGCGATATTTCTCCGCTGATACGGCCTGACATCTTTACTGCCTCGTCAGTTCTTGGGAACTGAGATTATCAAAGGCAAGCTCAGTCCCTCGCCATCATTCCTTTAGAACGACGTAATTCCTTCCCAATATTATTTCGGGATTTTAAAAGGCTTCCGAACGCCCTCTCATCTAATTTATTCGTGCAAATAAATACTATTCAACTCCCTGCAGTCATATCAGTGTTGTCGTCAGTTTTTAACGTCTATAAATCTGGGGTCCTAAATGAGTGGGCAAAAACTAAATTATTCAAGATTGCAATTTTCGAATCTTTTAAATATTGGGATTTATGACTTTGAAGAACAAAATACGATTAAATACGTCAAAGGGAGTGATATGATCCAGTGATTCGCATCTTCGCATCAGATATCCGCACAGAACGGGTAGATAATTTCGGGACTTCCTCTCAGACTTCACAATACGGGGAAACTTCGAAGGCGACCTAGTGAGACACAAACTTAGGAACAGTATTTGCTAGTAAGATGATGAAATCAACAATGCAGACAGACAGACACGGAACCAGAATTGTTCAGAAAGGCCTGAAACGGAGAACGCGAGGGGAAATTTTGATTTGGTGAACTTTTGGTTTATTACTTTCAAGAATGAACCTTTGGAATCGACCAAGAAAAAAATTTTTTTAACCCCCCCTCAAAATTTGTTGGTTTACGATTCAAGGTACCTACGTAGAATCCAAAAATCGAATAAAAATTTGGCCGTCCGTCCGCGGCACTTTCCACACTTAGCATTGACCGATTTTGATGAAATTTGGTATGTAGGCTTCATTTGGGGTCTAGTTGTGCCCCGAAGATTTTGGTTGATGTAGGTCACTTCTAAGGGTCGGAAAATGAATTTTGAAATTTTGAAAACGCCCCAACTCAAAAAATTTCGATATAAAAGTATGATTTTTCCATCAATTTAAGATAGTATAGAATTTTTTGAGACCACGCGGAGCCCTGTAGGACAAACCGTTCGCTCCCTACGAGAATTTAAGGGTTGGACAGGATAAATCAGAAACACGAGTGTGAATCGCTAAAGGGGCCTAATCTCCGTTCAAATTTTAGTTGACCGAAATGCGATCGATGTTTTTCTTCATGTTGGATGGTAGGTGGCTTTGCAGACGAGTGATCTATATAGAAAAATAATAAACCATTGTGTAATAATTTGCAGCGTTTTTCATTTCAGATTCGGATTCTACGTCAAAATTCTTGAAAAATTCATACCCGAACGGATTTCTTTTATTGCGCGCAACCTGGCCTTTTGAACGCTGTAAGTTGCGCAACTCCACAATTGCACAAAATTAGGTTTTGGAGAACTCTTAGTGTGGCATATTTTTTTTCATCATTTTGTTTACGCTAAATCACATGGTGGCATCCATTTTTCAATTTGACTGGAATTTTTCTAAATGGCGGCCAAAAATTTTTCTAAATGGCGGTTTTTATTAGTGAAAAAATCGCTCTTTTTAAATCTTTATGAGTTTTTAGGCAATCTTGGTCTTCCTCAAAACGGATGTCACCCTGTGAATCAGCGTCAAAAAATGATGAAAAAACATGTGCCACACTAAGGGTTCTCCAAAACCTAATTTTTGTGCAATTGTGGAGTTGCACAACTTAGAGCGTTCAAAAAGCCAGGTTGCGCGCAATAAAACAAATCGATTCGGGTATGAATTTTTCATGAAATTTGACGTTGAATCCGAATTTGTAATAAAAAAGGGGGGTTCCATTTGAAAAAAATGAAGTTAGTGTCAATTGCGCACGATTACGCGCAACTTTTTTGCGCAAAAGTATTTTTCTTGAGATCTTCACAAAAAATCATGAAGAATTGCGTTGATCGGAATTTTTTACGCTGTATTTTTCGGAAATGAAGGGGGTGTAACTTTTTCGTGAAACACCCTGTATAGAAAAATAGTAAACCATTGTGTAATAATTTGCAGTTTCTTTTTTTTTTTTTTTTGGTTCACGCAGAATTTAATTGCGCTTATGATGACTCACTAATACTTTTAATGGAAGTATCGCATAGGTTACACCACGTTACGCTATCCTTAGTTCCGTATCAACGACTACGCAAAATTTCGTGACTCGATACCGTTCCTATAGTTACCGTTCCCGAAAAACGTAACACTTTTTGCCAGTATGGTCAAGGCTAAAGCATGTTCCATGCTAAGATTTTCCGGCCGTCCGCCGTACGCGGCACTTTCCTCAGTGACCATGAACCAATTTTGATGAAATTTGGTATACCTACAGGATTTCATTTGGGGTCTAGTTGTGCCCCAAAGATTTTGGTTGATGTAGGTCACTTCAAAGGGTTGAAAAGATCTATTCATACTTAATTTGACGGATAAGTACTGGGCCAAGAAACCAAGTCCACTATTATGTGAAGCATTCTATGCCATATCCGAATACCTCGATCTTATCCCACCGCTCCCGAAGCCTGTACGGTATGAGCTGAATTATGTCAGCTTGAGAGCCCCTCCTATATTCATCCCGTCTAACTCTGTTCAGAACCCTACATCATTCACAAAATTCACCCGTTCACGGGTCCGCATATTACGATGTAACCCGAAATGCCATCGCCCGATTCAGATTGGCAGATTTCGCATCTATATATACAGCCGAGCTAATTGCACTCCACGAAGCATTGAAGTACGCGATGCAACTCCATCTAGAGCCATGACCCGTGATCTTCCTGACTGATTGCCTGAGTGCCATAACCAAATTACAAAATATCAACCCCAACTCGAATTTGAACTACATAGAGGGTGAGATCGTCAAACTATGTGCAGCGTTGAGGACCTCGGGGCGGCAGTTCAGCCTGATATGGGTGAAAAACCATGCGGGTATAGTTGGGAATGAGCTGGTGGATTCCTCCGCAAAAGAAGCGACGAAAAAACCCACGTATATTATACTGGTGTCTGGATGTCAAACGTGGGTTTTTGTGGATATTATCCACCATCAGATCTACACAGACGGCTCAGGGAAGAGATGTTGAAAGAGTGGCAAGATACGTTTGATCGATACCCATCTGGTGAGCCATACAAAACAACGTTTCCCAAAGTTTCACTAATACCGTGGTTTAACAAGTGCCTGGGGAAAAGTAAATCCTTCCACAAAACAATAAGTAGAATTCGATCTGGGCACTGCGTGACCAAAGCCTATCTACACCGAATTGGCAGAAGCGATACTGACCTTTGCGACATCTGTCAGACGACAGAGACGTTGCATCACATAATCCTCGAATGCAACAAATTCAATGCAGAACGAGACATTATGATTAACAGCCTCCCAACATCCATCCCTCGACCGTTCAACCTCGCAACCATCCTTCGAGAAGACGTCTACGAATTAATTTTTATATTTCTCCGTAGTTCAAATATAACCACATAACCTGATGAGAATGGACAACATTTAGTTATATGTCAATTTACTCAGATTTATATATAGTTTTTTATACCTAGCAATGTAAAATAACGTACAATGTAAATATTTTCAATAACACCATGGCTGTATGGTATTACCGATACCAATAAAATTGATTAAAAAAAGGGGTTGAAATTTTGAATACGTAAAGTTATTGTTTTATCATCAACTTAAAATAGTATTGCATTTTTTGAATTGAATGAGACCACCCGGAGCTCTGTAGGACAAACCGTTCGCTCCCTACGAGAACTTGAAGGTTGGGCTTACAATTAATTAGAAACGTGAGAGTGGATCGCAAAAGAGGCCTAATCTCCGTTCAAATTTATCTGATGAAAATGCGATTGCTGTTCGTTTCTTCGAGTTGCACTCAGTTTTGCGTCCTTAGCAATCAGTAATCAAATTTCCTAATATTTTGAATCAAGTGTGAAGTGTATACATACGCTTCACACTCGATTCAAGCAAGCATGTAAGCAGTATGTGTAGTAGGTAGGTAAAAAATAGCGACAATGGCAAAGTTGTGATCTTTGCAGGCGAGTGATCTATACATGAAATTAATACACCTTTGTGTAATAGTTTGCAGCATTTTTTGAATTCTGGGCGCGAAAAGGATCAGGGTGTGTCAGCCGACCGCCGGACTCAAATTCGAAACCCTCGGAGCCCTTTTCCCTCCTCAAGGGGAGAAAAAAAGGGTGTTTTGACTCGGGCAGTACTTTTCCTCCCCTCCTCGGAGCGAGGGGGGTGCGCTGGAGCCGGCGGGGGGTGCTCCTTTGGCGGCGGGGAGGGCGCGGGCCTCCCCACCCCCTAGAACACCCCTCTCCGAGCTTCCAGAACCCCCCCCCCCCCTCGCAACACCGCGTCGCTGCTCCTCCCTGAACTCCCAACATAACCCGGAGAGTGAGCGTCCCCGTCGGTTTGGCTCTGGTTATAGTTGTTTAGGTCGTTGTGCCGCTGATTTTATACAATCTCCCTTCAAGTGCACCTCAAACTCGATTTTCCCCCCGTTTTCTCGTAAAAACTCTTTTTTATCGACTCGTTTCGTTAAAAAAAAAATCCGTTTTTTAAATTTTCTCACCGCATTTGCCGCCCGATTTTTTCAAAGTCCGACTTTTTTTCTCCCTACTAAACAATGGCCGAAGAAAACAACACCGAAACGAAGCAGGAGGTCCAGGAGACGAAGCCCGCCGAGGAAGTGAAGGAAACCAAAGAAGCGGATCCCGTCAAGGAGAAAGAGAAAGAAGTCGAGAAGGAGAAAGAGGCGCCCGCGCCCGAACCGGCGCCGCCCAAACCCACCGTGCACCGCGCCAATTTCGAGAAAGACGTCGTCTATCTCTTCCAATTCTCGCGCACCCCCGTCGTCCCGTCCGTGAGCCCATTTTGCCTCAAAGTGGAGACGTACCTCCGCCTCGCCGGCATCAAATACGAGGTAAGAATTTTTCGAAATTTCCCCGCATCTGTCGCTCGCTCGTCCCGGAGCCGCCATTTTGGGGGCTCCTGCCGACACCCTGGCGGTGGCGTCCTATCAACTCTCGAACGGATTCCCACCCGATTTCGATATTTCTCCGTCCTTTTTATTACCTCGTAAAACTCAGCTGATTTCACACGTAAATTACACGTATTTTCATGTCGTATTTCTCCACACAATCAACACAAAATTTATTTGGAACCCATTTTCCGACCACCCAGCTTTCTCACTTCACCGACCGTTCATTTTCCTCCTCCCCATTTTGAAAAAAAACGTCTTATTTCGTCGAATTTTTCAAAAATCCCGACTTTTAACACCATAAGTGATTTTTTCCAAAATTTTCAGCCTGTAGGACCGCATTAGAACACCCTGTTTTGCCCGGAGAGTGAAATAAACTCGTTTTTCAATATTATTTACTTTCAGCATTTTTACACGAGTATTTACACAAGGGAGTCCCGAAACCAATCAGCAATTCTTCAGCAATCGACTCTAAATTGCTTCAACTCTCCCCCTCAGCAAACCCGCTCAAAATGCCACTTTTTCTCGCGTTTTCAAAATCCTTTAAAATTTCAAATTTAGGTACACTTTTTCTATGTTTTTGCGCCTTCAATTTCGTGAAATACTAAGATAGAACAGCGACCGTCTGAGGCCTCTTAAGCCATAAAAATGGTCATAATTTCCTCATTTTTCAAGCAAATTCAAATCTGATTACACCATTGGAAAGAGCGTTAAATTTCCCTTCAGATGAGCTCTTGCTCAGTCCAGAAAAACTGTCCTCCAGGAAAGTATTTCCGCCTCAATTCTGTCAAATTCTGTATTTTTCGATAATTTTGGTGATTTTTTTTCCTCGCAAGCTCAATGCTCCTTCATCAGCTCTCCAACGGCACCCCAATTTGTAGGTTTACTAAGAAATTTGAGGTCGCAAATGGCGTTTGAAAGCGTAGAAACGTGTAATTTCAGCGAATATTAGGTATTTTCAACTTGTTGAGGGTTAAGTGTGGTGAACTGCTATTACAAGGAATCAATAAGCAACTGCAGCAATCAATTCTACTACACATTTTTAACAACTGTTTCCTATTCCGCTTAAAATGCCACCTCAGGAGTCGATTCTACAACTAATTTGCACAACTTTTCCCTCTTATTACTCTCTTTTAACCTGTTCGAATTGCTGTTTTTTTTTTTCAATTTGTGATTTCGACTTTGCGGCACTAAAACGATCATAACTTCCCTATTTTCTGGAATTCCGACTTTTGACTTCTTGGGTGATTTTTATGAAGATTTCCAGCATGTAGGTCCTCTCCAGACCGTCCTGTTTTGAGAAAAAGAGAGAAATAAACTCGTTTATTTCAATATTAGATGCTTAAAGCAGCACAATACATAATAAGTCACTTTTACACGAGTATTCACACAAGGGGGTCCCGAAACCAATCAGCAATTCTTCAGCTATCGATTCTAAATTGCTTCAACTCCCCCCCTCAGCAAACCCGCTCAGAATGCCACTTTCTCGCATTTTCAACCTTTAGCCATAAAGATGGTCATAATTTCCTCATTGTTCAAGCAAATTCAAATCTGATTACACCGTTGGAAAGAGCGTTAAATTTACCTTAAGATGAGCTCTTGCTCAGTCCAGAAAAACTGTCCTCTAGGAAAGAATTTCCGCCTCAAATCTGTCAATTTCTGTATTTTTTCGTAGTTTTGGTGATTTTCTCCTCGCAAGCTAAATGCTCCTTCATCAGCTTCCCAACGGCACCCCAATTTGTAGGTTTACTATGAAATTTGAGGTCGGAAATTGCGTTTAAATGCGAAAAAAACAATTACAGCGACCATTGAGGGGGTTTTCACCTTTCTAGGATTACCTACTGCTATTACAAGGAATCAGCAACTTCAGCAATCGATTCTACTACAAATTTTTCCCCTCAGCACTTTTTTCACCTGAAAAATTTCTTTTAGTATTTCTCAACCTTGAGCCATAAAAATGGTCTGACTTCCCTCATTTTTCATGCAAATTCTAATTTTCTCAAATAAAGAGTCCTTGGTTCTTTCAGAAAAACTACGCTAGGATAATCTCTCCACCTCAAACTTGAAAAATTTTCAATTTCTGGGTTGTTTTCAATCATTTTGGTAATTTTTTCCTCGCAACCTCAATGCTCCTTCATCAGCTCCCCAACGGCACCCCAACTTGTGGGTTTACTAAGAAATTTGAGGTCGGAAAGGGCGTTAGAGAGCGTAGAAACGTGTTTCAGCGACCATTGAGGGGGTTTTCACCTTTCTAGGATTACTGCTATTACAAGGAATCAATAAGCAACTTCACCAATCAATTCTACTACACATTTTTAACAACTGTTTCCCACTCCGCTCAAAATGCCACCTCGAGAGTCGATTCTACAACTAATTTGCACAACTTTTCCCTCTTAGTAAGCAATTTATTTTAACCTGTTAGAAATGCTGCTTTTTTCAATTTGTGATTTCGACTTTGCGGCACTACAACGATCATAACTTCCCTATTTTCTGGAATTCCGACTTTTGACTTCTTGAGTGATTTTTATGAAGATTTCCAGCATGTAGGTCCTCTCCAGACCGTCCTGTTTTGAGAAAAAGAGAGAAATAAACTCGTTTATTTCATTATTAGATGCTTAAAGCAGCACAATACATAATAAGCTACTTTTACTCGAGTATTTACACAAGGGAGTCCCGAAACCAATCAGCAATCGACTCTAAATTGCTTCAACTCTCCCCCTCAGCAAACCCGCTCAGAATGCCTTTTTTTTCGCATTTTCAACCTTAAGCCATAAAGATGGTCATAATTTCCTCATTGTTCAAGCAAATTCAAATCTGATTACACCGTTGGAAAGAGCGTTAAATTTCCCTGAAGATGAGCTCTTGCTCAGTCCAGAAAAACTTTACTCAAGGAAAGTATTTCCGCCTCAAATCTGTCAATTTTTGTGTTTTTCCCGATCATTTTTGGATATTTTTTCCGATCATTCCTTCAGGTGTCGAACGGTAACACAATTTTTAGGTTTACTATGAAATTTGAGGTCGGAAATGGTGTTTAAATTCGAAAAAACGTGTTTCCGCGACCATTGAGGGGGTTTTCGCCTTTCTAGGATTATTGCTATTACAAGGAATCAGCAACTTCAGCAATCGATTCTACTACGAATTTTCTCCCTCAGCATTTTTTTCACTTGAAAAATTTCTTTCAGTATTTCTCAACCTTGAGCCACAAAAATGGTCTGACTTCCCTCATTTTTCATGCATATTCTAATTTTCCCAAATAAAGAGTCCTTGGTCATTTCAGAAAAACTACTCTAGAATAGTCTTTCCACCTCAAACTTGAAAAAAATTTTCAATTTCTGGGTTGTTTTCAATCATTTTGGTAATTTTTTTCCTCGCAAGCTCAATGCTCCATTTCATCAGCTTCCCAACTGTAACCCATTTTTTAGGTTTACTATGAAATTTGCTTGAAATTTACTATGATATTTCACCGAAAATAGCGTTTTTTCATCTTTTTAAGGGTTATTGGTAAACTGCTATTACTAGGAATTAATCAGCAATTCAGCTGTAGATTCTACTACAAATTTATACTTTTTTGCCACTTTTTTCACTTCGAATTGTTTTTTAGTATTTTCAACCTTAACATTTTCTATGATTCTTAATTAGAAGAATATTATTGAAGACATAAGTAGCGCATTTCCCATTCTTGATTTAGTATGTTTATTTGGTTCCCAAACTAGTGTGTAATTCTGCAATCATTTCAAACCAGGTTTGATTTTATTAAGGATGATTTCGTTGGTCATGTTGATGATATAGAAATATGGGGTGGACCTAATTTACCTCTTAACTCTTAACAATGAAGAGATTCAGAAAATGTATCGAAATTGAAGTGGAGCCAATGTTTCCAAAAACTGCATAAAATTACAGCAACATGTTTCCAGAATGTTTCCAAAAACTGCATAAAATTACAGCAACATTCATTCTTAAATTCTGAGCACATTTGAATTTTCAAGTTGAAAAAAAGTTCTTAACTTTCGGAGGAAAACCCTAAAAACTCCCCCCCCCCCCACCAACGCCATAAATTTTGTTGAGAATCACATCAAGTGGCCGTCCACCGTAGCCTTCAACTCACTGATAGACCCTTCCTCATTTACGCTGTCAGAGGAATCACACTGACCGGGGAAATCGTAAAAACGAGTGGTGTTTTAAGGCTTCTAACGCTTTTGAAGGTTGAAAGAGAATAAAATAACAGGAAGAAATCAAACGTTTATTAGGCGGTTTGGTGAGGAGGACTTCAAGAGGGATGCGAGACAGAAAGGAAGTCGTAAAATTTGGAATGAACAAGACCTCCCAGCGAGATGAGGATTTTGTGGTTTCCTCCGCGAGATACTTCACACTATTAGGTGCACTTTGACGAGTAGGCTTTCATCATCAGCCGACTCACAGCAGCAAAATAGCTAACAAAGAATTTCGTCAATTTTTGTTTCAAAGCAAAACATCAATACTTTGAATAAAGACTTCAAAAATGTGAATGAATCGAAATAGTGGTTTTAATAAAAAGAACTTCACGTCATACTTATCATATCGATACCTTAAAGCAGGATCTTCAACTTTCTTCTAAACAACAATTTCTTCTAAACCTTTTATCGAGGAACAGACTCTATTACCGTTATTCCAGAGCCATACTCTTTTGAGAACAATTTTTTTTTTTAACACATTTTGTGTTAACACACATGTGTTAACACATGAATGTGTTAACAGTGAATTTGTTAACACATTGACCGAAATACCCCGTTGGGAAATTAGAATATATTGTGATCAAGACGCCACTTGGCGGCGGATTTGGGAAACTAAACCGGGGACACTCAGCCGGTAATGTGCTATTTTACCTCGGTTGTTTTTTCCCCCGAGACAGTTCGGGGTGATTCAACTGCGTTATCGGCTTTCCGTTTTCTTATAATCTCTCGTGATAAATCAACTTCCTCTGGGCTCGTCAGCAAGACTCATCAAATGAAACTATGACCCTTCTGGATGCAACTGAGATTTTTCCATATCACCGGTTTCTTTCCAGTAAATAATGGTCCTTGCGAGAAAGAGCCACAATCTGCTGGGTCGTCTGATTGAAATCCAAATTATCCGGCATCTTCCTTTATTGTCCTACCTCTATTGAAAATTAAACAGTCAAATTATTTTATATGTATACTCTCAGTACAATTGAAGGCCTTGCTCAGAAAACAAGCTGTCTGCATTTTTTAAAATTTTTAGGGAAAAGGAAAAATACGTTTCAGAAATTCCTGCTTCAAATTTAAAAAAATTCAGGTATACTATAACTAACTATGACTAAGGACAGATCGAAACCACATGATTGGATTACTCGAAGCGCCACAAACCGTTGAACGTTGAGCTCTTTTTTACAACCAATAGTTTTCCAAATGCGTATTTTCATCTCTAGTTGATTGAAAAACCTTCTCCTTTAACTTTCCAACCACATTATATGGATCCTCAGTGCCATCAGACAATAATACTTTCATTCCTTAAACATTTCATAATTTTGACATTTTCATGTCTTTCATATGGCACATAAAAAAAAAAATCGTCACGAAATTTGTTGCGACGAAATTTGCTAACGAAATTTGTTGCGACGAAAATTGTCCCAAGTCGCCACAATGATGATTATGACCATCAGAAGTGAAGTTGTTAGGTACTTTACAGTTTGATATTACCAGATCAGCTGAGTTGAAAATTGAGCTCCCAGATCAGCTGAGTCGAAAATCGAGCTCCCAGATCAGCTGAGTCGAAAATCGAGCTCCCAGATCAGCTGAGTCGAAAATCGAGCTCCCAGCTAAGCTGAGTCGAAAATCGAGCTCCCAGATCAGCTGAGTCTAAAATCGAGCTCCCAGATCAGCTGAGGCGAAAATCGAGCTCCCAGATCAGCTGAGTCGAAAATCGAGCTCCCAGATCAGCTGAGGCGAAAATCGAGCTCCCAGATCAGCTGAGGCGAAAATCGAGCTCCCAGCTTTCATACTTTTCTCATCACCGCCCATTACTCAGTGTTACCGCGACAGATGAATGTTTTTATTTAGAGTGTTACCGAATTAGTAGTTTATGTGGTTTATGGGAGGTATGTAGTTCATGTGTAGGGAGGGGAGGGGGGAGGCATGAAAATGTTTCAATGTGTTGCAGACTCGTATGCAAGCGTTTTTTAGGAACATAATACATAAATATGAGGGGTCGAATAACGAGCCAGCTGGGTAAATAGCTCATTATTCACCCCAAAACGTAGTCGAGTTGTCTAGCAATCTGCCAGATGGTTCGATTTTTATGTTTTATAACTATTATACCTCACAAATGAAACAGTATTTATTTTTCTGACCCGAAAACGGGGGTTTTCGAGCAAGGCCTTCAATTTCGAAGGGATGTCGAACCGACACGTCCGTAAATTGACTGCTAGACTGTAAGACTAATTACTCGATTCGGCCTACCTGTCAAATTCCTTTAGATTCATGTCTCCTCAAAAAAATAATAATAATAAAGAAATAAATAAAGAAGAATTATTAAAGAGGAGTTTATTTTATGTGAAAAGTAATTTTCTGGGGAATAATATCCGGGAATCTTCATTTCAAAAACAATCTAATAGTTTTGAATTTAAATGTTAAATGTTTAAAAGTTTTGAATTTTTAAAATAAATTTAAGTCAATTAAAATGATCAATTCTAACCAGGAAAAATACGCAATGCAAATATGTAATACATTTATTTTGAAAGTTTGATGTTGATTACAAATCTTCACAGTAGGGAATGAAGTGGCTCTAGTCAGGACGTGGAACCCTCTAATTTTATCATTATTATGGATTATCCTGGACTTCTAATTAGGCCTTTTTTCTCATAAGCCATAATTTTTCATCTCGAATAATCTCGTGGAAGGTTCGGATATATTCCAATCCTTTGTAGGGATTTAAGCTTAAAATAGCGTATTAACAGATTTTTTTTTAATGTATCAAAGAAACAAATAAAAAAACTATTTGATCATTATTATTCGATTTTCTGCTCATTGGACTCTTATAAGTTTCAACTCGCGAGATCTCGAAGGTTTCACAAAGGAATCCGAATTCAGATTTTCCTCTTACTAATGTAGAGGTGCCTCCATTTTTTTTTTTTTTTTTTTTTTTCCATCTTTCTACCATTTCAATGTTTTTGAGACCTAAGTCAAATGTTTGATTCATTTTGATTTTTCACCCCTTTTTTAATCGAGAAATTGATGAAAAATGAAAAATTACTACTGAAAAAGCATCACCTACAGGTGATTTCGATGGGTAGTTACAATTTTAGCATGGAACATGCTATAACCTTACGAAAAAACGTCACGCGGTAGGGTGTCGCGAAAGTTTAACGATGGGGTTTACTCCACCCATCCACCGCATCCTTACTCCTCCGCTGCTAAAGCATGTTCCATGTTTTTTGAATTTTAGCCTAAGGCAGTAAGGCGAGCTTTTTCTTGTTTCTTGCTCGATTCTAAAGGGTTTTTTTATTGAAAATAATTTACCAAAATGAGACATTATGTTGCACACAGTCTTCTCAGGTCAGCAACCTCTTGAAAGACTGCCATTAGAGTTAGGTACCTAGGTTTTACGCTATTGGTGACTATCAGCTAAGCTCTATTCCAAAACTGCTCTACTTCTGCTAATGCACAATTATGAAGGTCGGCCTGTGCAGATTCTGCACAACACTCAACAATTGACATCCATTGAAGCTTTTGGAGTAAATTGGAAAGTTGTAGTAGTTCATCGACAAATCCCGATACGAGTAGGTGTCTGGAAAATTTACGACACATTTTTCTCGGAGTTTCCTCAGAATTTTCCCATCGACGACCCCCCATCGGGGATTTTCTAGTTACTGGGTCAATAGAGCGTGGAAAAAGTGTCTCCTCCGCCATCCTCGTCACCCTATCGAAGTGGATTAACTACGCTATCGAAATGGCCCTCTGTCGTAATGCTGGCGCACTGCGGTTGAGCTGTTTTCGAGACCACGTCACACGAGTTTTCTGTGATGCAGGATCCCTGAGAGTGGTTGGTGGAAATTCCCCCAGAAAGTCTCGTCTGCGGCGGTACCGTAGATTTTAACTCTTACCTGGTACAGTGCTTCCAGAGAGTTTAGGGACACCCCTCATTTGACACTCATTCCAGTGTCCCTAAACTTTCTGCTACCTACCTTGGTAGACTATGGGAAACTAAATATTTTCGTAAAAAGAAATTCTTCAAGTTTTTATGAGAAAAGACAGTTTTTAGGCAAGCGGCAAATTTTCGCTGTTTTTTGGGACAAAACATTTTACTTACAATTTGGAAAATAATTGACATTGCACTTTTTTGTTTTTTGTTTTACTTCTGATTTAATGCACTTTTACGTGATTACAAAACTCTCTGGTATTTCTTTGACAACTTTTATGGGCTTTTGCATTCTTGATCCAAAAAGTGTGGCTATGAAGTCACTTTATCAAGGTTGTGAAAACTTAACCATGGAGTCCCTCTTATCAGTTGAAATAACGTTGTCAACTGCAGAAGATTGGTGATGATGGTGAATCTTGAAGGTGATGATGATGGCGAGAATGATGAAAGAGTTCTCGGGGTCATGACAATAGCAATGTCACTCAGCACTGCAATGACATCATTCTCGCCATCATCATCACCTTCAAGAATCACCATCCATGAAAGAAATGCCTATGTCCGGCATGGCTGCGCCCAGGACAATTAACTTGGATAAAGTAGAAGAAGAAGAACTGCAGAAGGTTATGTTCGAGTGATGAGGGACTCCATGGTGAAGTTTTCACAACCTTGATCAAGTAACTTCGTGGGCACACTTTTTGATCAAGAATGCAAAACCCTATAACCCACAAAAGTTGTCAAAGAAATACCAGAGAGTGAAAAGTTTTGTACCCTTGTAAAAATGCATTAAATCAGGAGTAAAACAGAAAAAAAAATTGCCACCAACCTAAAAATGATTTTTTTTTTTTAAATAAAAACTTGGAGAAAACATTTAGGGAGAATTCTCTTTTTCGAAAATAATTCGTTTTTCATGCTCTACGTACAAAATTGTAGGAAAAATGTTAAGGGAGAATTCTCTTTTTCGAAAATATTTCGTTTTCCATGCTCTACGTACAAAATTGTAGGAAAAATGTTAAGGCAGAATTCTCTTTTTCGAAAATATTTCGTTTTCCATGCTCTACGTACAAAAATGTAGGAAAAATGTTTATTATCGTAGGTAGCAGAAAGTTTAGGGACACTGGGATGAGTGTCAAATGAATGGTGTCCCTAAACTTTCTGGAAGCACTGTATGAGACGAATGTTTAGAAGAAACGGGTGATCATTTGACTGTACGAGGTATCTTGTCGTCGTTGTAATGATAAAGGATGTGTCAATTTAGGTAGTGATTGTGGTCAGTCGATTTAGGATGATGTGAGTTGTTGAGTAATAACTTGATGTGAATTTACGGCAAGATTTTCGGTCATTTGCTCTGTGGTACCTTGAGTAAAGAAATATAGTGCTCTTGTTGACAATGTATATTGATGAAGAAGAATGAGGTGGTTCGAACGATGGAGAGAAAAGGCGTCCATATCAGAAACATGTTGCTCGTGAGATTATAACAGCCCGTTTGTGCTTGTTCAATTCATTAGCCTGGCGTTTCCATCGTTGAATTGATCGATGGAATCCAAGCAGTTATGACGCGCCCGAGGAAGCCTGCAGGGCGGCCTATGAGGAGATTAAAGGATTAACCATTAAATCCGCTGGATTAGCAGAAAGTGAGGCACGACAGCGCTCTAATCCGTTTATGAACAGTAGGCGAAGGGATTCGAAACACCTTCCTCATCGTTAGGGTCGCGAAGATCGATAGGAAACCCGAGGGATGAATTGGAAATTGGATACGCTATCAATAGTGACTTCTCGCAACCTGGATTACGATTTTACGATCTCTGATCACAAAAAAATTGTCTATTTTGGATAAATTTACAAGCAAATGCCTTGAACTTTTGCTGCCGATGTCTTGTTACCTGAAACGCCATAACAGACTCCTTAAAACCTTGTATCAATGATCTTAGGTGAATTTCGTCCAAAAGTAAATTAAATGGCCTACATGTTGTAAAGACCAATCAATTTTCTAAGATTTTAAAATTTGATTGAATTTTAAGAAGCTAGGAAATTAAGCAGGATTTTCTGAAAGGGATGAATTGGAAATTGGCTATCAATGGTGACTTCTCACATCCTGGATTACGATTTTACGATCTCTGATCACAAAAAAATGTCTATTTTGGATAAATTTGCAAGCAATTACCTTAAAATTATGCTGCCGGCGTCTTGTTAGCTGGAATGCCATAACTGTCTGATATTGTTTGGTTGGCCTTTCTACTATGAGATAGAAAGGTTGTGGGGAGGAAATTTGGATTCGGCTTTCCTCATAGTCAGATTTAACACTCATTAAAACCTTATCAATGAATTCAAGTGGATTTCGCCCGAAATTAAATTAAAAGGCCTACATACTGCACAGACCAATCTATTTTATAAGATTTTAAAATTGATTGAATTTTAAGAAGCTAGGAAATCTTCTGGCTTACTTCAAACGGACTTCGTCTAAAGTGAGCTTAGTTATGAGTAAATTTAAAATTAATCTGAGCACGTAAAGAATAACCTGGAATATCCACTTGTTGCACATGGCAAAGACTGAACCCTGCAATGTATCTAATGAAGCGATCATTAAAGAAAAGGTCTGCAGTGAGTACCTACCTCACAAAGTGTCTGTAAAACCAAAATTGATTGAATTTTATGACTCATACTATTAACTTCTTAGCAAACTTTAACTAACTCATCTTGCAGTATAATCAGTAATAAGCTTTCAATATGCGTACTAACCTGTTAATCAAAGTCCTGATGGTGCAGTAATGGGAAAGTTCATTCGATTAATAACTCTTAGAGAGGAAAGCCGAATCCAGATTTTCTCCCCTCAACCTGCCTACTCATTATTCGTAGATATAGTTGTGAGCATAAAGTAACACCTTTCTACTCAATAAAAACACCTAATTTCTAGCTGATTGAAGTTTTTATTGAGTAGAAAGGTGTTACTTTACGCTCGCTACTATATCTACGAATAATGAGTATTTTATGTACGAAAAACGAAGGTTTTCTTCGAAAAATTCACTTTCTAGCAGTCGGAATCATTCGGAAGTATCATCATTGGATTCAGCGTAAAAAATTACATAGAAAATGATACCAAAATCGTCAAGCCATCTTGAGATCGAGGGGGGCACCATAAACCGCTTAAAACACTGGATTTTCTTGTAAAACACGTTTTTTGACATTCAAACTTCATTTACTCTTCCAATTTTAATGTTAAAAACAAAAATTGTTATACAGTTGGAATGCTGACTATTTGAGCATGTTTTTTCCGAAGAGCGCCCATCGAAGTGGGCAGGGATTTAGAGTGAAAACTTACGTCGGAAAAAGGCAAGTTTCAAAAAAAAATTTAAAGTTTGCTTTTTGGCTTGATTTTTTGAAACTATTTTATTGCTGAAAGATTTTGATTTTGCACTAGATAGCTTAGAAATTTAACGCTCTTTCTAACGGTGTAGTCAGATTTGAATTTTCAGGAGAAATTAGGTAGTTATGACCATATCAGTGCTGTAAGGTCGAAAACGCAAAAAAAAACTTTAAAGTGAAAAAAAAGGAATTTTGAGTGGGTTAAAAAAAATTGCTAAGAGACATTTTTTGTTTGAAATACCTCGTAGAATCGAACCATGAAGTTATGCCTATCTCAAGGGTAGACACCCTGTATACAGGGTGTAAGCCTAACTGGTCTGCCATACGGTACCAGTCGATTCTACAACTAATTTGCAACAAAAAATGTCCCCTAGCGATTTTTGTTTAAACCCTTCTTTTTGAGTTATTTTAACTTTAAACTTTTTTTTCGTGATTTTGACCTTATGTCATTAAATTGGTCATAACTCCTTTAATTTGCTGTGTAAATTACAATTTGAGGATACCGTTGGAAAGAGCATTAAATTTCCTATCGGATAGATGCCTTAACTTTTTTTGAGTGAAGGTTTTAGACATGAAAACGTCCTCTAAAAAGAGAATTTTACGTAATTGGAAAGCTAAGATTCCGACGCAGATTTTACTGTTCTTGCATCTTGAACAAATGTTTATCCTCATTGTTCAATTTGCGATTGAAAAAATGCAAGGTTTCCTAAATTACGTAAAATTCTCTTTTTAGAGGACGTTTTCATGTCTCAAACCTTGTCTCAAAGAAAAGTTAAAGCATCTATCCAATAGGAAATTTAATGCTCTTTCAAACGGTATCCTCAAATTGTAAATTACACAGAAAATTAAAGGAATTATGACCAATTTAATGACATAAGGTCAAAATCACGAAAAAAAAGTTTAAAGTTAAAATAACTCAAAAACGAAGGGTTTCAAAAAAAATTAGATTAGAAATTAGAATTGACTGGTACCGTATGGCAGACCAGTTAGGCTTGCACCCTGATCTGTTCAGTTACATCCTGATCTGTTCCTATACCGAACAGATCTGAATAGGTAGAAAACAATGGAAAATTGAGGAGTTCACAGAGAGGAAGCGAAAGCTGATAATGACTTCTCATCATGGAAGTGGACGATTAGCATGGAAGTAGTTAATCTTCTTCAATGAAGAAGGAACAGGCACAAGTCAATTCAACGCACTTCTAGTATGATCACCTAGAAGGTTGTCTCGTATTGATTCTACCATAATTTTCATGGATTTTTTTTCTTTTTTTTTAATATTATGCCTGATTGGTATTGGCAACATCGGCTATCCTATTTCTCGGTGCCCAATATAGTTGTGATATCCGGTAATATAGAGGAAGATCATGAGATATTCCAGTTCGCACTTGCCCCCTTCTAGGTGATTTGGGTCCATTTTCACGGAATAGCTATTATCGTTAAAATTTGGTTGTTTCCAAGTTCTTGAATCATGTATTCTAACCTACCTTAGTTCCCTTTCCTTTCACTCCACGTTCGTTAGATTGTTCGAAGTTCATGTACATCTATCTGTTCGTTCTACATCTTCTCCCCTCAACAAATATCTACAACTGCCAGGTGTATTCCTAAATTGAAATTCGAGAGAAAAGAAGACGTTCAAAGACCCCTTGAAGTACTTGAACGAGACATTCATTCTCGACTGGAAGAATTGTTTCGTTCCTTCATTCGCCAGTCATCTCAATTTGAGCTTTTGAAAACCTCTCGAGCGTAAGTCGTCTGTATTTCACTTTATGAGTGTGATATCCACTTGGAGACATCTCCTGAATTCTCGATTCACCCCTCTGCGATTTCTTGTGTTCAGTCCCACCCCAATACTTCGATGTTTCTAACTTGTTTTCAGAAGTTGCACACTTTTCTTATTCTATTGTTTAACCCATTAACGCCCGGAACTCCCCCCCCCCCCCCCCATATATTTTGAAAATGAATATGATCTCTCGACTCCAAATGAATTTTTAGAACACGGGAAAAATAATGTCAAAAGTCTCTCAGTCAAATATCATGGGTTTTGCGTTGCCATATCGCTACGCTGAGCTCCTCAAGAACTGATCCTTTTTTTTTTTTTTTTTTTTTTTCAAAACAGATTATATTAGATTGTATTGTGACTTCACCGGATCTACTAGGAACTTTCTTGGGACATTGGATGCGGAATACGTCCAATATAAAGTGATTAATTCATCAACTCATCGTCTCATTCATAATTAGTCAAAAAGACTGAAGATAGAGATAAAGTATAGTTGCCCTTATGATCACAACATGGAGTACTTGGTAGTTCTTAAACCAGGTCAATTACCTACCCAATCAATTTGAAGATCACGCATTGTGCTTTGTCCAATGAGCTATGTGCAACACCCACATGGCAGACTACTTATATTTATCGCGTATTTGGTTAAATAATCGATAATACTGATGACATCCAATCGGGCCATTCACCCAATCCAGTTGTTGATGATCTCATGGCTGGAGATAAAAAATTACAACTATGATCAGACAGATCTGGAGAAAGCCCAGGATCCAGGTCTTCTCAATAGGGTCAGGAAGGTACACAGCACCCTCCAAACAGAAAAGCCCTCTACGTTGCCATATGGCAACACTAGGCGGTAATAGGTTAAGCGGGAGGTATTCTCCTTCAAAATCGAAAGTGTTCGAAAAACGAGTTTCCAAAAAATTGGAACTCTAGTCGTTTTGCCTCTGGCACCCTTCAATTTTGCATCAAATTTTTATGAGAATTTTTCGGGGTTGAATGGATTAGGCACCTTCAATTTTATCAAATTATACAATAACAGTTTAGCGCGAATTCCTCTATGAATACATCATTTGAAGGGTTTATGCCACTTTTTAAATTTTTTTATAGATGATCCACTTTGTGTAGGACAACTGGGCTTGCTAACCAATGAAATGAAATATCCGTATTACTCTCGTCTTATTGATTTTACAACTTCCCTTTTGTTTATTCATGTTCGACAATAAATCATAGTTATTGCGATTTGAAAACAAACAGGAAGCAATCACTTCGATCCTTTCTCCAAGAGACAGGTGTTTCACCTCTCATTACGAACTGCCAACTTTCTTCGTTTTTCGAATTTCCTCGTTTGAGGTCTGTTGGAGCAATCACTGTGATGATCGTCACTCGGCGTGCTGTTTGTCAAGTTTTCTTTTTTGATGAACCTTCTCTGTGACGTTGCATTGATAAATATTTATGGCAAGTGTCTCAAGTCCTCCAACTGTATGTACCTGCCAGTTGAATCAACTGCGACAGAGCTTCAAATTCAAAAATTACAAATCTAATATACTTATAGGTAAATGTAGGTGGGTCATTTTCCCAGAAAGGGCCAATCGTTGTCCAGAGAAGATTCCGAATGCCCATTTATGATTTGGGTGTCAAAAAAAAAAAAAATTCTCCATAAACTATCAACTTTGTTCTACTTCGGGCAATCAATAAAATATGCACTTATTCACGCTAAAATATAGAAATTAAAGTTTAAACTGCTAAATGTCCAGTAATCTGCCATGTCCGGACCCATAGGTAGTCAACTTTGCTTGAACACTGTGAATCACCTGTGAAAGCAGCGGCCTGAATTTGTAGTGATTCTTTATTGCATATACCTGGACATGACAAAAATGGGTTTGCAGATTTTTTCAGAAGCAATTATAGCGAGCAGGAGGATAAAATGTGCTTGTCCGGAGGTTTCTGTCTTTAATCTGCCTTTTTTGTGTTTTCGTATTTTGGCGGCTTTTTATCGTTTCCCGCGGTTTTACTACCACTGTAAGAGGTGAGGTTAGTCGTTAGGTTATCAATGAAAGCGGCGGGAATCGTATTTCTTCTATGTGGAGGCGTGCACAGGTGGTTTCAGTTGCAAAAACGTGGTGTCACAGTCACCGTCTGTCTTTCATCTGCCCTCTGTGAAACGGTAAGAAATCGAAATCATTTTTTCTTTTTGGTCTCTAGTTCTTGTTTCTACCGAGCTGGTTCCAGCGATATGGTTACACTTCAGCAGAACAGCACCAGAATGCGGGAAAAGCTGAAAAACCTAAGTGCCACCCAGGAACTTGAGTCTTTCATCTGCCTTTTTCAAAAGACAAAAAAATACTTTTTTCAAGTTGTTAACAGTTTAATTTGAATTTTCCGTTGCGCTTTAAAAACTTTACATTTTTCGACCTCAAAACTGTATTCAGCAACCGTAAAAATCCCCTGGTACCAAGTTTTGGCTCGAAAAACCGATAAATTGAGATTACTTGGTTACTATCAGGTTGCTATCCGAAAAAACGTGTTCCACGTTGGTTTAACCCTTTTCTACACCTGCGTCCCGCCCTGGTTCAATTTTTGGAATAACTCCCAGTTCTCGCTCCTCATGGAGATGGGGTTCCGAGTATTCTCCTTTACGTGGAAACCACGCCAATAGGTTTCTTTCGATAGGTTTTCTTCTATAATTTTTAATTAATTAATTAAGCGTCCCACTGTGTGTTCTTTCGTCGAAATTCAATCAGTATGGTGTGAGGTTAATCCCTGATTTTTGGCAGAACTTGAGTCGAACTTTAAGTTTTCTGAAATCTTGGGATACCGATTGTACCTTTCCAGGAAAATTACCCAGGTGTATATTATAAATCATGAAAATAGGATCTATAATACTATAGAGTGTTATGTCGTTTCCAATATAGCCCGACCAAAAAAAAAGAAAAATTTGGAAAGCAAAAAAGGTAGGGCCCAGCCGGCCGGGCCTGGACCCAACCACCATGATGGCTCCCGGGACCGCCTCATATCACTAGGAGACAACCTTAAAGTTTATTATTCATCTCTCTTCTATATAAACTTGATTTATTAGTGTCTTTACCGGAACATTACTTTGCCTGAGGGTTCTTTGAACCAGTTTCACTTCTATCTGGGCAACTGGTCGAATCTCATTTTTGCAGCAATGGGCATCTTTGGTGAATGGCGAAGAAATTCATCTTCGAGACACCCCTATAGGAGCAAAGTCGCCAAATATGGTACCCACCTAGCGGCTCTCGGGAATGCGTTCTGCTATGAGATGATATTGTCTAGGCCACCAGCGTCAGTTGTTCACCCGAGGCAGGAGGGCGCCATTGTTCCTTCTGAGGTCGGAGCTTGGCGGTTGTGTCAAACTCATCCTTTTCTAAGAACAGCTGAGCACGCGCAGGCAGCTGATTATGGGAGTGCATTCCTCAGCCCCCCCCCCCCCCCCCCGGTTCTCTTGTCACCATTTTGCCAGACTCATATTTTTCATCGTCAACTAGTCCTAGAAAAAAATGAAGATGGAACATTGTGTACCCCGTTATTACCTTGAGAGCTGTAAGATCCCATTTCTGGAATACGTTAACGAATTTGATGCCTCAGTCTAACATAATGCTTATCCATGTATTCATAGTCTGATAGCCTCTAATATGGCATGGCTCTTAATGTGGCCACATGGGATTTTTCTTAACAGAAAACAAGCGCATTCGGGAATCGGTTCAATCGTATCTTAGTTTTCTTAGCCTGCAATACGGAGGCCAGTTCGCCCTGTTTGTTGCGATAATTTCTGAGTTTTGTGGATTTCAATGACTATAGGCTGTCTTGGCTGAGTCATACTAATGCTCTATCTTCGAAGCTTCCATCTTGTAATTTTCTGGTTCGCAGAATGGCCTTCGTGTCCCCTGAGGTATTACTCATGGTCTATCACTCGTGTTTTGCAAGCCGCCTCTCATTTAGCGTGGTCTTATGGTGGTTTTATTCAACAAAAGAAGGCTGTGCGTACTATGCTAAACTAGGATGGAATTATAGCTGTTGTGGACATTTTAAGGCACTTGGGATCCTGTCCATTCTGTATTCATTCTGAAATGCCTGCTGGTCAAGTCCAACTTGAACGATATTTCATCTGGCCTATCGAAACACGACCATTTCACGATGTCATGAAACAACCTCCCCCCACAGGCAAGGCTGAAGTCGGCCAAAGTCTCGAACGCTTTTCAGATATGTTGTCGATTGTACAGTCACCTCAATAAAACCACAAGAGACCTGCATTTTAAAAACTTCAAGAGAGTGTTGCAGCGTGAGCTTATTGAACATGCACTTTACCACAAAAATGACTTCATTACTATGAATCTTTCTCTTCTTATATTATGTAGATTGACATTGATAATGTTTCAACTGCTATTTGTACAAAATATTATTAGGTATTATTTTTCTCACCCGTAATTGTTTCGTTCATTCCATGACATTTACATGGTCTAGTAAGCCCTTCTTCTAACAAAAACCCTTTTGATTTGTAGCAGTTTTCATCATCTTCATTATCATCATCATCATCATTAACCAAGTTGGCCAACTTCCAGTTAACCTACCTCATGGAGATGCTCTACGGTTGTGTTTACTGATTTTTTAATTTGGATTTTCTGGTACAAAAGGTAGGTACTAGATTGTTGAAGTTCAGCAGTTTGTGTTGATATTTTTTGGAAACTGTACCTACACTAGATACACCATAATAGGAAAAGCTATATGCCATATTAAGCCGCCGTATATCAAAAGGCAAGTCGTAGGAAGTTTTCCAAATGATAATTTCATTCAGGGGTCAAGAACTAATTGTCGTTTTTTACTCCACTGGGTTTGGTGTCTCCTTCCTTGGGCTCTCATTCTGATGAGTAGTTCTCCTAATCACTTGTTTCCTACTTAAGAGGATCCTCATTGTTCTTGAAACTACTTGGAATAATGATGGTCCCTAGAAAAACTTGTTCTTGTGCAGTTAGTTCCGGTCGCCTGCACTTTCAATATTGATTTTTTTTTTCACCAAGTGCAGCGAGCCATTGTTGCTAGAGGGGGATTTCTGAGGGGGACAGAACTATGCAGGGGTTGAACTGCACTTGAAACTAGGCACCCCCAGTATTTCATACCTATGTACATTTTTGCTTCTACTACTCAACAAAGGCAAGGAAAAATCGAAAGAAAACCCAACTTGAACCAAAACATTGATCCTATATTATGTAAGACTTATCGAACATCATAAAGAGGGCTCTCAGTTTTATCAAGGAACGGGGAAGTAGTCCTGAGATGAAATATTTTCTCTTGAAATACAGAAACCGCATAATGATAGTGGTTTCATTGATTTCTCAGTCTTATTATTCAAAGTTGATGGGAGATGTAGTCAAAACGTACGCGTTACAATGCTTGACGATTCGTAGACTCACTTTGTTTGCGTAATAGAGAAAGCAACGAAACGCGTCTCCTAGGAAGCAACCCGCAATCCTTTCGAATAACCAGGCCATATCAAGATCGTCAAAAGGAGTGCGCTTCAATATGGGCAGGCCCGATACTTGACAATGCTTCTTAGTGATGTGTTGAGACGCTTTGTATTCTCGACCTGTTCTTTCAAAGAATACGCACATGGCGCCCAAATACGGACACGCGTGTTGACTGCCTTGAGCGTCTTGGATTCATTTGCATTTCCGGTCGTATGGACATGGAGGAATTCGAGGGAATGATGCATGAAGAAACAGTACTTGCTTTGTCGTCAAAGACAACTTAACACTCTCCTTCGTGGTTTTGCATTTTATTCATCAAAACTCACCTCATCTTTTATTCGGTATTTGGCAGTTTCAGTTTTCAGTGCCTCGGTTTTCTTGAATTACACCGCCATTAGCTGGCAGATTTCCTGTTGTGGATGTTGAAGAACTAAATATACTCTAATACTGCTGGGAATCCTCATTTTCTTCATCTAGTTTCTTGGTCAGATTGAAAATACTGTGCTGATTTTTTCTTGGGTGATGACTTGTCCTAGTCTAGAGAACTGCTCTGACAACAGTAACCTCTGCTCCTCTGGCTCAAACCTCGGCTCTTGATGGTTGCAATTCGGGACGGTTTCTGAGTGACACTTCCAAATTAAAATTACAATTTAATGAGGTACCTAATTCGATTTCGTCCCATTTAAAATACTCTTCTTGTGACACAATGCACTTCTGCTATCGCCGGTTCCACTGTTTGAAGGTTCCTTGAAAGTCCTCAGGTTGAAGATTTCTCAGCTGCCTCGTCGTTGCTACTTGACTTCAACTTCCCCCAAATGCCGCCCCCGAAACACTAATTAGGTTTTTGGGGATGAAAAGAATTCACTTGGTGCCATATCCGGTGAATAAGGGGGGTATTCAGTATCTGTGATCGAATTGGCAGTCAAAAACTCAAGCACAACGAGAAGCCAAATACGGTCGAACTCGGGCCACCCGAGCTTTGAGCTGTTAACTGAATGGCCTGGAGGGACAAATTCCTATTGGACAATGCCCATCGACAAAAACTATCACCATTGTCTTGAAATTTGGCCGGGATTTTCTCTATTTTTTGTCCTAGGTTCCCCAGTCTTCCATTTCTTTGCTTTGGGATTCCAGTTCAACATCAAATTCGTAGAACTAAAACTTATCTGTAATGATGACTCGGTTGAAAAAGTCACCACCTTCTTCAGGTTCCTACCGGAAGTGGAGGTGGAGACTATGAATCAGCAACGACGAGGCAGCTGAGAAGCCTTCAATCTGAGGATTTCAAGGAGCCTTCCAGCAGTGGAATGGCAGAATTTCATTGTGTCCAGTGTTGCCAACATGCGGTCACCAAAACCCCCTGAGCCAACCTCTAAAAAAACCCAATCCCCTCAAAAAAGAAAAACCCTGAAAGTTGAGGATAAAATAAAATTATCAATGAATACATTACAATAATTGTATTTTCAATATGTGGTTTTAGGCCATGCAGTTTTAAAAGAACACTAAAAACATTTGAAAAAAGAATAAACTAAGTAGTTTCTTCAGTATAGGCAGGGTACCTAGGGTACATTTTTTGTACAAAATATCAATCAGTGAGGTCGCATTCGACCCCCATCTCCAAAACCTCCTCAATTTCTTCAAAACTTCAGGTTCGCTAATAGTAACGATTACGAACTGACGAATAAACTTCAAATTATTATTAAAGTGTGTGCTTGCGAAAGATCATAGAAGAGCAGAGACTAACATGGATCTAGTAATTAGGTCCATGGAGATAAACGATAAACGGGCAAGCTTGACTGACAACAACTGATAAGACTCAACGAAGGTGGTGGCAGTGACTCCAAAAATTATAGTCCCATTGAGCCGCCACTAGCGCTACTATTACCTACTTACGCTACTAGTACCTATGATGACGAAAGGGTCCTTGGCTGGAGGGCTCTCTAGGCAGTCAAGTTTGTACTACTAGTACCTTCGAGGTGTTTGGAAGCTCAGTGATATTGTGGCGAGACTTTATTCAGTTCCACAGTGGGAGTAACCGAATATTGTTTCCAATCTATGTGAATCATAATCGTGTCAAACAGTTCAATTAATTTACCCAGTTATCTTCATTCAATCAGTTAAATTCCTCAATAGACTATTCTCAAGTATACCTCACCAATTTTTAATCCAGTACATACTATCGACTATTAAATTCAGTGTTCTCCATCCGTTTGTTCTTCATATTTCTATGGAATCCGACTTTGAAGAAGGTGAAATATCCTCGGATATGCATCCTGACGACAATAACGCCTATTTTACGATATATATTACCTGCTGCTGTTTACATTTCTGATTCATTTTTATTCCCCCCAACTCGGCGGTAAAACTCCCCAAAAGATGTCCTCCCCAAATTCCCCCTGCCAAGAAAAAAACCCAAATTTGGGGGGAGGGGAAACCCCAACTTGGCAACACTGATTATGCCACTGAGAGAGACAACAAAATCGAATTACACAATTGATTGTAAAATGAAATTTTTATCTCATTTTGGTTTATTATTTTCAATATTGATCCTTTGGAATCGACCAAGAAAAAAAAATTTTAACACCCCCTCAAAATTTGATGGTTTACGTTTCAAGGTACGTAGAATCCAAAAATCGAATAAAAATTTGGCCGTCCGTACGCGGCACTTTTGCCACTTAGCATTGACCGATTTTGATGAAATTTGGTATGTAGGCCTACATACTGGAGCCTGCTCCATTTGGGGTCTAGTTGTGCCCCGAAGCTTTTGTTTGATGTAAGTCACTTCTAAGGGTTCCAAAATCAATTTTGAAATTTTGAAAACGCCCTAACTCAAAAAATTTCGATATAAAGGTGTTGTTTTTCCTTCAATTTAAGATTCTTTAGAATTTTTAGAATTTTTTGAGACCACGCGGAGCTCTGTAGGACTAACCGTTCGCTCCCTACGAAAATTTAAGGGTTTATATGGAAATATATACATATAAATCAAAACACGAGTGTGAATCGCAAAAGAGGCCTAATCTCCGTTCAAATTAGAGCTGACCGAAATGCGATCGATAGTTGGTGATTTTGATTTTTTTTTTTTTTTTTTTTTTTTTTCTTCTCTTCATATTGGATGGTTGGTGATTTTGTAGACGAGTGATCTATATAGAAAAATAATAAACCATTGTGTAATAATTTGCAGCGTTTTTCTATTCTGAATCCCCGTATTTCCGTATTTAATTTCTTAATTGTATAAAAATAACGAGGAACCCATTAATAGAATATCGTGGAAAAAATTGAATAAAAATTTCTTGAGGAGTTGATAGTTTTACTACAATTAACTTCATTTACACGTATTTTTCTCTACTTCTTACACAATATTAATAATCTTGTTTTGTTTGGTTTCAGGTAAGCTAATAGTTGCAGTCCATCACAATTCAACTACCAATTCCGCCCAGTTGTGGTATGTAATTATTGTGCTGTATCAATACCTGGCTTCAAATATGTTACAAAGTGGAGACTTGCCGACTACTGGATCCGAAATAGAACGGTATTTTGAACCTCAAGATTAGGACTGTGACAAGTCGAAAAGTCGGCTCAGAGTTTTATGGGACCAATTTGATTTTTTTTGATTTTTGGTTTTTTTAATTATAATTTTTTTTTTTTTGATTTTTTCTTATTGGATGGTTGGTGATTTTGTAGACGAGTGATCTATATAGAAAAATAATAAACCATTGTGTAATTATTTGCAGCGTTTTATACGAATTTTCCGTACAGACCTCGTAGAGGAGGCATAATTTCTTCGAGAGTCTCACTCGTCGGTGGCTAGTCCTGCTTTTCAATAACCCAATTTCTGCGAAGCAGGTCACCCACGCCAACAAAGGGTCCCAAACGTGCACCTGCAACTCCCTCGCAGGTTCTCTCCGCTCTCGAAATCTTAAGAAAAATTCCTCCTCAACCAACCTGCTCTCAAATCCCCTTACCTGTTCCGTTGCTACAAACCATAATTCCACCCTCGGGCCCATCCTTCCACGCAGAAGAAACGCTTTTCTAAACGCGTTTCCCACGTGACGTCACTCCCATTAATTGCTCCCCCACCCGCCAGACTCCGCTCCCGTCTATAAACGGCTCTTAGAAAAAACCACATTGACGTGACTCTTAAATATAACTCAGGATGCATTTTCTCTCGAAAAATATTTTTTTTGTAAGGAGGTTTTTTTTCACCCTGTAACCCGAGTTTGAGATCTTGAACCTTCCGAATAATACCACTCAACATGCAAACGCAACCTTCTCCTAGCCTGCACCACTAAAAACTACCTACTCGTCCGTAAAAAAACCTATAATTTATCCCTCCGAGTAGCTTTTGGTTCGACTCAGCCCTTTCCTCGCGACCTGCGTGTTTTGCCCTTATAAGCTTCTTTTCTGAAAGCCTTTCTCGGCTATGGTGTCAGAAAAGCGTTGGAGTTGATATATCGGCCGTGGTTGTTGGTTGGAAGAGGGATTTGATAGAAACCGTTTCCTGCGGATTCAGCAGTTCTACGCTGAGTTCTGTGGTTCGATGACAAAAGGCCATAAGTCTCACAGTTTAAGAGTAATATTCGAGGTTTTAAATTTTTTGGAGTTACCTTCATGATTCACTTGTGGCAAAGACTGACAGCCGATCAACGGTTCAATGCTACCATAATATTAGTTTCACCTCCATTTATCACGTTTTTCCAGGGAGTAACCTGACTTACCTTTTTATTAACGACCTTCAAATTTATTTAAGGGTAAAAAGAAATTTTTTTGAAAAAAAATCGATTTAAAAAAAAATATTTTTATTAATCTACACAATGTATTGAATCGATTGCTCCAAGAATTATTTAAAAAGGGCATTGGGAAGTAGGCTAAAAATACGTTCAAAGTCTGGTATCTCAATGTATAACAGCTACCTAAAGTAGGTACGGAATAGGGAGAGCCACTATCGAAAAACTAGCGATAGTATCGACCTATCGACAGTGCTGAACTACCATCCCTACACTATAGTGTTACAGAAAACATCTCAGGAACTCCACAGCTGTCCCAAGGTGTCACTCGAATAACCATCATTAAATTGCAATTTTAAATTTAATGGATAACCGAATTTTTTCTGGGCTATTGGAAGTATCAAATCAGAGTTATGGTCAAATTTTCCGAAGAAATCGATGAAAAAATTTTCAAGTGTCATCGTTTGATTTCTCATAGCTTACAAAAATAGTTCCAAAAATTTAGCTCTGTCCATTGATTTTTAAATTGCAATTTTAATTCAGTTAATCTGGTGCCACCTTTGGACAGCTCTGGAATTCCTAAGATGTTTTCGGCGTCACTAAGGACACCATGGTCGAATTAGAGTTAAATTTGGTGTCTAGTTGTGCCGCGACGCTTTTGGATATCCCTTTTCTTTTCCATCTCAAATCAGGCTGAATTTGCAAATTTGTTGAAAGTTTTTAAAAAACCTTCAACTAAGGATTATAAAAGTGAAACTCCTAAGAGAAATAGTCTATCTTATAACGCACCGTAGTGGAATCCATTCTTATTACCTATGAATGGAGATAAACAAACCTATGTGTGAAGCTAATGGAAATATTCATTCTTATGAAGCACCGTAGTGAAATGAACAAACCTATACTCAAAGCAAAAATGAATAGGAAATTAATGTAAAACAAGAACCCTGAAAAACAAGAGGACTGGCATTTATTCCTCTCTGTCTTTCTTCTCAACCCCAAAAATTGACCAATAATGGTAGGAATAGTTTTTTTCATCAATTTAAAATAGTATTGACTTTTTAAAATTGGACAAACCGCTCGCTACTATGAGAGTTTGAGGCTTGGACCTACAATAAATCACGAACACCAGTGTGAATCGCAAAAGACTGTCGTGCTTCCTCAGCAATCAATAACCAAATTTCGTAATGAATATGAGGGCACCCACAAATCCCAGAATCCGATGTGTCGCTGGTAGGTACTTTCAGTCGAAAATAAATAAACTCGATAGAGAACCTTGAGCGTAAACATGGTTTGTAGGAAATGATGATGAAAAAACAGTGTTCTTTGTAGGCTAGTAATCTGAACAGAAAAATAATCATCAGGAGCGATTTCCGAAGACTGTACAGTATTCGAGTCATCTTAAAGTATTTCTCTCCAAAAGCGCATTGCTTGAGGATATCAAGAAAATGACGATGAGATTCTGCGACCTTCTTTCCCAATCATCATCCAACAGCCAAGAATTGATTATGAATTATCAAATAATAAAAAATATATTCTGGAAGATCCAACCAGGATTTTCAGGGTAAATTACAAACCATTTCAAATGTTATCCGACAATATTATCTGACATCCCAGCCAGCAAAAACTGGCTCCAGGCTCCACCCAGCCTTTCTTCTCACTCAACTTATTCCCTGAAATAACACCCGATTCTGATAATAACGCCCCCGAGTAACCCACTCGAGACCAAAAAACCGAGAAAGCCAAGTGCACCGAAGTGCCGAAAGAAAAAGGAAACAATGAAAACATCAACAAGTCCTCCGCTTCCTCGTCTTTCTTCTCTAAGCCATATTGTGCAGGAGTCTGCGAGTATGTCCTTATAGGGTAGCGTGGAGGCAGCTGGGCCACACCCTTTCCAGCTAGGGGTTGTTTCCCTGCTAGGGGTTGTTTCATCCCCTAACGGAAGGGGAAACTTTGCAGGGGTGGCGGTCGACGGCTTCAAGTGCATTTCCCCCGACAGAACGCTTCGGGTAGAAAGTTCTATTTCCCCAACGGAGGGTTCTATTTATAAAATCTCTTCAAATTTCTATTTATAAAAGACGAATGATCCGAGTAATTCATTGGAGACATCCTGGGGGATATTACTCTCGATTTGAAGCGGATCTACTCGTCCAGGAATAAATCTGATATAGCACCAAGAAATTATTCCAATAACACTCTTCGTTGTTATTGAACTTACCTTGTTTTCTTCAGAATCGTTTCAAGTAGTCCCCATCAAAACAACACATCTTATCTGTGAGGATTTCCTTTCTGATTGGACTCGACTGATAATTTCCACGTCACTATACAACAATCGTCCATGAAACCTCATCAAGTAAGAAATATTCACTGATGAACTACACATTTAAGCCAAGTAAGACGAATTTTGGAGCAGGCAATTGAAATGCATGTGTTTTTGAAGAGAAAATGAGCAAACTTTGACCCATATCTGAATGTATATTCGTCAGAATTGACTTGCTGCATACATTCACTCACTCAAGAATCTAACATGTACTCTGGGGCAGTAGTGGATTTGAGGATCTTTTCGAGTGGATCTAACTGAGACATGTAGAAACGAAATTCCTTCCACCTAAAAACCATTCAAAATCATAACTCTGTGATGAGATGGCAAAATTATGTATTTCAAAACCCAGTTTTTTGCAGTTTAGAGGTTCTTTTAGTAGTATTAATTTATAAGCTGGCAAAGAATCATAACTGAGACAAATAGAAGTCAGCCAAGTGGGTGTGGCACATAGCTTTCTCGTATCCGTATCTCGGTTGTATCGAAGATCCGACGCATAGTAGCTCATCTAAAAACATGAATCTCTACCTTCCACTACCATCTACGACAACCCATACAATCTCTGAAAACATCATCAAAATCGGGTGGAAAATGTTGAAATTGAGGCATTTATAAGGTTTTTACGTTTGCACATGCGCAGAGGGTACTGTCGATCCGGGAGTGATGATTTTCATAGGGGACCATCTACACCCCAATCAGCACAATCTCTCAAAATTTCATTGAATTCGCACAATAACTTAAAATAGTTTTGCCCTCAAATAACTTTGAATCATTTTAGATTGTTCCGGAAGGCCTAACACGAGTAGAAATTTTGATTTTGAAGAACATTTCGTCGGTGAAGCGGCAACATGCTACATCTCAATTTTCCCAAGTTTTCAGGAGACACAAAAAACTGTCTAAATTCAACACTACTTCCTCGAAACAAAAACTTTTGACAATTTCATCAACAATTAGACCTATTTCATCAATTCTGACTGATTTTACCTTATATCTTATATAGGTACATATATACATGTCCGATGGAGAATTCAATGTAATTGAATTGAATTGTCTATTACTTGCAGGATTCTGTATATTCATAAGATTTCACAAAAATTTCAAACAAAAAACGAATTTGTTTAAAATGTATAAAAATAATTTCCAGTTTAGCATTGCTTCACATATTGCCAGAAGAGAGACAGGGAGAGAGTTGGAAGGTGTCTTTGCACAAGTGGTGAATGTCTAATTTCTCGAAATGAGGTACTCACAACATACAGCGGGTAATAAGATACTGACACGAGCCTCAACTTCGAGAATACCGGTGAATTGAGGAGTTCTTTTACATGGAATTCCCGGAGTTGAGGCTGCATCGCTCGTCTCAGTATTTTCACAGTTCTCCAAATGTTGAGATGTTCAAATACAAAAAAGTAAAAATATACGACGGTCATGAACTATTGATATTTCGATAGTAACTATCGACTATCGCCCATCCCTAGGCACCATGGAGTTAATCGAAATCGGTCCATGGTAAATAAGAAAAAAGTGAACGGACGGATTTTTTTTTTAATTCGATTTTTGGATTCTCTATAGGTAACTTGGAACGTAAACCACCAAATTTGATAGGGGAGAGGGAGGGGAATAGCTTTTTTGCTCGATTCCAAAGAATGATTCATTATTGAAAATGATAAATCACAAATTCGATGTTTTTATGATTCCGATCTTCCCATAATTTGTAGAGCTGACAAAATGCAACCGGAATTACGGACACGTTATCGCCCACATCTCTTCATTGTGTGTGGATTCACAGGCTCGAAAATCCCCCCGGGGAGCTGAGCAAAAGGGGCTTATAGTGACGTTGAATTGTTAAAAAGTAGCCTTCAAAGGAGACCAGTGACCTTCTTGGAGGCCTTTTGCAGTGGTCTCTTTGTCTGGGATTGCCCCCCCCCCCCCCCCATTCAACGCCTTTCTTGAGGGTCGCTCTTTGGCCCTTTTCGTGGGGACCCAGCATTCCCTATCTGGCCAAGCTGTGATAATGGTGGGGAATGAACTTCTCTTTAGTGGCTATTAAAAGAGTTTTTGCTATGCTTTGAACAAGAGGCTCGGGAGAAACCGAAATTTTTACTTCAGATCGTTCAAGAGGAGAATATTTAGATAATTTATTTATTCAAAAAGTTTTACTGCTGAGCATTTTTCATTTTTCTTTTAACAACCTGCACCTAACTCTACAAACGTGTTTTGATTTCTACCACAATAAACGTCTCCTGTTACAAATAAGTTTTCCGTCCTCTAAATAACAAATAAATGAATCATTCCTACGTCAATCAGTAAGCTTCGTCATATTATTCATCTTGACGTGTGAGTTATGATAATAGCTGACAAATCATTGATTCCTCGAACGCGGTCTATCTTGGGGAACGAACGACGTTACGATGTTGGTCACAGTTGCCTCAAGGTTCGGGTTTTGTTTTTCATGTATATTAGATATGCTACATGACGGTCTCATCGAATCAAATTGAAGAGGAGCAGATGAAATCACCATCATGGTACCAACAAAACTTGTACTTCAATTTAATAGTGAAGAAATTTTTCAATTCAGAGACTGAATTGTGTCTTCATAATTTTTATTTTAGATAGAGAGAGAGAAAACACTTTATTGAACATTGTGGAAATGATGAGACAATAATTGTCTCATAAAGACACAATTATTGTGTCTTTATACATTTTTTTTAGAGAGAGAAAAACACTATGAACTTTGTGGAAATAATGAGACAATTGTGAAGAATCTCTTTATACTTATTTTTTTTAGAGAGAGAAAAAAACACTTTATTGAACATTGTGGAAATAATGAGACAATTGTGAAGAATCTCTTTATACTTTTTTTTAAGAGAGAAAAACACTTTATTGAACTTTGTGGAAATAATGAGACAATTGTGAAGAATCACTTTATACATTTTTTTTTTAGAGAGAGAAAAACCTTTATTGAACATTGTGGAAATAATGAGACAATTGTGAAGAATCTCTTTATAAAATTATGTTATCAAAACATTTGGATGAACACTCTAAAATTACTAAAATGGTCACAAAATGGGAACCAATGGTTTCAAAAGGAACTACTGTTTCTCATTGAAGTCTTCAATCGAATTCTAAAATAAAAAAAGGAACTAAAAAAGTCGACTACAAAGTCACTTCGAATAGATCCCCTCCACTTTTTTGGGGGGTTCAATCTCCCTCTTGATTTGACTTTAGTTGTCCCCAAAGTGCATCCAGCAGGACTGGCCCCAACCAGAATTTTCCTTTATACGTCATAAACGTCACACAAATGCTTCGTTATCTCTAGTATTCATCTGTGTAATTGCAGTTAACCCATTTCCGGCCACTGATGCGTTTTCGCATCGATTTTTTTTTCTTTTTTTTAAATATTGAAAATGGTGGACAATTTTCGTAGAAGAATTTTTTCTCGTTCATGCTGTTTCTAAACTTGTCAAAAAAATTCTTCGACGTTCGGGAGCTCGATGCGATTTTGGAAATTTTTTATTGAAAAGGCCTTTAAGCCGAAAGCTTGATTATGGTGCTCATATTCGATCCTGGGTGATTGAGCGTTCTGGGCCACGAGTCGAAACGGATCCATAAGATAGATTTTTACATTTTACCAACAACAATGAATTAATAATCAAATTAATCGACTTAACCAAAATCACATCTATTTGGAAGACTGAGGCCTCTTCAATCCCATTAAAATGTAAAATTCATACAATTTGGAGTATTTTCGCTCTCAATTGGTGACCAAATTATGCCTTATTTCGGCCGCCATCCTGCAAAACAGTTAATCCTCCTCCTCTCAATACTCTGATATTTTCACCCTTGGCTTGAAATGGGTTAACATTTAAAATTTTTTTTGGTGGAAACAATTAATTACTATTGAATAATTAGACTGTAGAACCGTAGGTCGACCGTCCATAGTTTTTATTAAAGATAGTGTCGATTTTTGAAGAATCGATACTTTTTTGCCAGCCCTAATTGCAAGCCAACAATCCCTGCAGGTACAGCTCAGTCAATATATTTACGGAAGTGGCCCACTCTGCGATTGAACTCGGAAATTCTTTCTTCTCTGGTCTCGCGACCGTACGCTATTCTGTCCTACAGCCGTAGATCACCATTAGTGGTGTCTCCAACGAGTTGAAAACATCGTTCCTCGTTTTTCTTCGCTTGTTCCTACATCCCCACATCTTTTTTCACGATGCACGGAATGAAAGTAACATTCTACAATCCCCTCGTTTGAGAATCGTCCCCAACTTTTTGGCCCTTCGCCCAGTAGTCTCTGCTCTACCTCTCTCTCATAAATCATTTTTCAGCGTTATAGTCTCGCTTCATTCTCTCCACGGTGTTTTTGTTCGGAGGAATTTATTTTTCTCCTGGGACCTCCCTCATCGACGGTTTGTTCCAAAACTATAATACGTGTGTTGCTTTTACTTGGCTCCATTTTTCATTTCCGCAACAAGTCCGAATGGGCGACCTCCGTTCCTCGGTTGGCCCTAAATTGCCAAATAAATCAGAGCGGGACGTTTTCATGAATAGACACAACGGCCTTCCTGTAAATGGTCGTAGTTATACGGCTAAGTAAATGGGATTTACCTAAGCATTCATCATCCTTATCTAAACCCGTAAAGGGTGCAAATTCCCAATTTTGAATTTTTGGAACATTTTGGTTCAGTATTTTCAAAAATGAACCTTTGGAATCCCAAGTGCCGCCGGATGCTGTCTAGTTACCTACGGCGTAAATTATTAAAACATGGAACATGTTTTAGCCAAATTTAGTGCAGAACCTTTAGTCGTAGCTAGGTATAATACAAAAGTGATATTATCCCTAGCAACATATCTAAAATGCATTGAAAAGGTCGACGCTTCGCTCCTCGAAAACAGGAGTGTTGAAAAGGCGCGTGACACTTCCGCCTCCCTCTCCAGCGTAACGTTTTTCGGATAGTTACCTATGGCTAAAACATGTTCCATGTTAAAAAACCCTCTGTCAAGTCGGTGTGGCACCTAGCTTCGTAGTATCCATAACCCGATTGTATGGACGATCCAATGCTTTGTAATCTCAAAACATTTATTAAGTAGAACAATCCACTACCCACATAGGGGACCATCTTCACGGCATCCTACACAATCCTGAAAATGTCATCAAAATCAGGTGCTAAATGTAGAAGTTATGGCTGTAATAAGGTAATGGGGTATTTCAGTCAATTTTTAAAATTTTTTTTCAAAAGTGCATGGGTCAGGAACTTGTCTCCAGTACTCTGTGGGTCAGGAATAACGGTAATAGGGTCTGTTCGTAGAGAAAATGTTTAGAAGAAATGTTTAGTGTGTTTGCGTTCATGGAGGCTCGCTTTTTTTCAAACGTGTGATTTCTTTATTTAACTTTTCTACCACATGTTGTAGTATCAATGATGGAGTATAGAGGTTTCAATGGTGCTGAATCCAAATTTGGGGTCAAAAACCTGAATTTCCGTCCCTCCGAAATACCCCATTGTAAATGTTAAATGTAAAGGGTAAATGGTTCAGGAAGGCCTAAAACGTAATGCGCGAGTGGAAATTTCGGAGAATTTTTTTCTAACCTTGTTGAGTGGAAACCAAGCTTGCTCCAACTGGGTTGATTTGGAAGCTTCATCTATTGTTTTTCGACCTTTGTCCATCCCTTGATGCACTACGTGGAGCGCCTCTTCGTGGAAGCCAAGGAAGGGACGTTGCAGGAAATGCCGGCTGCCTGCTCCACGTCCCTTCTGTGTACATTGGACCATTTGTTGACCCGTGGAGAAGGTGAAGAAACGTGTAAGAGACAAAGGTCAGCGCTCTTAGACCATTCTGTGTGAATGTGGCTCCACTACGGCGTTTCTCAGGCAGTCTGGTTTGTGATCTTCTGATTCACCTACTGAGCAGTCCCGATTCGGCCCCTTCCGACCTCCACCTTTTCACTAGAATGAAGGAACAGCTAGCCGGAAAACATTTTGGGATTGACTAGGGAGTTTAGGAAGCTGTGAATAATGGACCAACGTCACATTTCCATGCAGAGGAGTTTTTCAAAGCACCTCACAACTTCATCAGGTGCTTTGAGGTGTCTGGCAATTTCATAGAAAAATAATAGTAATTCTTCTGCACAATCCTGCGAATTTCATGATTTTGTACAACAATATGATTTCTTAAAAATAATTATTTTATAGATTCCTCTCGTACATTGAAACCCCTTTCTTCGCCCAGTGACACCCAGTGAGAATAGAAGAACTTACTTCTATACTTACTTATCTCACTAAGAACTTACTTTTAAGTTACTTCTATATTCAGTGGTGACGCCCTGTAATGTGACAGAATCCCGAATTATTTTTGGCTCGATTGACATGTTTGCTTTTGACTAAAAAGAAGGTCGAGAACTGTTCAGACCTCGAATTTTCTAACATCGTTTAACCCTCGACGGACAGATGGGCGGCGCGGAGTTGGCCAAGCCATTCTTGTTTTCCTGGTAAATCGAGGGTAATGTCTGTCCCCCTCCTCTATCCTTCCAAAATCCCTCCTGATCGGAAAATGTTAAGTCAGCGTCATTAAAAATGAAAAAGTATATAATTCCTGTATTGACAAGTTTGAGAATAGAGAATAATCCCAGCTATCCACTCTTCATTTTACCATATTTTGTCATAAAGAGTCGAATGAAACTACTCAGAGCAATCCTACTTGAAGCAGCAGTGGTGTCCTTTGAAATGTTCATAATACATGAAACGTGAGGCAGACTTCTGGGTAAGCATCTATTTGGGTAATTGAGTAAGCAGACCCAAATATTCAGACTTTCCTAGAAAGGAGTTGGGAGGGGTGAAAAATGGGTTTTTGGATCAGAATAGAATGATGATAAGAACAAAAAGCTGTTGGTAGTGTGACGCAAAAGTTATCTGTCCTTAGATGGTCAATTTAGGAAAAATGGTTGTCTTTTATCACTCGTTAGAGTGTTCCCAGACGCTCATGGCTCCCTACGTCATCATTATCTGGAAATTTTCGGAAAATGTATTTGTTCTCTTTCATCCAGACGCTCCTCATATATTGAAGTGAAATGCCAGTGATTTTATGAAGAGTGGGAAGTCTTGAGGATCCAAGGGTCGCTTTATAGACAATTTACTTTCTAAATATAAAATCCTTTTATGTAGGTAACATTATTCTTATAATGAATGAAGTGATATTGAGCTTATTTGGAAGGAACCTAATATTGGTTTTAAATAACGTTTTGCTTTCCTGAAACGAACCCGATGTTTAGAGTGGGTATCGCTTGATACTTTCTGCAATGTTGAGTTTCTTTGTGGTCTCCCTCTTTAGGGCCACCAATCTCTTTGGCCCTTTTTGTAGTCCGTCCCTTTAAATAGTCGAAATGGCGATGGGGGGTGATATAACTGGAAGGAACAGGAAAGGAGGTGAAACGAGGGGTTCAAATGTGCCTCTCCAACCCAAAAGGGCGATAAAAGGGTCGCGCCTCCGGCATCCTCTTGTAATCACACATTCCATTCGACTTCTATAGCCGTTTGCCTTGTTCTGCCTACTTCCATAGCAGTTGCGGTTCGCTGTTTAGTACCTTCACAACACAAAACGACTCTCACAGCAGTGAAAGGGCTAATTGTTCCTTCCCCGCTCCCGATTGTCGTGTCACTTCCCCCTAATTTCAACTTCCTTCGCCTTACGAGTCGGTTCCCCTGAAATATCTATCATTAATTTCCTCTCAATTATTCATTTGAAACTGTTTTATCATCGAACGAGTTTTTCAACCTGAATTAAATTAACAGGTAGATATGTGAAAGTAATTAATTACCTTCCTTATGTTTTCATTGCCTTTGATTTGATTCTTTCTATCAAAGTTATGAATATATTGAGTGGTAGTAAGTATGTGTACAAGACTTCCTCAACATGGGATTGTTTTCTACGGAATTAATAATCTATCAGTAGAATCTATTCAAAACTTTTCTGTTTGAATTATGTCTTATGTGATAAAGAGCTATTTTGGGACATCTATGTGCCAGTTCTAAGTCATCTTTAGTCAAGAAAAATAGGGAGTGCCGTGTAGATAAGGCACTAATATGTAAACTTAGTGTCTATTGTGGTTGGTGGGTATCGACCGTTAATATTGAAGCAAGATTTGTCGGGGTTGAATAATCTGCTTAATTGCAGTCCAACGTTTCGATGATTCATTTCATCATTTTCAAGGAGAATCCGCAACAAGGATAATGATATCATTTAGGTGCTAATAAATTTCTTAGAGATGATCTCTCAAACATTTCAAGCTGCCCTTTTTCTATTCTGAATCCCTGTATTTCCGTACCTAATTTCTTAATTGTATAAAAAACGAAGAACCCATGAATAGAATATCGTGGAAAAAATTGAATAAAACTTTCTGGAGGACTTAATAGTTTTACTACATTTTACTTCATTTACACGTATTTATCTCTACTTCTTACACAATATTAATAATCTTGTTTTGTTTGGTTTCAGGTAAGCTAATAGTTGCAGTCCATCACAATTCACTACCAATTCCGCCCAGTTCTGGTATGTAATTATTGTGCTGTATCAATACCTGGCTTCAAATATGTTACAAAGTGGAGACTTGCCGACTACTGGATCCGAAATTGAACGGTATTTTGAACCTCAATATTAGGACTGTGACAAGTCGAAAAATCATGAATTTCGGCTCAGAGTTTTATGGGACCAACCGATCGCAATGAGGATGATTATTTGCCTAATTAATGAATATTTCATGATTTTTTTTTCTGTAAATGTATCACAGTGTTTCAATGTTCAAAATGAATGGAACCACTCTGTTCAACTATGGTTAAATGAGCAATTATCGTGAAATTTATCAGAATTCAACACCCACGTGTTATCCTAGGTCCTCAGAAGGGTCGAACGTGTTCTTCACAGACGGGTGATCTCTAAAGGAAAATTAATTATAAACCGTTTTGTAACAATCTGCAGCGTGTCTTAGCGAATTTTCTAGGAAAATGAAGCTTTGCAATTGACTCAGAATTTTTTTCACTTAAATACGTTTTGGAACCTTTCCTGAAGTTTTTCCAAAAACTATGTGTCTTTATAATAAATATTACAAATGAGTCATTGCAGAAGATAACTTGAGTAATCATTCTCAAAAATTTCAAATTTTTGCCGAAATGTTTTTGTTTTTTAAATTTGCCACAACCACTAGACTGACTACCTACTCTCATAAAGCTTTAAAGATTTCTTTGAAAATTCGCTTGTTAACTTTTACTGCATGAATGGACTTTCAAAGTTTCGAAGGTATCTGGCCATCCTCTCCTCTAATAATAAGCGCCAAAAAAAGTGGGCTTGATTTTTGGAGAAATAAACATTGTCAACTTCTTCCATGATGCCGTGATAACCTATGCTGTCTGCACCGTGGAAGTAAAAAATTCTACTTCACCTCCTACTTCCATGATGTAGGTACCAATGCTCAACTTGGATATTCAGGATTTTCTTGATTTTTTCTTTTCCTTGTAGGGGGTGAGGAAATGTTCAATATCCAGGTTTGGAAATTGGATCTCGTAAGATACCTGACGGAAACGCTCGCACGTGTTATGTGGGATTCAAACCCACTAAATCCTCACCTGCTTATCCCACGTTGGATCTCAGCCTGGAACTGTTCAACACATTACTTCAGGATTTTCTTGATGGAAACCATCGAATGATGTTGAAGTTTTTCATTGAATCATAGGAGGTTGCCACTGTTCGCGTTCTTTCTTATTTTCCCTTCCTATTTCACGAGAAGTGGGAAGACTATTTCTATTAAACGGCAGAAATTCAACATGGATTTTACCCTTCAAGTGTCCTGCAATGGCTAGTTGACTCATCACCAAAACTTTCTGACGTCATTTAAAAAACTCCAAAAGCTCAAGGAGAAAAAACATCGCTGGTCATAATTTCATGGAGTACTTACGATTAGAAAAACGTGTGGTCAAGTCCTCATTATAGATTTGTTGAGCATTGTGTTGCACGTTCTGAGAATCTTTATTATAGGAAGCATTTAAGTTAAAAATGAGTCGAGTTATTTCATGGAAGACAGCTCCATTTCCTGTTGTTAGTCATCGTTGCTACCACTCATCAGATAGACCCGAGGAGACGCCGATTGTCGGATGATTCACAGGCGCGGGGCATATCTGCGATTGTTGATTGTGGGTTTTAGATTCGTTAGCGGGATTTGCGAACAATGGCCTGTCAGATCTTGTTTTTCGTTCATTATTAGGTAATTGGATCAATGATAGGATGCTGCTCCAATTTGCTTTAAACTATCGCATGCGGAAATAACTCGAAATATAAATGGTTGTCCATTCTCGGAAAACTTGTACAATTTTTTAATTCGCGAGCTACTACAAGAAATTGAGACTGGTCTGAGCGGATCGACCATCATCAGGGCCAAAACAAACTTGGACAAAAACTATGTGTGAAAACGAAACAAAAAGTCCATTCATGCAGCATGAGTTAATGAGCAAATTTTCATAGAAAATTGGTGTGGTGTGGTATAGTTGGTATCTATAGTACAAGTATTTTTTGAAAAAAAAAATGTTCACAGTCTTCAGTCTTCTTGTAGAATGTTCCAAAATGGAATTCTGTGAAATTTTTTTCTCAAAAAAGTACAGTTTAAAAATTTTCAGACCATTGCAATAGCTTCATTTTTTTTGAAAATTCGCTAAAACGATTGTTTATTGGATTTTTGGTGGGGTTGATTGATGTTCAGCTAATCCATTATTATTCTCGACACCATCAAAATCATTCGATAACACTATGTAGAAATTAATGTCAATGCCCAGGCAAATTAGAATTGTTTAGTAGTAGTCGTATAATCACGATTCTTTACGTTTTTTGGGTCACTGAATACGAATCTGAAGTTATCTGGTAGGATTTTTGCCCGGAACATTGTCCAAATCCCAAAAAACCTCGAAATTTTGGAACTGTTTTTGCTGTTTTTTCTCCCATTTCCGAAACTATTCGTACAAGACTTCTCTATACAAAATTAGAGTTCTTATGATTTGCTACAAACTGCTCTAGTTTTATTTGATGTTGAAGGTGTACAGCTATTGGAGCTCGTTGAAAAACAGGCAAAATCCCCCAAAATAAGCAGCCTCTTCTTCAAAATTCAGAATCTGCATTAAATCCTCCAACTCAACTCAAATGGTTAGATTATAAATGCTTGCATACGAGTCTGCAACACATTGGGACATTTTCATGTCAACCACTACACAACAAGGTGAAGTAAGGTGGTTAGTTCATGTACCCAAGCATCAAAATAAGAAAACAGTTGATTGTTCTCTACGCAACACAGTGTTTATTGGTCGCGTGAGCAAGTTTTTTTCGTGACGATTTTTCAGTTTATGTGCCAAAGCAAAGACATGAAAATGTCTAAAATGTTGACTGGAATAAAGGAGCTGATTGATTAACTTTATGCTTTCTAATTTATTCGTATCAGCCCGCATTTAGTCGCCTTATAATAGGAGAAAGGTAACTATTTGTTCCAGTTCCTAATAGCAAATCTGTCCAGGGCTTCGGTGCCATGATTATCCAACCAATACGCGTGCAAAAGTGCTCGGCGAGTCCCAGTAAAACAGATTCTGAAACACAAAGCGTCGGAACGAACACACCCTGGGGGAAACGCAAACGAGTTGCTGCCTGAATCGAGTGGTATACGACGTCCTCAGGGCACTCCGCAGTCCCGTCGAATATATCTAGTCGGAATATCCAAGCCGTGTGGCAAATCGGGGAAGTACAGAACAGTAGAGCGTGCTGGTTAATTGAGTTAACTCCTTCGTCAGGGGCTGGTGGCCACGGGCGTGACGGTGATATGGAATAGAAAGGTCTACGCAACTTGGCAGATGAATGATAGAAACGTCTGGAAGGAAACGGCGTGTGCACATGCTATCTTTCTTTCCCAACGGTTGTTTTAGATGAGCCCAATCGAGTTATGTTACATCGCTCAATCCCGATATTATAAGTGAAGATATAGAGTGAAGATATTAGTGAGTTGCTTTCTCCCCGAGTTGGAAGTCGTTTTTGCTGATTTGGATGAGCCCTACCGGATTGGATTTTTGCCCAGGATGACCCTTCCAGTCCAGTACTTTCCATGGGATTTCATTTGCTTCTTTTCGGAAGGTGTTTCCTACCGATCTCCACTTCTTTTTTCAGGTATGCGATTCGGAGATGGGCATCCGGAGGCGTATTCGGTGCAATGTGAAATCCAGTAGCGTAGACTTGGAGTTTGATGTTTGTTCTTGATGTAGGGATGGGTATCGATACCTTTTTTTTAACGTGATTTATTATTGCAATTGAATATTAAATACAATCCATCTAGCAATATTACAAATCATTTTTACACTCCTTGAGAGCCCGTTTACAGTAAAACGCAGTCCCTTCTCATAACAGTATCTTCAACACTGAGCTATAACTGCACTTTAACAGCACTAAGTCCAGTGGTTTTTTTCGCTTGAGTCGCCGGAGTTCTTCGTTGTCCAAAACGTAGAGCATAGGTAGGTAGTAGTTGTCATTCCTTTTGTAATCATCCCTTTTATTCAATTTTTAAAAACTCGGAGAATAAATTTATGCTCAGAGAATAAATTAGATGCTCAGAGAATAAAATTTATTTAATTAGTAGTAATTTAACTAATTTAATTAGTAGGCAGGTTGCCTACCGAAGGTAGTTTGTTATCGATATTCGATACCTCATTATGTTTACTGATATTAGTAAAATATCGATCTCTCGGTATTCGATGCAAATATCGGAAGTATCGATACCAGTAAATATCGCAAGTATCGAAACTACACTGCTGACACAATTGAGTCTCATTTCCGTACAGATTTTACGTTTGTATTGAAGATTCGTTGATTTGTTCTCAAACTCAACTGTGTGGATTTTCAGACATCTCCTATAGACTGTAATAGTAATAATTTCCCACTGTATCAGTGGAACTGGAGTTCTGCTAATTTCAGGAGGAATCAATATTAGGAATCAATATTATTATAATCTTCCTCATTTTCACTGTAAGCGACCAAGATGAACTGATAGAATTTCTCGGCCAATGTTGTGTTTACTTCAATCATTTAATTTTTTTCTTCAAAATTTTTGCAGAATATGAATTTGTGTTTAAAATGTGATGAATTTGGCGTAATTGAAGGTGCCAGGAGACTGTAGTTTTTGTAGAGGTGGATAATTCGGTTGGGCCTGTGGAGCAAGTCCTGAGTATCACAGTCGTAGTTCTGATTAATTTACGTTGCCTTGGAAAGATCTTGGTTACCTGTTGATGCTGAGTAGAAGATGCTACCCGATGACGAATGCACCTCTCGCACGTGGCTCGAGGTCGGCTCACGGAATGCGTCCTGCCCATTGACAAGGAATGCGGAGTGGCGTCTCTCTCATTGACAAGGAATGTTCAGACTCTCACCTAGCGTATGAAAAACCTAATTGCCAAGGAGAATGGGAGCCACTCAGGGTTGAGTTAAAAAGCGCTAGTTAGTCACTCGGTGTTAGTCACGATTAGTTAAAAAGCACCCGGTGGTGCTTAGATGAAGCTTGGGTAGCTGGGAAAAAAGCGGCCGAATTGACCTCTTGAGGTTGAAGTGTCAGGATCCCTCTAAAAATTAATGGTGGTTGTTGCTCTCCAGTAGGCCCCCTTACACAGCCCTGACGGTCCCCGGAATTATCTGTCTGCTTGCTGCCTTTGTTAGTAGGTACTTCTAAGTCTTCCAAGGTGTCTCTTTCTCTAACGCGAACAATTATCACTATCACAGGATGCCCAGCGACCCTGAAAACCTGGGAAACTCAGGGATTTTATTTTTTCGGGGAATCGCTAGACACCCGGTATTAACCAAAACGCTCTTTCCAACGATGTAATTTTATTTGAATTTTGACTGAAAACCTCATAACTCCCAATTTAAAAGTATCTACACTGCATGCAGATACATCTGTACATGGATATGTCTTATGATGGCAATTTAAATGGTGAGCTCACTCAGCTGATCAGTGACCACTCAGGCGCCTTCAGCATTCTCCATTGACCCTGCCTCTCAAATTTCAGGTTCCTGCGTTCAACAGGAGAGAAAATGGCCTTGGAGCTCACTCAGCTGATCAGTGACCACTCAGGCGCCTTCAGCATTGACCCTGCCTCCGTAACGCTTCAAAGGGATCTGTTGGATGACGATACCTATTTTCCTCTCACGATCATGTTGACATCTCATTTGTTACTCACGATCATATGTTAGTAAACATGCGCATAATTCAGCTTTCCGTACAGGTACATTCATATTAGGGACCATGTTTAATAAATTGAGAGCTTTCCAATGAGTGGTGAACGATTTTTGTGGGGTGGAAAATGAGGAAGTTAGTTCCTGCGTTCAACAGGAGAGGAAATGGCCTTGGAGCTCACTCAGTTGATCAGTGATCATCAACTTTGATGATGTATAGAAGTATGACATACATTGTATCGATTGACCCTGCCTCTCAAATTTCAGCCTCCTACGTTCAACAGCATCAGAAAAAAACGTTGCATTTTTTGTGTGTCGAAAATTTTGGAATGACCCCCAGAACTAAGACATATCAATGTCAAAAAAGAAGCTTTTGAGCATATGATCACTAAGCATGCTCCTGTTTTCACGTCTCCCAAGCTGAGGGTTGAAATGCTTCCATTCAAGGAGCACTTCATTCCAGTTGGTCGTATTGATAGGCAGGTAAATGTTTTCTGTTGAATTTATTCACTCTCCACCATTGAGAATCCCCACCAGTATGAACACTAACGACAATGTTCAATGTAAGCTGGATATTATTTACTAATACTCGGATGGTGGTTTTAGTACGTATACCAAATTACATGTGTAGGTATCATCTACCAATTCCAAAGGCTTGTTTTTCCGATTGAAACTAAATAAATAGGACAGTTATCAGTTTGTTTTTGTTGAATGCTAGTTAGTACACACCGCTCTCATACATTCAATTAAGTTGATTGGATCCCAACCAGACCCCCAACTGTTGGTGAGTCGAGATCTCATATGTGAGATTGAAGAAGTGTTCTGGACCCTTCTAAACCATCACATCCTTATGGATTATTTTTGTGGTTTATTTCCGAGGGATCCTTGTAAGATTAGAACATATTGGTCAGCCGCGTCAAAATGATTTATTATAATGGAACTCGAGTTGTTTTATTTTTTCGTGGGTCAGAAGAACTTCGACCTTTTTTTCGTCCTAGCCGTATCATTGGTTAGCTTTTCGAGATCCGGCCTTGTTGTGACGGTGGCCCTTAATGCACCGACAAAAGAATGCTGCCTCAACAAAAAAGAAAGGCCTAGTTGAAGACTCACTGGACGGGTTTCCTAGGCTGTAAGTGCCTTCGACTGACCTACAGAATACAGACGTCCCTGTGAAGTCGGTTCCTCCCCGCTGGGCTCTTGGACGTCTTGAGCTCTTGCGGCTGAGAGCCCTCCAACCTCAGAAGGCATCCGGGTGACTGCTGCAGACAAAAGACGTTCAACTACAGTTGGTTTTTCTCACAAGTATCCCATCCTGGGGTCAGCATGATCCTCTTACACCCTTGTTTTTACGTTCCGTTGTTGGTGACCGATATCGTAGGGCTCACGATCTTGTTCGCACTGAAAGAACTCAGTTTTTTAAACATTAAACTCCAGCTTAATATATTCTTTCTCATCCATAAAGATGATTTCTTCAAATATGTACAACGTGGTTAGGAACTCTTGGATAATTCGAGCTAGGAGTCAGCGCTGCTAAGTAATAGTTGTTCCAAATCATGCTCAGCAACGGAGATCAATTTGGACGCAAAATTTTCTGTTCATTAAAAAAAATTTCCATACTTGAAGATTGGAGGCACAGAGATGGTCGGTTGCCACAGTTATGACATCACTGATGAATAGTACGATTTATCGCAGTGACTGTAAGCTCAAATTGGACGCAAAATTTTCTGTTCATTAAAAAAAATTTCCATACTTGAAGATTGGAGGCACAGAGATGGTCGGTTGCCACAGTTATGACATCACTGATGAATAGTACGATTTATTGCAGTAACTGTGTGCTCTTCAGTTGAGTCAGCACTGAATGCTCTTCAGAGAAGTGATAGTGGATCCAAATCATGCTCAGCAACGGAGATCAATTTGGACGCCAAATTTTCTATTCATAAAAAAATTAAACTATTCTAGACTTGGAGGTACAGAGATGGTGATAGTTATGACACAACTGATGAATAAAACGATTTATCGCCATTCTGATTTTCACATCCTAACAAACCAGGGAATCCACAAACCAACTCCCGAGGTGTACTCAAGTTCCGACAAAAAACGCTGCAAATTATTACATTTTGGTTTATTATTTTACTCAATAGATCACCCGTCTGCATGGAACGTTTCCTGTGATGATACTTTCCAGCAATAACTAACATCTCTATCTGTTGTGGGTGCCTTCATTAAGTATACGAAATTTGGTTCTTAGTTGCTAATGTTTGCTCCAACTGAGTGACATGAAACTATTCTAGACTTGGAGGTACAGAGATGGTGATAGTTATGACATAACTGATGAATAATACGATTTATCGCCATTCTGATTTCTACATCCTAACAAACCAGGGAATCCACACACCAACTCTCGAGGTGTACTCAAGTTCTGTCAAAAAACGCTGCAAATCATTACATTTTGGTTTATTATTTTACTCAATAGATCACCCGTCTGCATAGAACGTTTCCAGTGATGCCACTTTCTACCAATAAATAACATCTCTATCTGTTGTGAGTGCCTTCATTACGAAATTTGATTCTTGGTTGCTCAGGTTCGCACCAACTGAGTGACATGACGTCCTCGTGGGGAGCGATTGGTTGGCCCTATAGAGCTCTGAATGGTCCCATTCGATTCTAAATATTCAATTCTATCTTGATTAAGTTAAATAAAAAAATACTTTTTTATATCTTTTATAATTTTTATTTTATAACTTTTTTGTATAAATTTATATCAAGATTTTTCAGTCAGGGCATTTTGAAAATTACAATCCTCATTTCTCGCTCCTTGGAAGTGAGTGTCAATATAAAACCTTCGCAGCTCAACTAGACCCCAAATGGATCATATTTACCAAATTTCATCAAAATCGGTCCATGGCTAAAGAAAGTGCTCCGGACGGTCGGTCTTTTTCTAAATTCGATTTTCGGATTCTACGTGCCTACCTTGAAACGTAAACCATCTAATTGCGAGAAGGGTTGAACAATTTGTTCTCGTGTTCGGTTCCAAAAGTTCATTATTGAGAATTATAGACCAAAGTGTGGAAGCTAATCTTCCGATCGACCCTCGTATATTGAAATTCGACGTTGGCGGTGTGATTTCGAGGTTCACATTGTACGAACCAAGTTGAACCAACAACAGGCAGAAGGCGCTTCTACCAGCGCGTGCTGAGCCGCACGCACGTTCTCGAATTACTTCCCTATTCAAAACCTGGCGAGGAGTTTTCTGTTTATCAAAAGATGAAAAAAAACCGTTACTTTTTTTGTCCGAGTCGGCTATCCAGTAAGGGTGCCTACTTTGCGAGGTTTCTTTGATAGGCAGCTGTGGTGGGTTTTATTATGAAGTTCACTGCGATGAGTAGTTGAGGTCTCTTTTATCCTATTTGGCCTCGATTTCTTTTAAGTTAACCAGCGAAGGAATCTTGAACTAGGCGCGGCATCACTCCGTAGTCCAGAAAGGTGTGGTTCTGAGTGCAAATGAAAGGGAAGCTAGAATACTGTAGAAGACCATAACTCTACCGCTTTCGCCGAGATGATTGTACACACCTATGATAACTAATTAACTTGTACCTCGAAAAAAAGGACTAACATGTATTTGAATTTTGCTTCCTAGTCTACTGAGGTAGTGGAAGCATTTTCACTTTTTCAAAATCAAAAGTTTTCACTAACGTTTTTACGTTTTCTACTGAATTGTAATTTTGGTTCCGTATCTGTCCTTGCAAATCCACTCCTTCCATTTTTCCATACTTTTCGGTATTTTGGGCCTATTGTGGGTACGATAGATTTGCATCAGGTTTCTAAACAGCTAAGTTGTCCTGAAAAAGGTACGACATTCCAAGTGCTATAGGTTCTATTATAGCATTTAGGTAATGAGGAATTTCACCATTTTTCCAATTTTTGTCACCAAAATCGGATTCAGCACCTCGATAAACCCCCTACAGCAAACTTTCAGCCCGTACTTCCTAATTTACGAATAAACAAAACAGTGTAGAAAATGTGAATGTTTAAAAAAAACCGGGAGGATGACGTCAACCAGCAATAGTTCATGTACGGCCGCTTGAAGCGCTAAGATCGGGAAATCTCACTTTGTATAGAGAAAATGAGGTTTCCCCTGTTTTTGTTTGATAACTGTCCTCTTAGATAACACGATTTCTTCGTTCCATCGAGCAACAAGGGGAGGGGATGGCGATCTGAACAGCCAATCAGCGAGCGTTTCCGCTTCTCGTTGAAGAAGTCCGTTTTCCCGGTTATTTTTTGAAATCATAAATTTTGAGTGTTTCCCAAAAATAACAGGAGACTTATTTTCCAAAATCAACCCGATTTTCATCTATCCCACACCATTAACTATTCAGGAAAAATGTAAATAGAATTCGGTGAAATTCCCCTTTCAACATTTTACTGATTTATTTCAACCTTTTACAAATTCAAATCAACTTTTTACAAATTCTATTCAACTTTTTACAAATGCAATTTAACCTTTTATAAATGCAATCAAACTTTTACAAATTTAACTTCTTATGAGAAAAAACTTTCCTATTACCCTTCTGGTGGTGAGGAAAGTAAAAACAACACTTTTAGCTTAGCTAATGTAACGGTTGCCCTTTAGCTGAGGCAGGTAAATCCTGGAGTATGTCCACGTAGTTAGTCTGGGCTACCAATTTTGCTTCCGAGTCTACCAAGGTAGCGGAAGCTTTGTTTTCACTTTTCAAGGACGAAAAAAAAAAGTTCTCCAAAATCAAAATTTCCACTCACGTTTTGCGTTTTAGACCTTTCTGAACTATTTTGGTTCCGTGTCTGTGTGTCTGTCCGTCTGTCATGAATTCCTTGTAACGCGCATAACCATACGAAGTTATTGTCCGATTTCTATGAGATTTTCAGGGATTGTGCGGGTTGGTGTGTAGACGGTCCCCTATGAAAATCATCATCCCCGGACTTATAGAAGCGACTGCGCATGCGCAAACGTGAATTCCTTGTAATGGCCATAACTTCTACATTTTCCATCCGATTTCAATGACATTTTCAGGGATGTTACAGATTAGTATTTTGATGGTCCCCTATGAAAATCGCCAGCTTCGGACTGATAGTAGCTACTGCGCATGCGCAAACGTGAATTTCCTTGTAACGGCCATAACTTCCACATTTTCAATCCGATTTCAATGAAATTTTCAGGGATTATGTGGATTAGGTTGTAGATGGTCCCCTATGAAAATCATCGTACCCGGACTGATTGAAGCAACTGCGCATGCGCAAAACGTGAATTCCTTGTAACGGCCATAACTTCCACATTTTCAATCCGATTTCAATGAAATTTTCAGGGATGTTACAGATTAGTATTTAGATGATCCCCTATCCGAATTTGATGAAATTTTCTAGGATTGTCCAGATTAGCGTGTAGATGGTCCCCTATGAGTGTAGTGGAAGGTACTTAGAGATTGGTGTTTTGAGATTAACTACTATGCATCGGATCATCTATACAATCGGGTTATGGATACGAGGAAGCTATGTGCCACACCCACTTGACAGACGTTTTTTTTTTCCGGCAGGCAGGTGAGAAAATCGTTAAGATCCATAGGTGGAGTTGGATCTCGTAAGATACCTGGAAGGATCTTCCGGTTTTGTGGGATTCAAACCCACTAAAAAAACACCTCCTTTTCTCTCACGTTGGAGCTCAGCCCGGAACTGCTTAACTTCGGGCAACCATTAGCTGAGGTAAAAGTGTTATTTTTACTTTCCTCGCCAAAGAAGGGTAATAGGAGAGATGTTTTTCTCTTGAGAAGGGCTTTTACAGATTTATTTGAAATAAATATGTAAAAGGTTGAATTAAATCTGTATAAATGCTATTTATGGTTCAATTGTATAACCTCTTCGATGACTAATGAAGAGCTGAAAACAGTTTCAAGACGCGGAGATTAATTTTGATTGACTGAGATTCGATAGTGTCCATCACGTCTAATTGGCTCGGAGCTTCGAACGCCGTTCAGCCCAATTCGAGTTTCCACTTGGAAGTTAGATCTTGATTAAGCTTCAGTGGCAGACCGATCTTCCAAAGCACTGACGTACTCGCCTTCAACTCGTTTACCTCTTAATTGAACCTGACAATCTCTAGTTGAAAGTTCTCATCCCGCAGGAGGTCATTATTATAATTTGTGAGCATTTGTGCTACCCGCAGGTCCTCCCGATGGAAATTTTCGGTCTCATCGAGCTGGGGGAAAAAGAGAAAAAAAAAAACAGTTCGGAAGCGTCGAAAATGAAACGTCTACCGAGGAGATTACAGCAATCATTTCATGAAGCCTGGAGTTGCTCTAATTATTATATTCCCCTCAGTTGTCAGAACTCGTGCCTCCATCTTGATGAAAATTTAACTATTTGACGACTAGAACATTTCTCCATCTTCCTTGAAATGGGGAAGTTGGTATATTTATTTAATTTTTTTTAAACGAGTAGTGAATCTCTATTGAATTACATATTTATAAGTAAAACTTCCAGAAATGCTTCCTAAAAATTAGTCTTTCAAAAAACGGGATTTTCGGATTTCAGGGGGGAAACCTTCATGTTGCCGTGGGGGTGGGGGTGGGGGCTTCTTCGCAGTTCTGATAGGCAATGCAGCAACACTAGTGAGTTCAACAGAAAAAAAAATAATATGCCTTATTACTGTGTAATTAAAAAAATTCCATTAGGCAGAGGCTGAAATTTGTAATATTTTATTGTTTTAGCATGGAACATGCTTTAGCATTGACCTAACTGGCAAAAAGTGTTACGGTATCGAGTCACGAAATTTTGCTTAGTCGTTTATACGGAACTAAGGATCGTGTAACCTATGGGATACTTCCATTAAAGATAGTAAAAAAGTAAAGTAAAGTAAGCAACCATTTCAGGTTGAATTTTCGTCCGACTGCCATTCTTGGCGTCTCGGACGTCATCAGCTGTCTCCCTAAGGGGAGATCAGAATTTGTTCTGATGATTTCGCTCATGGCTTCCCAAACATCACCGCCCTGGGTTGGAACGAGAGATTGCCGATCGTCTAATAGACAGAAAACTTTCTGCGACGACCAGACTCGAACGCGCGTCCCCGCTAGACGGTTCTCATCTTATCACCGCAGTCGGGTACACTGTCCACTAGACCACCGACGCCCACCCACTAAAGATAGTAGTGAGAATGGGAGAAAAATGTGGATCATTATTCATTATTATCATTACTCATTATTCCTCCAAACTAAAAAAAAAATCTGTTCGAACATGAAAAAAGTTAAATATTTAAAATACTAATGCAAATATGCAAAGATATGTACTTACAAGGAAATACGTGACAATATGTGAAATGAACTTGGGTTTAAAAGGTTCAAAAAGCGTCCGTTTGAATATTTCTCGTGAAAAAACATGGATATACTGCATGGAAAAAGATGTGTGAATGCATACGAATCCGATCCCTAGTGAATACATTCAGAGTAGAAAACCAAGAGGCTGGCCATTACACATCCTGAAAATCCCATCAAAATTAGCAGATCTCATTTCATAATTTATATACTTAAACCTCAATCATGGTGAGCCAACATGCCAAAGAAAACACCATAGCATCCACATTATATCAAGATCTTTAATGTTTTTTACCTAGTTCAAAAGAAAGGTATTTCACTTCAGTGTCATACTCCACTTTTTAAACCACTGATTTGGGTGGTGGTGAGATTGATGGTACTAAAGGATTGAATAAAGGACACAACCATCAATCACAATTCAATCCTAATTCCTCCTTCTGAAGGCTCGGACAATGGGAGATAAAACTAAGTGTAGATTCGAGTGAAAGCCGTGAGGACCCCGTAATTCTTTTGAGAGGGTATCACCGGACCCCGGTGCTCACTCCACCGTCACAGAAAACTCTAGGGACCGACAAGGTTAACGATGATGATGATTATGGTCATAACCCACCAGAAATGGCCACTTTTGGGACCACTTTCACTTCGTAAGTAGCGGCTTTAGAGGCTCTTCTTCACTTGGAGTACAACGAGGGCAGTTTGGTAGGACAGGATATTATATTTAGCTGTACTTACTGTGAAGGATCAAGGATATTTTGAGGAATTATGGCAGGACTGCGTCACTCGTTTAAGGAAGAACAGCAGTGACTTGACCAGAAGTTTGAGGAATTATTGTTTGATCTTGATTGATGATTCAACCATTCCTTTTGTTCTGCATTCTGCAAGATTGAAGATTATCTTATCATGGTACTATCCCAGTCATTAAGTGAGATTTTAGAATGTCTTGTACAATCATATCCTTCCATAACTCTAGCGAACAGTAACTCAATTTTTTCGATAACAGGGTAGGGCAGGATGTTCAGGGAATGAGGGGAAAAGTATTGTCACAGGATCCAGACCAGTTAGTCACAGGATGACTGGGGGGAGGCTGCAGAAAACCACTACTGGTTCAGTCATGGCGAATTAGCCACGGATCGACGGCTCAACAGTGGCTCAGCTTCAATCCGCCTCAATGTCGTTGTATAAACCACAATTAAGTGCTACTGGTTCGATCGGAGAAGGCGAGCAATATCCAGGTTTCTGACACAACGACATTACTCCAATAAATGATTATCCAGAGTAAATACGGTAGATTCAACATTTACGTGTGAAGATAGTGGTTACAGAAATGTGCTTACTGTAGCAAGATACACCTGATTTCGAACACGAATGATTCAAACGTTTCAATTGGGCAATTCTGACGAATCTATAAATATGTACATTTGATAGCACGGCTATGATGACGAACAATGTATGACACTCAAAAGGTCAGTTGTTTTTTCATCACGAGTTGGAAGAAGTTAACAAAGAGGAAGATTTTTAAAAATAATAAGTTTTATTTGGCATTGGTTGCCCATACCAGCCATAATGTTAATTTTACAAGTATCATAATATTAATTTAAATTCGCACTATATTTTAATATGTAATTCAGCGTTGTCTTTAGCTTAGTTTGATTATCCTTTTTACATTATTTAAGTTTTATCCATCCAGTTTTATATTAATTATAATAAATTAATGTCACAATCTTTAAAAAACTTGTAAATAAACGAGAAAATCTTAACACTTCGACATTCGAGCAGATGTGGAAGGTTGACTGGCATTTGTACCTCTGAGGCGATCTGGTCGTACATAAGCCTTCTTCTTGTTTCGAGCGTGGGGCATTCCACCTTAATATGATGGAGGTCTTAAAACTTCGGCTGAGATCTCTCGCACTGTGCCGTTGTGGATATGCCCATTTTCCATTTTGTATATCCGCACATTGCGTGACCGGAGCGCATTCGACATATTGACAGCCCCACTGCAAAACCCTGTAAGTTCAAATTTTTCCAAAAATAAGGATTTGAGCCTTTCCGATAGATTGTGCTCCTGCGCACATTATAGTGTCGCCAAACTCGGGCTATGGCTTCTCATTTCTTTTCTGTGGTGAAATTTAATAACCTGTAAGCCAGGTTCATATGTTAAAAATGTCACAGTTTTTTTTGTCTCCTGGAAACTTTTTGGTATTGAACATACAGGGTTTTGCAGTGGGGCTGTCGATATAGCCCTTACCATGTCCTATGGAAAAGCATACCCTATGAACCATGGGGCCGTAGGGATCTCAATTTGAATAAACTTGTATCTTTCCCCTGCTAGGTGTGGTAAGGCGTACTTTTTCTTCCATTTCTCTCACAACCACTGTTTGGTGAGGCTACTCATATCCCTCGGTGGCAGCAAAATAGGCACGAAAAGTGCCTCTGTGGTAGACGATTGGCAGGAAAGTATGCCTACGAAGACTAGCCAGAAACCCAGTTTCTGGGTACCTCCACAAAACCAAATATCAGTCATGAGATGTCGCACCAATGTGGATATCCCTCGGTGGCAGCAAAATAGGCACGAAAAGTGCCTCTGTGGCAGACGATTGGCAGGAAAGTATGCCTAGGAAGACTAGCCAGAAACCCAGTTTCTGGGTACCTCCACAAAACCAAATATCAGTCATGAGACGTCGCACCAAAGTGGAGAGGATGTTGAAGGGATCACAGCTCAGAAAGGTCGGGATTGCACATTCAATTCCTGGTGAGGCGTACGTCAGTTGTAGCTCTGCTCAAGATGCTGACTGGCCACAACTACATTCAAAAGTATCCCTACAGGTATGCAGGGTAGTGGACTTGCCAGTGAGGCTACAACGTTGAAAATAGATGCCTGTCATTACGAAATGAACATCACTTAAATTGTGGATACGCTATTCCAGCAGTCTGAGCGCCAGACAATACTACTAGCCGGCCGAAGATAAACATCGAAGAAGGCACCAGCACTGTTCTGATGGAAGTGCGCTCACAGTTCGTAATGACCGGGTAATGATATGAAGGGTAGTGAGGCGTAAGTCCAGTTTTTGATTCGTGCCACGTGGTAGTTTTATTCATTCCATTTGTATCGATCCTGCCGGCTCCAGCACGGGGGGCGGCCGACGGTGACTCACGAGGATTTTCGAGGGGTTGTGGAGTGAAAGCTGTTGACTCACTCCCTCCGTTGGCAATGTGGAGCAACACGCGATACCATTATTCCAATACACCCAGAAGGTCCCTTATTTTTGAAGGTGTAGAAATGTGATCGACTGGAGTACTTTCTATGAGTAACCTGATAACTACGATGCGGCCTTACTTAAGGGGGTCTCAGTCGGTCGACGTTCGTTCATCATTCCGGGTTAGTATTTCGCCAAATCGAAGGGGTGAAACTTAACAAATTGTACTTAAATTGGAAATTTTACAGGATTTTAGAAATCCATTAATGCACGGCTCTAGGGAATTGAAAAACTGAAAGATTGCCACTGGAATCATCAAAATCGAACAATAATTGCCAGATAAATATGGGAAAAACATGGGAATAACAGTTTATTCAGTAGTTTACCGATTTTTCTCTGGCAATTACTATTCGAGTTTGATGATTCCCGCGGCAATATTTCAGTTTTTCAATTCCCTCAGTCCGTGCACTAATGAATTTCTAAAATCCTTTAAAATTTCCAATTTAAGTACAACTTTCTAAGTGTTTACCATTTCGATGAGGCGAAATACTAACCCGAAACGAGGGACGAACGTCAACCGACTGAGACCCCCTTAATGGCAGAAAGGACCCTTCAATGATAACAGGACAGTTTTAATTCATACACTCAACAAGGTATGTTTTCATTCCAGTATACAGAAAAGAAGTGAGTTCCATAGTGAAATAATATTAGTAGGTAGTACCTATCATAATTCAATTTAAATTTTGACGAATTTATGGTTCGGTTGATGATTGTTGTTTCATTGCAGTCTTCCAAAACTGTTATTCATTTTTGCTTACCTACTGACTATCGAATATGAGGTATCTTTGTATTCGAGTGTTGGAGCTGCTCAATCAAGTACCAGTTATGGGAGCTAACAGACTGGGGACGGCGAACTCACAACTTTTTGAAGAAGTAGTGAGTCACCAACAGCAAAGCGGGACATCATGACGTCGAATTAGAGAGAATCCCCATGATTTCTCAGGAGGATATTTAGCCTCAACAAAACTTGATGAAAATCCTTGAATTTTATCGCAAAATGTTGAATTAATGAACACAAGTTCCCCAGACCTACAGACTTATAGTAGGTTGGCTATACTGCCTACGAGTTCTCCTCTACATTAGCCCTGAGGTCCCCCAGTCCCTTCTCCTCACTCTCAGGTCTTCCCCGTCGAAGTTTTCCCAATAAAAGTTGTTCTAAAAATGTTGTCAATTATTCACAGAAACCCAAGTGGTTATGGGCCCAGCACGCTTCCACAACGCAAGTTATGGCTGTTACCGAAATTCTACGTTTGCGTATGCGCAGAGGCCACTATCAATCCGGGGGTCACGATTTTCATAGGGGACCATCCAAACAACAGATTCAGGGGGTGCCAATCTGAACTGTCCCTGAAAATTTCATCAAATTCGGATAAAAAATGTAAAAGTTATGGATGTTACAAGGATTTTACGTTTGCGCATGCGCAGAGGCTACACATCTACACACTAAAATCCAAGAAAATCTCATTGATATCGGACAATTACTTCGAACAGTTTTGCCCGTTACAAGGATTTCGGACAGATAAATACCAAATAACCAAAAAAATTTCCGTCCTAAAATGTAAAATTCGTGTGGAAATTTTGATTTTGGAGAACGTTTTTTTCAACCTTGTAACGCTTCCGCTACCTTGGTAGACTCGGAAGCAAAATTGTTCAATTCTAACTCAAGGCAGCCATATTTTTCCAACCCAACTCGAATCTCTTAATTTACTTGAAGAGTGTTTGAAGAGTCCTAATTAGGTCGGTTTCCATTCTACAACGACGCGGCGCCCCTAACTGGAATGTTCCTGGAAAATCACTCAAATAGACGACCCACTAAACTGACTCTTGTGTACGCTTCGCAAGTCCAAATATAAATCCTCGATATCGTCGAAAGGCATTTGAGAGGCGCATTATCTGCCCAATGGTATTTCCGTTCCTCGCCACAAGGGTGTGCTGCGGGGTCGTTGAACCGCCGTAAACGCATTGAAAGCTGAAAACCCCCTTTTCGACGCCTCGGTTTTGGCCCGAACGGGGGCAGTTGTCCCTTTGAAGTCTGAAGAGCTCTTCGAGAGAAGGGATGGTATATTTCAGCGTTTTCACAAATTAAAGACATCAAATAAAACCGGAATACCTTTACAAGGCTTGAAGTGGGGTTTTTTCAAGTGTGCACTTCAGCAAGGTTCATTCATCAATCCTGGCAGGTATTTAAGGAATTCCAACTATTCAAGCATTGGGTTCATGTACTTACAATCCGTGATTACATTAACCCTTAATACCCCGAGGTATCTTTCTGGAAGTCCGATTTTTACCTGCAACAGTTTATCCATTTTTAAACCAAAACTGATAGCCGTTGGCTGTCGATACTATGGAGTAAGAAAATTTGTGTAAAAAAAAAACGTAATAATAATAACATAATAATTAAAAGAGTTGACAAACTGTAATAGGGCATTTGAGGTACCTTCTGCTCTCATTTCTGTTTGTGAATGTTCAGACGACTTGGCACAAGTACCCAATGTAATGATAGATTCAATGATCTTAGGTAGGTTGGAGATTGAGCGTATGGAGATTGGAACGACGAATGAAAAAGATGATCAAGTAATCCACCACGAGCATTTGAAATGAGTTTTTTGTCTCTCCTGGAAAGTAGCTCAAATGCCTGATACGGACGATTTCTCACCTTGTAGGCTATTAATTGGGTTTTCTCAGAAAAGGCAGCACAGATTCCTCTATGAAGTGAATCTTCTCCACCGTATTCCTTGGCTCTGTACTGGAAATAGCATATCTAACATCCCACCAAGGATTTTTCCAAGTTTCCTCCTTCTACTCCATCTAAATTGGGTTTATGGACAGATTTTGCAGACGCAGATAGCGCTAGAGTGGCCCTTGGAAAGATCATTCTTGAGGTGACAGATTGTACAGGGCCTTTGAGGTACCTTCTACCCTCATTTCTCACCTTGTAGGCTATTAATTGGGTTTTCTCAGAAAAGGCAGCACAGATTCCTCTATGAAGTGAATCTTCTCCACCGTATTCCTTGGCTCTGTACTGGAAATAGCATATCTAACATCCCACCAAGGATTTTTCCAAGTTTCCTCCTTCTACTCCATCGAAATTGGGTTTATGGACAGATTTTGCTGACGCAGATAGCACTAGAGTGGCCCTTGAGAAAGATCATTCTTGAGGTGACAGATTGTACAGGGCCTTTGAGGTACCTTCTACCCTCATTTCTCACCTTGTAGGCTATTAATTGGGTTTTCTCAGAAAAGGCAGCACAGATTCCTCTATGAAGTGAATCTTCTCCACCGTATTCCTTGGCTCTGTACTGGAAATAGCATATCTAACATCCCACCAAGGATTTTTCCAAGTTTCCTCCTTCTACTCCATCGAAATTGGGTTTATGGACAGATTTTGCTGACGCAGATAGCGCTAGAGTGGCCCTTGAGAAAGATCATTCTTGAGGTGACAGATTGTACAGGGCCTTTGAGGTACCTTCTACCCTCATTTCTCACCTTGTAGGCTATTAATTGGGTTTTCTCAGAAAAGGCAGCACAGATTCCTCTATGAAGTGAATCTTCTCCACCGTATTCCTTGGCTCTGTACTGGAAATAGCATATCTAACATCCCACCAAGGATTTTTCCAAGTTTCCTCCTTCTACTCCATCTAAATTGGGTTTATGGACAGATTTTGCAGACGCAGATAGCGCTAGAGTGGCCCTTGGAAAGATCATTCTTGAGGTGACAGATTGTACAGGGCCTTTGAGGTACCTTCTGCTCGAATATTCTCTAAATTTGAATTCAAAACTACGAAGAAAAAAAAAGTGTTTTCTAAACAAGGGGGAAATGAAGGGTTAACGTATAACAGGAACATTTGTAATCGAACATCTTTGAACTGGAATCCGAAGATGAATGAGCGAAGAATATAATACATCGATCTTTGATTTCCACGAGCCCGCGTTCCGATAAAAACTTCCGATTTTCCGCGAAATTAATCGAGATTAAAACTCCGAAAAACAATCTCCGTAAATGAGGGAGAACGAATAGAAAGATAAGAACTTGGGAAACGAGCTCCGTCGCAATTTGTATAATTTCTTTCACCCAATTAGCCGGAGTGAATGGGCTCGGAAGCTGGAGTCTGGTAAAAGATTATTTTCGAAATGAAGATAGAGAGAAGGGCTTTATCTCGCCCTGTAATATTTATAAGAATAATTGTTTCCTCCGAAATATGGAGCAGTACTTAACCAGAGAGTGAGATGAAATTGATATGCCTACTGTTTATGGTTGCCACTTAGAGTAATGAAGACATAATTTATATTATCCATATCACTTTTTCAATAATATTTCTCTCGTCTTATGTGTGAGTAATTTTTTTTCAAATCCTGTCATGAATCAAGTACTTTGTACAAGTTTTTACGGCTTTTAAGACTGGGTAACTTCATTTTGGTTTGTGATTACAATAACGAACCTTTGGAATCAAGCAAGAAAAACAATGTTAACCCCCCTCAAAATTTGATCCGAACATCGAATTTAAAAAATTGGGACTTTCCTTGGTTGCCATGGATAGATTTTGATGTAATTTGGAGTGTAGGCTCCATTGGAGCTGTAGTTGTGCCTTGTATCAGTCACTCCTAATGGGTGAAAAATAAGGGTTTTAATTTTCAAAAGCGCCCTAGCTCGAAAATTCATGATCAGAGTGTTCATCAGCGATTCCCCAAAGAAAAAAAATGCCCCGAGTTTTCCAGGGTCAATTATCGTATATTTTGATGGGTTCTAAATAAATTAATATCACATTTATTATGTGACCATAATTTCTCAAAATTCAGGTTTTCAAATAAAAAAACTTATTCGTATCCTCGGATCCATAACCCGATTGTTTAGTTGATCTAATGCAGTATAGGCTAATCTCAAAACATCAGTACCTAGCACTACCCTGATAGGGGCTCATACACGTCAATTCACACAATTCCCGAAGTTCCATCGAATTCGGACGAAAAATATAGAAATTGTGGCTATTACATGGATTCTGTGTTTGCATATGCACAGAGGCTACTGTCAATCCGGGGGTTTCCATAGGGAACCAGCTAGACCCCAAACTGCATAATCCCGATAGCGGAATCATAGTTTTCACTTTTCAAGGTTGAAAAAAATCTTCAAAATCAAAATTTCCACTCGCGTTTTACGTTTTTAGAGCTTCCTGATCAATTTTGGTTCCGTGTCTGTCATGAATTCCTTAAATGGGTAAAACTAAACGGAGTTACAGTCCAATTTTTTAACAAATTTTCCGGGATTATGCGGGTCAGATGGTTCCCTATGAAAATCATCGACCTCGACTGATGTAGCCACTGCGCATTCGCGAACGTGAATTTACTAGAACACCCTGAACTCCTACATTTTTTTTTATCCAAATTTAATGAAAATCCCCTATGAAAATCATACTAAATCCACATTGGTAGGAACATACCCAACCTCATGGTATTGGTGAATGATTGATGATTCAGCTCTGATCAACCTTCACCCAACGTAAAGCGCTCGAAGCTGATCGTATCCGCTTGTTTCCAATGCATTACCTATTCACTCACAGACACAAAACTCACGAATTGTAGGCGAAATGACCATAAACCGCACTGTCTGATCGTTTTAGGCCCAAAATTAGAGTGGTAAGTACGACACCGCATTCGGAATGTAACTACTATGTAATCTATAGACAAAACACTAAAGATGAAAGCAAACTCCCGAACTCGGGCGTAAACGATTACAGAAAACTGGTACTTGAATCTAGTAGAGTAAAACCTACAGGGATCAAAATACTCAAAACCTAATTACAACGTATGATCACGATGTGACACGGTAGCGAATGAAATATGGAGTCGTAAGAGAAAAAACCGTTACTTTGGTTTACATTGAGAAGAGATTCAGAGAGAGGGCTTCTCCTGCAGGAACAAAACCTGCTAGATGTAGTGATGAGCGAGTAATCGCCATTGAGGAACTATAATCATCTTATAATTTAATTCACATTTTTTGGATGACATACTTTGTTATTAAAGTATTTTACCTTTTGGTTTATTATTTTCAATAATAAACGTTTGGAATCGACCACGAAAACAATTTTTAATCCCCTCAAAATTTTTTGGTTTACGTTTCAAGGTTTGTAGACTCCAAAAATCGATTAAAACATTTACCGTCCGTCCGCCGTACGCGGCACTTTTATTATTTACTTTGGGGTCTAGTTGTGCCCCGAAGCTTTTGGTTGATGTCGTCACTCCTAAAGGGGTGAAAAATAAGAACTGAAATTTTCAAAATGCCCTAGCTCAAAATTCAATATTAGGGAACCTATTGTTTTTTCATCAATTTAAAATATTGTTGAATTTTTGGAATTGAATGAGACCACCCGGAGCCCATTTAGGGCTTTTTGTTTCATCCGTTCTTGAGCCCAAAAATATCTCTAATTTTGAAGGAAGTTGAGGGATCATAAAGAATATTAATTGATTTTATGGAAAAGCGAAACAATGTCTATCGTGAAAAAATTCTTGTTCGGCGAGATATTCGTCTATTCGGAAAACAACATAATTGTCATCGTTTCAAATTAGTCTCTTCACACTGATTCATGATGAGATTCAATCATTTCTATTTCAACCAATATTCTGTTCGTTACGTTTTTTCGTGAGACGGAGCTGTACTGCATAAGTAACTGGACAGTCTTTTTCTCCTTGTTTAGTACCTCTTCTGAAAATTAGAGAAATTTCAAAGAAACAAGTTCGAATTTGGACCGTCGTTGAGACTAGTCATATAACCACAGCGATTTCTTCCTATTGATGGAAGAATGTGACGCCCCACACGTAGGAATGCACGGACTAGAGGACAAATATTTGAGAATGTTCGAAGAAAACCTAATTAGGGTTTCTGTAATGACGTCCGGGAAGGAATATTTACGGAAAACCACTCAAAAGATGAGTCTTCACGATAGATAATAGATATCTTAGAGATGAAATAAAACAAATAAGTTTATCGAAATGTTATCTTAGGGATTTAACCGTCACTACTAGATCGCAATGAAGCACAGATGCCTGATTAAGTTAGATCAAATATAGAAATGTTGAGCCGATATACCGATAAACAATCGAAACGAGTTGAAACCGAGATAAACATTGGAGGAGAAAAACTTCTGCAGAGAAGGAGAAACCCTTTCTTTGAATTTCTTATAGGAGGATTAAACCGTTTAGGAGCTGAAGAAAGCGCGTAAACCCAAGAGATCGCAGAACAGGGAAATTTTCCAGACAATCGCAGCTCCGGAATTGAGAGAAAGTCGACGTTTGGCGGTTTGTACGGATGGAGATAATCCGCCGGGATGTCTTAGAAGTTATGAAACGAAAGGTTTTTTCAAACTCTTTTCTTTGGTTATTTCTTGTCATCTGACAGGTGCAGTGACGTAGGTTTAGAGAACTGTGAAAGGGTACATCTGCCACGACTCGCGATTTTGAACGAAGGTTCATTTATTCGCCTATTTTCCATGCAATTAAAAATTTGAATCTCACCAAAAATTTGTAATTTCAACTCTTGACAATTTTTTTTTTTGCTTTTCAGCTAGTAAAATCACGGACATAAATTGAATGATTGAAGATAGTAGAGTATTTTTGTACTTCCCGTGTTGCCAAAACGCGAAACGTGAAAAAGAGCAGCTAGCGCGAGCACCCGTAGATGCTAACTTTCCACGTCATTTTTTTCACACCTCCTCCGTGAAATCGTGGAAAATGAACTCCTGTGGTGACGTTAACGTGACGTTTATTTATTAAGTTTGCAAGGTTACTTTGTTGAGTGTTTACTCCTTGTCTATTTCAAATTTTGTTCCCCTTTTAGATAGGATATTTTTTGTTTTTGATATTCCTAGTATCATGATGGAAGTTGTGGATGAGCTGAGTGTTGTGATGGAGCTTATGGCAGAGTGCATTGTACTGAGTATTGAGTACTGAGGAAGAACTTGAGCACGTATTCAATGTTTATTTTAGGTCTCTGCTAGACAAAAGCACCCCATTTCAGAAATTCTATGTTCGGGCGTTTTCAACTGAGGACCATGGCAAAAAAGGAAGTTTCAACTTGCGTTTCAAACACCAGGATATACCAAAACTGACTTGAGGATTTAACATAAACACTTGAACAATCTAGTACTCCCTTACAGATCAAATTTTCCGAAGTTTTCATCATTCAATTCAATTAACATTTTTTGATTTCTTATAAATATCATAAGAAATCCATAATATATTATAAATATTTTTTTAAACATTTATTATTTATTTTTATTATTAGTCATATTAAATTATAAATATTTATCAATAATCAACTGCATATCAGTAATACCAGTAAAATATAGATATGTACCAGTAAAATAAAGAAGTATAGTACTTAGTACCTACAAAGTGATGTAAAAACTATAGGAGAAAAATTGGAATTCACAGTAAATGAAACAATAATGAGAATTGAATTGAAATAATTTCAAAATTAATGACGAAGTGGGTAAGGTAGTTCTACAAACAAATCTTTTCAGTTCAATCTTCAATATTACGTTGTGATATGATTGCTGTTTTCTGCCTTGGGTAGTCCATGGAAGAAGAAAAACAACTCCATCTATTCTGAGGTTATCCTCACGTAGCGCACCCTCGCATAGACAAACGATTTTTTCAAACGCCAAAAGTTGGCTTTTGGCGTCAAGGAACTTTTCGCGTGTGGGAGTAGAAACGTGTGAAACGAAACGGCAAGTACAAAAATACTCTAATGATTGATGTGTACTGATTGAAATTGATTATATTAAGATAGTTTTCAATGTTTAGAATCGAATGAAACCACCAAGACGATCAACCATCGTTCAATTATTGTATATATATAATATATTCAATTCAAATTGTATTAATATATATTCGACACCCATTATCTCTTCAGCCAGCTCGATATGCCCCCCCCCCCCTCCCTTGCTCTAGGTCTTTAGAAGGGTCGAAATGTTCTCCGCAAACGGGTGATCTCTACAGGAAAATAATGATAATTGCGTTTTGTGATAGTTTACGACGTTTTTCTGCCAGAGTCGTCAAATTCGTTAATAGCTGGAAATCAAGTCGTCTTTTTCGAACCAAAAGTTTCTTTCCTATCCGCTCAAGATCTAGCCACGACAAGAAATGCAAATTTATTCAAAAATGTCAAACTACCCCTGATTAAGACGGCCTTGGCATGAGTTTTTCGAAGAAAATGGGGGCTTAGCCATGGGACACGCGAAAAGTCTCTAAATAGTTCAAGTAGCGTTAAGGATATTAACAACTGTCAACCTTTTACTAAGAACGTGCAGATCCAAACGATGTTGAGGTTTATGATTTATGGCATGTTAGCAGCTAGGAACTGAAATGCATTTTACATTAAGATCAGGAGTTTGTTACTAAGAATTTACTCGAGCTGCAATTGTCACGAATAGAATACTTATTGCTGCGGCAAGATGATACACATTAGATTAAAAGGTGATCGTAAATGACTAATGAACCACCCTTTTATTTCAGTTTACTGGTGATGAAAGTCCTTCATACTTTCCCCTAATTCCTCGTCATTTTTATATACAATTCAGAATGAAAATATCGTTATTATTTGTGAGTTGGTTCCAATATGAAAATACGATACCGAGCATGCTCCACTCAGTCTGACAGAGAAACCTGGACTTTCAAGCAGTCGCCTTCTCTCAAGGATTAGGGAGCTGAGTATTGGAGGCTGAATGCTGGAATAATGGCAATAGGGGAATCGCAATGGATCCAAAGCCACAAGTTTGGCGAATGGAAGAGTTAATAGACTGACTGGAGAGGTCGTGCACTGTGAAGTATAATTATACTTCATAATACTTATTATTATAATAATTATACTTCAAGGTACATCTATATGGACTAAGCACGTCTACCTAGGCATATTTCGTTGCACGTTTCATGAAGTGCGCATGGTATAGACATTAAGTCTAAAGATATGGGTCGGAATTTCGTGTTTTTTAACGTCAGATTCAAATGTAAAACGTTTGAGAGCGTTATGTACCAGTTTTCAATTCGAAATTCCATTTAGTTTAGCCCCATTAACATATGGAAATACCGTCCTCACTTGTGTTGAGGAGAGCAGGACAACAACTCAGACGCCACCTGGCAATGGAGTCTCTCGATAGAGCTGAAATCACTGGTCGAATTTTGTATTTTTTTTTACGTCAGATTCAAATTTACAGCTCTTGAGAGCGTTCATGTACCAGTTTTCAGTTTGAAATTCCATTTAGTTTAGCCCCATTAACATATGGAAATACCGTCCTCACTTGCGTTGAGGAGAGCAGGACAACAACTCAGACGCCACCTGGCAATGTAGTCTCTCGATAGAGCTGAAATCACTGGTCGAATTTTGTATTTTTTTTTTTTTTAACGTCAGATTCAAATTTACAGCTCTTGAGAGCGTTCATGTACCAGTTTTCAGTTTGAAATTCCATTTAGTTTAGCCCCATTAACATATGGAAATACCGTCCTCACTTGCGTTGAGGAGAGCAGGACAACAACTCAGACGCCACCTGGCAAAAGGAGTTCGATTGAGCTGAAATCACTGCAATTTAGGACAGATTGAAGCCAGAAACATTGATATAAGAATGCAAAATAGTAGTGATGATTGGAAAAACTCGGCCCTTTGGGCCTCGCCTAGGGGTTACTGGGGGATGACTACTGCTCAGAGCTTCCGGAGCCTTCTTGCTTAGAGCCTTGTTCCATGTTTCAAGAAACATGGAACATGCTTTAGCCATGCCTTTAGAGGTCGACTCTTCTCGGTATAAAAGTTTGCAAATGAGCTTCCTTACTCGCTCTTCCGTGGAAGTAGACGATGACTCACTACTTTGTAAAGCAGTCTCAATCACAACAAAGGTATTCTTATTATTAAGAAATCGAAAAAATCTAAAGCGTCGAAGAACACATCGCAACTAAAAGCCCGCGTTCATAACAAAATTTCAAGACTTTGATTACATTATTTCGTAAAACCAAGCCAACCAACAACATCAATGTTGGTTTTTACCGGAACGTTGTTTACAGTTCTTTTAAATCAGAGGTATATCTCAGCTTCGTCCATATTTACAGATATTTTGACAGTATATAATTTACGCATAAATTTAGGGCTTTTCAACGAGTGGCGAACGATTTTCGTGGGATGAAAACTTACGGCGATACATTTCCCTAGAAACGGGTCGGCTGTAGGAGAAAATCATTACAAAATCCCGCGCTGCTTTCGTTCCGCGGTTTCGGTAAGGCAGGAGATGATTGCAGCTGTAAATAACAGTCTTGGAGGTGTGGTTCACAGGAAATTCTTCTTACGGGTTCATACCAGCATTGGGACATCGTGTTTTGTCAATTTAGCAGCAGGTGCCTAATTACATTTCTTTGAACCCTTTTTCCAATTGTGTTTTCGGGTGAGAAACGCCGCGGAACTCATCCTCCAACAAAAAACTGATTGCGAAATATCTACGCGAGTTTCCAGATGAACTTTTTCGAAGTGATGGAGACATTTTATTTTGTACAGTTTGTGACAAGCGCGTTTCTTGCTCTCAACGGTCGCAGCTCGCAGATAACTCAACATATTGGTAAAGGTATGAAAATAGCGCTCGTTCAGTCGCTACAAATCGATTCTTCGTCCGAATTGCCGTCGGTTTACGTTCGAACATTTGAAATTCTATGTCGTCGCCATTAATTTCAAAGAGTAAATTGTGAGTTTTCCTTAATTTTTTTTTCAGTTTTGCTGTAGAGATGCTTATTGATTTTGCACATATTTCAGAAATTGTTTTATAAATTTTACATATTTGTAGCATATTTAAAAAAAATTAATACATATTTAGCACTTTAAAATAATAATAACCCGATCCCTAGTATTCACTATCTGCGATTCTTTGAGGACTCAGTATTGTGTGAGTAGTAAGGACTTGGTGCAATTAGGAGTTCCGCATGAGCTTTGATCGAAGATAAAGGGGTATTAGCTAGCGACAGTTCCTAATTCATGAGATTATACTCGAGATTGATGATTCTCTGTTGTGTTTCTTGGCTTTACGAGCTTCGATCTTTCTCATCATGGTACTCGTGAATTAGGAACTCTGACCCTTTTATCTACAATCGTCTTCTTCTGCCCTGAGGTGTGAAGATGAGAAAAAGCCCTCCCGCAGATAAGGCCATCTATACGACAGCCTGGTGATGGCGAGGTGACCTCCCCTATCGGAAAAAAAAATTCACACGGGCTCGGAGGATCGTCCCAGACACCTATTCGTAGAGGTCCAACGGCCCCGACCTCGAAAAGTGTCGACGAACCCTCACATCAGTCACAGATCGGGGTCTGTAGTGCTTCAACAGGTATGTCCTCCGTCAGAAAAGCCGCCGTGAAAAACAGTTCGTTGACTGAGCTTTTCATCTCAAGGTGCTGGAATTGAGATTGATGCAGCTAGTGAGGTCTTTACACTGAGTTCTCTAATGGAGATTCTGCAGACCGGATCCTGCACCTATCATGTACACTTCGAGAACCTTCAAAGTGTCAAACGCTCCATAGTTCTTAAATCTGGGAAACCCTGATACTCGTTACTCGAGTTAATTTCCGTGTCTCTATGTTGGATTCCTTTGCACTTCGGTATTCCTTTTTCTTGGTTGTTGTGGAGAGGAAGCAGAGGACGTCAATATTCTCTTTTCAACATTTATTTGGCTAGCGCTTTCGGGGCAAACTATGGCCCCTTTCTCAAGCCTACAAGAAAAAACAAATAATTGAAGACTACAAAATTAACCTCTAACAGGAAATCACAGTTAGTATAACCAACCAGTCAAAAATTTTTTTGTCGAAAAACATTATTACTTAATAATTAATTTTCATTATTATTTGTTATTATTATTTCATTTTTTGACTGGTTGGTTATACTAACTGTGATTTCATGTTAGAGGTTAATTTTGTAGTCTTCAATTATTTGTTTTTTCTTGTAGGCTTGAGAAAGGGGCCATAGTTTGCCCCGAAAGCGCTAGCCAAATAAATGTTGAAAAGAGTATATTGACGTCCTCTGCTTCCTCTCCACAACAACCAAGAAAATGACTACAGCAGGAGTACAGAACATTCGGTATTCCTGACAACGACATAGCACATAGAAGCAAAGATTGCGATTTTGCAAATTTTCAGTTTCGAGTGGTTTTCTGTGGTTTTTGGTATTCATCCTAATCAGCCAAGCAATTTCTGTTTGTTGCAAATTCATGATTTTTAAGTACAAACCTTTTGAAGAGACGGGAGCCAATTTCCTAAGAAATATTTTCCAACTCTGTCGCTGTACCTATATAGGATTTGTGCTCGACCAGAATCTTCTTGTGAAGGTCACGCTGAATCAAATAGGCCCTCCTTACTCTAAACCTATTTTACTAAACCATCTCTGCATTTTAGTGAGTTAGTGTCGGTAAGTCATCACATAATCGGATCATCATTTACACGTTAAACGACCTTAAACGTTGAATTGAAATTCGTATCAAAGGAGTAGGTAACCCGGTAAACTAAATTAATGGAGCGGACTTCGGGCGGGGTGCTAAGCCGATTAGCGACTATCAAAATCGACTTTGGAGCTCTGGGCCTTCGATAAGCTGCCCCAAAAGTTTCCCTGGAGAAATTTAGAGGGGTCTGCTCGCCAGTAACTCCATCTCCAAACTTTCGGCGACTCGATCAAAGGTTCTGAACCGAAACCCTAGGAGTGAACGGAAGGGTTTTTCCATCCAATTTCCAGTTAGATGTGTGATGGGATGTTGCGGAAACCGTTTCGTGGACATTCTGGTGGACATTTTTGGCGCTTAAAACTGCCTCTTTTACGGAGTCTATAATCTGCTTAAATACTTTTGAAGTTTTCCTGGTTTGCCTCTGAATTTCATAAGGTAAATAGGAGAGTCATTGATCCTTATTGCGGTTCTGATGGTTTCTTTCCTTCTTTCTCATGAACCTGCTGCTTTGATATAATTTGTCCGTTTTTCGACCGTGATTTGTAGATTCCCCTTAAGCTCTCCATTTGTTCCTAAGGGCCTTTGTACTTCGGTTTAACGGATGCATTGAGACAATAAGAACTCTTCCATATAGATCGATACTAGATTTGTTATCCTGCAAGAGTAGATGTCAGATATGTTACGAGAGAAACCTTCTCTTCATGGACCGCCAATGGACGGAAGGTGGATGGAAGGTGGACAGCCGTCATAATCGACGATTTAAAGGCTTGGTTGGAGAGAAAACACGGAGAGGTGAACTATTACCTGACTCAATTCCTCTCAGGGCATGGATACTTCCGCTCCTTCGTAGTAAAGATCGGGAAAGCCACTGACCCAGAGTGCAGATACCGTGGGATAGAGGAGGATGATGTCTGCCACACCTTCTTCACATGTCCTCAATGGGAGGGTATGAGGGGGTGTGCGGAGGAGGTCATCGGAACATTGCGTCCACAGACAATCATACATGAGATGATTAAGAACAAGTCGAGCTGGGACGCAATGGCAGTATTTGTCACATCAGTCCTCAAAGCAAAAAAGCTGGATGGAAGATGGGAGGAAGAAGATGAGGAATAGAATTGAAGGAGACCAGAAGTAGGAGCAGCCATTTGGCACAAAAAAAAGGGGCTCACCCTGAAGTAATACTGTACAAGTGGTCCCGGGGTGAGTCCTAAGCAGAGGGAGTGGGGTTTTAGTTGGTAGCCCCAATTCATGGGGAGTCCAACACTGTTGGGGGTGCTCCTTCTGAGATCTTGTTGGCATTCGCTTCTCTCAGATGGATCTGCAGATCTGGAGACCTGAGACATGTTAGCAAACTCGTTTCTATTGCATTCGCTAGTCCAGATTGGATTCTTAGTCCATTTGAATTTGATTTCGACTTACCGTGAATCTACTTATGAGTAAAGTAAACAACCATTTCACGTTGGATCTTCTTCCGACTGCCATTCCTGGCGTCGCGGACGAATATGCTTATGAATCATTTTATTACATTCCATTGCTTATGCATCTTTCCGTTTCATTTCGTTCCATCCATCTTCCTTACTCCTTGGCTCCATCATACTTACTGAAGTAATGAGGTTGGTAGTAGAAATGTCTTGACAGCTTGATCGTCGCTCTCTTTGGCATCGCATTTTGAGGTCAGTTTGCCGAATGAAAGACCAACATTTGGCCAAAATCATTCCTGATCGATTCAGATCCAGAACTGTTCGCTGAGCCGCGTAAACGCGATCAATTCCATTTTCAAAGCCCATTTCACACTTAGTCTTCCTGCCTGACCCGTTATGCCTTCGCCTCGTAACCCCCCATTACAGCTGTTACTCACCCGACACACCCCCGAAAAACTATTAGAACGCTTTGCGTCACCTAAAAGTGACTTTCCCGACCCCAGTCGGAACCCTCGCTGGAAAACTCGACTGAGACGAATCGCTCACGACCCACTTGTCAACTTTCCTTCAGTGCAGAACGCTCCACCGAAACTTTTTTACACCAGTACGCACTCCGTCTCACTTCTTATCAAAGTCTTGTCTCTCTCTCTCTCTCTCGTAGCTTGTCCTGAATCTCCCTTTAAAAAAAAACCTCCCAACTCCGACTCTTGGGATTTTCCCTTTTTCATCATCTCCTGCTTGAGTCTAAAACGAATCGCGTCTCGATTTCCCGATGGCTTGCTCAACAACCGTTTTGTTATACCTAAACCAGGAGCCTGACTCCCCCAGTGCGCCAGCCGTTTTGCTTGTTTTCGTGACAAAACGTCCTCGGGTTTTGTTCTTTTTTTTACTGGTTGCCGAATCGGTTAAAACTTCCGTTTCCCCTGGATGGAAGTGGAACGTGATCGTCACTTCCAAGAAATCGATAGTTCTTTGAAAGTTTTACTACTAAGCACTCGTACAGTAACTGTTATCATAACCGAATCCAGGTAATCATTACGGACTACCTAGTTGTATCATTGTTTCGTCATTGGTGTTCAGGTGTAATTCTTCCATCTTGGATTTTACGCCAGGTGAAGTTTTGGAAAGAAAGTATGCTGTGCTTATCAGCTTTCGCGTCGACTTGAGGCAACCTGAAAATCCAAGACACATTTTCGCTCATCGGATACCCTAAATTGTTGATAAGCTCCCACCGAGATCTCTCAATTACATGGAAATGAAGAATAATAATGCCCAGAGCTTGTTATAAAAAGTTAGTAGAAATAAAGGCAATTTACGATAGGCCATCCAACTATTTCGCTTGTTGATTCCCAGAGATGGCACGGACTCGATTGCCCTTGGAAAATGGAGTGCGTGTCTGGATACTTGGTGCCTGGAGGTTCCAGGGGCATACCCTACCAGAAACCTACATCCAGAGTTGTTGGAAACTTGTTCAACATTTCATTTCCTGGTTCTTGATAGTATTGTGAACCGGAGTGCAATAAACCTCAGCTCTTCATTTAGTTAATCAAGATTCAAAGTTACGGAAAAGTAACTCGAAGGAACAAGAAGTACTGTAAGGCTCTGGAGGATCCAATTCTCTTAAGTATTTGACGCCTTATAAATTTTGGATCGTTAAACAGGGAAGATTACACTACACTTGTACTTAATCTGTATATGAGATGTCCTGAGGTACAGGAGCTATATTTTTGAAAGGTATGACAGAAATAGACTGGTTTTATGAGTAGGCTTCCAAAGTTCAGCAACTATGTAGATCGACCCAACAAAATGGACTGTGTCAATTGATCGGGATTGTGGTCAAATGGAAATATACACCTTCTTCGCTGAGCTTTCGGTAAATTAATTACCTTCTTCAGGGCCTATAAAACAAAACAATATTCACCCTTAATAGCAAACTCTAACAATCCTTTGAGTATAAAAACAACAAAATTATGAATCGACAACAAATAAAAACGTAATAATAAATATAATAACAGATTTCACTTACTCGAAGGATGTTTATTTAGCGATAGTACCACCAAACGTCGATAAGTAATAAGGTGGAGACGCCACTACAAAGAAACAAGTAGGTAAGTATAGTTGTAGTTTAGAATTATTGTCTTAGATATAGTATAGATTAAGTTAGATTAATTGCAAAATACGGCCAATTGAAAAAGGTTTCTAATAAGATTAGTAAAAAAGCAGTAGTTGTAAAGCAGCAGTAGTAGCAGTAATAGTTTAGTAAATAAGTTTAGTTCAATACGGTTGAGGCAGTTGTGTCAATATTTATAACTTAAATAAATATCTTACCCATAATTATAGAAGATAAATTTACGGAAAAGTGAAAAAAAAAAAAAAATAATTAAAAACACCGGCTTTATGAAACAGAACAATAGAACAACAAAAACGCATTGACTCCAGCTCACAGAGAATAATAAATTTATATTTATTATTATTATTATTTAATTAATTAATATTATTATTATTTCACTTTATTTATTATTATATTTATTATTAGGTTTTTATTTGTTGTCGATTCATAATTTTGTTGTTTTTATACTCAAAGGATTGTTAGAGTTTATGCTATTATGGGTGAATATTGTTTTGTTTTATAGGCCCTGAAGAGGGTAATAAATTTACCGAAAGCTCGGCGAAGAAGGTGTATATTTCCATTTGACCACAATCCCGATCAATTGACACAGCTTCCAAAGTTGATCGCCAGAATGGTTGGAAATATCAAGTCTTGCCTGCTTCAATAAGTATAGAGAAGTGCTATAATCATTGCCTTAAAAGGTATCCTTACAAGACTGTCAAACTCGTTCACCCAGAATTATCGAGGAGTCAGGAACACGTCCTCCACACAACTAACAGGAGGAAAGGAGACGCATTCAAGTTTCGTGTCGACAAAATGATCAACGTGTTGAAAACTGTAACCTATAAGGCCTGGTGCCGACTCCCCACACCTCCCGGAATAGACTCGGACAACCGGATGAAGGTAATCTGTCTGTGAAAAGAATCAAACGACCAGAATGCGAGAGGAGAGCTGCAAGGGGCGACTTCAAAGTTGAATAGGTCGCCGTCTTGTCGTTCCCACACCTCATCATAATCAGTGGTAGAAGGTCGAGTAGTTACACAGGAACCAGCGATCCACGTCGGGATAGACATCAATTAAATATTATTAGCATGATGCACTCCTATCAGCGGGGTGGCCAGAGATACTGTAATGAGCAGTAAGGGTCGTGCTTTTCAGGGTGTGATTCTATTGTCTTCAGCGCCGTTGAATGAAAGGACCGTGTAAATGTGCCACTATGAGGTCCTAATTCCACTTGGACAGAATGCAAATAGGAAAATTCGTTCTTAGTTTGTAAAGCTTTAGTTACCTAAGGTGAATATTGAATGAGTTTTACAACGATTGGATATTGTCCTTATTGATTCTGCTTTCACCAATTAAAAACCTGTTTTCCCTATTATAAGGTCTTAAGAGTGTCCCACTCTTTCCTGGGGCCACATGACCGCTGGAAAGGTTTGGAAATCCTCACCAGCTTGGAAGAATCACTTGTTTTCACCTACACTCACCTATTAAATGTTGTTATAAGCCGTTAATTGATCAAATTTATTTTTGTTTCAGGTAAGTCCTTGATGAAGTCAATGATGCGACGTGATGGGTATGTAAATTCGGTATGGTGCCTGTCATTCCGGTAGGAGGAAGTAAAGTTTCGGTCGCTCAATACAAACAGGATAATTTTGAATCCCAATCGATGTAATCAGGGGTGAGCAATTTTTCGGAATCTCCATACTAAGTGGGCACTGTGCTTAGATGGAACTAGGATCCCATTTAGATGGGAATGCAGAATCAGGATGCAACAATCGCAACCGTTTGTTCCTGGCTGTGTATTTCAGTTTTTCAATTCCCTAGGTCCGTGCTCTAATGAATTTCTAAAATCCTTTGAAATTTCAAATTTAAGTAAAACTTTTTAGGATTTTGGGCCTTCGATTTGGCTAAATACTAACCCTGAACGAGGAACGACTGAGACAAAGACTGTCCGCTTTCCCGTAGACATCAAATCGCCTCTTTATGACTACAATTTTGAGTACCCGTTTCTCTGCACTCGTTTGAGCTTGAATGTTGAAATTTTTTCTAGTGGTTCACCCAGCTATTGCTTTGAACTGGTGGGCACCTTTTTAAAAAAAAAACCTCTAACAATATTTTTTAAAAAATAACAAATTTTTGTTTTAGAATCCAGTGAAATAGTAAACAATATTATGATGTTTCCATTATTCCCAGGTTCTTTTTATTATTCCAAAATGCCACGTTGTAGGAAAGTGTTTCCTGAGAGGAACGAACGAATAGACAATATTCGGAAATAGAGACAAATAATGTGGATCAGACGGTGGATTGTGTTGCGAGCGATTTAGTTATAGCTACTTAAAATGGTTTATGAAGTTGTTGCTACCTATAATATGGGCCACATCACCCGTTGTAGGGTTTCGCAGAATTTAGGGGTGGATCCTGGCTATTTTTGTATTCAGGGAATGATGGGCCTTGATTTACTTAGACTTCAAAGAGCTGAACGCGAACTCCTAGAAAGCACAACAGAAGTAGGTACGTCAAAAAAAGAGTGAGGCTAAGAGAAAACTGGAAGAGGAGTTCGAAGCAGCAGAGGATGGACCGGCATAATAATATTAGCTTTTTTATTTGTAAGACGCCTAAGCAGGCATAACAAACGTCAACAATAGTTGTAATAATAATCAACGTCAATAATAACAGAAAATAATGATAAAATCAAGGGTAATAAGACCCTAGTCAAAACTGTTGCTCTTAAAGTCCTTAACCATAAGGAGGCTATTAGTCCATATTCGAGCAACCATTTGGACCACTTCCTGTGGAGCAATTTTAAAAATTCTTTCACCATTCTATTCAAAATATTCTGTATTTTATTTTAGGACATTAAAATTTTTGTAGATTTTTGACGGACAACTCTCTGGCACAGAACCGTTATTAGATGTAGGTGTAGTGGTTAGGAAGATCACCCGGCCCAGAACTTAAAGACTTGGTGGGTAAGTGAGAGATGGGTGGGAAACAAATGTCCACAGTCTTAATTCTTTGGTTTATTTGTAAAATTCTAATAGAACGTCGGAGGAGAGCACGACACGCTGTGATTCCCGCTTTTCTACCTTCGCAGCGACCTAGAATTTCAATTCCGAGTCTGTTGGGATGTTGCTGGTTCTCTGGATGGAATATCGCTTGTCTCGTCGTGGTACAAGATTGTACCAAATCCCTTCCTCCGCCTCTTCGCTTCGGGATGGATGTCGTGTTGCATTTGCTTTTCTCTTGTTGTGACTTGCAAGGACAAAAAGGCAGGTCTTTTCGGGAGACGGCGCTTTCTCGTTACGTGCTGGCGGTATCTAGTGCGGAAACCTGCGGACGATTTCAACCGGATTATCTGACGTGCGCCGCCTCCCCACAAGGGAAATCCGGGCCATCTCCCTGCATTCTCACTCTCGCTTCTTTTTCATTAAAATTGATTTGACTCGGTCATCCGCTACTTCTTGGCGAAAAAGAAAATTTGCAAACTGAAGACCTGTTTTGCTGTTTCTCCAACTAGCACCACAGAGAGTTACAGCACAGAAAGCTCTCTCCACTACTCGAAATGAAATTTTGATTTTGGCAGTTTTTAACTTCCTCCTCGAATACAAGGCAGAGGTGATACAGTGCAGTACCCATAATAGCTCATGGATTCCTTCTGAGTTTTGGAGTAACTCATGGAGTTTGTTGTGCCACTCACCTACCCACAGAGCCATCTCCAGTTCCCACGTTCCATACAAATCAAATTTGAGCTGTGGAAAACGACGGGCGGCTTGATCAATCGTCCTACTGAACTATTAATGTTTTCGAGATGGATTAGATAAGTCGCATCACATGTGTATAATAGTCCCGCTTAAGTGGTGGTATTAGGAGAATCCAACGTTTAACTTAATCACCTCTATCGATAACCGACCCATTAGCGCATTCCGCCACTAATAGGCGTCTACGAGCTCGTAGCTCATTCAACTGGTCGAGTGAGAAAGTAGTTTGACGTACCTATTACAATGGGAACAAACTCCAAAATAAGTTTAGTACTGGAGTAATGACCTCGAAAGTCATACTCGGCGTTTCATAATAGAAGGAGTGATCGAAATTCCCATCTGTTGTTGACCTGTAGTAACTACTTACACTAAGTGTAAGTCTTGTTGTACTGTAACTACGAGTATTCTACTAATCTGGCTTAATTTATCCAGGGCGAAAGCACTAGTGACCGCCTCGTTTCAGAAGTAAGTTTGCGATACCTCAAAGAAGTAGGTAGTTAGTTTAATTCTCTTCCCACTCAACTGATCTAATACAGAAAGTCAGGGTCTTGTCAGAAATTCGACCTTCCTGAAAACCAACTTATCAATCCAACTTGCTTCTCTGGTTAATTCACCACCATGTCGATACATTTTCCCCCAGATATATATCGTAGTATTGATACTTTTTTTCCTGTATCGGAGGCGATACTTTTTTATATCTCACATTTTATTTGTTTCAACACCTACGACATGAAGGTACCTACTTGACAGTACCTATACCTCTACGTAGATTGTTGGGAGACCAAAAAACTTCTACAAATTAAACAAAGATGATATACTACCACCTCCAGCTCTCTATGATGACCTGCTGTCCTCCATAATCGAGGAAGGACCTCCAAAATGTTAAAAACAAAATGAGTGATTTATTATTTTGTTCATTCTATATTAATTATTATCCTCGTGATGGAGAGATGTCACACTGATGGAGAGAAACATAAACGACAATTTCACCCATTTTTGTGAAAGTATCAAAAATATCGATACTTCAAAATATCGATACTTTTTGAAAGTATCGTATTGATACTTTTTGATACTTTCTAGATGTATCGATACGGTATTATATCGAAACTTTGGATTTATCGGACATCCCTACATTGTTCTGAATTCAATCAATTATAGGTCTGCCACAGAAACTTAGCATCCCTTTGGCGCATTCTTCTGGAGAACATTGAACTAATTATCTGTTATCAAGCAGGTTCCCGCGCCTACGATAATGTTTCGGGAATTTTTCCTCTAAACAGGGACTTGATTTCCCTCTTACTGCAGCTTGAAATTCGTGCATTTCCGAAATTGAAATTTCATGGCACTACACGAAAATCAAATTTCTCACGGCTCCAATTTCCGTGTCATGGTTTCACCCATGAAGGTTGACTCGATCGTTATAGTTCGCTGATCCGCCCCCTTGGGGGCGCCACACGGATGCTAAGTTTCTGTGGTAGACCAATACAGGGTGTCCCATATGTTATCCACCAAACTTCGGGAGTAGTTTCTACAACTAATTTGCAACAAAAAGTGTCTCCTAGCAATTTTCTTTTAACCCCCTTAAAATCCGACTTTTTTGACTTTTAAGATTTTTCGTGTTTTCGACCTTACACCATTCAAACGGTCATAACTCCCTCAAATTAGACTCAAAAATTAAAAATAAGGATATCGTTGGAAAGAGCGTAAAATGTCTCAATACATGAGCCGTTGACCAGTCGAGAAAAACAGAACGCTAGAGTAGTATTTTTACCTCAAACTTGAAAAATAGTCAATTTCTGTTTTTGGTGAAAATGTTGATGATTTTTCCTCATTGAAACAAGGTATTTGCCAGAAGGGCTCAAAAGCTTAAAACCTGCTCCATTTCATCAGCTTTCCAACGGTCACCCAATTTATAGTTTTACTGTGGAATTTGAGGGAGAAAATGGTGTTTCAATGCGAAAAAACGTGTATTTTTTCCAACGAAATCGACGGTTTGACGTGGGGACGTGGTGCTTGGGAGGAGGAGCGGCGGAGCAGACCCCGGATTCCTCCCGTCCAACCGTCAATTTCGTTGAAAAAAATGCACGTTTTTTCGCATTGAAACACAATTTTCCCCCTCTAATTCCACAGTGAAACTAAAAATTGAGTGACCGTTGAAAAGCTGATGAAATGATTGGAAGTGCCTCTCTGGCAAATACCTTGTTTCCATGGGGAAAAATCATCTAAATTTTTGAAAAAAAAAAAAAACAGAAATTGACAAATTTTAAAGTTTGAGGTAAAAAAAACTACTCTAGCGTTCAGTTTTCTCAATTTGTCAACGGCTCATCTATTGAGAAATTTCACGCTCTTTCCAACGGTATCCTTATTTTTAATTTTTGAGTGCAATTTAAGGGAGTTATGACGGTTTTAAAGGTGTAAGGTCAAAAACACGAAAAAATCTTGAAAGTCGGATTTTAAGGGGGTTGAAAAAAATCCCCAAATCCACCAAATATCCCAAAGTTTGGTGGATAACATGTGGGACACCCTGTAGAGCAGCCGCCTCCGCTCATCAGTAATGATTTATCCCCTCGATTGCAACTGCCAGTATGAATCATGGCTGAAGTCGTCAAATCTTAGCAGTCTCAGGTAAAATCCCTGGGAGAAGTCACATGATTTGGCGGCTTCTTTTATAAAGGATCTTTGGTGTTGATCACTTGAAAATTTGTATTTTACACTTTCAAATTTAACGAGAGCTGTAATTTTGCGGTTCAGTGTTACTTACAGTTTGTCGTTTTAAATTAATAACTTGAGCTGTCAATTTTATCTATGTATGCAAAGCTTATTCAGGAAATAGTAATCGACCATCACGAATTCGTCATAAAAACTAGCTAAGTGTGAAGTGTTGCACCAACCTTCACGATGTAGGTATTCTTTGCTCATTTTCCCCTGTAAGATCGTGTCTGGGTGGAGCATATCGGATGCTACGTGCTCGTTGTCTGGATCAAAGTTCAAGTATATTGCATCCAATTGGCGTGTGAAAGGCCGTGAAAATGACGGGAGATTCGGCCAAGGCAATATCAGTTCTCCTGAGGTAACAGAAGAGAGAAGAGAAGTAGCTGTCAAAGCTTGGAATCTACCAAGTATTAATTTCTCCTTATCCTCATCACATATTTGTGAAGTAGGTATTTACTCGACATTTCCATTTATACTTTCATGGTCAGGAAAAAAAACACTGTAAATTCTTACATGTTTATCGTCGTTTTTCTTGAGCCAAGAAAGGTTACTTAGCCCATTTCCGGCCACTGATGCGTTTTCGCATCGTCATATTTTATGATTTTTTGAATATTGAAAATAGTGGAAAATCTTTGCAAAAGAATTTTTTTCTCGTTCGTGCTGTTGCTAAAATTTTTTGAAAAAAATTTGCTCTGACGTTCGGGAGCTGAATGCAGTTTTGGAAATTTTTTGAAAATGAGGCCTTTTGGCCAAAGGCATGATTATGATGGCTCAAATTCGATTCTGGGATGAATGAAACTGGATAAATCATATCGCTTTGGAAAACTCTCAAATCTCATAAAAAGTAAAATTCATGAAATATCGAGTATTTTTGCTCTCGATTGGTGAGCAAATGATGCTTTGTTTCGGCTGGCATTCTCTAAGACAGTTCATCCTCCTCTCCCCATCATTCAGTTATTTCTACCCTTAGCTTGAAATGGGTTAGTTGTGAAACTCATCTTTGAAAGTCAAGTATAACTAATTTCTAAGCCGTTCAAGTCCAGCTGTTTCATCGGGCTCATCATACAAGTCTGGCCATTGAAGAAGAACATCTGCAAACCAAATAATGGGAAAGTCATCTCTAAAGTGTTCATCCATTCGTTATGCATCCTTGTCACCCAAATTTGTCGAACTCTCTGCTGCACCCGAAATTTGGATGATTTCAAAGCAATTGAATGAGCTCCTTGCCAACTTTGCTTTTTAACTAACAACTAGAGTTGACTAGATTCCTAGTTTTTGCTTACTTACAAGAGTTTGAGTTTTTCTTGCATCTAAGGATGAAGGGAAGGCAATATCGACAGCCACAAAGCAAAATCCTGTAAGTATATTTTTGGCCCAGAACATTTTTTTTTGTAAGTACATTTTAGGCCTAGATCGCTTCGTCTCATCTCTATGATGATTTCTAATAACCTGCAAGTCTGAAGCCTTCACATCGTGGAGTAAAACCTGTTAAGTTGGGCGATGCACCATTACATTATGATTTTTGAACATACAAGATATTGCATTGAGGCTGTTGATAGGTCTTTTCGCTCTAATGATTCTATAATGGTCTTGATTATTAAATACAGGGGCGTCTGGTGAGAATATTCGTCAGGCAAACAGCTTGGCCTGTCTTATAGGAATAAACAATAGTGTAAAACGCAGAAAATTATTACACAAAGGTTGCTAAGGAATGATTTAAATTTCGGAATGGTGGTGGATATTTCATGGCTTGCCATGCGGGGGTTAGTATCCATGGCTCATCTTCCAAGTTTCTCTGCTTTCAAGGTCATGAAACAGCTCCTCGATTGTTTGCCTTGGCTGATGCTGCGGTAGTGGGGGTAAAGCAATACTAGACCCCCTGCCTACCCATTGAACGTTGCCTGTCATCCAAATCAGTCCCGCAAAATTAATTTTTTTTTTTGATCTGTTTGTCTTGGCTTGCTAGACCCTGCGCTAATTCGCGTAACATCCACAATCGATCGTAGTTACTCTACAACTCTCTGGTGTGTATCCAAAGCAAAATACGTACTTATTCAATTCTTCTATTTCATCTAACTTCCTTGGTAATCATGAAGTGGTCCCTAAACTTAATAAAATTTTTCCAAAATTGGGAAAATAATTCGAAAAATGGAAATATAGGATAATTTCAACAACAATTAATTTATTCATTTTGCATATTTTTAGTAAACCAAACGGTGTTTGCTATGTTTGCCTGGAGGAGACGCCACTGATTAAATAATCAATATTTAATATTGATTACCTATTAATTAATTGGTTAAATTTTAACTAAATCAAGCATGTTCACATAGTTATAATAATTTGTGGAGTTGGTCAATACTTATTTTTTATATACTCGTATTCCTTCTGTTGAGTTCCCCAACAGTAAAAATCCTGTTACATCTGTTTGGGGAAAAACATGAATTATTCCATCTTTCGATTAATATTTTTTCTGTGAAATTTCTGTACTTTTACTGATAAAACACCAGTCTGTATTGGTCCTGTGTTTCCTGAATCGCGATACTTTTGATTTTGACGTTTTGGGCCGGTGATTGTCTGTATTTTGGGCTAGTCGGTTCTTTGTATCCGGTGATGTTATGCCCTGTATGACCAACTCAACGTTGATCGTAATAAAGTGGTTCGTAAAAACTTAAGCTTTTGGAAATAACGAAAATTTAGTAGTTCATTCTTTAACGAAACCCTATATCGAATCCTTGCAAAGGCAATTACAATAGGATTTGTTTCTCAGAGGTACGTTGTATTAGTATAATATTACGGTCAATAGAGCACGTATTATTTTATAGTGGTCGAGTCCCTTTCGACTAGAGAGAAACGCCGCTGGCCGTCAATTTCTCCATCATATGCTCAACACTAAGAACAAAAAACCCCTTTACGAATAGCTCTCTTTTCATAGCTTTTGCCCCATTTTCCCAGGCATTTCTCACCAGCCTTTTACACGGAGGCAGCGGGTTCACGGCAGTTCTCGCCGATTCGTCCGATTATTCTCATCAATTTCCTTGCCTTCTTCCAATTAGTCTTGATCTCCTTTTCAAGGGTTTTCACTTTTCAAGGATGGTTCTATACGGGGGGAAGGTGGAAGAACTCACACGGTCGCTCCCTTTGACGGAGCCTGAATGGAAAATTGATTGAATAGAGTGGTTTTGCGCTTACGGTGAATAACTTGACTGGAACAGGTCAGTCAGGTTCCCTTACCCATAAAACTCCCAATTGGTCGGAATTTGTTGTTTCTGTCCTCCGATTCGTATTCAATTCAATATCCTTGAAACCTCCAATTCTTGTCCCAAAATTCGAGTAATTCAGAGGAAATAATTACCTAGTGCTTATAATGTAAGACAGCTCGAATGTACTCACATCACAGAAAGCTCAGCTTGTTCGATTAGCGGAAAAAATTAATTTGATTAATTTGATCGTGAAGGGTATTTCCAACCAGGATCATACAAATATAATTCTTCAAATTATAACACAATGGTTTATTATTTTATTGTGAAGATCATCCGTCTGTACAGATCGCGGCTTTTATTAGGCGGTATCCGTAGAGGAAGTGGCAACTCCCGCTAGGGGCGCTGGTGGTAAAAGTAGTTTCTCGTACGTCCAATAGAGTGCTCTGATTAAAATTACGTCGGAGAGATCACATCAACTGTTTTCGAGTGTCATAGTGTCATTGATAATTTTCAACATTAATTAATAATTAATTAGAATTAGAAGAATTAGAATTAGAAGACATAATTATTATGTCTTCTGTCTGATAAGAGATAATGTCGAAAAGACCTCTTTTTCTATTACAAAAAGGACCCAAAAAACCCAGAGTTATTTCACCCTCCAAAAAGTTGTCTCGCTCGTAAAAAGTTGATGTGATCTCTCCAAGGTAATTTTAATCAGAGCACTCTATTGGACATACGAGAAACTACTTTTACCACCAGCGCCCTTAGCGGGAGTTGCCACTTCCTCTACAAAAGTATCGATATCCCAAGTATTGTTGGGCATGAGTATCGATATAAAAATATCGAGTATCGATACTTTAGTGTCGCAAACTATCAATATTATCAAATATTCCCAAGAAAAATAATTTTTCCAACGACGTTTATTCATTTTTCACCATCAAGAGTACAAGCAGAGTGATTTTCTCCATGATATAAACGTTATTTGTGCAACCAAAGAGTAATGACCCAAAAGCCTCTCTACCTTCTTCATTTTTTAGCCATTATGTTTAATTTTTCGCGAGAACTGTATCGATATTCGATTTTTAGAAATATCGGATCCAAAGTATCGATATCCGAAAATATCGGATAGTGCAGTATCGATACTAAAATATCGAGTATCGGTACGAAAGTATCGATACCCATCCCTACTACGGATACAGCCTAGTGCGGCTTTTCCATACTACCTTCTAGCAATAACATTGCTATCTGAGAGGTGCGGGTGCCTTAATTACGGAATTTGATTCTTGGTTGCTAAGGACGCACGTCTGAGTACTACACGAATCTAAAAAGAAACGAACAACAATCAAATTTTGATCCTCGGAAATTCGAACGGATATTGGGCCAATTTCCTGAACAGTCTTTTGCTATTCACTCTCAACATCCTACACGAGACTGCAGTTGTTTCACCAGTTTGTATTTCATCTCAACTTCAGCCCCACAAATTTTCCTTTCTATCATTATACAGCTCAGAAGAACGATAAATAATATCCGACAGGGCTAAACTTGATTGGGAACCCATTCCCTGAAAGATGGTTTCGAAATCGGATGAACATTTTCTAAATTTAGCAAACTTGCTAGGTTAAGTAATACACAATAAAGCAAAACGGCAGAGGTTATAGAACTGATTTGAGAATTTTTTCAATTTCTGATTATACCATTGAAATAGATTCAGTTTTGAGGATCAATTATATAAAGTCTTAACTTTCAATATCATTGTACGGGGAGATCCATGTAACTTCTGGTATTCAATCTTAAAATATTGAAATTTATTCAAAGTACATGAGAGCTATAAAGAAAATAAGCGCTACTTTGAATGAAAAATTGATGTTTTGTCAATCAGAATTGAAAACCGAGGATGAGTAAAATACAGAGACGAACTACCGTGATGGAGGGACAAAAGTTACACGGTTCAACACGCAAAGGATAAATAAAAAGTGAATGAAAAATAACTACAGCCTCAAGACGTTAGAGGCAACATAACTTTTCGAAGAATCGCCGTAATGAAGGCGAAGCTCGAGAGAAACTTCGAAAAAAAGGGGAAAAAATAACGTGGAAAAAAATGGAGAAAATAAAATACGAAAACTGAATAAAAAGAAGGGAAGTCTGGGAAGGTCTGGACCGCTAGCTCATTACAGGATGGGGGGGGGGGTGGAGACCTAATAAGGCAGTTATGGGACCCTCGAGCTACCACTTGGGACTTCGTGTCGACACAAAATCGGCTTCGTGGCTTCGGAAAGAACTTCGCTTTGAATCTTCTGATATAGTTAGAATAGTTACGTACAGACAAGTTTTATTAAAAGTCCGTACCCACATTTTTGCTTCCGCACTATCGAAAAGTTGAAAAACTTAATTTTTGTGCAGAAAGTGAAAAAAAATAAAAGATAAATCTAGAATTGAAATGGTTTTACTATTAGTTTTTATTGTAGGAACCTAAGAATAGGTATGACAACATCGGAATGAATATAATATATTCACCATATGTATCATATTATGATGACAACTGTATTCTACAATAACTTGGCTCAAAACGGATTATAAATCGATTACACAGCTCTAGATAGTACAAGACCGCCGAAACTCCCCTTGCTGTCAGTTCACTGGCTCGTCCTGAACCCGACTGACGATTGAAGAAGAATCTAGGGAGAACCCAGGGTCCTCACACTCTTCTTCCAGGGTGCTTGGCATGGAGATCCCTACTCGGGATAGGTCTCGACTATCTGTGGGGGCGGCTACATATAGATACCACAAACAACAACAGTGATAAAGAAATAAGGCATTAAAATAGAGTAAAATAATCATTAATATCATAGATTTCCGCATCGATCAAGAGACTCTTCACTCGCCGTCGGAATGCCACTGAAGAGAGCTGCCTAACATCCTGGTTCCGAACTGTTCAAAACCATTAAATAACATTTTTGCATTTTACCGGTTTGTGAACAAATTTCGTACCTGTTAGCTCGATTTTGCACAAATTTGGACTAACCCCAAGATGACTGCTAATATCGATTTCATCTCGATGCGATTGGAGTCATGGTGGAGAAGCTATACTGCCATCCAACTTGGCAGACGTTTTATATGAAATGACTCGTGGCCGAGAGGAAAAAGACCGAGTTTTTCTGCATTCTGATTTTCTGAGGCTCAGCCAATCAGATACAGGATTATGGGCGGTGAGTGATAATACAATGGCATGGTCCCCAACTTCCCTCGGCGAGCTGGAGCCTCAACCTCCTTGCTAGACTTTCCTCCGGTAGGTTAGTTCCCAACTTCCCTGGTTAGTCACCCTTCGATAGGCTACGAATAAATGCCAGCTTATCTCAGGGAGCAAGATCCCAACTTCCCACTTTGGTAGACACAAAATTCACTCGGGTGAGCAACATCTTTTGGTTTATTATGTTCAATTATAAACCTTCTGAATCGATCAAGGAAAATATATTTACCCCCCCCCCCCTCAAAATTTGTTGGTTTACGTTTCAAGATTAGTTTCAACCTAGAATCCAAAAATCGAAAAAAAAATCGCCGGCTGTCCGCCGTACTTTCCTTACTATGGATAGATTTTTATGAAATTTGGCGTATGGGCTAGATTTGGGGTCTATTTGTGTTTTTTTCTTTCATGGGAGTTATGACGGGATTCATATAGACTGATTACCATTATGACGGGATTAAGACTGATTACCGATGGATATCATTGCCCGCCTTATTTTAAAAAATCGATGAATTTCATGTTGCTCCACAGCAACATTGGCAAGCTAAGGGAGAGCTAAGTTAAGGGAGATCTTTGTCTCATTCCCATGACATCGTATCGTTTCTTTCTTCCTTTTGTGGATTTCTGGCTATAAATGCAGCGACTGCTCCAGTACTCATGCTAGACCCAACATCACTTGGTGCCACACTCCCCCATTCTGTTGTAGGCTAAACCCCAACTTCCTTTGGTGGTCAAGACCTCAATAATAATAATAATAATACTTGTTTTTATTTGTAGAAACCTGAAGGTCATACAAACGTCAGTGCAAAAAATATTTAAATTCAATATACGTACTATATGGTAAAAAAATATCACTTCGTCAGATGGACTTTATAACAAATAAAAGTGAAATTATATTTGAACAACCAGTTAATAGTCTGGCCAAATTCATCCAATGAATACAGTTCGGCATCCAACAACATTCTTTTGATGGTTCTCTTGAATGAGGCAGTCGGTAGGATTCGAACGTCAAGAGGAAGAATGTTGAACAGTCGAACTCCAACCTGAAGAGGATTCGAACAAGAAGTAGGCAAACAATGTTCATATTTTCAATTATCAAAAGTTGTAAAATTAGTATTTCATTGTCATGGAGTGATGAATTTAAATGGCCGACCCCGCGGAATACAACATAAATATAATCCCTTTTAAATTACAAATTCCCACAAAATGAGAAGGTATTGAGTTCAATGGGAGCGTTTTCCAACTCGTTATACCATTTTGTTCCTCACGATTGCACTCAAATCCTTTTATCCAACAGAAGCGTTTTGGAGTGGCCAACCAGTCGGACACCGAAATGGTTGGAAGTGGAGAGGGAGTTGGGAGGTCTTGAGAGCAGAAGTTGTTCCTAGGATTGTTCCAACGCTTTCAACCCTCGACCAGAGTTGAGTTCCCCCTCAGATTCCATTTTCCACCTCTGGAGCGGCACCCCCGCTAACAGAAAGCACTAAAAGCCGATTCCAATATTCTCGCTGGAAAACCGCCACTTTACCGCTGAAACCAGACCTCGTATTCTCGGTTAACTTATGATTGTTCTATGAATCCCCTCGTGGTGGCCCTTGGTTACCAGCAATCGTTTATGTTTTCGAAGCTAGACAATATTATACTCGTTTCTAAGTGAACACGGAGTGATCCTAACAAAATACGTTATTTTGGAAAAAATCTCATACAAATTATTCTTAGGTACCATTGAAATTTAATTCAATTTGTACTTAGGTATAGTTTCCTTATAATACACAATTTTCTCTCAATTTTCTTTGCCATAATTAACCCTATTTGGACCATGGTGTCACTAGTGTCACCGAAAACATCTTGGGAATTCCACTGCTGTCCCAAGGTGTCGCCAGACTAAGTAGATTTAAATTGTAATCTAAAAATTGATGGACAGAGCTGAATTTTTAAAATAATTTTTGTTATTTATTAAAAGTCAAAAAATGGTGTTATGGCAACAAAAAAAAATCTTTTTTTTTCACCGATTTCTTTGAGAATTTTTGTTAGAACTTTATTTTGAGACTTCCAACAGCCCACAAAAAATTCTGCTGTCCACTAAATATAAAATTCAAATTGAATTTTGGTTACTCCGGTGACACTTAAGGGTATTTGTGGAGTTCCTGATATGTTTTCGGTGACACTAGTGATACCATGGTCCAATTAGGGTTAACTAAACGTCTGGCACTTGGGCGTGGCTTCGTTTATTCATTATTGTACAGATGCTCCTTAGGGGATAATCGGATCCTCAATCTCAGCATTTTTCGAATTTGAGCGAAATCAGGGTAGTGAGACTTCAAATGAGAATGAAAATTATACATTATTTAGTGTCCCAACCATTCATCTTTGGAAATATCATCGGATGGAAAATATAGGAGTTATTCTCGTTACAAGGATTTTACGTTAGTGATATCCATCGAGGTATCATCGAATCATTCAGAACAATGCTTCATGCTTTGAAGGGAAATAATGGGGAAAAACTGTTTATTGTTATTTTTATTCTAAACTAGACCTCATTCTGAGAATTTTGACACCAACCGAGACCTTCTAGCATGAGAAGTCCTTTTTCTATGATTTTTCAAAGTGTCGAATGTTTATGACGTCACAGTGGGCTGGGGGGGTCCCGCCCAGGCGGGAGGGACACGTGACGTCATAAACTTCGAAACTTTGAAAAATCATAGAAAAAGATCTACTCATCCAAACAGAGAATGGCTGGTGTCAAAATTCTCAGGATGAGGTCTACTTTCGATTGAAAATATAAAAAAAAATCAGGCGCACCCCCCATTCAGTTTGAACTTAATTTCTAATGTGTCTTTAAATTTCTAATGTGCGAGTATGTCAGTTTAAATATTGACTGATTATGGCCGTTCAGTGGAAACCAATTCCAAAATTCCTGCTTGTAAGGTAAATTTATCAAAACTTCGGTGCTGAATGTAACTTGGGTGGGTGCTCGAATGTTCAACCCTTAACGTACGCAAATAGAATAACCAATATAGTAGTAGCAGATAGTAAATAATCTGCAAAACAGTGTATTTACAAAACGACCAAACTTGTCGAACTTGTTCAACCCCCAGTTTTTCGGAAGTAGGTATCCCCTCCCGTATCTAGTAAATCGTTATAGAAATTGTAGACAAATCGAAATTGAAGTATCTAGGTATCTAGGCTTCTTATTTTGAAAATTTTGCGAAAATGGGACATTCTTGGTTTTGCAGATTTTAGTGTCGATAAGATGGTGAACCTTTTCCTACGCTCAGGCGGTAGGCAGGTAGCAAAATGGCCCTAGAGTTTCGGATTACTGAAATGAAAGACCGCGGAGATGTAAACACCGGTCCCAAAATCCACCCCTGCGGTTGCCCTTCAGCCTTCCCTTCCAAAATGTTAATTAGAGTTGTGGGGCAATTAGGCGTCTGGTTTCCCACTTCAGTGGAAGACTTACCGATTCCAGACGGGGTCAGGAGCAGAAACCTCTCACTTGAAGAGGGCATAGCAGTCAAGTGCCATGGGAACCTTCATCTTCTAATGGGTACACTTTCGAACTCTTATTCAGAAGCACCTAATTTTCCGACTCTAAAACATTTTAACGAAATAACGAGATGTTGGCTATTATTCACGTAGTTGATTCCCTCCATAACCTGTGACACTTTCTAACATCCATTTCTAGAGTTTGGATATAGAGGCAAAATGCTACGAAATTAGTTCGTTTTTTATAGGACAGCGTGATCGAGAAAACGCATTCCAGATCTACAAGATGGAGTGTGGTGACTTCCTATCTAATGAGGGTGGAAGGGGTTGCTGCATACATAAGGGATACAACAAACGTAGAGTAGAAATTCCATGATTTACCTTGAAAATTATATTTCCCCTAATCCCAATCAACTTACAATTAGACTGATTGATCTTATAGCAATTGAATAATGGACAAATTGCAGTTATAACATGTTCTCTTACTGAAGACATAGGTACGAATGAGGAATTTCACCGAATTCTGTTTGCATTTTTCCTGAATAGTTAATGGTGTGGGATAGATGAAAATCGGGTTGATTTCGGAAAATAAGTCTCCTGTTATTTTTGGGAGACAATCAAAATTTATGATATCAAAAAATAACCGGGAAAACGGACCTCTTCAACGTGAAGCGGGAACGCCTGCTGATTGGCTGTTCAGATCGCCGTCTCCTCCCAGTGTTGCCCGATGGTACGACGAAATCGTGTTATCTAAGAGGAAAGTTATCAAACAAAAACAGGGGAAACCTAATTTTCCCCATCTTGCTTTTTCTATTTTTTTCTTCAGTTTTTCGATTTCGAACTTTACTGGTTTTGTGAAATGTTGCATCTGAGGACTACGATTTCACTATCTCAGCGCTTTAAGCGGCCGTAAATGAACTATTCCAGGTTGACGTCATCCTCCCAGGTTTTTTAAACGTTGATATTTCTATACTGTTTTGTTTATTCGTAAATTAGGAAGTACGGGCTGAAAGTTTGCTGTAGGGGTCTTTTCGAGGTGCTGAGTCCGATTTTGGGGTCAAAAATAGGAATTTCCGACATGGTGAAATTCCTCATTGTAATATCCGTTGCCTTTTACTCCAGAAGATTCTTATTGACAAGCTCATTTCCTCTCTGAATTAGCCCATAAAGTTTCTGAGGGAGGTGTGGAATTTAAAATTCAAAATTTTGTTCACAATTATTCCAGTTGCGCTCCCGCATACTAGTTCTGATCTTGATTTTGTGTGCCTGGCTGACAAAACCACATCCCATGTGGAACTTTCAGTATTTCTATTAGTTCCATGTTCAGTGCCTATACTTTTTAGTATCCATGACTCCATGTACTTCAAGGTTATCAATTACCAGGTTTTGTTAACAAAGTTTCGATACTTATCAGTTCCGCTACTCAAAATTTCCAAAAAATTGTAACTCATCAACCAGTTATCCGATTTTAATTTTATTTTTACAAAACTATTCAGAAATTTATGTAGTTTCATTAAAAAATAAGAACGGAAAAATTGATTCAACAACTTTTTTTTTTGGACTACTCTTAATTCCTATAAGAGGGTGATAGGTGACAAGGAGCTACGAATTTACCACTCTAAATTAGCCGAGAAGACGTAGGGAGGATGTAGAATTCCGAAATCCAATTGTTTAAAACTATTTTCCCATAGATTATTTATTCAACAAGAGAATATGCGCTTATTATACAGACTTGTGGATTCAATAAGTGTTGGTATCGTGGAAGTGATGGAAGCCAGTGCAACGGATGCACTGCTGCCCCCGACGGTAAAGTGGAATCCGTGTGAACGAGGGTTTTCCCTTTCGCTCCCTCATTACCATCGCCTCCACATTACCATCTCATCTGAATGGGATCGCTGGGCCGGGACGAGGTAAGGTGCTCGCACACTAGGCAGGAACAGGACGGGATGCCGGGATGCCAGGACGCGGGATGCCGGGACATAATTGATTGCTTCTGTGTGTTTAGGTGGGGAAGCGCACACTAGGCGGGACGCGGCCAAAACGTCCTGTGCCAGGAACAGGACGGGAAACGCCGTTTTCCGAACGAGGGCAATCGCGTCGTTTTGTCCCGCGGGATGTTTCCCCTCCACTCACGCCTCTTGCCCCTTCGGAGGTATCTGTGTACTTCACATTTTCCTTCCACCAACGCCTCTCACCCCTTCGAAAGAATCTGTGATTCACATTTTACTTGTTTATCATTCCTGTTGTGATTGTTGTTTTGAGTCATTGTTTTGTTTTGATAAAGGGGGTCTTCTAGGGTCTTTAGTTTTGAGTCAAAAAAAGTTTGATCAATGGCAAGTTTTGAGGAAAAACTGATAATAGAGGTAGAAAAGTATAGGGTACTATACGACCTCTCTGACAAATCGTACTATGATACCAGCATGAAGGAGAATGCCTGGCAGGAGATTGGAGACCGCCTGCAAACAGAAGGTTTGTACTAATTATTATTACGTTCGTACCTACATACCTCCAAACCGTAGGACTTTCAAGGGTTTTCATTTTGAATACTGCGTATTTTCTCGCAGAAGTTGGTTTATTCCACAAATAAAATAAATTAAATATTGTTATACAGGGTGGTCCCTAAATAATTATTATGAATTTTAATTTCCTTAGTGTAAAAGATATTGAAAAAACACCTTTTTCCAAATTTTGTTATCCTGCATTCAACTACACGATTTAAGTTCTTTTCAACTGGCCCAAATTGGTGGCGGGTAGCGTGCGGGCATAAAAATAGTTTGAGGGGTCAAATTTTCATGAAATTTTGCGTAGAATCCAAATTTAAAATAAAGTATAGGGTTCCCATATGAAAAACGAAGTTGGTGTCAATTGGCCAATTTGCCCCAGTCGAGAAAAAAACTGAAAATAGAGTAAATAGTTGAATGGAGGATGAACAAAATAAGAAACGTTTTTCAAACAATTTGTTGCGTTTTTTTTCAAAATCCCTCACATGTGGAAATTAAAATTCATACTAACTGTTTTAGGACCACAGACGCTGTAAGTATATATTTATTTAATTTATTTATTTGGAATACATAATAATATAAAATAAGGGTTGTGCTGCATAAAACAAGACAAACAGAAAAAATCACTACTAAGTTTTTATTGTACACGGCTGCATAAAATAAACTAATATTTATATAGGTATAATATATAAATTAATTAATAGAAGACTGCGACTTCCCGCATTATTCAAGGGGAATCGGGCGTGGGGAGGGGGGTACGGAGACTGATGAGGGGAAAAAAAATGTCCCGTCTAGTCTGCGCATAGGGACAGGACGGGACAGCGTCCGTGTCCCGGCATCCCGCGTCCTGGCATCCCGGCATCCCGTCTTGTTCCTGCGTAGTGTGCCAGAACCTGTAAACTTCGCCGAGGCACCCACAAAATGTTGACACCTTCGAGCCCCGTTTCCGATACATCAACCTTTGTTGACTCTGTATTTCCCCTCGACTGTCGGATTTCCCCTCGATTAAATTGTTGGATGATTATTCAAAACTGAGTATGAAGACAGCAATAATATCGAAGTTTAAGCATGTTTTGGATTTCACTGCCAAAGGTCGAAAATTGGTTCCCTCCAAAATCAAAATTTTACTCGTATTTTGGCTTTTAGTGCTTTTTGAGCAACTTTTTGATCATCTCAAGTAACATCCCGTTACACTACAAAACCGATGTCCCATTTGATGACATTTTCTGGATGTGTTTGGGACTACCTCCAATTTCATCTTATGAATCTTTAGGGTTTATGTGGGACTCATCTAGTATGAATTACATCCCCATCTCTACGTATGTGATATTCCTCCAATATGAATTTCCCAAGATCCACAGAGCTATTCTCCCAGATATTGAGGGCACTTTGAGCCTAGTCGAAGTTGATCCGATCAGCAGGAGCCAGAATCGCATTTCAGCTGCTGAGCACTTAATTGACGAGCAATTAATTGTCCGGAGTTGCTCAATTTCTTGTACTGTCAGTTGGAAAATCATATCCAATTGCCAAAGAAAAACGCTGCAAATTATTACACAATGGTTTATTATTTTTCTATAGATCACTCGTCTGCAATGCCACCAACCATCCAACATGAAGAAAAACATCGATCACATTTCGGTCAGCTAAAATTTGAACGGAGATTAGGCCTCTTTTGCGATTCACACTCGTGTTTCTGATTTATCGTACGTAAAACCTTTTAAACTCTCGTAGGGAGCGAACGGTTTGTCCTACAGAGCTCCGCGTGGTCTCAAAACATTTTAAAAATTCTATAGAAACTTAAATTGAAGGAAAAACAATACCTTTATATCAAAATTTTTTGGGTTAGGGCGTTTTCAAATTCATTTTGGAACCCTTAGACGTAACCTACATCAACCAAAATCTTCGGGGCACAACTAGACCCCAAATGGAGCCCAAATTTCATCAAAATCGGTCAATGCTAAGTGGCAAAAGTGCCGCTTACGTGCGGCCAAATTTTTATTCGATTTTTGGATTCTACGTACCTTGAAACGTAAACCATCAAATTTTGAGGGGTTGTTAAAAAAAAATTTTCTTGGTCGATTCCAAAGGTTCATTATTGGAAATAATAAACCAAAATGGGAAAAACTACTGAATAATCGGGTTTTCCCATCAGTAGTTTTTCCCATTTTCTCTGGCAATTATTGTTCGATTTTGATGATTCCGGCGGCAATATTTCAGATTTTCAATTCCCTAGAGCTGTGCACTAATAAATTTCTAAAATCCTTTGAAATTTCAAATTTAGGTACAACTTTATAAATTTTTGCGCCTTCAATTTTGTGAAATACTGACCCGGACCGATTTGAACTTTTGGCAACTCAATTTGAACTTTCGTCCATTGCGTTTCGGCAACTACTGGAATCCTTGTCCACCTTTGTTCCTTACACAATGTTCAATAAAGTGTTTTGACATTTTCATGTCTTTGCTTTGGCACATAAACTGAAAATTCATCACGAAAACTTGCTCACGCGATACCAATAAATTGAATACGGGTGGTACATTAAATTTAAATAATAATGTATTTAATAATAATTTGAGTACATTTAAACAATTTGCAGCGTTTTAAGCTCTGAAGAACAATTTGCTTACAATATTGAGAAATTTGGACGACTAGGAGGAGCGCGGAGGGACGAGCGCTTCTGATTTCTTTGTTCGTAACGTATCGAGATCGAAGGAAGAGGAGCGGAAAAGGAGGGTCGAAGATCTGGCGGGGGAGGAGGGTTCGGGCCGCACACGTCCTTGGGATGCCGGCCGGCCGCACCGACGCACGCCCCCCTCGGCTCGCACGCACGGCAGGAGTCTGGACATCTCCGAGAAACTGGTTTTGAGGGTTCGGGGGTTTTTTGTTTTTCTCCCCTTCATAATAGGCCAGTCATATCAGACATTAAAATCGCAAAAAACCGTCTAGTTCTGCATTTTTGATATGTTATTTGGGACTGATAGGGAAGTCCAAATTCAATTTTGCAGGCATGAAAACCTTGTGCAATTTCCGTGGCACTCGAAAAACATCGATTTTTTTCCCCTTATTCTGGTTTTTTCGCTATAACTTTGAAACCGTGCGTCTTTCGTCAATAGCCACTATATACTTATTTAAAGTTAACAAAATTTGCTACAAATCGAGACCAAGTTCAGCTCTGTAAGTCTTATAGTTACCAAGATACAGCTTTTCAAAAAGTGCCCATTTTTTCAAAAAAGTGAAATTTTAACTTTTGTCAACTTTAGACCTAAAAAATCAGTAGAAATACGTGTTTTATGAAGAACGTTATATCGAAAGAAGTTGTAGCAAATCTACCTAATTAGCTTTCATTTGAGCCCAACTGCACGTCTGTGGGACTTATGGTTCTCTTACAATCTCTAAATAACCAAAATTGAAAAAATCGGGTTTTCCGTAAATTTTACCTTATGTGCTCTAATCATGGTAATCGGTCATTTACACCAAAAAAATAGTACCTACTCTTCAGAAAGGACCAAAATATAATTCCGAGGGGTTTATGCATGAACAAAAAAGTGCAAAAATTTGAAAAATGCAGTTATGCACCCATAGATGCTGAATAAAATAAGTAGTATGACAGATAGTAAAGTAGTTGATAGATAATAATTGATCAATAAAATATGTAACCAAATCATATTTTACGTCTAGATAATATTTTTTCAGAGCCGTCTGCCCACTTCGCACATGATCATGCGAGTAGGTAGAAATTAGTCGGACAGATTGAATGAGTCGTTTCGGTATTTTTCGAAAGGGATAATAGGGAGCCGGGCTGAATAGAAGGGAGGGCCCATGCGGATAACGGCGATTGTTGCAGGGTATGTCAGCTACACTCTGAACCACTTTGGGCGGAATGTTGCTGTAGTTTTTGATGGTTACCCTCAAGATGGGGCAGGGAGGAGTACTAAAACTGTAGAGCGTGTGAGACGCTACAGTTCCCTTCAGTGTAGCGAGGTGCAGTTTCAAGAGACAACCACCATATCCATGTCCCAGGAGAAGCTGTTGTCCAGCGACAGCAATAAACGGAGGCTCATTGCCTTCATTCGCTCTGCCTTCCACGCGAAAGGGATTGAGACGAGACAGGCACCCGAGGACGCTGATGGTGAGATTGTTAAACTGGCCCTTGAAAAGAGCACCTCCGCTGAATCTGTCATCATTGTTGGAGATCCTCCTGATCCTATTGAACGCGCTGGGGTCAGAGACAGAAAACGTTTTCTTCCAGAAAAGCGGCAGAGGTAACGCTGACCCCTCGCAATATTCAGCGAAATGTTTCATGAGTGGACCACCTGCAATCGCCCCTGCTTTATTACTTTTCCTCCACGCCTTGACGGGGTGCGATACCACCTCTGCCCTTTTCTGGATTGGGAAGAACCGACTGTGGAGCACCCTGAAGACAGACCCTCAACTCATCGCCATGGCAGAAGTGTTCCTTAAGCCCGATGCCTCCCACCAGGCGATAGCTGATGCTGGGACTAAGTGCCTGGTGGCCCTCTATGGAGGGGATGTCAACATGGAAACCCTCCACTCCTTAAGATATTCTATTTTCGTCAGGACAGCCGCCTCCGCGAGAGTAGATTTAGCACGTCTGCCCCCCACCGAAGATGCAGCTGCCCTCCATTCATTCCGAACATTCCATCAAGTTCAGAAGTGGATGGGGGAAGACAAGCCGGCCACTGATTGGGGATGGAAAGTCTCTGAAGGTGGGCTCATCCCCATCACTATGATAGCAGAAGTAGCGTCCCCATCACTTCTGAAATTTATTTCTTGTCCATGCAAGAAAGGGTGCGCCGGAGGCGGCTCTTCCTGCCAAAAAGCAGGGCTCAAGTGCTCCGCACTTTGCAAGTTCTGTTTGGGGGTGTCCTGCCTTAACAGCCACATCACCCTTTATATGGAAGAAGAGGACGACGACCCTCAACCCTTGAACCTCCGAGATGATGAGCCCCCTCAGAAGCGGCCAAAAGTTCAAAAATAGCTTGATTTTACTATTTTGTACTTTGTAAATAATAATTATTTACAAAGTACAAAATAGTAAATTCAAGCTATTTTTGAACTTTTGGCCAAATTGACTTTTGAAAAAAATTGTAGAAGAAACAATTAAGCTATATTTATTTATTATGAAATACACAAGACAATCAATTATTGATTGTCTTGTGTATTTCATAATAAATAAATATAGCTTAATTGTTTCTTCTACAATTTTTTTCTGGCAGTTAACCCCTCGGAATTATATTTTGGTCCTTTCTGAAGAGTAGGTACTATTTTTTTGGTGTAAATGACCGATTACCATGATTAGAGCACGTAAGGTAAAATTTACGGAAAACCCGATTTTTTCAATTTTGGTTATTTAGAGATGTGAGAGAACCATAAGTCCCACATACGTGCAGTTGGGCTTAAATGAAAGCTAATTAGATTTGCTACAACTTCTTTCGATATAACGTTCTTCATAAAACACGTATTTCTACTGATTTTTTAGGTCTAAAGTTGACAAAAGTTAAAATTTCACTTTTTTTGAAAAAATGGGCACTTTTTGAAAAGCTGTATCTTGGTAACCATAAGACTTACAGAGCTGATCTTGGTCTCGATTTGTAGCAAGTTTTGTTAACTTTAAATAAGTATATAGTGGCTATTGACGAAAGACGCACGGTTTCAAAGTTATAGCGAAAAAACCAGAATAAGGGAAAAAAAATCGATGTTTTTCGAGTGCCACGGAAATTGCACAAGGTTTTCATGCCTGCAAAATTGAATTTAGACTTCCCTATCAGTCCCAAATAACATATCAAAAATGCAGAACTAGACGGTTTTTTGCGATTTTAGCCCTTTTTTGTGTCAGATATGACTGGCCTATAACTACCTTTCGAACGGATGATCGCGGGGAGCGAGGCTAGGACGAGGGGCGGACGGCAGGGAGGCTAGGTGGAGGGCGGGGAGGCTCTCGGCCAGCTCGGAGAAAGTAGTCAAAATGTAAACAAACGCCCCTCCCCCCTTTGTCCCCTTATATTCAAGAACCCGAAACTTGAGGAAGAAAAGATGCAAACGAAACAATGCATAAATATTAATTACTCTAAAAAAATAATATAAATGCTGCAAGTTGTTACACAGGTTTATTATTTTGACATTTTCATGTCTTTGCCCTGGCACATAGCACAAAAAACTGTCACGAAATTGTGTTACAGTGCCTTTATAATGATTTCCGCTTGCAACGACCCCGTTGTTAGGTTTGTTCCTTTTCTACACTTTTTAACCCACAAAAATCGTTCACTACTCGTTGGAAAGCTCTCGATTTAACGAACATATTCATGTTCTCCATAACATATTGACTATACGAATAGCGGAGCTATGGGCATAACTGTTCTCATATTTTGTTTACAAACTAATGATCGTGAGTGTAGAAGATAATTAGGGTAAAACCACCAATTGTTGACACTATTAGAGAGAAAAATCGTTCGATTCTGCGCTCTACCCAAGTATTCAAGAAATTGAAACTTTTGGGTAGTTATCATGAATTGTGAGTTCCATGGGAACAATTTGCACTTATTGGACTTGATTAAATAATGTTTTTTAAGCATAAAAAACAAGTTTTTCAAAAATGGAATTTTTCCCCTAATGCCTTCTGCCTTCGAAAATTCCTATTGTTGACATTTGCAGTTCCTAATGTTGACACCAGTCTAAATTTTTGAGAAAGTATTTAAATATGCTTTCCCTCTAGATATTTCTCAAAGTAAATGAACAAACGAGATTACGAACGCGTTAAAATATATTTAATGTTAGACTAGACATTAGGAAATAGATGTTCAACAGCATAATCAGAGAAATGGGTAATTAAATTTGTAGCATAGGTGCTCAATCACAGTGGAACAGAAACAGAAGTAGGGAACACAAATTTTCTAGGGTTTCCCCAGTAATATGTGGTAATATATGGACAGTGTACTTCCACATTCCGTTCTTGTCGGGAGGCATGGTAGTAGTCGACCTGTTAAAATGATGAGACACTGTATTAGAATTATACTGTTTTTTTGAAATTCTGATAGGTACCTGATAGTGTTGAAAAGGTAGGTAGGTGGTGTTGGTAGGTAGGTGGTGTTGGTAGGTAGGGGTCTAACAACAAAAAGATCAAGTTACCTATACGTAGAAATGTAAAAAAAAGTTATAATATGTCAACTTAAGGAACCAAAATTGTCAACATTGGGATCCCGATGTCAACTTAAGGTTCCAGTACGCTGATTTGAAAAATTCAATAGTCTCAATATACTACGAAATTATTTAAACCCAAATATCACCTTGGCAACCTGATCAACATTTTCCTCTAATGTTGACACAGATGTCAACATTAGGACACACGCCCATTTCATGAAACCCTAATGATGACACCCCAACTTAACCATCTATTTCAACGAAATTCAGGGGTTTAATGCTAACAAATTCTTCCTTACGCTATTATTAGGGCAGGCAATATGATATATAACTGATTACTCATAATATTTGACTTGAAAAGTCTAATTTTGTTGACTTACCTCACTAACCTGCGGGATAGCGATGGCGTCGCTGGGTTGACTGATCCAGCTGTCACCGGCTTCAATATTAGCCAGACGTTCGATATGTGTAATAATAACTTGTGGAGCCGGCCTACCTCAAATCTCACATCCTTATCAACAGAATGACGCCAATTCCGAGTACCTACAGTGTCCCAATACCTTATTTTTACGTTTTGAAATTGAAGTGTCAACATTAGGATAAGTGTCAACATTTGGTGGTTTTACCCTAATCCGGAATCGTCTATTTTATTGAAATTAGGTACCTAACTCTTAATATTAATAATTGTGTCAATTTGTAACATATATCTATGTTATTATGTTAATGATTCGTTTCACATTCTGACAACAACGGAGGGTGGGTTATAAAATCCTATAGTGAGGTAAAAAGCAATAGGTAAAGACATGAAAATGTCCCAATGCGTTGCAGACTCGTATGCAAGCGTTTTTCTTGGTCGATTTTTCTTAGAAACAGTTATACGTAGGTACTTAAAAATGTGCAAAACAAAATGGGATCATAACGTTCCTTTGCTAAAGAATTCACTAAAAATTGTGGACACGCCGTAATAATATTTTGTCACTGACTCACCTCCAATTATAGCAATATCCGTAAATTTTCTCTTTTTCTATCACCACAAAATTTTTTTCATATTTCTTTAAAGATCACACATCTGGTAAGAGCACGGCTTTTTTTATGAATCTTGGTTGACAATAAAGTTTATTTTGTTTTTTTCTGTACTGATCACTCGCCAGCAAAGAACACGGCTTTGCCATTGTCAGTGCCCACTGTAAGAGCTAGTGTTGAGCCTTACGTTTTTAATTTCCCTATATTTGAATTTAAATAGGTTTTTTTGTTGTTTGTTTTTTTGTTCATTTCATTTACGTACAAACTTAACAACAACTGTAACAACTTAACAAAAACAAGTGGGTGAGTTCACTGTCAAATTTTGATGTGGACCTCTGTTGAATTTTGAATTTACTAATTTGAAATCTAAAATGTTGAAGTTTTAATAGGTACTTCTTACTTCAAAGTAGGTTGAAGGTGTGAGAGAGGAGGATGGCTAGCGGTACCGGGAAATTCCTGCCCCGTGTTGTCCAAGGTTTGAGGTAAATATAACTCCTCCTTGGTACCTGGCACTATGCTCATGCCAGCCCGCCAAAGAGAAGGTATATTGGAGAATTTGAGCTGAGTAAATTTCGCTTGGTACCCGTCACTATGCTTATACAGCCCGTCAAGTTGAATATTGGATCGGTCAAGGAAATTTGGGAAGAAGAATGACCCCTGGTTTGCTGTGGTTGGATATCCTAGGGCTTTGCTTTATTTATGTATTTTAATTAAATTAAATTAAACACCAACCAAGTTCTCGCTTCATAATCGAGTTTATATAGAGGGAAATTTCCCTTTTTTCATTGTCTAATCTGAAGGGATTCAGATCTTCTTTGAAGATGGTAAAATTTGAAAGCAAAACATAGATTACCGACCTACCACACACCTACTTCACAATCAAGTTTAATTGGAAGAAATAAATACTTCACACTCAGTTCGATGAAACAGGGAGTTGTGGTTGCCCTGATCAATAGGAAATTTGATTACTGGTTACTAAGGACGTCAAACTGAGTACAACTTGAAGAAACGAACTACATTTTGGTCAGCTAAAATTTGAACGGAGATTAGGCCTCTTTTGTGATTCACAGTCATGTTGCTGATTTATCGTAAGTCCTACGGTTTGTCCTACAGAGCTCCTCGTAGTCTCTGAAAATTTTAAAATTCAATTATCGAATTTTTTTTTCTTCGTCGATTCCAAAGGCTTATTATTTAAAATAAACCAAAAGCTGGAAATTATCACACAAAGTTCAATTTTTTCCTACAGAACAATCGTCTGTAAAGAACACAGCTTTGCCGTTGTCACTATCTACCATCCATATTTTCGCTTGGTTGGTCCTACAGAGCTCCGGGTGGTCTCATTCGATTCTAAACATTTAATACTATTTTAAATTGAAGAAAACATTACCTTTACATCAAAATTTTTTGAGCTAGGGCTTTTTCAAATTTTCAGCCCTTATTTTTCAACACCTTGAAGTGACCGACATCAACCAAAAGTTTCGGGGCACAACTAGACCCCAAATGGAGCACATATATCAAATTTTATCAAAGTCGGTCTAAGGGAACAAAGGAAAGTTCCGCGGACGGAAGGAAAAATTGTATTCGGTTTTTGGATTCTACGAGTAGAACCTTGAAACGTAAACCAACGAATTTTGAGGGGGGCTGAAAAAGTACCTTATCCACTTCGTTTGATTCCAATAAGTACTAAACGCTACGTTTTGTTTCAAGAAGTACTATAGCATTTCCAAGTCAAATTCAACCTTTTCATCATTATTAGAGAAATGACCAAAAATACGAACAAGCCCTAAATTTGTACCAAATGCTTGTCTGTGATTGGGGACTGGGCTTAAAACAATACTCCAAAACAAAATTTAAAAAAATCATAAAACAAAATCATGTTTTATTAAAAAAGAATTCAACAAAAAATATAATTTATAGCATTTCCAAGTCAAATTCAACTTTTTCCTAGAAGCAATTAAAAAAAAAATTAATCTATTGATTCAAATTTTTAAGACTCTCGCCATTTTTTGTAAGTGAAAAAAAATCAAAATAGACTTTTTACATGTATGATTTTTAATTTTAAGACTTAAAATATTAATTATGTAAAGAAGTGATAGCATTTTTTCTTTCAAAGAAGTGCTGACTTTTTAAATAATGTTTTTTATTGATTTAAAAAAAAATAAAACATGATTTTGTTTTATGTCCAGGTACCTACTGCGTTTGGAGTATTGTTTTCAGCCCAGTCCCCAATCACAGACAAGCATTTGGTACTTCATTTAGGGCTTGTGCGTTTTTTTCGTAATTTCCCTAATGATGGTGAAAAGGTTGAATTTGACCTGGAAAAGGTTGAATTTGACTCGGAAAGGTTGAATTTGACTTGGGAAAGGTTGAATTTGAGTTGGAAAAGGTTGAATTTTACTTGGAAATGGTCCATATAAATCTGATATTTCAAATCTCGTTCAAAATTATTTAAAACTTTGAATTAATTTACCTCCAAAAATATTTATTAGGTGTAAAATGTAGAAATCTATACAAAATAACATCTCAGGTTTATTACACGTTTTTCAGATCGCTATAGTTTTTCGAGATTTTCTCTCGTTTGACCAAAATGGATACAGTAGGTTCCTTTTGGAATCAAGCTCCTCAAATGGTTCCAAAATTGTCGACGTTAAATAAGAAAAGATAAACCTATGTTGAAAACATCCTGGCAACTAGATTGTCTCTACATGTAGGTACCTGCTCGTATTCATAGATAGGGTAGGGTGGGGTAAGTCCCCTCACTTTCGAATGTTTTCCATTTATAAACACCTACTAGGTCAATATCCCTCAACCAACTCATTGGGATACTAGTTTGGGACCTTGGCTATAATGCCTGACAATTTTCATCACTATGTCATCAGTATTATGGAAGAACTGAACGTTTTTTAAAAATTTGTGTCTGCGGGGCTTTGCCCCACAGGAAGGGGTAAGTCCCCGCAGTCATGGGGCAAATCCCCGCAGTGAGGGGGTTTGCCCCATTCTGGGGAAAGGCATTAATTTCAGACAGAAAGCCAATATATTTATTCAAATATGCTCATCTATTCAGTCAAAACATCACATTTTTTACAAGATAAAAACTTTTTTGAAGTTCACATGCCTTAATAACAGTAAGCAACTCATTTTTTTAAACAATTAACAAAGGGTCACAGTCAAATAGTTTATAGCATTTGCTGGTAATAAATTTCCCATACATCTTCAATGCACAATGAATAGTCAATTGTAGAATATTCGAAAAATCACAAAACATTGAATTAAATGCAACACAACTAAAATTTGAGACAAGAAAAAAGTTAAATGATCGTCCAGGAAAATACATTTTTCTGATTTTTTTTTTCCTAAAATTAACACATTGTTTGTTTAGTAACAAAGTAAGCAGGTATCGCGTTTAAAAAAAGTACAACAAACTGCAGGATTCCAATAACTCCCAAAATGCTGGTTAGATACTTGTACCTTTAGTTTCTGGAATTATAAAATGAAAGAAGATAGTGGGGAACAGAATAAAAACAAGTTACATACAAATAGGTAGTGGTACCTGACATATAAGTCAATTCTGTGCATGGTTAACTGCATGAAGGTACCTAAATTTATCATCGCCGTCTTCCAAATAAAAACGAAGGGGCAAGTCCCCGCACAAATTTTGTGCGGGATCTTGCCCCACAAAGAGTGCGGGGCTTTGCCCCAATTTGCCATTTTGACTAAAATCGACCTGAGACAAGTAAAAATATGGTTACCAAGAGCGTTGTCACGGGGTTTTGACGGGAAGAAGCACCTTTTTCTGACGCAACACAACAGACACGAATATCAACGATTACGGAAACATATCATTGAAGTAAATAATCATAAATATTACATCAGAGCGGAGGAAAACAAACTTACCTCATTTTGTCTGTCACCACGCTGATCCGCACTACAGGAAATTCCACACAGAACTCGCGACATGGCAATTGGCTTACCATCCAACGGACATAGTCATAACTTGCACAGTAACACAGAAAACCCTTGTGCGGGGACTTCCCCCGTGCGGGACCTTACCCCACCTTACCCTATGAAGAGTGTGTTCATCATGAATATTTCGTTTCCCAATAGATTTTCTCTGATAAAAGTGGCAAGGATTGGTGTTCCAGCTATTGTGGTACCAACAGCCCTTCTTTTTGGAAGTTGCCAAGAAAACACTTTCTGATGTAGATTTTATCATTTTATAACTTGATGAGTGTTTTGTTATTAAAGTCGCCAGTTCATACAGGAAGGAAGTATTCCAGTCTGAAGCCCACCAGAAACCTTCCAAGTTTCCACCCCAGAGATCGTATCTGGTTGCACCCTTTCACGGTGAACGGATCCGCCCCAAAAGGGGTATAAATACCCCGTAATCTCCCTTTTTCCTCCCTATTGGAAGCGGGAGTAACGTTGACGTCGGAGGAAGGTCTCTTCTTGATGGGAAACGAAACCACTCGGAAGGTTTACCCGATGTTTACCCCGGAGAACCCTTTCCGACGCATTCCGATTCTGGGTCACACACGCGCCTTGTTCTCTGTTCTCCCCTTTTCAGTCAATCACGTTAATAAATTCGAATGATTGGACGTTAGGATGTCTATTCATCAATTGGCTCTGACATGTTTATCTGATTGATGTTAGTTTTACGCTCGAAATCTAATAAAGCTGATGTAGCTGTGAAATGGGAATAATTTATTTATCATCTCCGACCTTCTTGTTCTGAAGATGACTTCAATTGGTAATTTATTTGCATTCAATCATCCACGATTTTTTGCCCTCAGAATGACGTCCCTTATGACCAAAAAATCAGGTTCTGAAGATTTTATTCGTAGGCTAAACCCCTCCACATTTTTTTTCTCGACTCCCAAGATGGAAGATTTGCTCAAAACATAGTAAGGATATTAATAAAATACCTGCATTTATTATTATTCAGCACGCAAAATCTGCACTATTAGATTATATTGTAAGGATATGGCCAATTTTGGATAGGAGGATTGGATATGGCCAAAATTGGATAAGAGTCAATTTTCAAGATATGGACGTGGATATAGTTGATTCCTCGGGATAATGAACTAAGAACGAACAATATATAAAAGCTTTCTCAACTATTTATATTGAACTAAAACGGATGAACATAGATAAAGTTTTAACAAGGTCTGAACGATATAGGAGCACGGAGCAACATGGTGGGCGTTGGTTTTTTGGGAGGTTAACCCAACGATTTTAATGGCCACAGCTACGTAGAACTATCCTTTTTTTTAATTTGATAACTTTGTTATCAACTCAATGATTACACAGTTTTGATAGAGTTTCTTATAGTAAATAAATTTAATTTACATGGTACTTGTGTTTGGGTACAACCCAGTAGTTGTTCCAGCCAGTTATTGAAAGTGTGATAGGTATAATTGATTTAATAGTATAATAAGCTAATATCTTACACTAGAAAACTATAACAATAACAATAAACTATTATAGGAACTTTTTTTTTCATTTGGAACTTTGGTTTTCATATAATGTTAATTTAATAATGCTAATTAAGTTGGGTAATTTTGATTCTCAGGTTGGAATAGTGAATCTTGAGGTCTCTTCCGTAGAACTATCCTGCACAATAAAGCTCCGATTGTTTAATGCTAAATCTATTTCTTATTGTTAATCATTTTGTTCTAGTGCTTTAGGTCCGATCACTCTACAGTTGCATGAAAGGAGCTGATGAATTAATATTGGGCTTGGCCGCCTAGCGGCGGGACTATGAACTAACCGTGCAGCAGTTGGTAGAACTGATGTCATTTCGGAGGTCAAACAGAGGTCATTTCTTTCTTATATTACCCGTACTATAAGGCCATATACCCAATAATATACCCAGGAGTTGTTGCGTTGGAAGCTATAAGCAAAAACCTCTACTGGGCTGGGTAGTTGAAGACACCGGCTGATGGCTTTGAGTGTGCCCTGAATCTTGATATTTTGATTTTTGAGCGGTGTGATTCACAGTTGAACACACTGGTGGAGGCGTGCAAGAGAGGTTATCGCGAGGAAATAATGGCTCGTGAAGTTGCTTCAAGTAATTTTCTGCACAGAGAGATAGGCCTGTCCTTGCACTCGATCGATCTTCTAGATGAGAACCCAGGAAACCCCTTGCATGCGTGTCGATGGCTAGTGAAGCTGCGAGCTCTTTTGGGGCTCAATCACCGACCATTCTTTGTGGCTCCAGACAGAAGAGAAGACTGCTCAATGTGCAACATGATGGGGCTGGAGGATGTATTCCACTTTCTTGGAGAATGCCCTGTGCTGGGTGAAAGAGGCTCTTGCTTTGGGTCATGGGTTATCAGTGGGGATCGGGTTATGAATCTTCTTGAACGGCAACAGTGTGGGGGGGTTGGCATGTTTTTGTCGTGCTGAAAGGCGCTACTGATCCGAACTGGTAAGGGAGTTCAACTGGTAATAGGTGGGTACTTTAATTTCTGTAAGCTTTGTTATTAAAGTTGTGTATGCTTTGCTGGGTTTGTTGATTTTGGAAACCTCTAATTCATTCTCGGGAACTCTCTGACCAAACTCTTCTAGGTGCATTGTATTGCAAGTTTAAGTTGTTGATTAACTGTAAAAAAATTTAGAAGGTGGGTACTTTAATTTCTGTAAGCTTTGTTATTAAAGTTGTGTATGCTTTGCTGGGTTTGTTGATTTTGGAAACCTCTAATTCATTCTCGGGAACTCTCTGACCAAACTCTTCTAGGTGCATTGTATTGCAAGTTTAAATTGTTGATTAACTGTAAAATTTTCATTTTCTATATACGTAACTGTTATGACCCACATATCAACTAGCAATTAGTTCTTAAATAAAGAAGCGAACAGGAGGATCCCTGAGTGAGTCATCACCCACTGGGGGATATGAGGTACGGGGAAACACGTCAACATGACGTCATCCTTCCACCTCTCTCTCCCCTGAGGAAACTATACGAGTATATAAGCCCACTCAGGGATGCTCCCTTATGCCAATCTAGTTCAGTCAACCGTCTTACTCATTTTGCTCTCTACCTTCTCCTCCATTAAGGATCTCCTCGAAGTATTAGGCTCACTAGGTAAATCTCCCGCCTCCCGAAAGTTTCTGATGAAACGCCAGGGTTGCCGGGCTAGCCTACTTTCCATGCACTCCGCACGTCAGTTGGGCTAATAAGCTGCCAGTGTGACAGTGCAGTCACTTGGTTAGGGACAATTCTCTCTTCGTTGAGGAGGGGTTAAAGAAAACACAAATGCCGCATCGAGAAGGTCATCTCCTTCACTCGACGACACACAGACATAACAGTAACTATATTGTAAATCTATTTACTTAAATAATAAATCATGTTTTTCTTCTTCTTCTTCTTCCATAAGGCAATATAAGATATTTTGTCGGATTAGAATGATTCATACTGAGATCAAAACCCATTTAAATTGAAGAAGGTAGTATCAGTCCTACCTATCAAAATATTTCCATTCACGAATTCAATTTAATGTAAAGGATAATATTATTGCAATGGTCAGTAACCGTTCATTCTGTGTATTTTTCATTTTTCCCTTCAAATTCTACCATCTTTGAAGAAGATGTGAATCCCCTCATGTTTGATAACAAAAAGGAGAAAAGAGAGCTTGGGTGGGAAATGCATCCGCTCATCGGATACCCCTATGTACAAAAATACAATACACTAGGATTTTCTCTCCAGTTTCCCTCGTGTATTCCTTCCAAGAATAAATTCCTACTCGAAACAACCCTGTAGTAAATTTTTCTAGATGGTTATTCTCTGGACCGGCCTCCCAATTCGAAGGCCTCCACGAATAGCTTCTAAACTTGGAACGTGCCAACAACAACTTTCGGCATTCCATTTCGTCTATAATGTTTGTATTCTTCTCCTTTTGGGTTTTCCTCCGTTCTATCCCCAATTTCTCATTTTACGTTCGAACCTTCACTGACACTGCTAATATGATTAAATACTAGATGTAGTGGAGAATTTGCCTCAATTTTAGATTCTGGAATTTCAACTCAAATCCTATAATAGGGCCCTAGAATAACGTTAACACCAGGAATACCCAAGTGGAAAAAATTACCGTAGAAAAAAAAAAGCCTGGAAACTCATCACGTCACAGACTCCGGCATATTTAAAATTTCTATCTTCCGTAAATTCTCTAAATTTTTTGGGGATCGTTTTCGAGCAGCACGCTATGGTTTTCTTCCATATCAGTGAACTCTTTAAAAAAAAAAAAAAAAATCGAAAAGTTGTGAGGCAAATTCCCCATTTGTGTTGGCTTTTTTCTTCATTCTTTGTGCATAAAGGGCATGAATCCAGTAAATAAATCGTCTAAATCGTGATTAGTAACTATTTAATACAAATCCGACAGATGAAAATCTCTTTGAAATAATCTTATTTTGCAGCCATAGTTGTGCTAATATCTTCAAAATTGACCTTAATTTGAAGTGGTTTAACATGAATTTTTTGAGCTCATAAATTGTGATGTTCTCTCATTTTGGGCCCTTTAATTGTTCATTTCTTGTTTTTATATTTTGTCGTAATCTCATCCTTTGCCTCTTAATCAAAACAGCACCTCCATTCCACATTGTTCTTCGAACATTGTCGTAAACATTTGTGTTTCAGCCTTACTTGGCGAACTATGAATTAAGTGGGAGTCCCAAGTACCTCCTACATTCTCCGGGTAATTTCATTTTCCCGCGGCATTAATGGGGTTTGTAACATTTACGAGAAATTGAGACTTTGAGACCCCTCGTTCCCGGGGAGAACTCAATTTTAATAATTACCCTTCGAGAGTCCTTCCCGAGTTAAACTTTGGCCTCAAACTAGCGCTCTCCAAGTTTTTGATTAAAGCTGTGAAGCGTGCGGAGGCCGGTTAATCTCCCATCAGCTGGGGAACTAATCTGTCTTGGTTGTCTCTTGCGCCTCTCTTTGGATTGACCAGAATGAAAAGGATGTTGTTGGTTGAAATAGTCTTTGTCTGCAGGAGAGTTGACCCCAAAAAGAAAAAAAACAGGTTTTGTTGTTTAAAACAGTTTGAAATGTTTTTTTCCTATGAGAGACAAAGAGCTGCTTTAAACACAGTTTAAAAAGAGTTTTTAAAAATCTGCACATGGAACACTATGGCCGCTTGTGTGTAACAACGAAAATTTCCACAAAACAGTGCTTCAGGTGCCTAACAGGGCGAGAAATAAAGCATCCAAATTCATTTTTGAAAAGGCAGGAATTTTAGTAATAAATTCATACTATAGGCTTGCATAGGTAAATTACAGAAAATTAAAATTAATTTATAATAACTCCGGTCACCAAAATGTAGGTAATGTTGGGTGACTTCTGAAAGTGGTGGGGCACCAAACCACAAAATACACGAACTTGACCCTAGGATCACACATACCTACTTTTGCGATAGAGAACCCACTGGGGAACAATCTCACCTCAACTTCATTCTAGTTAATTAACTATTCGGGGATCAATTTTAATCAACAATGTAAACGGAAATATGCGCTAAAAACGAGTTGAGGAGTTGATTTCCACCTCTGTGTGACTGCCTACGGTGATAGTCGAGCATTACCAACAAATTTTTTCATAGAACAAGAAGTCTTGTAAGAAATGGGTGGGTTTTAATCCTTTCCCAGCAAGTCATAATGTAGGTACTTATCTGACTTATCTGTTCGAAGTGCCATTGTAAATCTAAGATGAACTGTGAAAACGTACCTAGGTGTTTTTTTCAAATTGCACTATTACACAGCTAATATAGATCACGATGTGAATTCAAATCACGTAAACGGAAATGTATACATTAAAATCAACGTGGAATAATAAAGCCTCAAAGCAATATAAGATAACAACTGATGGAAGAATCCATCGAGTTGAATCGAAATCGAAACTTGTCATGATCAGAGAGAATAAAATTGATCTTATCTTCCCCGGCAAGGGCCGAGAAAGGGTGGGGGGTAAACGGACGAGACCTGCATTTTTACCCTACTGGGCATGCGCCGATGGGGCATAAACTAAAAAAAACCACATTGCTATGGGAACTGCAGGGTCCAAACAGTTTGTGCCCCAGATATTCCTTGGCAACGTGTTTTTTCTGCAAACATTAGAAATTTGAGAGTAGACTATCGATTGTTGGATACTTATCCATTCCCTACTACTTAGCCATCTTCTTCTCTCTAGGTCCTCTCTGGTGACTAACTTCCACTTTCTAGTTCCACCATGGATACTTGACGTAATAATTATTTATAATTTAAGACTTTTAAAAGATCCATGCTTCCATGGATCATCAGCAGAGACCTTCAAATGCCACATTGCCACGGCGCCACACTAAAATGCCACATTCGGCCCATTTTTCGGTGAAATGCCATATTTCGTTGATTTTTTTGAAAATGCCACATTTCGCCTTATTTTACTAATACTTATTTTTACTAACGCCCGAGAACGCCGACAAAAATATGACGAATGGATGTTTGCTAAAACCAGGTAAGATTAACTTATCATCACAGGTCAACGAGGGTCTCCGGCTGTTGTTAGGGTCTCATGTCCGTTCAAAAATAACTTTCCTGGATGCGGATTAGAAAGTCCGATGCAGGATCATAATGGGAAGTGCATGTGTACCTGTGTAGATACATCCATTAGGGTCGGGGAGCACCATTCGGTATATATATAATTTCCGTTCCCCACGTCCTTCATACCAAGCTGAAGTTTCATACTGTATATATCGCGCTCATTTTCGTTTTCCTCAATCTTCAATATGCCTAAAGATTCTAGTTTAAACGTGACCCTTTATAAGAAGTGGATTACTGGTGACGGCAAATTGTTTTTTTAATTGAATTTAACATGTTGTAAATACATGTAAATTTGTTGGAAATACATGTAAATAGTTGATGTACATAATACAGTAGTTGATATGCTTTCAAGTTCCATGATTCAGTGGTTTAACATCCCTTTTTTGGAGGGGAGGGGGTGGAAAGTTGAAAAAATAAATACCACATCAGCTGAAATAAATGCCACATTCGGCCACAATAAGTGCCACATTGCCACATTTTATAGTGCCACATTTTATAAAAATAAGTGCCACATTTTGAAGGTCTCTGATCATCAGTGAGTTTTAAGGAAAAAAAACTTCCTAGGTACTAGGGATTTTTTTTTACTTTGGGGAGAAGACTTTTCTAAGCGAGTTTTTTCAACTTTGAGGTGAAAAATTTACTTTTTAGGGAAATTTTGCAGGGGCAGGACCCTGAGTGGCCTGGTACTAAGTATAAAGGTAAAGCAAAAAAAAAAAAAAAAAATGAACACAAGTTGATTTCTACTTCCGAGAATTTACAGGCTGGTGATTATCTGTCATTCTGACTACTGAGAATGGAAATCGAAATCTGTTGTGTACCTTAGTACCTATCGTTTTTTTTGTAGCTCATTTCGCATGATGTCATCGTCATTTTCCTCCTACTGGTCCAGTTTGAAACAACTCACAAAGGACGTGTTTAAAACGGTACCATCCCTGTTCTGAACTATGAAGTATTTCTTCTGGGAAGAAGCTGGTCTTAGCAATTTGGATGAATCATCGACCCGATGTGCTCGAAACTACCTTTGATACCTTTGGAACAGAACCATACCTCACCAACCTACAATGGGGTTCCAGAAATGAACTTCAGATACGATCTTTGTCTGGTCTAGATTCCCAACATCCACCCTGTAACACTATTACAGACCAAATCATGATTAATTTTCTACTTAGATTGACGTTGACGAAAAATGGCCCGTCATCAGGTATAGTCCTGGGAAATACAGAAATTGATTTTTGTGATTGCAAGACCTTCATTTGAAGGAAAAGTCATTGTATCGACCAAACAGGACACCGTTAGTCCCTATTTACAGCGACAAATTATATCGATGGTAAACATGGACTTTTTTCAGGACTATCAATCCCTAGTATATTATTTCAGACTAAAAATGTAGCAAAATTCGTGGATGAAACCGCAGTCTTACGTTTTAAGATTTTTTAGGTTCACAGAAAATGCAGTCAAAGCAGTTTCGAGCGTTATGGAATTTCAAATTAACTCCTCTTATATTTCTTGATGGAATGATTTTCTTAAATTAAATAATAATTCCTCTGATGTGAAAATAATTTCAAGTGTAGAATCCTCGATCAAACACCAGTCAGTGAGAATTCTTCAGTGTTTGAAAACCTCCGACATTTGTTGTTTCTAGAAAATATCTCGTGAATGAAATAACCCGCCTTGACAAGAGTACAAACAAGTTGAGAATGGTCCCTTCTGTTTTCTTGTGAGAAACATCTGCTTCTCGCTTGGAAAAGTAGACGCGAGAGGGGGCGTTCCATTAAAACTAATTAAAATTATTAGAGAAGATTATTAGGGGGCCAGCTGTGGAGCAGCCCCGGGCCCTCGGAATGCATCACGAACGCTGAATGACGTTTCTTTTCTAACTTGAATATTAAGATCGTTCGAGTTCTGGGAGAAACTTTGGTCATCATTTTCCGTTCTGTGTAGAGCTCGACGTCGTACATTGGCTTAATAGAACACACCTACTTATATTTTAGTTGAACTTGTGACATCGTAACCCAAGAATCCTAAAAAAAACTGCTTGGTATTAGGAGAGTGTTATTGGATCTGATAAGTACGTACTGTGTTATTATCCTCCTAATATTAACAATAATTATTATTAATTATGAAAGGTGGGGAACTTATTAAAAGAGCACGAGGAGGCGTTTTTAAAACAACTTTATTGAACACTTCCGATAGGGCTGTCCCAATTAGTGACGATTCGATATTTATTGATATCGATATTTCCGATATTTGTATCGATATTATCGAATATCGGAAGGAAAATATTGCTATCGAAAGAAAATAATTATCGGTTGTGATGAGTACATTCCTTCCCACTGTAATTAAATTAATTTTATTAATAAATAAATTTTATTAAATTAGTAAATAAATTTTATTAATTTCTCCTAATCGATAACAAACGATGCAAAAACATATTCGATATCAGTGAAATCAGTATTTTTCTTTCGATAATTTATGGTGACCACTGATATCGATTAAAAAAAAGAGGAAAACATATTCGATATAAGTGAAATCGGTATTTTCCTTTCGATATTCCATCAATATCACTGATATTGATAAAAAAAAAGATGCAAAAACATATTCGATATCAGTGAAATCAGTATTTTTCTTTCAATGTTCTATCAATATCACTGATATTGATAAAAGAAGATGCAAAAACATATTCGATATCAGTGAAATCAGTATTTTCCTATCGATACCATTGATATTGATAGAAAAAAATTCAATGACAATGTCACATCAATATTTTTGTTTCGATATTCTATCGATATTAGTGATATCGAAAAGAAAATATTGATTCCTGTAAGGAATCACTGACTCCTGTAAACTAGAATTATGATTATGAGATTTCCTGGTTGTTCTTATAAGTGCTTACTCAGTAAAATGTAGGTGCTTAAGGGACTCGAATCACCAAATTTATGTAGATAAATAAATCTCTGTATTGTTGGACAGCAGATTGCAGGAGAAACCCCTGTTAATCTGGAGGGATAACTCCTATTATTCCTGCGGGACGGGCGTGGTCCAGTTGATATCCCCAGGTTTGTCACCCCATCGTTATTCCACACAGTAGGGTAATGGAAATGTAGTGTATGAATGTGCGGTGTATCGAAGAACAACGTTAAACCGAGGGATAGCGGTTCAGATCACGTAGTTCGCTAAAGCCCCTGGGGAGAATTTCCCTGGTCGAGACCCCTCTGCGACGAGAAAGTTGATTTACCGAATGTATTTCGTGGGTATTACGCGGGTCCGAGCCATGAATTCCAACATCCATCCGTGCTAAATACAGCCCGTTTATTCGGCCCAAGGAGATTCTCATTACTTACCGGTTGTTCATGGATGAAATACTCTTGTGGTATCACTTAATGAAGATTACTGGGTTTAACAGGGTTCTGTACCAAAATCAACGTTCATGAACTCTGAAATTTGAAAAAAAAGTCTGCCAAGTGGGTGTGGCACATAGCTTCCTCGTATCCCCATAATCCGGATGTAAGGGTGATCCGATGCTTTGTAGCATCTTTAAGTACTTTTAATTAGCCTCATAGGGCTTTACGTTATAGAATCCCTGAGAATGCCATCGAAATTGGGAGGAAAATGTAGAAGTTATGGCTGTTATCAGGTTCTTACGTTTGTGGCTACTTTCGATCCAGGAGCGATGATTTTCATAGAGGGCCGTCTACTCGCCAACTCGCACTGAAAATTTCATCAAAATCGGACTATAACTTCGTTTAGTTAGTGTTTAGTTGGGTCAGAAACAATACTCAAATGAATCGAGAAAACGTTTTATTCAATCGCAAAAGCAAGCAAAACATCTAAACAAGAGTCTTGTCCAGTTCACGACACAGTCTAACCTGATCTGTCGGTAACCTCACGGGACCTTAACTGGTAGTACAAGAAAGAGGCGCTAGTACCGCTAGTTACGTCTACCCAAACATCTCCCCCTTTAAGCAAAAAAAAAAAAATTAATGCTTTCATGGCAGACAGACACGGAACAAAAATTGTTCAGTGAAATTTTGATTTTAGGGAACTTTTTTTTTTCAACCTTAGTAAGTTTTTTTTCAATATTCTTTATTGCACCAAGTATAACTTATGTAATGTTCCATTTACTTAACTATTTTAGTTCTACAATAAAGAGACACAAAGGGGGACCCTTGAGTGAGTTGTCTTTCCCATTTCCCGCCGGTCTGCGATATTTGCGCCGAGGTCCGCGGCTAGAGCAAACTTTTATACACTCAAAAAAATACCAGATCTGACTGAATCCAATCATATATTATTATTAATTTACGAAAGCATAATATCCTTTTTTATTATCCCAAAAATCCTTCTCATAATCTTTCCCTAATTGTTCATTATTCTTCTTTTTTCCATAATGCCTGGTAGGTCCTAAACTTTATAAAAATCACAACCCCGTATAACACATATTGTTGCCCACGATTCCGTTAAACTATTTTATTAATATTTTTCGATGAAATCACGGTACCTGTCTCGAGTATAATGGTTGCAATAGCTTCTAGGTTCGTGCGATTGGGATCTGAAAAAACGGATTCTTGAAACAAATCCGGGGTGCTCAGACCTCGACAGAAGACCGAAATAGCACGAGGGACTTGACGGTTGTCGTTTCAAAAAGTGGCTTTGAGAAAAAAAAGTCATCTACTCGCGGAATTGTCGTTCTGTTTAGGAACGAAGTGAATTCTCGTATTTTTGAGGTAAAAATAGAATCATAATCTAGTCGAAGTCTTCAGTAGGGAGTAGTTCTGCTCTATCTGTTATTCTCTAGTCTTAAAATTGACTAATAAACGTCCAATGTCAGGCGAGGTCACATTTCTGCCCACCCAAGATTGTCTTTAATGGCAACTTTTGATCTTTGAAACCGACTAATGAGCAGCGAAATTTCAAAACATCTCGTCCAACTGATGTTTTGTAAAAAATACACTTATATCTTTCTTTTTTGATTTGTTTCACCTAGATTCAACCCTAGAATGATTCTATTAACGAAAATAGATGATCCAAATGTTATTTCCAAATTTATTAACAATTTAAAGTTGGACGAGACATGTTTTGTTTCGCCAAGACTTGAATCACAAATTTCTGATACTTAGATGCTTCTTAACCTTGTATTTGGCAAAAGTATCCCCATGGCGATTCTTTCAAATTGTCCCCCCTAACTTTAGATCCTCCAAAAACATGTTAAATTGAAGAAGCTTCTAAAATCTTGAAATTTGGGCAGATTTTCAACACTTGTGGCACCTATACAGAGTGCAACACTATAAGAACGTCAACCCAAAGAATTTCGATTCTACAACTAATTTCCGATTGAAAATGCCTCTTAGCAATTTTCGTTTAACCCTTTGTTTCCCCAAGTTTTGTGCAATTTTAAGATTTTTTCGTTTTTTTGACTTTGTCCTAAAATGTCCGTAACTCTCTTTGGATACAGTACAAAATCAAAACTAATTAAACCGTTAGAAAAAGCGTCAAATTTCCCATCTTTCTGTTAAAGAATTGAAAATAACTCAAGCATAAGAGTGGAAAATTGGTTTAAAAAGTAAAATTTGTCAAATGTGTTGAATTTGAGGTTTTTTCAATCGTTTGAAAGAACTAGTAATCTTATTCGATTGTTTCCCACTGTAACCCCAAATGTTGACCGTAAAGCTCGGCTTTCCAATGGAATGGGAAATTTGACGTTCTTTCCAACGGCATAATTAGTTTTAATTTTTCACTGTATCCAAAGGGAGATATGGACGTTTTAAGGATATTAAGTCAAAAAAACGAAAAATTCTTAAATTTGTAAAAACTTGGAAAAACAAAGGGTTAAACGAAAATTGCTAAGAGGCATTTTCAATCGGAAATTAGTTGCAGAATCGAAATTTTTCGATGAATGGAAATTGTTATTAAATAAAATGTGTTTCGTTCTATTTCGATCAGAATTAAAAAAAAATGGGGGAAAAAAATAGGTAAGTACATTAAATAATACAACGGAAGAATCGCTAGTAATAATTACTAATTAGGTATAGCTAGCTTCTCACTTGCTTTTAGATAAAGTAAAAACGTGAAGGTAACTACGCTGTCTCAATCAAGGACGAAACGAGTTTATTATCTAAAATTTTGGAACTTTTCTATGGGGATTTGGCCATTGGCCCTCTAAAAACATGATAAAACTGAAAAAGCTTCTACAATGTAAAAATTTAAAAACAGAAATCACGCTTGGTATGTAAGGCGTTGCGAAGTACAGTAACTTTCATAATTATTTACTTTCCACACGCTGGTTCAGGTATATTTTTACCGAGTTGATGCTTACCACACCGCTACCTGGTTTTTGTGACAAATGTGACCCCATCTCCACCCATCGCCATTACGGTTCCTAAGTAACGTGTTATCATATAGGAGGGATCACATAATCCTGTCTCTACCCTATGAACGTCCCCTCGATGAACTCTAGAACTCCTTAGTGTTTCGACCTCGGTGGTGTTTTTGTGGCAATTCCAGAAACCCCTTTTTTGCTGTCTTTCCCCCAAATGTTCATTGATAAACAACCCACCCCCGCTTTTTGCTCAATGCGGCTCTCTCGAGCCTCCATCGTCGTTAAAGTCCGTATTTTACCGTGTTCACATGGTTTATACGGTCCTTATAACGATGTCGGGGAGAGTATATTAATGACAAGCCATCATATGTTCCATTTCCCCTCGCCAACATTATTAATTTCTGTTCTTTTTTTGCAGGTAAGATGTCCAAAGTTGCAACGGCTTTTGAGAACATTCCATTATAAGGGAACCGAACTAACGTGAGTACGTTCATGTATCGCCTACACTACCAGGTTCATCCATAGCAATACTTCAAATAGGAGCATGTGCAGGATGCAGTTCATAGCGTGTAAATTCGATAAATTTGAACAACAAATTAAACGATGATTTTTCAGGGTTTTTATTTGTAATTTGTTCGGTCACTTCATACTTTCTTTCGAGTTGGGAGCAATTCTCTAGAATCGATATTTTTAAAAACATCTTCAGTTCCACAATTTTAGCAAAATCAGACCATTAGTAGAAGTTTTATTAAATTATCTTAATTGTAGTAGTGTGATACTCTAAAGAATTAGAACTGTAAGTCCGTAGAAAATTAAAATGGATTCTTGTCCACTGGAAGCCCGTGCAGTGGTAGAAAGAAAGGACTCACAAGTTTCTAGGAGAAACTTATATTAACAAGAATTACACTTTACTAGTTGAAACTCAAGACTGTCTAAATTCTATGCAACAACATACTATTATAGACATCAAGACGTAGAGGGGGTTGCATTATGTGGTGGGGTGGAATGATAATTTCGGGAAAGGTCGATGTGGCAGTTGAGCTATCGGTTTGACCTCCTGGGGCCCAACGGCTTTACAATAAGAGAGGATAAGATAGTATCTGATTCCCTAGGAAACTAGGTTTTGAGCTTAAATTTGATTACAAATACGTCAAGATAAAGATACCAAGATACCAACCCATTCGTACAGAATTGAGCTGGAACCAATGACTGTGACTTTGTAAAAGCAGATATAGACAAGGCTGACATACCGTTACATACGGTACTTATCGTTTGAGTCATTGATATGAAAATACCGTCTTGAGAAAAACCTCAAGTTGATGAGGCTTGTAGGAAATTATTCAGAAAGGCTTTCCATCGGAGACAATTAATTATTAATAAATCCCAAGTATATCACAGTAGAACTATCACTGATCCTTCCAAGTTAAACTCTCTCTGCTCTGACAGCTAAAACCAGTAGTAGAGACTGTTGCAACGAGTCCATTAATGATCTTTGCTGGCAAATGGATTTGAGCTCTGTCCATGAATTCTGTAGTGAATTGATCGGGAAATAATGTCCTAAGTTTCTCGAGGACTGCTTAGATAAGATGGGTTCATCATTGGGATAGACAATTTCGCAAGATCTGATTATAATGCCAACGTTTTTTGGGGGATCTGAAGGCTGGACCTGGAAGCTTACAACTCGATTGGAGAGGCAAATAGACCACAAGGAGAAGCTATTATACAGGGTGACTGGTGAGATCTCCAAATGCTAGGAGGTGTGGGTGCACCTCAAATCCAACAAGTTAGTTCCTCTCGACCCGTGTTCGATTCTCAAGTGTAAGGGAAACATTGCAATAATTTTTTTTCTTTCGTTTAGAAAAACGGCATTTTCCCTCTAATACTACCATATCTCCTCATCCATTGGTCCTACAGCAAATTTTAATAAAAAATTGAAAAGGAAACAGCTTTCCTAGATTCCCATTCAATTTTTGTAAACATAAAAACAATTCTAAACTTTTTAATTTCTGAAATTTGTCTTGGAGCAGACAATTTTTTCTCTCTCTAAACTGAGCAGATTTTACAAAACTTTAACTTAACTTTTTTTAATTGGCTCTCCAACGGTATACAATTTTAAAAAATGCAATTGAATTTAAGAGGAATTTTTTGTGTGAACGTGGACAAAATTATTGTTCCTGCTAGGACTCCAATGTTGGACCATTGAACCATTACAGAGCATATTCAAAAAAGAAGTTTTTGTAAAATCCGCACAGTTTAGAGTGGAAAAACAACTTGGTTCTCTCCAAGACGAATTTTCAGAAAGTTGGAAATTTACAAAGTTTAGAATTGTTTCTACACTAACAAAAATTGAATGGGAATCTTGGAAATTTATGTTTCCTTAAGTAAATTTTATGAGCTATTTGTTTTGTAGTTGTTTTAAATTCGCTGTAGGGCCAATCATTGGGGGTAATGTTAGTTGAAAAATCACTTTTTCTAAAATAAAAACATATTTTGCAATTCTCTTGTTGCACTATACTGCCGTCCTTAGCAAGAAGGGCGTATCTCGGATTTAGGCGATTTTCAAGTTTTTGCATATCTAGAATCTTTGGAGTCTTCTGCACCTCATGATACCTCATTCATGTACCTACGGGTACGAAAAGGTACACAAAAACGCTAGTGAAAAAGGGCGTATCTCTGAAATTTCTTGAAATCCTTTAGCGATTAGGCGTGTGTCGTTTTTCCTAAGCCTAAAAGGCGGATATCATGCCGAATACCTTTCTCAACTAAGCAAGAAAGCCGCATCTCCTGAGATACGGCTTTTTTGCTTAGGGTGCTTATTAACCCTTTTGCTTAGGGTGATCTCGTAGGGTGCTCGCTTATTAATGATAAGTCACCAAACAAACTGGGCTGGAGGCTCGTCACCAAACTTTTCCATATGATTAAATTTAATAATCTGCATAAAAAAAGAAGTAGTGTAGAAACAACTAACGAATCATGTTAAAAACATTTTAGCCGGGGCTAAAATCTGCCAGGAAACCGCTTGAAGTGCTTGGAATGCTTTAGAAAAAAGGCGTATATCTTGAATATCACCCTCATTTACTAAGCGGAAGGGGCGTATCTCCTCTAAATTGGTTATGACGTTAATTCCCATGAAAAAAAGGCCGTAGTAAGTTGGAGAATGATTGGACCTACCTTATGATGTCCCGAAAATGGGGTAAAAGTGTAAATAACTGGACGCGAAACTTAAAAAACGAAAAGTCCTTGTACTGAAAATCTTGATTTTTGGAGATGCGCCCTTCTTGCTAAGGACGGCAGTATAGGACATAAGTAAAAAGTAACTTTTTGTAGCATTTGAGGTGCACGAACACCTCAAATTCTCACATTGGAGATCTCTTCACCAGCCACCACGTAGACCGTCCCAGATTATCAAGCATAAACCTTTAGGGGAGAGTGGAAACTCCAAAATGTCATTTGTGTAGGGGCAGAAAAATGTTGGGGTGTCTGTCTTCAGTACAGGTAGACCTGAAGATCGGATAGTATTGCTGGTTTTTGAGGGCTACGGCTGGACCTTCCACTTATTCGAATAGGAGCAAATCCCGACCAATTTTAGAAGCTACCAGTCAAGCTCTCAAGTGAAAGCTCCCAGCATTCTAAAAACCCTTTAGTGTTGATTTGTCCATCATCAAGACTGTTTTACGATAGTTTTTGAGGGGACTACATAGCTGGAACTTCCTTATAATTCTAATTGGAGAAATTCCAGACAATATTACAAACTGCTACATATTCGTAGATCCTCTGAAATGGTCGAAATATGATATTTCTGCTCTGACACGAGAAGTTTTTGTCGGAGCACGATGACCCGTAGATCCATACTCGATATTCCTGGTTTCGCCCAGATTTTTAGTTTCCTATATTTATCATGGTGGTGAAGTGATTGAGAAAACTGCCAATCAGAAGGCGCTTTTATGCTGCAAATCGTATCAATGACATTCAATAAAATCTTTACGACCATCATTCCTGCACCAGCAGTAGATGGCTGATGAAAAGCAAATAATCTCTTAGTCACATCTGAGTGGGTGTTCATTCTTCGAGTGGAATATGGGAGCCTCGGGGATATAATAATAAACCGACTGAAACGGGTTTACGACGGGAAAATGTTAACCTTGACATTGCCCGGCCAATAAATCATAGTGAAGGTATAGCGACGGGGGAGGGCGTGGTTGTTCCCGCTCCACCTGCTCTGGTAAACACAGACGCCGCTCCCGCGTTCCACACCGTTGTTTTGGCTTTTGTGAGGTCACTTTGTACATTCGTGTTGTCGGATAGAAGTAAATGTGAAAGAAATGTGGAAGACATGCTCTAGTGGCTCACGATACGATCTCAGTGTTGACAAGAGTACCGACTCATGTCGTGCTTCCAATTCTATCTTCATCGTAACTATTGTGTTTATCTTGCTCTAGACCGACGTGGTACTCAGTTGGCTGCACGTTTGTTCCATTTTGTCGGGAATCCACCTTGGGATAGGTACTGGTAACAACTTTTTCAGCCTTATCTCCATTACTACTGTATGATTTAGGTGCCTTTAACGCAAATAAGCCGTCAAGTTCTCAAATACTCTTACCAACCCCAGTTCTGCTGAGGGTAGTAATTTGTTGTTTAACCCAATTCCGGCCACTGATGCGTTTTTGCATTCATATTTATGATTTTTTAAAATATTGAAAATAGTGGTGAATCTTTGCAGGATAATTTTTTTTTCGATCATGCTGTTCCTAAACTTTTCTTTGATGATCGGGAGCTCAATGCAATTTTGGAAATTTTTTGAAAAGGAGGCCTCTTGAGCGAAGGCATGAGTATGGTGGCTCAAATTCGATTCTGGACGAGTGAGCTTTCTGGGCTTTGAGTTGAAACATATTCCGGTCCATAAATAGACTTCCACATTCTACCAAAACAATGAACTGGATAAATCATATCTATTTTGAAAACTGAGGCCTCTCAAATCTCATTGAAAAGTAAAATTCATAAAATATCGAGTAAGTAAAAGTAATGTAAACAACCATTTCAGGTTGGATTTTAGTCCGACTGCCATTCCTGGAAAATATCGAGTATTTTTGTTCTCGATTAGGGAGCAAATGATTCGGCTAGCATTCTGTAAAACAGTTCATCCTCCTCTCCTCATTGTTCAGTCATTTCTACCCTTGGCTTGAAATGGGTTAATCTGGTTGTAGCCATTAATTTTCATCTCTCGAGGTGAGGGTTGAAGTCGTTAATAAGGTTTACTCCTAGATTTTTATTCTTTCGAGACAAGTTTCCAGGATTATTTGCTATCTTGGAGAATTTTGTCGTAACTCAGCTATAAGTTGGTATTCGCTTTCCAATAATTTGATTATACTAATAACTTTTCGAGGTTATATCCTTTTATTTACTCGTTATTTCAAGACTGCGAGCTGTTCTTCAGTTGTTGAGGATAGGTTAAAACGTCGACTTTACAGCCTGAATAAAATCAATGTAAATGCGAGCTCATTCTCATTCTTCGCCCTTGACTTCGTAATTCCTTTCATTGTACGCAGGAGAGCGAAGGAAAAATCGTGATAAGCGTTCTATGGATACTTATAAATAAGCACGTATTTGGACTGTATGTTTTCATGTTCACTGAGCAAAGTCGTGTTCGGTTAAGATTGACGTGTCTACCGAGTTATTCGGTTAAAACCCCATTGAAAAGGTCGTATGACACCATTTTGTACGGTTACATTTTATAAAGTTTTTCAAGGTTCTTTAACTAGTGTTATAAAGTCCGATAGTAGACACTCTTTCAAAAATTATCTCTACGAGAAAATAAGAAAAACTTTTCCGTAGGAAACTTCAAAAGCGAGTAATATATTTTTCCAATAATTACAACTCACATGTCGTAGGTATTTAAAAACATATCGAAAATGGGTTTAGAAATCATATGGCCAGAAGTTGAAATTTAGATTATAATTGAAATGTTCGCTGACGCGGACATACGTTGTTACGATACTCCCTTATACTCGATACTTGGTATCGAATGAGTATCGAAGTCTTGATACTGATATCGATACGAGATCAAATCATAAGTAATCGCCGGAATCTGGTAGATGCTACAGCAGGGCATTCGCATAGTATGTGTTCTGCTGTCTCGCCAGTTAGGAGGCCTGCTAAGGTGCGAAGGTTTTTCCTCCTTAGTGACAGCAGAGCTTTTGCTCTATTTTTGGATATATATGCAGCTCTTCGACTGTCCTCCCATTTCTGGACCTGTTGAGTAATAAAGCTCTCGGTAACCCCAAGCAGCCAAAACATTGGGAATCCATTCCCTGCTTGGCGAGGCGATCGGCTTCTTCATTGCCGTCCACTCCCTCATAGCCAGGGACCCAGAGCAAGTTGAAACTATTGAATTTAGCAAAAATTCTAAAATGTTCTGGTCAAAAAAACAGCTAACATTAACTTAATGATGAGTGGTTCGGTCTATTGCTTTAACCGAATTTCGAAAATCGATTGTTCTGTAACAAACGAGTTATTGAGCTTACAATGTTTCATATTTTGAGTGGGTGTTTTTCGAAAATTGTGTTGAAGAAAAGCTCTCTCGATTGATTTTCCATACCTGTTATTATAAGGGATTTTGATACCTAATTGAGATTTTGCTCAGAAGTACCTCAACACTCGGCAAAGAAGAGCACAGCCCTTCCACTCATAATTCAAGGTTATTGGTGAGGGGAGGACAAATTGCGGCGAGTCCTCAGTATGTGCTTATGTTGTTTTATTTTTTCATGTCGAGCTAGCTTTCGCCCCAGGGGGCATCTTCAGGACATATGAGTTTGATGGGATGATGTTGTTATTTACTTAGGTTCTGACTTCCAGATCCTGTCCTGTTGATTTTTGTTTTCACAAAAATGGTCCAGTTTTTTGGGACATCCCAAGTCCTTTATCTTTAAAATATGCCTTGGAAGTGCTGGGGCTTATGTGCTTGTGCATCTATCTGTATGATAGCTTTTATAATATGAGGGTAAAGACTTTTACAAAATAAAGACCTGAATTTAGACTAAAAACAAAGACTTTTTTAAGGGGCCACATGTTCAGGTAGTCTGGGAATAAAATACTAGGTCTCATCCCATCAAACTCATATGTCCTGAAGATGCCCCCTGGGGCGAAAGCTAGCTCGACATGAAAAAATAAAACAACATAAGCACATACTGAGGACTCGCCGCAATTTGTCCTCCCCTCACCAATAACCTTCTCTACAAGAAGGCAACAAACTATGAACACTCATAATTCGTTATTCCTTTTCTGAAGCTTCCACCAGATGCGCAAATATTAATATTTGGACAGATAAGGTCGCTTCGAGTTCGCAAATATTTACAAAGTTTTTTAACGGCGGAGGCCCGAAATCCTTGTTTTTTTATTGTTCGTTCCCCCGATTTTTTTTCCACCATGTTTACGCCTTTCAAAAAGGGTTAAGCACCGATAACTGTTCCCGTTTTCGCTCATCCCCATATCCAATCAGCGCGTGTTTGGTATATTTGGGAGCCGGGATTTTTTTTTCGACCGAGATTTTGAAAAAGCTCATTTTTCATCGGTATTTTATGGGTTACTGTGACCTCCATTGAACAAATTGGTTTTCATTGTGCCCTTTTGGGATTGTTTCCAAACCTCCGCGTTAGCCGTCGATGCGACTCGGGTTTCACTTCATACGTGAACGGAAAAATTAATCATGATATTGAACATGAAAAGAATTAATTTACAGTCTGGTTCAATGGAACGGCCGAGTGTCGTCTGTTAAACAGCGCCCAAGTATAATAGTGACTAACGATTCATATACGATAACAAAGTATGTAGTAACAGTGTAATTTATGTGCCTTATAGTCCATTTAAGATAACAAACAAAGAACAAAGGAATAATATTGTAATTAACCGCGAAAATTTTCGATTGTCATTTAGTCGTAAGTGAGCATTTTCGCAATACGAGGTACGTCAACCAGTACAATCACTGAAAATTTCATCGAATTTGCAAGGAAAATTTAGAAGTTACCGCACTTGGAACGGTTTTACGTTTGTGCGTGCGTGGAGGCTATTTTCATAGGGGACCATCTGAAATCCAACCCGCACTGTCCCTGAAAATTTCATCGAATTCGGACAAAAACTTCGTACAGTGCTGCCCGTTACAAGGATTTCATGACAATCTTACTAACACGGAACCAAAATTGTTCAGGAAGGTGCAAAACGCGAGTAAAAATTTTAATTTTGGTGATTTTTTTCTTCAAACCTTGAAAAGTGAAAACAATGCTTGGTAGCCTCGGAAGCAAAATATGTATCCATCGAAAGGCAGTATAAAGTCAAAACTTACTCAACTGTTTACAGAAGTGGGAATATTAGATACCTCGTTCGGTGCATTATTGATACAATTATCTGTTCTGTGGAACCTCTTCTGACGGTTGACACAGTGAACATTCGAGCGGAGTCTCCCTGCCTTCTACGTATCTGTCGAATATCATCCCACAGCTCCAAAGGACGATCTCATATCCTCTCTGATAAGAACCTTTGTCGGTTTAAACTATCTGCTCAGGATAGTTTGAGCTGATGAGGCTCCATCAGTATTTTCTTATCGTAGTTCTCGTTGGAATTCCATCTAGCTTTATCTTGTCGATTATACTTGTGAACCTCACCGTAAGTGTTGGAAATGACAGCATTTAGGCAACCCGATTTAACTAAAACCGAAAAGGGTGAAATTGTTGGTACCTATTTGATATTTCAATGATAGAACGAGTCAAACAGTAAAATAATAGGTACTTGAAAATTAACTTAATTTATTTTTATTTTATTTATTTATTTATTTATTATTATTATTATTTTTTTTTTTTTGAGAGAGAGAAAAAACACTTTATTGAACATTGTAGAAGGAATGAAGGTAGACAAGGACTTAATTTATTAGTCACGTTTCCATCTTCGATATCCTACTCAATCCATTACGTTTCGACAACTACTGGAGTCCTTGTCCACCTTCATTCCTTCTACAATGTTCAATAAAGTGTTTTTTCTCTCTCTCAAAAAAAAATTAAAAGTTCCTGTCATTAGGAGAAAGTTTCTTACAATTTTGATTCAGCTTCAGTTCGATAAGCTCATTGATGTAGCATCCAGATGACTTGCTGATTCTTGCCTCCCTCATCTTCATGAGGTTTAGACGAATTCCAAGAGCTCAACTAATCAGATATTTATTGGTATTTAGGTATATCGTCGTATTATTGTAGAATGCAAATACCAATGAATATAGGAAAGGAATAGGAAAGTCTTCCGTAATCTTTATTAATTGTCGTACTCTTTTATCGAAAAGTGCATAACTTGAGCGGACAGTTCCTGTAACATAAGAGAAGTTAAATTGGTGACGTCATGCAGGTTGATGACTCATGATTCATAGCTCAACTTGAATTATCCATTGTGATGTTCAGGTGTCGGCATTTAATTTTATAATGTGAAGGTTGAAATCGTGGAGAAAGCGGCTCCTACGGCAGTTGAGGACATTGGATTGCATGGCCAAGTGTAGTGGGAGGACCAGATTGACTGACCGTCGGGGGTCAGAGGAGGAAATGCTTTATTTATCGGAGCAGCTTGCCACTTCCTCTTTAGCCTCAGATGGAAGCCCCTTCAATAATGATAACGACTGTTTGGCCCTGCTATCCACTGCTGACTGTCCTAGGGCTGCATTTACCGTCCGATGTAGAGATGGCATATCAAAAGAAATATATCGATATATCGATCAAATGATATATCGTCAATTAGATATCGATACCTTTGATGTATTGGAGAAAATATATCGATATTTCGATAAATCGGAGAAAATATATCGATATTTTGATGTATCGGAAGATCTACTATAAAAAAAATGTGAAGTAGGTAGGTGAATATAATAGTTTTAAAACAATATAAAAATCATTTAGGATGACATTTATGGACATAACGGAGTATCTACTTGGAAAAACTTGAAGAAGTAAGTAGGTAGGTGAATTGAAAAGTTACTAACATCATTTTGGAGGAAATATTATCGATATACTCGACATATCGGAAGATCTATTTGGAAAAACCGTGTGAAATAAGTATTAACCTACTTTCAAAAGTTACTGGGTATGAATGATCGAAATTCATAGTTTAAAAACTAGAAAAAAGTGCGAAAATGTCATTGCAATGTTAAATTAATTTATAAATTGAAAGGGGTATAGGTACTGTAGACGATCATGATCCTTCAAAATTGAAAATAATTGTTGTGAAAACCTGCTTCACTTCGTATAGTAGGTAGTTTTAAGTTGGACGAGCCTCCATTAATTTTGGCTTAAGTCAAGTAATTGAGCCTTGAGAGCGACTGTAGGTGAATACTGTGTATACAATCATGTCTGAGCTGAAGTCAACAGTCTGAAATCAACCCATCAGTAGGTACCTACAAAATTTGGAATAAAATTACTTGATGTTTTTACAAGTGCAGGCGTCCCTTCTCGTCCATTCATTTCAATATTTAATTTTTGGTACTAAAAAAAAACATTTTTTACTTGAAAACAGGTCGCGATATATCGGTAAATATATCGATATTGACTGATAATATCGGTTCTCTATATCGATATAAATATATCGATGTATCAAACGTAATATATCGATATATTTCATATATAGGGATGGCAACGATATATCGATATATTTCATATATCGATATATTTCATGTATCGATATATTTCATATATCGATATATCGTTGCCATCCCTAGTCCGATGCCTTGTAGAATCATCGATTTATGATGTTATGATTGCAGGCTGTACTAAAACACGTTGGTTTGAGGTTTTTTAGCGTAACGCTTCAACAACTAAAATCCGGGTTGAATGGGAATGTAGCTCCCTTCATCTCCGATCCACCGTCATCACTTCTTGAAAATCTGTATGTTCTGGTCTCAGCTGAGATGTTCTGAACTGATCCATGCATGATGTTGAATAGCAATTTCCGTACAAGCTCTTTGAACCATTTTCTCATCGGTGTAGAAACTGATCTATTCCTTGTGAGCTTTGTGTCATTTTTGGGTCAGTTAAGCCCCACCCTTCAATTTTTTAAGCTCCAAGCTCACAATGTCAGAATATCTTTGAACCATCCTGCCAAGTCGATGGAAAAACTTATCTCTGGAGATGCGTTTTTTCCCTTAAACTTGGATCCAACTTGTCAGAACAGCTTCGTCCTCTCGGGCGACCCATTAGGAATATTTCCCAGGAGCACCTGGGACACAAGAAAAGTGGGATTTGGGAAGCTTGTAGAGGAGAAGCCTGACGGAAATTGAGTTTGTTATCGTAATCGGATAGCAAAGTTGAGTCGGATCGCGGTCTCCGTAATAACGGCTGAGAGGTCACTTCAAGTTAGCACTTCGGATGATGTGTAAGAAAGTTCAATCACAACCTGGTACGTCCTCAACTTCATCCTAATACTATCTTATATAGAAGCACCATTTACCAGATCATTGAAAAGAAGATAATTTCCGGCATTGGTGGCGCAGTGAAGACTTCATCTTCGTTGGTTTTATCCACCCACTTCCTTGCTGCGTCTCAACTCGTTGAATCCTCAATTCCGTTTCGATCTCCGAATCCAATACCAAGCTGAAGACCAATCGCAAGGAAAGCCTACAGTAAAAACCCCTTCCAGCCCTCCGATCTTATCCAGGTCTTCTTTCCTCCCGCTGAGTTATTGAATCCTCGTATTTGTGCTCTCATTTCTAGAAGCTCCCTCCCGAAGTCCGTTGCTGTAAACAGGGCCTATTGATGGACTGTTGATAAGGAACACGTGTTGTTGTCTTAAGCTTCCCGTTGAAGTGTTTGGTAAACCCGGCCTATCCGGAGCCTCTTTTTCCGTCGACATTCAAGAGAAGGGTTGTTCCGACGAAATGCCCTCAGGATTTGAAGATAATCCTCGATCTGATCTGATTCATTTATGTTTGTTTCTTGGTAGATGACCGAGACCAGAATGCATGCCGCCTCTGGAGCCAATGCCCTCTCGTTAGTAAGATGCAATATTTCACCGATCCTTCCTGTTTTGTGGACCTCCAGTTTGAATGTACTGCAAAATATCGAGCTGCTCGACCTCGACGTTGATTTTCATTGGTCATGGTTCAATCAAGTAATGATATGTAGCTTGTGTACGTTTGTAGAACTGCTTAGTTGAAACAAAATAAAATCATCAATGATTCTTTCTTTTCCTTGTTAGGTATAAATACAATCAATCTCAACGTTTTGAGCCTGCTCTGCAATTTGTCCTTGTTATTTCTGGACATCTGACGTTGTTCAGGTCTTGTGAATGCAAAGCTTTTTCTTCTTGGATATCCTGTCGATCTTGTTTGTGACATTTCTGAGAGTTAATTTCTGATAAGGGCAGAGCTTTTTCTTTTGCTCTGCAGAGCTGTTTTCTAATTCAGACAGTATTGTTCATGGCCTACAATCTGTAATGTTTCATGACGATCTTTTCTTTCATGTCAATCTATCCATGTTTCGAGGGTGTTCATGGTGGCTGTAGACTGTCTTGAAAGTTCAAACGATGATTCTATTCTGGAATTCGCCTAGAATCAGGAGATTCTCCATAGAAAACAGTGTCTAGAGATCAATAACCCAAACTACCAAGCATTCTGTTGTGAATGTCTATCTGGTGGTCCTAGAGCTACAAAATTTGAATTGACTATTAGCCAACCTACAAAATATAATTCTAGCTTTGAGCATCGCTATGAAGGCCTTCTATTCTCGATTATTCCAATTACCGTTGTTAGACCCATTGATCATAGAAGGAAGCTGTTAACCCATTAAAGGGCTCACTAATACGAGTTAGTTCGTCCGATGCCATCATATCTACACGGTATTTTATTGGATGATGACACCTTTTCTATTTCTATCAACGTCTCCTTAATGGTAACTGGCGCCGCAGGGGTTCCGTCAAAAGACATCCTCATGACTCGTGATTGGGTAAGGTCTGATGCCTTTGAACCAATCAAAAGCGGCAACAATCAAAAGATGCCCCCATCCAAACTTGAGAGATACAATTTAATTCTTGATTCGTGGAAAAAAGAAGAAATTTCCAATTCGTTCCTTTTGTTAAAATGAGGTTAACTCCCAACCATGAGGGAAGGGTCAATTTCTTTGATTCAATAACATGGCTCTCGAGGAGTCTGGGATTTTAATAAGATGTGATTTGATTCAGTTCAGTTCTCCCTTCCTTTATAATATGATATAACGACCAACGGACTCGAAGTGGCCATAAATCAGAAGATGAGGGTTATCTCAAACCATCATCCTCCTTCGAAGGCTAACGTCCTTTCGTCCATTTCACGATTTATTTTTCCTCATCGAATGGCTCTCTCGGAAGTAAAATTATGGGCGTCGAATTGGAAATCATGGTGGTGGTGAAGCGATGTGCTCAGTGAATCATTTTCTATAATACAAGCCCATTGGATCAGTTCGAAAATATGGGTCGGCACTCATTGGTCGAGGTAACCATGCTCGATTCACGAAGGAAATTTTTACTTTGATCCGAAATTTACCCCAAGACCATCAAAATTTTCATCGAACGAAACAAAAGTAATCTCACCAGCCCAATAGCCGCGATTTTGATCCTAAAACAAAGTGGTGGAGGTCTATCAGTTTCATGTGATTCAACAATAACAATAAACTTGGTGTATAAGTTGTTCAATAATTCCCACTATATGACGTTCGTCTTTCTCTTTCTTCATTCATACTTCCTCGTATTGTGGATGTGATTGCTAAAAGCCCCAGTTTACGGGAAGATTCCTGACCATTAGTATCACAAGATCATAACGTCACCAATATGGGGACTATCGAACTTTTTTCCACTCGAAAACTATCAAATTGACGATTTTACAAGTTTTTAGCAGAGCATGATTACAGTTTGACTTGACCTTTAAAATTCATTGCAAGGTGTATTTCAACGCTGTTTGTTTTAAATGGATACTACCAACGTGCTGAGAAATTTTCCGAATTTGACTAATTTTGAGCTTCAAAACATGGAAACAGCGAGCGTTGTTTTGTTTCGATAACCAAGGAATGATAATTGGACGATTCTTAACACTATTAAGTTTAATTTGGATTATTCAGATACAATTATGATACGTGTCCAGCCCTAATATCACATAATACATGGTAGGTTTGTCGTGGACGAACTAGCCGCGTTAATTTTAAAGATTAGGGTTCCTAAAATTTATTCAAGAGTTTTTGGAAACAAAATCAGAGCCAAATTCGTTGGAGGGGAGGGATAACTCCCTGATCCTCGTCAACCATCATAAGAGCGCTCTATCGGCGAAAGAGCGAATCTTCAGTTTTTTTGTCGAACGTTCTGCCGTGTCTGTGTTTCCCATTTTCATCTGGAAAAAGTACGGTTTTTTCATTTCAATTTTCGGGTTATTCAGATACAATTATAATAAAACAACAGAAGAAAATAAATACAATAATGAGATCGGCTAGTTTGTTATTGTTGGAAATGGCCCATATATGGAAATTCGTAAATTATTACCAAGCTGTAGTTGGAAAACTGTGCAAGACTATGAGGCAGGGCTGGGACAGTTGATAGGCCTTCCCAGTACCATTATCACGGCTGTTAAAACAAAAACGCTGCAAATTATTACACAATGGTTTATTATTTTTCATTTTTCTATATAGATCACTCGTCTGCAAAGCCATCAATCATCCAACATGGAGAAAAACACCGATCGCATTTCGGTCAGCTGAAATTTGAACGGAGATTAGGTCTCTTTTGCGATTCACACTCGTGTTTCTGATTTATCGTACGTAAAACACTTGAATTCTCGTAGGGAGCGAACGGTTTGTCCTACAAGGCTCCGCGTGGTCTCAAAAAATTCTAAAAATTCTATCTATAAAATCTTAAATTGAAAGAAAAACAATACCTTCACATCAAAATTTTTTGAGTTAGGGCGTTTTCAAAATTTCAAAATTCATTTTGGAACCCTTAGAAGTGACCTACATCAACCAAAATCTTCGGGGCACAACTAGACCCCAAATGGAGCCTACATACCAAATTTCATCAAAATCGTTCAATGCTAAGTGGGGAAAGTACGACGGACGGACGGCCAAATTTTATTCGATTTTTGGATTCTAAGTACCTTGAAACGTAAACCATCAAATTTTGAGGGGGTGTTAGAAAATTTTTCTTGGTCGATTCCAAAGGTTCATTATTGAAAATATAAACCAAAATCCGTGAAACTCGCCGATTCGATAGTTCTCTGGAGTGTAAAAAATTCGATAGTTTGCTGTAGAGGTGACGATATGTACAATATTTTATTATTGCTCAAGTATGAATGAATTATCCAACATCTTACTCGAATAAATCATCAGCGTCAAGTTACACAGCACTTGCATTCATGCAACTACAAGTAGAAACTAGTGAAACTTTGTGATTTAATGTAGGTCGGCGCCAGACGAGGTTTTATTGAAACTTTCTAGTTGATACGTCTTCCGTACGTGCAGGCTTCAAAGCTCCCAACTCGAAACTGCAATCACTCCTCATCACAAAAACTGCACTTTCTCAAAACCTCCTGCAATCTTTTAAAAGAACCTAAGAAAATCATTGCCAGATTTCTAAACAATACAGTACCATCATAATTCACATATCTTTATGTAGTATATATTTATGTTGTATTCATTCATTTTAATAGTGTTTTCGTCAATGTGTGAATGTCTCTTTGATTTCCTACATTGTACGGTTTACTCAGGTTCTACCGAGCTGAGATCTTTGTAATCGACTTTGGCAGATTAACAATTTGTTCACTATAAAATCAAAATGTCCTCTCGTTATTCTTATTGTAAATGTTCCAGAAAAAATTAGCTTCCATGTCCTCCCTGGTTTTCTTTGTCTGCTTAACTTGAAACGTCAATTTAACTCTTTCAGAGTTTCACGGATTGTAAGGGATTGGTTTTGAATAATCTGCGGGAATAGTTGAGAGATTTCCGGGATATCTGTCCCACACTTATCAAAAGTATTTTCCTATTTTGAACCTTGAAAAGAAGTTTGCAAAAAGCCTATACAGGGTGTCCCATATGTTATCCACCCAACTTCGGGAGTAGTTTCTACAACTAATTTGCTACAAAAAAAGTGTTCTAGCAAGTTTCGTTTAACCCCCTTAAAATCCAACTTTTTTGACTTTCAAGATTTTTTTCGCGTTTTCGACCTTACACCATTTAAAAGTCATAACTCCCTTTAATTAAACTCAAAAATTAAAAATAAGGATACAGTTGGAAAGATTGTAAAATTTCTCAATAGATGAGCCATTGACCAGTGGAGAAAAAACAAAGGGCTAGAGTAAATTTAATTTTTTAAATAAAATTTTAATTTTTAATTGTTTTTAAAAATTTTTATTTAAATTAAAAAAAATAATTTTTAAATTTTTTTTTTGTTTAATTTTTACCTCAAGCTTAAAAAATAGTCAATTTCCGTTTTCTTAAAAATGTTGATGACTTTTCCTCATTAAATCAATGTATTTGCTTAAAAACCGCTCTATTTCATCAGCTTTCCAACGGTCACCCAATTTTTGTTTTAGTGCGGAATTTGAGGGAGTAAATGGCGTTTCAATGCGAAAAAACGTGTATTTTCAACGAAATCGACGGTTAGACTAAGTCTTGGAACTTGGGAGGAGCGGCGGTGGGGCAGACCCCGGATCCCTCCCATCAATCCGTCGATTTAGTTGAAAAGAATGCACGTTTTTTTCGCATTGAAACAACATTTTCTCTCTCAAATTCCACACTAAAACTATAAATTGGGTGACCGTTGGAAAGCTGATGAAATAGAGAGGTTTTTTTTTAAGCTTGTGGACCCCTCTGGCAAATACCTTGATTTAATGAGGAAAAATCATCAACATTTTCAAGAAAATTGAGAAGAAATTGACTAATTTTTTTAAGCTTGAGGTAAAAATACTACTCTACCCCTTTGTTTTTCTCGACTGGTCAACGGCTCATCTATTCAGACATTTTACGTCTTACAACGGTATCCTTATTTTTAATTTTTGAGTGTAATTTAAGGGAGTTATGACCGTTTAAATGGTGAAAGGTCGGAAACACGAAAAAAATCTTAAAAGTAAAAAAAGTCGGATTTTAAGGGGGTTAAAAGAAAATTGCTAGGACACATTTTTTTGTTTCAAATTAGTTGTAAAAACTAATCCCGAAGTTTGGTCCATAACTTATGGGACACCCTGTATCCACCCACAAGATGCTAAATCATTATTATTAAATAATTATGTCTCATAAAACCAATTAGAGTTTGAAAGAATGCCGAGAATGTTTCTGTTACTTTGGTGGTTCCGTATTAAGCGTAATTAATTGTGAGGAGGTACTAAAGAAAACCTACCAAGTGGGTGTGGCACATAGTTTCCTCGTGTCCATAACCCGGTTGTATGGATGATCCGGTGCGTGATGGATGATTAGTTGATCTCTAATACCTTGAACTACTTTCATAGGGGACCATCTACACGGCCACCCAACCAAACAGTCGCTGAAAATAATGTCATCGGAATCGGAATGGTTTTGCCCGTTACTAGAATTTCATGACAGACAAACAGGCAGGGAAACAAAACTGCTCAGAAAGGCCTATAACGTAAAATTAGCGCGGAAATTTTGATTTTGGAGACATTTTTTTTTTTGAACCTTGAAAGGTGTAAGCAACGCTTCCTGCCTTGACTGACTCTGAAGCAAAATATATGAAAATGTCCTTTTTTGCATAGCGCACCTGCAATCCCCATTAGTCTATTACCCCCTCCAGTATTTTGGAACAGAAAAAGTCGACTTCTTGAAATGCCACAATCCCTCGGTGGTCATAATGGATACCAGCCACTTCTACATTAAAGAGAGGAAAAAACTCGAACTCACCCACACCTTGAAGAAAACCATTTGCATACTGTTCCACTTCTGTTTTGTCTCGCTAATGACTCTAATTTTTCAATGCGCCAAAAGCAGGAGACTCGTAGAGCTTAGTCGTTTTTTCCCTTTCTTGTTTTCAACTTTTAATGACTTTCTTCTTTAATTTCCAGTTTCGGTCGAAGTTGTTCCGTTCTTTTACTTTTGCGAGGGGAAGTCTCATTTCCAACGGAAAGTTGAAGGTTTTCGATTGTGATCTTTTAAACCTCCGATGGGAAAAGTTTTGTTGTTTTGACTTGAATTTGACCAAGGGTCAACAGGTAGATGCACCAACACCGATATTTTTCTAGCAAATGGAAAGGACCTTTTCGCATAACCCCCACGAATATTATTATCTGATCCAACAACAATTGTACCTCAATTGTATCAATACATTTATCGTGATGATTTCGTCTTTTTGGAAAATCGCTCGAGTTTGAAAGTGTCAGAGATGGGCGTGGACGATTTCCTGCCTCGTGGAGATAAGAGTTGAAAGCTTGCCTCAACACCGAGAAGGGATGTTTTTCTACGGTAATGCCTTCATCATGGGGTTTCCTACCCTTTGTTGTTGTTTGCTCAGAGATTGGGCGAGCGGCTAGGGCGTGGCAGACCCTTCAAATGGGTATCACTGGCCAGTTCCTGTTCAGTCTCAAAAAAAAAGTTCGAGTATTGAGCCAAGTTTATCTGTTCTGAGGAAAAATCTCGAGTCATCAGGAATGTACGAGGACCTTCTTCGTCTTGTAGAAAATTGCATTCTAATCTCCAATAAATGTGATTTATTATTGCAACTGAATATTAAATACAATCTATCTAGCAATATTACATATCATTTTTTACACTCCTTGAGAGCCCGATTACAGTAAAACCCAGCCCCTTCATAACAGTATCTTCAACACTGAGCTATGATTGCACTTTAACAGCACTAAGGGCGGTATTCATAGGCATTACTCGAAGCCGAGTAAATACTCGAATGGGTCTTGGAGTGACGGCGGATGCTCAACGCTATTCACTCGAGTAGTTACTCCAAACTTCGAGTATCTGCTCTGCGTGCAGTATTCATAAACAAAACTTGGCGTTGAGTCTAGGACTGCCTCTACTCGAAACTAGCAAAAACTCGAGGCACCTGGACAGGACACTTGAGCAGTTACTCAACGTGTTGTTCTCATCAAAAATGGATATATCTACGATTCTTTGCAATCGTAAAAATCTATAATAATAATAATAAATATAATAAAAATTAAATTTTTAAAATTATTTAAAAAGTCATCCAAATTTGGAACTTTGAAAACCCTTTGCTACTGACGTAGTGCACTAAAAACCATGAAATGTTTGAACTTTTTCAGTTTTTTAACCATAACTTCTAAAATATAATTTCAATAATTTATTGTCTATAGTAGGTAGAATTTTCTATAGTTTGAGACCAACTGGACCTTTTAGGTTAAATAATTACAGAGATACAGTAATTCAAGAATATATCAATTTTACGAAAAGTAATATTGTTTGTGAAGTTTAGAACCATTCACTCGCAAAACCATTCATTTTAGAAATAAGTAAAGTGAGAGGAATTCTAAGGCAGTGCAATCAGCTTCAAAGTATAACCTTAATATACCAATATAGTTTTCTCAAAAATGAATCAACAAAAAGATTTTTTTAAACATTTCTTGGGGAAAATGAAGAAAATTCAAAACCCACAAGAACATCGATATATTTTGAGGAAAATAATTACCTGTTGAATTACTTCAATGACAGTGTTCAATTTTATAGATTTTGAAAATTTTCGTAATAGAAATAATTTAGAAGTTACTCGATTCATTTACAATTATGTATTGACTGAAATGTGAGAGGATTACCAAGTGGACAACCAACTGAAGATACTCGTACGACTTCCATAAAAAGTAGGTAAAAGGAGGAAAAATATTCCCGCGAAACAGTTATTTTGCCACGAAACCTATTAGGTCTTTTTCCCGAAAGTTGGGTGAAGTCAAGATACGACTTTCTTGCTTAGCACGGCAGTCTACTCCAAATGTAGCCCTTATAGCAAATTTGATCAAACCATGGTAACCGAGGAAAGTGGCGCGGATGGACGGATTTTTTTTTTTTTTAATTCGATTTTTGGATTCTACGTAGGTACATGGAAGCGTAAACCATCACATTTTGAGAGGGGTTAACTTACGTATTCAATTGTTGAAAATAATAAACCAAAAAGTGAATTTTTGCCAAAATAACAAACTAGGACTGTTCTCAACTACCTCTCAACGTACTTCTGTGATCTGCTTTAAATTTCTCGTGCGAGTGGAGGTTTTTATATCGCGCGAACAGCGAGAATCGAGCTTAGCAGACGAAATATAATTTAATGGATAGAAGCGTTAAAAAAGGATATGGGAAACAGAGTGAGCCATAAAGTTCCAAACAAATCTCTTTCCGAGTCTAATCTATTTGGGCGATTAGTCGACGAGGGATGACTTCACCCACCCCCGAAATTGGTTCGTTAATCTTTTACGCGTTCGCCAGAGCACGGACGAGACCGTCCATTTTCCACCCACGGGGTCTAGACGGTAATCAGAGGAATGGATGGGTTCGCCTCGTAAAACTCAATGAAGCGAGAGTAGTTTGAATGAAAAGATCCGAGATTTCATCGGTAAATTTAGTCGGGGTAAAGTGAGACACAGTTTGAACGCCAGTTTACTCCGAACTAACATCGTTCGCAAATATTTCAAATCGTTCGCGATCAGTGAATCTATTCGAAATATGTACCGGAAGAAGGAATGCACGACTGTATAGCGGTCGCATTTTGGTCAGCTAAAATTTGAACGGAAATTAGGCCTCTTTTGCGATTCACTCTCGTGTTTCTGATTTATCGTAAGCCCAACCCTTAAGTTTTTATAGGGAGCGAATGGTTTGTCCTACAGAGCTCCGGGTGGTCTCAAAGATCTTTAAAAATACAATACTATTTAAAATTATTGAAAAAACGATACCTTTATTTCGAGAGTTTTCGAGCTAGGGCACTCTTTAAAATTTAAACCCTTAACTTTCACCCCTTAGTGACTGACATCAACCAAAAGCTTCGGGGCACAAATTGGGCCCTTTTTGGATACCTTGAATCTCACAACCATCAAAGTCGATTAAAAAGTATATTTCGTACTATATTCTACGATGATAGTTTCGTAATAAAATGCATGCCTAAACTATTGTATTATGCCTGTTTCGTAATAAAATGCATGCCTCAACTATGTATTATGCGAAAAAGATACGGTCATCCAGCTTGGCAGATTTTTTAAACGCAAAAAATCTTATTTTGACTAAGAAACATTCAAAAGACGAGGTAAATTTGTAATATTTGAGTAAAATTTAATTGTGGAATTTTGATTAAAATTTCAAATCAATCATTTCCCCGCCGCTGAGTGCGCACACAGTTAGCTGAAGTAAACGTCAGACAAAAAGAGAAGGACTAAACAAGTTCTTACTAGAAGATAATAGCAAGCAAAAAGGGCGATGACCTCCAAGCAGTTAGCTGTTATATCAGTTGGCAACTCGAAGTTCTCGATCAAAGAAACTTTTTGTATGGGTAGGCCCTACCGGAAAAACGGGGTGCTCGACGAAACTTTGAAGGGAAAAAGTGGTGGTCTCATTCGGTTCTAAAATTTCAATACTGTCTTAAATTGATGGAAAAACAATACCTTTGTATCGAAATTTTTTGAGCTAAAGGGTTTTCAAAAGTTCAACCCTTAGAAGTGTCTGACGTTAACCAAAAGCTGCTGGGCATAAATAGACCCCAAATGGGCCCATATACCAAATTTCATTAAAATCTGTCCTTGGGAACTAAGAAAAGTGCCGCGGACGGCGGACGGACGGAAATTTTTTTTATTCGATTTTCGAATTCTACGTACCTTGAAACGTAAACCAACAAATTTTTATGGGAGAGGGGGGGGGGGGGTTAAAAAATTGTTTCTTGGTCGATTCCAAAGGTTCATTATTTAAAATAATAAACCAAAAGCTTTTTTCTTGTATGAAGAATGTGAACACATTGACGGAGTTTTCATATTATCATCAATTAAGTATTTATGCATATGCACAATACATATTATTTTGGACTCTTATTAGCAATAACGAGAGCATATCTTGGCAGTGTTGCCATCTCATTAAATCTGACTTTCGTGTAACGCCAGGGGAAAAACTCGTATAGTCCTCGTACAGCCAACCTAAAAACTCGTACTAAAGCTCGTACGTCCAAGGGGAACTGAAGAGTTTTCTTTCAAACGAGCTTATATCCATTTTTTACAATTTTTATTTTTTTCATGGATTCTGAATCTTTGGAATAAGGCCTGTCACCTCACGAGTTGAATTCCTTCCGAAACGGGTTGTATCCCGCTTCAAAAGCTTGCTAAAAATCGGGTTTGCCGACAAAACGGCTTATATCCATCCCATTGTTTTCAATTAACAATTTTTAAATTCGGTTTTCGCATTTTACATACCTTGAAACGTAAACGTAAACGTAAACCAAATTTTGAGGGGGGTTAGAATATTTTTTCTTCCTCGATTCCGAAGCTTCATTATTGAAAATAATGGGTAAATTTATTTATTTATTTTTTTTTTTTCAAAGTGGCTCATGTCTATCGTTTTTCATAAAATGGGTTTATATCCAAATAAGAAATGGCCGAGTCTCTCTGAAAACTCCCAAAATTTCGAAATTTGGTCTTGCAATCAAAAGTTTTTTTTAAACAATTTGGACAATTTGGGAACCCTAGGCAACTTCCTTCGCCATGAAATTAGTTTTTCTCAATTTCCCACAAAATATTCCAAGTGGATATAAGCCCGTTTGAAAGAAAACTCCTCTACTCTACTCTACAATTTATAGTTTTTTTCCCCGTATTTTCAAAAAATCGACTGAAAATTCGCCTGTACCAACAAAAATACACCTAGAATTCAGACTTGAATGCATTTTGTAAGTGAATTCAGCAGTGGAGTACATACCACGTTGAGTGACAGACCCCCCTGGCGAATACTGTTAACTAGATAAATAAGGTTGATCAATCCGTCCCAACGGGCTCCTTCCCATTTAAACTTTGATGGTTGGGGACCAACCCCACTTCGTCATTCATGCATGCCTGGTCCTGGGGCGGCCACGACGTCTCCGTCAAAATGAGCTTCACCAGAGGCGGGGATCGTGTATGGTGGGTGCAAATTTGCATTTGCTTCAACTATTGTACACTTCGAGGTAAGCAGAATCAACTCGAGATATTTTGTAGGAACTCTGCGAGGTTTTCTCTGAATAGTCGGTATTGAGGTTGATGGAAAATGTGCAGCCGACCAACATCACGCATGAAACTCAGGTAGACAGAATGAAGAATGAATCCCTAGAGCAACGCATTGAGTTCTTTGGATACGTTTCTGATACAAACTGCTCAAGTCTCCCAACTGTCATGAACCAAGTAATGTCTACTTTAATTGAAGATTCGCCGCCTTCTAGTTTTAGGGGAGAAGCTTAGCTCACCAGGCATTCCTTTACAGTCTTGTGAGTCAGCGATGTGAGTGATCAATCTTCCACTTCTCCTTTAAAACTTAGTTTTCGGCTTCCCAACTTTCATTTAGTAGGGGGTAAGAAGAATTTTTTGGGCCAAAAATTCAGTTTTGAGATTCACACATTTTACAATAATAGACTATATTAGGCATCAGAATCCAAAATATTATAATTTTTTGTCAACTCTTACGTGTTCAAAATTAAAGTGCTAGTTGACAACTCAGAGTTTTAGAAACCACTCGGCCGCCTTTGCTCTTCTGAATCTTTTCAAGTTTCTTGCTTCACTCTTTTTCAAAAGCGCCTGTTTTGTCATATACTACCAAATTTTGTCAAAATCGGTTCTTGGGAGCAAAGGAAAGTGCCGCGGACGGACGGCCAAATTCTATTCGATTTTTGGATTTGGAGTAAAATGTTTTTTCTAAGTCGGTTCCAAAATATAAAATAATATACACAAGTAATATACCAAAATCCGCGCACGACTCAAAACAGAAACAAAAAACGGCTGACAACAATGAGAACTCTAGATCACAACAATATCAGATGACAGCAATATTTATCGTCCACTTCTTTTTAAAGAGACCAAGGAACGCTGTCTACATGGAAGAAGCTTTCTGAGACATACAAATTGAAGAAAAACAAAATGTAAGATCGAGTCGAGGATAAATCAATCGATTCCTAGGTCGATAGGTGTCAGTTTTAGGAAAACCGCTCTCCTGAAAAATCACCATTTTTTACGTAAATGGCACGTTTTTTCCTGAACCGCTCGAGCTATCATGATGAAATTTTTATGGCGTGTTACTAACATCGTAACGAAGCTCTGGCGGGTATGAAATTGAGAAAAAATTGATGAGGAGTCTCCTGAAAAATTTTCAATGTTGCAAGAAAAAAATCGATTTTTTCGGATAAGGTATAGCAGTAACCAAATAAGTGACATGGCAAACACTAAGAAAGAATAAAAGCTGAAATTTGCCTCACTTTCAACAATGAACATTAATGTGTGATTCCCGCTCATGATTCTGATTCCAACTTACGGAGCAAAGACAGGAACTTCAATGGCCCGAAGAGCCTCTTTTGAAGGGTGGAGGGGGACGCAGTTCCTCTCGAGCTAACCAAGAAATTTATAAGACTCGTGGGTTGTTAAAAAGTCACAATAATTTGACGAAGAAAAGTCATGAAACATTCATTCGTTTAGTTATTAATAATCCTCATTAAGGTATCAGTTGGTCCGACCAACCCCTAGGTGGTGTCAAAAATGTCTTAAAACCGCCGCTATTTTAAATTAATGCAAAAAAGTGTCAAAGCTAGGGAAAGTTATCCCCCCGGATTGTTTACCCTTTAGATGTGACTGATAATAACCAAAATCGTCGGGGCATAACTAGACCCCGACTGCATCTCACATAACAAATTTCATCAAATTCGTTTCACCGGAAGGATTCTACATACCTTGAAACGTAAACTAGCAAATCCTGAAGGTTTTTTTGCTTCATTCTTAAGGTTTATTATTGGAATAAACCAAAAGGTAGATTCGGAGCGAGACCAGCAAAAATATCGTGTGGAAAACGAGCTGGACAGGATGTGAGGACTTACAACAATCGATATATCGAATCGTTGAGTCAGTGGCGCCAATGAATCACCCCTATCGATCTCTGTTGTCACTAATTTTCCTTCTCGAGCCAACTTACTGAAAAACTTCACCCCCTAAAACGCCCCTTCCATTTCTGTCTACTTGAGCCCCAAGCGTGATTACTCATTTTACGAGCTTTTCTTCTGTTCCCTCTGGTCTGTTGAGAAACATTGTGTCCATCTATCAACTTTCCCGGCCATCAGAAGTGAAAAATACTTCTAATTCGTTTTCCACGCGGATTTATCCTCATTCGTTATGGTTTACTCTGCATAAAATTATCATATTATGATAATTTATTATATTGTCACGTAGTTATTCTGTCATCTTGTTGGGTTTTAGGATGAAGAAAGCAGTAAAATAATCTCTCTTGCTTCTCAGAGCTCTTTGTAATTGAATCGGTTTCTTTTAAAAGGGCGTAAGTCCTGGCAACCAAACTTTCGGGAAATCAAGAAAAACTACCTGTATTGATAGGTAAAATTGTGAAAGGAAAACTTTTTTCCCTGCCTCAGCAATCAATTTGACGCGTTTTAAGTATTTTTCCAGATTTTTACCCCCCACCCAGGGGCACCAAATTCGCTAATCTGTCCCATGGACTTACGCCCTTTAAAAAAAATCATGTGCTAGCTCACTTTTTATGAATAATTCATAAAATTCTATTATTTTACGACTTTCTATTATTTTCTACTATTTCTATTTTCTACTATTCTATTATTTTACGACTTTCCGGGGCCAATGATAAATAGAGTAATTCATCATGATTTACTCCATTTATCATTGGCCCCGGAAAGTCGTAAAATAATAGAACACTGTTGCTTTAGAAAGGGAAAGTCGTTTCCAATCGTCTGCCAAATGGTGTGGCACATAGCTTCCGAAATATTCAAATTTGAAAGTCATAACTGGGTAATCTAGAAGTAGATACGTTCTCACCTGCGAATTCATGGTTTTTCATAAAATTATTTTGTCTCAAAATGAGAGTCAATACTTAGTTCATTCAAGGGAGCTAGGGTCAGGTAGTAAAAGGGTTCCACCTACCCATGTGATGTCACAGTCCAGTCCTGGTCTCGGTACTGTCTCAAGACGTTTCCTAGAAATCCCAATATGGGATCAGGCTAGTTTTTAATGCAATAGACTCCCCCCCCCCCCTCCCACCGCCAGAGCATGTAGGTACCTGCATGAGCGAATATTCTGAGAAAAGTCTAAATAACTGGTGATTTTACAGCCCTGTCAAAGTCTGAGATGCTCAAAGTACAACAAGCAGTGTTGTGGAAACCCTGGGGTTCTGGGAAGGAACTCCAAGGAACCTGCACGTGTAGGTCTTAAGCTCCAGGTACCAAGAACCTATCTTTTCCTAGAATCGCCTAGAGGAGCAACCACTGGGCTGAAAGCTGAATCTGGGAGCCCGAGAAGCGTTCTGATTGGTGGAGCTCCACGACGTAGTTACAGCGGGTTTTAGGATGAAGCGAGCAGTGAAATAATCTCTCTTGAACTGTTGCTTTAGAAAGGAAAAGTCGTTTCCAATCGTCCGCCAAATGGTGTGGCACATAGCTTCCTCGTATTCATAATCCTGATTTTTGGTTGATAAAAAACAACTAAACCCTCACAGGAGACCATCTACACAAATGGAGACAAATCTACACTGAAAATTTAATCGAATTCGGTCGAAAAAGGTGGATGGCAAGGCTGTTACAAGGGTTTCCCTATTGATTCAGGGATGATGATTTTCTAAAGAACCATCTTATTTCTTAAATGTCATCGAAATTTGAGTTTTCAAGGATTTTATGACCGAAATTGGAGATTTTAAGGATTTATGACAGCCAATCACAAAGACAGACAAAAAACACGAAACAAAAATTGTCCAAAACGTAAATCGCGTGTGAAAATTTTGATTTTGGTGAAATTTTTAATAAACCTTGAAATGTGAAAACAATCAAAGCTTCCTCTACCTTGGTAGACTCGGAAGCCACTGATGAAAAGTTTGATGAAACGTGAAGAAGCAAAACACTAAACCTTCTTGATAAATCACTTTTATTTGTTCAGGAAAGCTTGTTTTGTTGGCCATACATCAAAACGAAAACGTAGCTGACGTCAGGACCATAATTTGTAGGCCAATTGGCGATTCCAGCGTAGTGTTCATCATGTTCTTCTGGAATATACTCTAGTTCTTGACTATCAGCAATCTTGTTATAGTTGATCAAGACAATCCCGGTGGGGTAGGCTAATGTCTGTCGCATGGAGGGAAGCTGTGGTGTATGATGTATTACGGAAGGAAGCTGCGATGCACTCAGTACTCCGAAAGAGTGCGGTTCCACTTTTCTTTTATAGGGACGTAAGTCCGGACTTACGCCCTTCTAGAAGAAACCAGGATTTTCAAGGGCGATTTGTATCATGTTAGAGACGTCATTCGCGCGCCCTCTTAATTGCAAACGATGTGTCTAGGGTTTTTTTTTAAATATTTATTTATTGGCTTTATTTACGATATGCAGCCGTTACATGTTATGTACAATATTTAATTGTGTTTTACAGTTTAATATTTATAGTTATACTTTGAGTACATTTATATGTTTAACAATTATTGTAAGGATAGTACGTAATTATTTATAGTGTAACATTTACAGTTTGAAGGAATTCAAGGATAATTTCGCACACTTCCACCAATTCTGTTGTTATGATAGTGTCCAGGTTGAAAGGACTGCTGACCAGTGTCTGGAGCTTGTGTAGAAGGGTTTCTCTTTCGTGGATGTATACGGGACATAGCAAAACTATGTGTTCGTGGGTTTCCTCTTCGTTCCACTTGGCGATTCTACGAGATTCATTCTGTAGAGGTGGGAGTTCGAGCAGCTATGTCCACTCCGGAGTCTCGTAACTGTCCTGTAGAATGCTTTGGGTCTTATTTCGATCACCTGGTTAAACCAGGGTCGTAGACTACTAGCTTGAGGAAATATTCGCTTGTACTTTTCTCCTCCGTGATATACATTAAAGTCCGTTTTCCATTGATTTTTTATTGTTACAGTTATGGCTCGCTTGAGATCAGTTGTTGGGAAATATGGAAAAGATTCTGGTTGTGGTAGCATGATCGCTTCGTTAGCTTCGTTATCTGCCGCTACATTGCCTCTCAAGTGGCTGTGTCCCCTCATCCAAAAGAAAACTACTATAGTGCCTTGCAGGTTCAGATTATTTACTTGGTGCAGAATTTGAGCTTCAATTGCCTTGGGTTAAAGAACAGAAACATGAAAAAAAAATGGCATTTTTGTGGACTTACGCCCTTTTAAAAATCCAATTCAATTTTATACGCTACGTGGTTGATTGAATTAAAATATTGTCTGTGAAATTTAAATAGATTTTTTTCTTGCTTCATTCTTCCACTAAGGTTTAACAAACTATGTAGATCTTGGACAATCAGGGTTTGGTTTTGAGATCCAACAAATACATTAAGGCGTAAGATATCATAATCTACTTTCTCTTCGAAGAACCTGCTATCAGCAACCTACAGAACTTGACCAGAGTTTGAACTTGAGTCGGCTTGTCCGTTTATTTTTTTTCTTACAACCTGTACATTCGGTTATCTCGGGTTCCTCCGGGCCACAGGCCTTCTTATCTGCCTGTCAGACGGACCAGCTCCACATTACGTTATCAAGTCGACCAGGTAAGCCCCTGCCCAGTCTTCCACTTCTCTTTCCTGTCCTTTTATCTAATCTGTCTCTCGACCATCTACGCACGTGACGCCCCTTGGGTCATCTTTTCCCATTCATGAACTCTCGCTGAAGGCCCCAACCTTCCCATAAATTTCAATATCTGCCTCCGAGCCATTCCCTAACTACTATCTTGGAAAGATTTACAGCCTGCCACCTCCTTTCGTGGAGACATGATGCTTCTGAGCCTTTTTCAAATATCGAGAAAAAACCCATTTTCCCATTATTTCGTCCCATGTTAAATTTTGTTTGTTATTTATTATTATAAATTTATACCGTCAATGCATGTAACTTCGGACACTTTAGTCAGTTTTTCCTGTGTTTCAGCAGCTAAAACCTAGTTGAAAAATGTGGAAAAAATAATTTATACAGGCTAGCTATTCCTCTATTGGATGAGCCTAAAAACCATTTGTTAGCCGAATAATTACACCTTTTTTTAAAAAAAGAAGAATGTCCGAAGTTACCAACAACGTGCTGCTAATTTCGGACACCCATACAAATTCCATAGAAACCGAAGATTTCATTCTTAATTTGTAACTTCGGACACTTGTTCGCGTTTTTTAAAGTTTTCAACTGGGAACAATTTTTAAAAATTGATCAAATCTGTGAGCCAGGAGCATTGATCTTTTTCCCTCGAGGTTTGAGTGGAGCGCGTTGCTGGCGAACATTGTCTTTCAGAAACAATTCAAACGACGATGCCCATGCAGGGTGGTCTTGTTGAATGTGCAACACATGTTCATTGCGATTCCTGAATTCGGGGAACTGCTGAAGGACTCTCTCTGAGGAAAGGGGAAAAATGCCTGTTGCTCTAAAACATGCAATGAGGTTCTGTGATTTATTTTCCAGCAAGTCAAGAGCCTTTTTCAGGATGCCAGGGATCTCACTTTTGGGAGGGACCTTTCGATTTTTTTCTCCCACTGAGTTATGACTACATGCCATAACCTTTTCAATTGAGCAAAAAAGACTACATCAAGCGGCTGTAGACGGTGAGTGCAATTTGGTGGCAACAAGACGAACTCAATGTTGTTCTCTTCACGCAGTCTTATTACTCTGATGGAAACATGGGAGGATAAATTGTCCCCGATCAATATTTTTCTGATAGCATTTTCGAGGTAAACTGGGTTATAGGTACACCCGGTAAGCCCGCACTGGAAGAGGTTTTCCCATTGTCCGAAGTTTCCTACAGAAAGTGAAAGAAAGTACATAAATACTGCTGCAGTTGGAAATTATAGCACTAGAGCCAAATCGCTTCATAACAATATCCCCTACAAACTAAAAGTATTTTTTATTGGTTCACTCCACTTAACATTGCGTGCCAAAGGAGGTTTTCCTACATTCTGAGAAAAACGATAAATTGAAAATGATATACTTACAATTATTGGACGACAACCGAGCAACAAAAGCAGGACCAACGAGTGGGAAATGAACACTGACAACAGGGGATTACAAAACTCATGAACGAACTGTCTAGGGCCAGCACTATGGATGCTGTAGAGGCGATTAACTGCTAAAATTCGATTTTGTCCGAAGTTACCAACACTGTCCGAAGTTACATGCATTCACGGTAATGAACTCACAGGCTTCTCTTTTTGTTCTCTCTATGTACTGAACCAATGACGCCATTGTTGCTACATCTGTCAAATGTTCAGATTGTAAAAGACCTGTTGTCCTCGTGAGCGCACGCAAAGTAGTAATATAAGAATTTGATGAACTCGAAACTCTCATATAAGTTGTTTCATTGAACGAAAAGCCTTCGTTGCGTCATTCAATTCAACTCTTCCTCGAAAACATCGTAATTCTTCCCATTTCTGTCGGATCCTGTCATGTCTCGGGGTTTTTCCTCTGAATAATTCATCGCATTGTCAACGTACCGTTAAATAAAGGAAAACGAGACGACTATCGATTTTGGAATTTACTTAACCTAATGGAAGTCCGCCTACCGTCGCGTGTCCCAGACGGTAAAAGCTGTGACGGTCTCCCTCGTTTGGGAACTGTTATAAGTGCACTGTTATAACAGTGACGGAGGTTACCGCCCTTGCGTGAAGTGGAAACGACCTCACGTATCTCTTCTCCATGTCTGGGCCCCGAATATTGAACGGGACAGACGGGCAGACACGGCGTCTGGCCGGTGAATTATTTAATTGAGAAGTCCTCGTCTGTTCAACCACCCCCTTGACGTCGAATATCAGTTTTCCCAGGCCGATGAGCGTTTTCCTCTCAGAAGCCTTGTTTCCTGTTTGGCGTTACTCATGAGGTATTAATAGAAAGTGTGCGTCAGTCACGTTAACGTTTCGGGGAAAAAAGCCCTCTCGTGGTCGATATCTGTAGTTTGCAGGATCGCCACTTGAAGTTTTTCAAGGCAGTCCCGTAAAAGATACAACTATTTGTAGAATCTCAGGGGCTTTGGACGTCGACTTTCCGGAACTGATATCTGTTCGTTGCAGAGTTTCCATATTTCTCCTATAATCCCAAACACCCCAGAAACCAGGACGCATCCAGTAATGCTCTTAACAAGACACCTTCAAGCACCCAATAATGCTGAAAAATTTTTGTGTAAACTGCGTTAACCTTAAGCCGTACATATGAAGGGAATATTGCCCACCCAACTTGGCAGATACAATCTTGAGATACAATTTCGATTTAGCGTTTTTACCGAACTATAATAGTAGACTAGTGAGGAATGAGTGGTCATTGAAGTGATAATAGTAATACAAGTGATAATAGTGATAAAGTAATAACCACTCGTATTACAATACGAGTGGTTCACGATCTTTCTATTCCCCAGAAAGTATTGTCGGGTTTCAGCGCTACCTACCGCCACTTCAGCGAACTACCATCATTTTCAGCTCGATGTGAGCGTGGTCAAGCGGCATTGCTGAAAAGTAGGCTTACCTCGATTTTACCACTCATTTCTAAAAGTTTGGCTACTAAAAGCTCTACTTCCCTGCCTTTTTAAATTGCGAGGAAAAGGAACTTGTTATTGCATTATTGTGTTTCGGAGTGACGAATCAAGCAGAATTTAATCTACATTGTAATCTTAGGAAAACTGCAAGTTAGAGGAGCAACGGTAATGCGGTCGCGAGCGTGATCACCTGATAAGATATCAGAAATGGTAGTTCGTTTAAGTGGCGGTAGGTAGTGCTGAAACCCGACAACACTTTCTGGGGGCTAGACTCTCCTCTAAAAGTCTCTCTTAATATTTTTTGGTGTCCCCACTCAAAATGCTTTTTTTACTTTGAATTTTTTTTCTCGTATTTTTGATATTTGCTCAATAAATCTACCATAACTTCCTCAATTCAAGAGTTAGCTCAAATCTAAAAAATCCGTTGGAAAGGGCGTTAAATTTGCAATATTTTTTATGCCCAATAACATTTTTCTAAATGGAATTGAGATGTGCGAACGACGTATGAAAAGCAAGCAAAACTCGTCAAATCTTGAAATCGCTTGTTGTTTCAGTCCCCTGGTAAACAATATCAATTCTTGACGCAGAATTGTGAAACTTCCCTAAAAAGTGCGCCAAAATCTCAGCTTTCCAACGGTGTAATAAAAATATATTTTATAATCGAATTTAAGAGAGAAATTTCCGTTTGAACGCGGAAAACGTGAATTTGTTTCAACGAAATCGACGGTTTGATGGGTCTGCTCCTCCGAAGCACAGAGTCCTCCCTTCAAACCGTCTACTTCGTTGAAAAAATACACGTTTTTCCGCGTTCAAACAGAAATTTCTCTCTTAAATTCGATTATAAAATATTTTTGACTACACCGTTGGAAAGCTGAGATTTTGGCGCATTTTTTAGGGAAGTTTCACAATTCTGCGTCAAGAATTGGTATGGTTACCAGGCGACTAAAAAAAACAGGATTCGTCAGATTTTGACGAATTTTGCTTTTCATACGTCGTTTGCACATCTCAACTCCTCTTAAAAAATGTTATTGGACAACAAAAAGATTGCAAATTTGACGCCCTTTCCAGAGGACTTTTTAGATTTGAGCTAACTCTTGAATGTAGAGAGTTATGGTAGATTTATTGAGCAAAGATAAAAAACACGAAAAAAATTCGATCAGCTATTTTGAAAAGTTTTAGTTTAGACTCACTTGCTTATATAATAATCAGATGGTCCATTAGCTTGGGATCAAAGTGACAAAATTTTATGGTTTATCTGTTGCTCAAGTTTCAATAATTTTCTAACGTTGTTTCTTTTCTGTTGCAGGTATGTATCAACTTCCTATCCCACACAAGTAGTTTTTGGCTGTGCTTTGGTAAGTTGAATGTTATTTTCAATTCGATATGTTCAATTCAGGTAGTGTTTAGAACCATTTTTCATTCCTTTTGAAAGATTGCGGAATGGAAAAGGCGTGGCGTCAATATTGTGCCAATCAAATCCTCCCTGGTATTTTGTGTGTTTGGGTTTTAACCAAATACCCTGATTAGTTAATGTTTTCTCCGCTGGGTTTTTTTTTGGCCTTTGTTTGATTCCAACTTTTTGCTATCTGGCCAAGTAGAGTCAGAAGATGAGGGTTTCTTCTTCCCAGTGATATACAGCCACCCATCTCTTACTAGACATAGCGTGATGCTTACCTTTGAGACTAAATTTATGATTATAAATCGAGATGATTTGCTTTCCCAATCGAAATGTTCGATTGTCTGAAAGTTTAGTGCATGCGTAAGTAGGGAAATTTGTGCAAAATTGTTTATAAAAAGGGGAAAGTAAAGAAACACAAACGGTGGATACAGCTTTCGTACAAGTTCGCAACCACGAGAGACATTTTATGTCTTATGTTTAATAAATTGAGAGCTTTCCAATGAGTGGTGAACGATTTTTGTGGGGTGGAAAATGAGGAAGTTAGTTTTCCCTAGGAACGATTGGTTGTACGTGAAAATCATCAGAAATTTCCGCGTAACGCTCCCCGCGTGACGATTTTTCATTTATGTGCCATAGTAAAGACATAAAATGTCAAAAACAGTCAAAGTGAAAAAAAGGCATTTTGAGTGGGGATACAAAAAAATGCCAGGAGACACTTTTTGTCAGAAATTAGTTGTAGAACACGTGGGAGAAATATCGCGAACCACTCATGTTACGCTCTGTATATGAGAAAACGTGATGTGTATATGATGAAACTCTGTATATCACAGCTCCTTAGAGGGAGTATCAGAACTCAAATCGTACCCAAATCGAACTGAGTTGATCCAATGGGGAGGTATTCCTCACTCAAGAATTTGGAGTTCTGTGTTTATCCAGTCAGCACCAAAGACACTGCTCAAGGAGCGCCACGAACACCATAATGTGATTTTTCTGACTGCAGCTAATTCGTCAAGCTGTCTTTTAAGCTTTCTTCCAGTCATCAGAGGAATACCAGTATTGCTATTATATCAATAAGTCATTCCTGTCATATCCAGGTAGGTCGCCTGTAGGAAGACGATCACCGGGTTCATCTCTCTATACAAACACATTTACTTGTCTTGATGCTGACCAAACTCAATCCCCTTATGAAGACCCGTCCCCATGTTCGTCGAAACAAAATCCTCAGTCAAAACGGTTCGAATCATTACTCACACTCCCAACTCGTTTCCAAATGATGGAAGGGCTCATTGGACCAAGTATTGTTATCCAGAGGGTTGAGATGTAGTAACGCCAACCCATCACTCCACGTCAACCACCTCATCGCCCTCACAAAAGGACTCGGCTACATCGTTAGTCAATTTCAATGAAAATTCCGCCGGTCGTCCGACAGATGGTGCTTTTCGGGACCGCTGAATTAACGTTTCCTGACAATTAACATTTCGCTTCCATCTACGTGAGGGGAGGTCGCCCACGATCACCAGGACTCGTGGAATTGTCCCCCTCAGTTAACTTTCGTGAGCAATACTGGACTGAACTTGCTCGTTGATGATTGGTCAATTCATGTAACGCACGTTTTATTGGTGTCAATGGCCATTAATGTTCTTCACATCCTGTTCGGATGGTCGAAGTTAGAATAGCACCCCGATTCTGGTGGACCGATGCGAAATTTTGGACATTGTACGAGTATCTACCTAAAGTTCTCTAGTTCGTAACGAATTTTGCTAAAGATGTAGTGCCCAGCTTGTGCTGCACTAGAATCGAGGAATTCAAATCAGGAAATTGCCTGTTTGTTGAAAGTCCTGAATTGTCCAAAAATGTATCGGATCTTGCAGAGGATTTGTCTAAGGAAGGTGATTATAAACCTCCCCAGCGTTAGGCAGTTGCTCTTCTCGATACTTTGGATGGAAGGTATGAAACATTAAGGAGATGGCCTAAAGTACTCCACCATTTAGTTTTCGAGCTCTGCAGTGCAGGGTTCCACTACAATGGACAGCAGGATGTCCTCGTCTTCTGCTACGCTTGTGAAGGAGGGATTCAAGATTGGGAAATGCAGGATGACCCATGGATTGAACATGCAAGTATGAAGAATGTCAGCATGTCCAGAATGTTGAAGGATCATCTTATATTGCTGCTGCAAAAAGGTCTCAACGATATTGTTTAAGGATTCAAGTTTTCAATAAACAAATGAAAAAGACTACTGACTCGTCATTTCATATGTACCTGTGTGCTGACCTTGTATATATTAATTCAGGTTAGATTAAGTATAGTTTATCGGTATTAGTACAAATTCACCCTATTTAAATAATTTCTTTATTCTGAGCAGCCTGATACTTCATGACCTACCTTTTCCTTATTTCCCATTTTCTCTCAAGTCCCAGAAGCGGGACAAGGGAAGGGGTAGGTACAACTACCCCTCTACTGCGCCTGCTCGGTTCTCCATCCCTCCTGAAGGAGCAAGCGTGTAGCAACACTAGGAATCAGTTAGCAGTGTTGCCAAGTTGGGGGTTTCCCCCCCAAATTTGGGGGTTTTTTTCCTTGACGGGGGGATTTTGGGGGGAGAAATCTTTTGGGGTTTTTCTTTTTGGGGTTTTTACCGACGAGTCGGGGGATTTGGGTAGAATAAAAATGAATCAGCAATTAAAATAGCAGCAGGTAATATAATATATTACATATATTACATACATTACATATATTACATATTACATTATAATATATTATATAGTATATTATACCTATATTCAATAGAGTGAAAAACTTCACCGAATTTACCAATGTCTATCGTGGGCTCAATAGGACTATAATTTTGGAGTTTTGGAGGACAACTTTTTTCAATCTTTGATCTTTCGCAAGCACACACTGATAAATTCTTGAAGTTTATTCGTCCGTTCACGCTCGTTACTATTAGCAAACTTGAAGTTTTGAAGAAATTGATAAGGTTTTGGAGATGGGGGTCGAATGCGACCTCACTGTTTGACATTTTGTACAAAAAAGTACCCTACCTGAAGAAACTAGTTTATTTTTAGAAATGTTGTTAATGTTTTTTTTTCAAAACCTGTATGACCTGAAACGTATATCGCTAATACAATAATTGCATTGTCTTCAAGATCCACTCCGCCCTCAAATCATTAATAAATTACAATCTACTACTAAAAAAAAACAAAAAAAAATTGCATTGTATTCATTGATATTGTTATTTCATCCTTAAGTTTCAGGTTTTTTCTTTTTTGGGGGGATTTGGGGGTTTTTCGAGGTTGGCTCAGGGGGTTTTGGTAGCCGCTTGTTGGCAACACTGTCAGTTAGTTCTGAAGCGACCTTGAGTCAACTTGTATTTCTCTCCGTCAATTAAACTTTTATAAATCTTAAAATATCTTTTTAATCCACCTCACCTTCTGATTTTCGAATAATTAATTACCATTATTGATATCAGAAGTGGGACTGATTAACTCATTAATTAGCACCCGCAAAATTTTTTTGAAGTTTATAATAGCTGGTACTTACGGTTTAAGCTGCTGGCGCTGCCACGAACTCCCGGTATTAGCCACCAACGAAGAATGAAGAAAAAAAATCGTAAAAAAATATCACGAGAATCTCACAAATTGAGTGGGTTTTTTTTTAAGGTTTTACCAAAACACGTAAATGCTTCTAATGGCAGAGGTGACGAAGGTGGAGTTGGATGTCACCCCTTTTTTTCATGCTCAGAACTCACAGGGGGGTCGGGCCTAAAAATCGTGTGTGCTAATTTATGCATTTCCTAAAAAGCCTCATTATTGTTTCTGATGGCACAGCCGACAAACGCGGTTTTAAGCTCCGCCCCTTTTATATTTATAGAAGTACAGTTTTACTCTATTGTGACTTGATAACATTTTGCATGTTCATCCTAGAGCGCTGAATGTTGGTGGTCGTCAGGCCGGGGATTCCTTGAAGCCCTTGAGAGCCACATCTGCAGCACAGCACTGCAAATCAACCTTGAGAGCTAAACTGTTGAAACGCGGATAAAACCGTTGTAGGTACGATTCAGTAAATGCGAAGTTTTCCCTCTTGATGTTATCATGATGTTCCTCATGGTCATCTCCAGCTAACCGTAACGGATTTATTCTTATTTTATTGTTTAAGCTATAACGGCTGTTCCTGACCAATGACATGAGTGATGCGAAACACCTCCATTCTGCAACACATGCACACTCCTCATGGATAACCATTATCCTCTGAAGGAAAATAAATTTTGCAAGCCCTGCCAACCAACTCATCAAGTATTACTCAAGTATTACATTACTCCCAACCCTGAATCAAATCAATATTTTTTGTCCCGAGTCTCTTTACTCTCTTGGAGGTAGTTGATTGAAACCCCCTGCATTTTTAGTATGTAAATCCAGGACGTTCTTCTGTGATTTTTTGTTGGAACTTATAATGTAACCCAAACCGTGCCGGAAACAGATGCACGCTCGACGAAAGTTACCTACAAGGATTTGGAAAAACAGAAAAAAAAGTGGGTTGAGAGGCTGAGTGAAGCTATTTATAAAGCTCGAATATCATAACAGTCGCGGGAAGGATGTTCGAAAATGAAAGTGAGTAGATCTGATCGATGAGACGAGACCGGGGTAAACACATGGGAAATGCTATTCCTAGCTTGGCTAGCTCCATTCAAGAACCTGGTATACAATTACTAAATACTCGAGGGAGAAAATCATAGAAAGAAAAGGAACAACTCGGGGCTACTGAACTCTTCCAAACAAGAACACACAAATACGCGTAGTTTGCATCGGTTAAAATTTGGATTTTTGTTTACTACCGGTGCAATGCACTGTGGAGGTCTGAACTGCGTAGAACTATTCTCTGAGCGATTTTCAATTATAATTGATTACCAACTATCATCATAGATTTATCTACTCACACAATATAACATGAATACAATAAGATTCCATGTTATAAAATTATTAATTGTTGTATTATAGGTAGATACTTAAGATGTGAATCCAATATGGATCATGGTTTTCACAATCAAACTTATATTGGCCAGATTGGATATTATCAACACAATTGAGCAGATATTCACGTTTATGATACTTTTTTCACACGTACTGAAGCTCCTACCTCAAACCTTGATGAAATCATGTCAGACTCACCCCAAAACTTAATGATGAGCCTGATAAATCCATGATTAACTTTTTGGATTCGGATGCTGATAAAAGACATGGGCCTTCGTCAAGTAACTTCCACACCAATTTTAAAAGACAACCAAAGTTGTATGAAGTACATCGAAAATGATGAGGCCAGCGCGAGGATCAAACATTTGGATGCGCGTAAACACTACGTGAAGGATCTCATCAATGGAAGAGATTTTTTTTTTTCGTAGGGGGTGAGGAAATCTTTAAGATCCAGAGGTGGAAATTGGATCTCACCTCCTTACCCCACGTTGGATCTCAGCATGGAACTGTTCAACACATTACTTCAGGCTTTGGCTTCAGGTCTTCTTAGTTCTCTACTAGGGGCCGGTCAATGGTTCCCCTTCGCTGCCTCTCCCGTTCTTGAAGGATTTTTTGTTCATAATTTTTTCCACATAATCTGCCATAGTGGTCCAGTTTTTCTCGCTTTCCAGCATCTTTCCTATGGTCGCTTCTGGTGTTGTGTTCCGTGCTGCGAGATGCAACTTCTCCCTTAAGCAGTTCCTCTCCCCTGTCCATCGCATGCATTCAAAGAATGTATGGAATGCGTCATCATCCTTGTGCTCCTGGCAGTTGGGACATTTTGGGGGCCTCACCTTCACCATCTTATGTAGGTAGGCGTAGAAAAGTCCGTGCCCTGAAAGGAACTGGGTTAGGGACAAATTTACCTCTCCATGCTTCCTCGGTAGCCATTCCTTGATTTGAGGGATCAGCCTCGCAGTCCATCTACCTCTGGTTTCTCCTGTCCATATATCCTGCCATCTTTCCATGGTGAGCTCTCTCTCCTCTTTGGCAATAAAGGATCGCTCTCCTTGATCTCTCCTGTTGAACATTCCCTTTCTTTCTGTGGCCATGAGATGAATGGGGATTACCTGCAAGGATTAGTATCGCTGGTTTTGAGACTGTTCTGAAGGCACAGGCGATGCGAAGTGGTCCTCGACGTTGAACTGCGACCATTCGCTGTAGGAGATGTCCTGTCCGCCCACACCTCCGCCCCATACAAGAGAATTGATTGCACAACAGTCATCATCAGAACGGTAAAGAGATACCCCTGGTATATTGTCCAACTGACGAAAACCTTGCTGACCTCACAAATCCAATTGCAGGGCGAAAGTTTCAAACCTTCCGTTCATGTTTTGAACTCACTGATGGTTGAAGTTGAGGGGAGGTGTTGAGACATGTCTTCTACAATATATCTATTTAACATCAACCATATTAATTATTCACCAGTTACTGTAAAATGTTAGTTTTCATTAAAGTTTGAGATTCCGATGTGAATTGTGGTCACAGAGAATTTGTATGATCATTTCCTGAGTTTCACAACAAATTTTGATGAACATCAGTTGTAGGATGCTTCTGGGTGCAGGCATAACTGTGAAACGAGTAGAAAGGTTCTTAATTGTACTCGTAACCGGAATAAAACGTTATAGAAAGCGTAGAGATGGATTACTTTATTCTTAATAATAGGAAGGTACGGCATTCCTTGTAATATTCACGGTTATCAACCTACCTCAAGGTTCTTCGATAGTGATTCCCAGAAATTCGTTTTAATGACTTAATTACTAATCTTTTAGTATTATCCACTTTTTAAGATTAGGTATTGGATTCCGCGAAAGCTAATGGTTTTTAAACAATGACTTATTTAATGGGTGTCAATAATATTGATTATAGTTTCGCTCAAATTCCATTGTTATGGATAAGGCGTTATCTGATTTTCCCTAACGGTGTGGATTCTGAGCACAATGCAATGTAACTTATAGGCGTAAACCCTTGGTGCCCAAAACTAGAAAAATAATCCTATGAATCTAAACATCTCGAACTGTTAGGAACTATGACATCGTTGTTCATGGAAATTTATGTTACCGCGTGCGCAGTAGAAAGTCTCCACTAGTCTCAAAGCAATGACACTAATAGAAGTAGAGGTCTGTCCAAGTGTCTAGGGATTGACTCACGTTTCCTGAAAATTTCAATAAAATTTTTCAATTTTTTCTCGATAATAACTGGTATTGCCGCGGGTAGACAGACAGAAATCCAAGTAAGAAAAATCCAAGAATATCTCTTACTTACTTATTAAAGTAAGACCGGAAAAAGCCTTAACGCCATAGATTTTTGTGGGAAGTTCCGGAAGTCAGAGGGAGACAAAGTTTTATTACGGTTTCAGTTATTATTGTAGTATTTATCACTTACAGATGTTCCAATTGTAGACAATTTTCTCAACTTTCATATTTCAAATATAGATTTTCATAAAAATATTGTTACTAAAATTTATAATGCCGCTGCAATTGCAGCATTTTGTTTTTTCTCGAAAATTAGCTTGTTCATATGAGCACAGTTGCAGCCTATCTATGTTTCTCTTCAACTTACTAGTCTGGTTCTGGTTACCTTATTATTCATTTTCATGACATTTTTCTTCCGAGTCTACCAAAGTGGCCTTGTTTCCACGTTCCAAGGTTGAAAATTAAAATTAAAAAAAAAAATCCAAAATCAAAATTTCCACTCGCGTTTTACGTGCCTTCATGAACAAAACGAACGGGCAAAACTGTACGAAGTTATCGTCCGATTTCAATAAAATTTTCAGGAATTGTGCGGGTTGATGTAGATCGTCCCCTGTGAGGGTAGTAGAACGTACTTGGGTAATTCTCAGAAAAAGCTCAATTTTCCAGGCTCAAACTTTGAGTAAGTGAACCGTCTCCAAAAAATTCAAAAAAATTCATGAAGTTTCATGGGAACGTTAAGAAGAATTTGTAATGCAAGACAGAGCTCAATTCACAGTTTTTAGTCTCAAATTTAAATTTTGAAAATTTATAGTGAGGCGGTAATGAGAACTTGATTTATTGTAAGTCGTTGGTATTGAGAATATCGTATTAGTTTCACAATTCTGTTTTTAAAAAAAATCATCAAGTTTCCTGGGAACTTGAAGAAGAATTTGTAACGTAAAATAGAGCTGAATTCACAGTTTTTAGTTTCAAATTTCAATTTTGATAATTTTTAGTGCGGCGGTAATGAGAACTAATTTTTTTGAGTGATGGTAATGAGAAGCGCAGTTGGTATTGAGAATATGGTATTAGTTTCACAATTCTGTTTCTACCTTTCAAGCAATGAGCTTGTCCAGTTGGTTGGATAAGATGATTATATTGAAAAATCTCCATTTCTCTTTTCTATAGACTGATAGGGAGGGAATAAATAAACTAAAATCAATGAAAATCAGAATAGTATCAATGTATTCCAAGTAGGTAAAGAACTGTAAAAAAACTAAAACAGTCAAATGACATTCAAAAAACTCTTATCAGTCTACAACATAATGTATATCAATCTTCAACTCTTCATATTAATCAACTTGACAATTTTGTTAATATTCGTCACATAATTAACTTAATTACATCACAAATATTTTTTAAGAAACACTAGACCATACTCTCTTCTCTGTGCCTTCGATCAGCCTCCCTTTTTTGTTCACACAATTTTTCCGCTGTGTAAAGTGTAGGGCGAGTCATCTCTGAGGGTTACCTAAGGGAACAATAAGAATTTCTTTATTCTAAGGGCTTAGGGCAATATGGAGATAATAATATCAGAATTCGGAAACCTAAAATCGTTTTATTTTTAAAAACTATCAATAGACACCTGAGGTAGAAAAATCATATTTATACTTCATCTTTAAAATACTCAACTAACAACATTTTCTCGTTACTTTGCCTATTATCATTACCACCGAACTTTATTAAGTTAGTGGTAATGAGATGGTTTGATGTGTGGTAATGAGAATTCCAAATTTGAGAGCTTGCCATTTTCGTTCTGTACATACTATATTCCTCATTCTGCGCCGTTTGAGAAGGCAATTAGTGGGCTACAAAAAAATGCGATCTAAAAAAATTAGTCACCAACATTGAAAGAGAATCATTGAACTGTGGTAATGATAACAATAAACGTACGCACCTGACACGTGATCTTTAACAACCACCCCTGCTTACCAACTGACGAGGGAAATGGCGGAGGCGAGTTCCCTGGCGCTCTGCAGTATTACCACTACGATTCTCGTCGAAAGTTCGCCAAAATGTCCTGTTGGTCGCTATGAGAGAGAAAATCTTGATTCTTGTGCGGTAATGAGACTTTTCACCATTACACTTTTTGAAATAAGTTATTGGCATCACCTAATGGATTTAAAAATCACACCACTCTGTTCTTGATGAGATCTACATGTAGACTTTCAGTTTAATTCGTTTTTTCACGCAAACAATATTTTCCAAGGCCTAGGAGAAGACTTTTGTAGGCAAAAATGAAATCATTACAGGTGGTGGTATAATGAGAATTGAGCCTTTCAAGACAAAAGAAAAGGTATTAATTTCGGATAAAAGTAAATTTTTCAAGAGGTTCTAGTAGGCAGTGGCGGGAATAAACCCAATAAAAAAATAGAAAGAAACACTAGGACGCACATTTGGAGAAACCCTACCATAACACTATTATTGAGCTTTTTCTGAGAATCACCCACTTAGAGATTGATGTTTTGAAATTAGCGACAATGGATCGGATCATCTAAACAATCGGGTTATGAATACGAGGAAGCTATGTGCCACACCCACTTGGCAGACGTTTCTAGTGCTTTTTCATTTCAAAATTTCCTTGAAATTTCAATTTTGAGAAATTACTGGTATGATCACATTTATTTAGGGTGGAGTGGGGTAATTGCGTACCAAAATTTCAATAGTTCAACTGTTGAACTATTGAAATTTTGGTACGCAATTACCCCACTCCACCCTAAATAAATGTGATCATTTATCAGGTTATAGTTACTATAACCTCACATAGCTCTGCCCCAGTTACAGCAAGAGTAATATTTTTTTCATTAAAATTTACGCAATTTAATGCTGATTACAATCGCTGGATTGATATTTTAATTTTTCAACTTCTTCATAGCTCTCAGCTCTATTTTTTAAAACGACCTCCTTGCTACACATTTCCCCGGTGAAATGGGGCAAATGTGCAAGTGGTTCTATTTTCTAATTTCTTATCAACTAAAATATTTACGGGGCAAATGCGTGAAAAGGCCACTAAAAACAAACAAAACGGGATATTCAGAATTTTTTTTGCGACATTTTTTCCAGTAGAAACAAACTTTTTTCTCCAACAAGTGCTAACAAGGGGGAAATAAAGGAAGGATATTAGTGATAAAAAGAAAGGTCAAACCAAAAATAAGTGACTTAGATCAAAAGGAGAAGAAAATTAACCACCAAACAAGCAAAAAAATATTTATTTTATAAAAATAAACGTAAAATCACATTTTACATTACAGCTGCATTTAGCATTACAGAGCTTACACTTTTCCCCCAACATGGTAAAATCAAGGGGCATTTGTATACCACAGCCAATTCTACAGAATACGGAAGTTTCAAGAGTTGTATACTATTATAATCATTAAAAGTACTTACCAGAATATGAAAACTGGACGGAATGACACACAAAACTTATATTGACAGTCCATTTACAAGAAATTTGCACAAAGCACTGCACTTGACTCACGAGTGAAAAGGGACTCTCCACGAAAACAAGTCGGTAGCACATGAGAGCGCGGTCAGAGTACAACCAACTTTTGTGATAAGACGTATCAGATGTAAACACAACGAAGACATTCGAAAATCCAGTTTCATTTGGCGCCATTTTTTGAACCACTTACACATTTGCCCCGTTTACACAATTACCCCACTCCACCCTACCTATATTTTTGTTTATTTATAACCCTGGAAAAATACGAATATTGATCCTGGAAAACTCAGGGAATTTTTTTGGGATATCGCTGAACACCCTGATAGTCTAATTTTTAGAGCTGAAACCTGTAGGTAGCCAATTCAAATGATATTCATTAACCCATGGGAGGCAGAGGGTAAGCAATGGGATCAATATGTTGTACCTATTAAGTGTTAAATACGACGAGTTTCACAGAAAAAATGTTTTGGAAGCAACACCCCATGAACTGATGAATCTATCTATCCCCAATATCCCACCGATAGTCTCAGACTAGACCAAGGTCTCAGTCTAGACTAGGTGAGTCGAGAGGTTCACGTTCAATAATTAAAGTTAACCGTGAACTTCTACGTCCTCGGATTTGGTCAATTTATGTGAGGTAAGTACAGACCAATATATTTGTACGTAAATAGTTTGTTAATGGAGGATCACCCGTGTTATTTGAATTTTCAAAAAACATAAAACCACTCGTACGCAAATTTTTTGGCAATTTCCACCTAGATGTCAGTTATTGATTCCTGGAGTTCACAATTGCCTTATAAACGTTTGTATTTTGGTTCGATAGTAGAGAATTTTCCAAGAACATTAACCTGTTCCTGCCAGTTCAGCGTTTCCGGTCATTTATTGGTAGTTTTACTGCACTATAATTCCTATTCATCTTCTGAAACTCTGACCTGACGAGCTCTTCTTATCCGAAGTTTGAAATCCAGCCAGGAAGCCCATCTTGAATCCACAGGATGTGAATGAATTACCTTCACGGTAGGTTCGTGTCGTTGCTGCAAATACCAATCCACCCTTGTTTGTATTTGATCTTTTGTGGCGATGATTGGAACGACGTGATGTTCTTTTCATTGAGAGTCGCGTTGCTTCCTCCAAACCTTCGTTTATGTCTCGAATATTATTTGCTCTTTTTCGCATTTCCGTACTGCGTTGTATTCTCTATACTGCGACACAAAAGACAGTCGACTGATTACAGTTTCACTCCGCCGGCGCGGCGGTTTTTTAGGTTCTTCAGAATCAATCTCGTATTCTATTCAACGCTTTGTCGACACGATGAGTAATTGCCGGCGGATCAGAGGTTATCTATATTTATCTGATGCCCATTCAGCGTAGGCCTGCCGACATAAACAAGTTGCAACTCTCGTTTATCGCTCGGAATTCCGATCGAGTCCCGTCATGCTTTCATTTGAATAAATGGTTTGGAGTGTCTTCTTTCGTGGCGCCTAAATTATTCATCCTTCGGAAGGATCTCAACCTATTCAAATCGTCTCACATCGACGGGTGACCTTCTTTTGGCGACATCGACTGTTTAAAAACAGGGTGTCCAGGGACCTGGAAAACCTGGTACACTCGGGAAATTTTATCCCCCCCCCCCCAAAAAAAAAAAAAACGGAAAATGCCAGATTGCCAAACAAATTTTGTTGGAAGTTCCGGCTGTCTGAGGAACAAAAATACAAGTACGGTTTTATCTGTGTTTTTTAATTATAGATGTTCCAAAAATGTAGAAAATGTTCTTAACTAAGTATAATATATTTCAAATTCATAGATTTCTATAAAAAATAAAACTTTTATATTTTTCGTTATTGAAATAAATTTATAATGCCATCGCAATTGCTTAATTTTTGTTCTCGAAAATTTGCCACAAGTGTTCCAAACGAACTTTTGTACGAGGAAGCTATGTGCCACACTCATTTGCCAGACTTTTCTAGTGATTTTGGTTTATTATTTTCAATAATGAACCTTTGGAATCGACGAAGAAATTTTTTTTTTCTAACACACCCTCAAAATTTTGATTGAATTTCAAGTAGGTCACTTCTAAGGGTTGAAAAATAAGGTTTGAAATTTTGATAACCCCCTAACTCAAAAAATTTTGATGTAAAGGTATTGTTTTTCCATCAATTTAACCCATTTCAAGCCGAGGGTAGAAATAACAGAGTAATGGGAGGAGGAGCATGAATTTTACAGAATTCCGGTCGAAATAAGGCATCATATGCTCACCAATCGAGAGCAAAAATGCTCCAAATTTTATGAATTTGACATTTTATAGGATTTGAGAATCTCAGTTTTCTAAATTGGTATGATTTATCCACTACATAAGAAAATCTAGGTAAAATGTAAAAATCTATTTACGGACCAGAATCTGTTTAGACTCATGGCCCTGGACGCTCACTCGCCCAGAATCGAGCCACCATAATCACGCTTTCGGCCCAAAAGCCTCTTTTTCTACGAAGTTTCCCAAATCTTATTGAGCTCCCGAATGTCGAAGAAAATTTTTTTTTTGAAAAGTTTAGGAACAGCATGAACGAGAAAAATTTCTTCCACTAAGATTTCCACAAATTCAATACCTATTCAAAAAAATCATTATTATGATCATTATTATGAATTCAATACTATCTTAACCCATTTCCGATCAGTGGCCGATCAGAAGGACAAACCGTTCGCTCTCTACGAGAATTTAAGGGTTGAACTTCCCATAAATCAGAAACACGAGTGTGAATCGCAAAAGAGGCCTAATCTCCGTTCAAATGTTAGCTGACCGAAATGCGATCGATGTTTTTCTTCAAGTTGGTTGGTGGTATTAATGGCAAAGCCGTGTTCTTTGCAGACGAGTGATCTACAGAGAAAAATAATAAACCTTTGTGTAATAATTTGCAGCGTTTTCATTTCAAAATTTTCCTGAAAACCTGAAGTTTGAGAAATTATGATCCACATTTATTAATATTTTCGTTTATTTATAACCCTGGAAAAATTCGGATGTAGACCCTGGAAAACTCAGTGAATTTTTTTTCTTGGGAAATCGCTGGTCACTCAGTAGATGATGAAAAGTCCCATTTTAGCAGTATGAGTGAACGAGCGAATTTTCGAAGAATAAATTAGGGAATATACTCACTCAAATTCACGTGCCTGGCGTCGAAAGTTGAGTCCCTTTCAAGGCTTTTCATTGATTTCCCCTCACCACGTCCGATTCTTCAATTCTTCATTCAACTCTGACCTCAGGTGGTTACCTAGATCAGAGATAAATGCCCTATTTCAAGAAATAGGTGAGCACTTTTCACAGTATCTTTGTGGTTCTCTTATTTGATGTAATTTCTTATAGAGAAAGCACAGCACATTCTACAAAACTTGAACTTTGCCTTAACCCGGATTTTTTTTTTTTTTCGTTTTCGGGAGAAAAATTGCCGCGACCTCGTAACAGAAAACACGCTATCACGTCGTATTATTCGGGTAGGTGGTAACACGTGTTTAGCGTTGGAGCGACGCTAGCGTGTCAGGGAGTTTTATAGAGCTCATTTCTCCTCCCACGCCAAGTTTCATATCAAAAACGACCTTGGAAAGGGCGAATATTGACGAGGGCGACGACAATTTTCTGGAGTTTCTTCGGTGAAGGTTGGATGGTAGTTCTAATAGTAGACTTTTTTGCTCTAGTTTGTTGCCAATAGATTGCAGTAGGATTGGAGATTTAATATAAAGAGGGAGGAAGGAATCAAAGACTCTGCGTCTTCCCTAAAAGATTGTCGTATTTTTCTCTTCAGCCAGGAAGATTTCAGTTGATAAGTGCTCTTCCATTGAACCAAGATTTAGTCTCCTCCTCAATGGATGGAAGTGTGCAGTCAAATCAAATCAAATGTTTTTTATTGTTGTGACTAATTCGGTATAACCTTTCGTCATAATAGTTACAATAGTATTGTTATAATATAAATTAAAATGTACATTGTTAAAACGCTCGCAAAAAAAACCCTTTGGCATAATTAAATTTGAATTTTTGACAATTTTTGGCATAGTGGTTGATATGATGATGTTAAACTTATTATTTATTGACTTTTAATTATTAGTTTGACTGGATTTGCAAAATAAATAACAAGAAATGAGTGGACTGTATATCAAAGGGTGTTGTACTATAATAAATAACCAGTGACTAGATAATTATGACTCCTTATTAAACAATAATGAGGTAACAATGATATAAATTATGATGGTATTAAATACTGTGGATGCCTGCCTAAAAGCTGCCACTAAAGACTAAATATCACAAAAATGGTAGGTAGCTAACTCCAGGTAGGTAGAAGACAGCCAGAAGATAGATCACAGGTATGGGTAGATCACAGAAGATTTGGATTATGGTAACTCTCACCTTGATTTTTGTAGCTAGCTACTTATGGTACCCTGAGCTGCAGGTGGTCAGCATACAGGGGGATACCCTGGTAGTGGTAGATGATGATCCTTGTAGTCCAAGGGAATCCAACAAAATGGTGAGATATTGCACTTGATTTTTGGCATACAGTTTGAGAATCCACTTCAGGTACTACTTTGGATGAATTTAGATAAACTTTCTTTGGTGAGAGCAAGATGAAACGAAAAGGGTGCAAGATAGCTGACTGGTTAAGACTGCGTGATGAATGGTGATGAAGGGCTCCAGAGCAGTGATGAAGGTGAAATCAGCACACACTTCACTCACACTGATAATTTTAAAACTGATTACTGTATAAATAAAATTAAGAGAAATTTTTGTTAGGGTTTTAATTATGAAAGAACAGAAGTTATTGTGAACCGATTATTATTATGAATGGATGTGAACCGGGAAGTAGACAGATTGAATAATTTATTACATGGAAGAGTAGTATGGAAGTGAATGTATGGAAGTTACAAAGATGGGTGATATAAAGGTGAAGAAGCAGAAGGGCGATGATAAGGGGTTTCATGTTTTGAGTTTGTGATACTGAGGGAATTGGAAAAAGGATTTTGGGGAAGTTTAATAGGTTTTTAGGAAGGATATGGTGAAAAATGTGTTGAATGGTATTAAGTTGATGCAGTTGGTGGTGAGTTGATGATTCCAAGACGTTTTCCAAACACATAGCAATTTGAACTTTTGGCAAATCCATTACGTTTCGACAACTATTGGAGTCCTTGTTCACCTTTTTTCCTTCTACAATGTTCAATAAGGTGTTTTTTTTTTCTCTCAAAAACATATAACAACAATTTAATATACTAGGTTCCTATAGTCTAACAGAAATTCTGATCAACAACAAAAAAATTTTTTTAATCATCGACCACCCAATTTTGCGTTGATCAATGTGGGTTTAATGGATGAAATTCGTAGGGGACATCCTCAGACCAACAGATACTGACCTAAATCCGTTCACAAAAGTCTAAATTTTACAATTTGTGATTAGTGGCGGTTTCAAGTTTGAGGGAATTGGATTGTTGCTAATTGGTCCAATGATGGATCATGTGGATTATTAAATTTATTTTAAAGGGCTCTTCTCGTTTGAAGTTGCTTGAAGTAGATTTCTTCCTTCCAAAAATACCTTTAGGAAGAAGATTGCTAAAGGACTTACCAGCTAGGTTGACGTAGTGGGAGTTTTTTTTCGGCAGGCAGGTGAGAAAATCTTTAAGATCCACAGGTGTAGTTGGATCTTGTAAGATACCTTGAAGGATCCGCGACTTCAAGGTTATGTGGGATTCAAACCCACTAAAAAAAACACCTCCTTTTCTCCCACGTTGGATGATCAGCCTGGAACTGTTTAACGCATTACTTCAGGCTGAGTCCTGGGGCACTTCATCAGTTCTGGATGGCGGGACGGACCAGGTGTTCCCTTCTCTGTCTCTCTCGTTCTAACAATGTCTTCCTTGTCAGAATACTCTCTGCGTACGATGCCACAAGACTCCAGCTCCTCTCACCTTCCAGCATCTTGCTGACGACAGCTTCTGGTGTTGAACTTTGGGGAGTTAATCCCAGCTCTGCCAGCAGCTTGCTTCTTTCAGCCGCCCATGTGTTGCATTTGAAAAAGGTGTGTAGCGTATCTTCATCTTCTCTCTCCTGGCAGTGCGGACATGTTGGGACAGTTACCTTTCCCATTTTATGTAGATAGGGATAAAACAGTCCATGTCCTGTGAAGAATTGTGTGAGGTAAAAGTTCAATTATCCATGCTTCCTGTCCGTCCATTTCTGGATGTTTGGCACTAGCTGTGCGGTCCACCGTCCTCTGTATTCTCTCGTCCATATCTCTTGCCATCGTGCAATCTCTTTCTTCCTTGGCTATGCGGGACCTGTCGCCTTCATCCCTTCTGTCGAAAATTATTTTTCTCTCTGAAGCCATCAGCTGAATGGGTATGACACTGGTAAGCACAAAGATAGCGGGTTCTGACACTGTTCGGTAAGCACAGGCGATTCGTAGAGCTCCTCTTCGCTGCACAGCTATCAGTCTCTGTCGGAGATACGCCACACTCAGTGCATCCGCCCACACCTCCGCTCCTTACAAGAGAACTGACTCCACCACTGTCATCATCAAGCGTCTCTTGCATGGTCTAGGGCCATTTATGTTTCTTATAAGGTAACAAAGAGCTGCCGATTTTTGTGCAGCCCTGTCTGCAGTTCTTCTTAAATGTTCACCAAATGACGTAGTGGGACGTGTAAGTAGTAAATTGTCTTAGCAAGGAGATTATTAAGATAATGGATCTCAAAATGATTCAGAACAAAGTGGATTGTTTATTCGTGCCAATGAGCAATTATGCCTTGAAATTCGTGATTCATTTCGAGGGACGAGAGAAAAGGGATTTATATGGAGGGACGGATGTGAAAAGAGAATAGAAATGAAAGGGACACACGAAATACAACGTGTTCCGCTCACATAAAAGGACGATTCCGACTGAGCCAGATTATAATTTCATAGCAACAGAAAACAACTTCGGACCCAAACAACAGCCCTGGAGTAGGCCAAGGACCTCCGAAACGGGAGAACTGAAACGGTCAGGCTAGGGCGGGGTAGCCGTTTAGGAAGGTAATTTTAGCGGGGGTGGTTTTGAATAAATGAAAACCAGCTTCTCCTTGACAGGGTTGGCGCCGGATTGATCGATTGGTGCGTGGCCCCCGACAGGCGAGCGGGGAGGAAATGTAACGTCGGCCCTAATGAAGTGGAAAATCATCGTCCACAGGTTCCGACACCTACGGTGTTTTCTGTCCGGATGAATTGATGAATCGTCGGAATTTTAGTGGGTTGTTCATCACTTCATCTAAATAATTCTTAAATCTTGCCTAACAACTCCTCCAAAAACAGCTTGATGAGCTAAATTTGTTCCTGTTGGACCCAAAAAGCTGAAATTACACAGGTCGCCTCTTTGGGATTGGGTTTGAATAATACACTGAGCTCTAAGTGTTGAAGATGCAATCTTATTGTACTCAATTTTCTCTTGATAGGCACCAAATTAACCCTTAATATCTTGAGATATCTTTTTCGAAAGTCCGATTTTTACCTGCAACAGTTTATCCACTTTTAAAACCAAAACTGATAATCATTGTCTATCTTAATACTCAAACTATAGATTGTGTATGGAAACGTAGTAATAAAACATGATAACTCAAAGGAAAAAAAAATCTCGAGTTGAAGAGCCTCTACTCTAATTTCTCACCTTGGGTTTCCTGAGAGATGATGGCTGACGAAGGCAGCACAGATCCCTCTATGAAGAGAACCTTCTCCACCATATTCCTTGGTTCTGTATGTACTTTATGAGAAATAACTAACCCCAACATCCCAAGAAAGCTTTTTCCAAGTTTCCTTCTTCTTCTCCAACAAAATTGGATTTATAGACAGATTCTGCTGACGCAGATAGCGCTAGGTGGCCCTTGGAAAAATTATTCTTGAGATGACGTACTGTAATAGGGCCTTTTAAGTGCTTTATGCTCAAACATTCTATAGATTTGTCAAAATATATCTAAATTTAATACAAGAATCCGAAAAACAAATTTTTTGAACAAGTGGGAAGTTACGGGTTAAGTTCACAATCAACAATGCGTGAAGGAAGGCCTTTGTATAGTCTTAAATTAAAATTCATGAGCTGATACCTTGCGCTAAAATGGTGTTTGGAATTGGCAATCCTAATCAATTTCTAGCCTATGTAATCTAATTTTCATTGAAATTACACCTCCAGGAATGACTGAATGTGATCGAATCCTTGACTATTTGCATCCACTCACATTGAACAAATCATAAATTTAAGCTAGAAAAAAATTTTTCATGTTCTTCGTGAAATGATGATTCATCACTAGTATTACGATTTCCTTCTAGATAGAGGTTCAATTTTTTTTCGGCTGGCGAGAAAATTGTTTAAAAAAATTGTTGAGAAAAATTGTTGAGATAAAAGTGAGAAAATTTTCAAGATCCATAGGTGGAGTTGGATCTCGTAAGATACCTGGAAGGGTCCACGTCCTCCAGGTTATGTGTGATGCAAACCCAATTGAAAAAAAAAAACACCTCCTTTTCTCCCCCGTTGGAACTTAGCCCGGAACCGTTCAACACGTTACTTCGGGCTGAGTCCTGGGACGTTAAATCAGTTCTGGGTGAGGGGGCGGACGGGATGCACCCTCCTCTCTCTTTCTCGATCTAAGAGTATCTTCCTTGTCAGGATGATTTCTGTTTACTCTACCACAGCAGTCCAGCTCCAGCATCCTGCTGACAACAGCCACTGGTGTTGAACTTAGGTTCAAATATTGGAGTTAAAAATATAGCGAAAGGTAGTTCGAGATGACCACATGTAGACTTGTGATAGACCGGACTGTAAACACCTTCACTCCGACACAGTTTATTTATTTATTAAACATTACAGGATTTTATTCCCAATTACATATTAAGAATTTTTCAACAATGAGGAATTTCACCATGTCGGAATTTCCTATTTTTGACCCCAAAATTGGATTCAGCACCTCTAAAAACCCCCTAAGGCAAACTTTCAGCCCGAACTTCCTAATTTACGAATAAACAAAACAGTGTAGAAAATACGAATGTTTAAAAAACCGGGAAAATGACGTCATGCTGGAATAGTTCATTTATGGCCGCTTGAAGCGCTGAGATCGAGAAATCCATAGTCCCCAGATGCAAAATTTCATGAAACAGTAAAGTTCGAAATCGAAAAACTGAAGAAAAAAATAGAAAAAGCGAGATGGGGAAAATTAGGTTTCCTCTGTTTTTGTTTGATAACTTTTCTCTTAGAAAACACGATTTCGTCGTCCCAATGGGCAACACTGGGAGGAGACGGCGATCCGAACAGCCCAATCAGCGAGCGTTCCCGCTGCACGTCTGTTTTCCCGGTTAGTTTTGAAATTAAAAATTTTGATTGTCTCCCAAAAATAACAGGAGACTTATTTTCCGAAATCAGCCCGATTTTCATCTATCCCACACCATTAACTATTCAGGAAAAATGCAAACAGAAATCGGTGAAATTCCTCATTCTCAGCTACAGTAAGTGAAAAACAAAATTCATGAATTCCCAGCTCGAGAAACTTCCTCATCCAAGAATTATTCTTCACACAAAATCCGACTTGATCGTTTCGCTTTCGGCTTTTGTCTGTCTCAACACAGCTTCACCTTATATTTCGATTGCTATCGGTTCTACGTTCCTGGTGATCTCTCCTAACCATCTCGCCCGCATCTTCACCTTGCGATTGCTATCCGTTCTACATGTCGGTTAATCTCTCTTAACCACCTCACCCACATCTGTTAACGGTTCTGCGTGCCGGCTATCAATCCTTCCTTTCATCATTCTCACATGGAGAGGTCCCTATAAAATTCAGTTTGGAAAGTTCGAATACTGTCAATGTATTTATATTCTAAATTGTGAACAACGTCAGAAATATAGTCGTAACACCTCGGTACCTCAGGGTTCCTGTAATGGGACGTGTGCTGAAGTCGTGTTCAAATCCAGAGGCGAAACTTAGCAAGAACTATAGCTCTACCTATTTTAATGCCTGTTGCACTTGGAACCATCTACAGAATTATTAACCGTGGAATCCTCCGATCGTTGGGGAACGTCTCGCCAAGCGCCATCTGCCGCTACCCCTTCACTCCCGTTCGTTCTTTTTTTCATCATCTTCCACATGACACACCGGGGCTCCAGCTTCTTTCTTTTATTTAACATCGATCCGTTTCAAAGAAGAAGAATGAAAAAGAAAAGAAAAATCGTGAAGCGGTGCCAAGAGTTGAATGTGTTCCCATCTACCAAGGACGTCTTCGGGTACATCTGCAGCCCACTCGGTCCTTTCAAGGTTCATTTATAACTTCATTATCTCGCTATTATATTACGTTTCTGCTCTTGTGAAGTTAGTGGTTTTAGTATTTACGAGCGTATCCCAACTCGATTGCTATTAAATCTATAATTTGCTTACCAAAGCAGCGGTGTTTATATAGCTGGTTTTGATCATCGAGTAGAGGGTTTGATTAGTAGAGTAATATTACCTCCTTGGGTAATGTTCAAATTCTCAACACACTACTCGCAAAGTAGTCGTGCTAAACTACTGATAGTTTGATATTTCGATAGTATCGATGGTTTTTGAAAAATCATCAATATTATCTACAACACTATCGGTCTAACTGTTATCATTGATAGTTGATATCAGTAGGGTGTGTCTATTACATTACCAGTGGCCGTTTCCAACTGCAACTTCTTCCTATTTATTCTAGAAAACATCCCAAATCGAATGTTTGGGAATTTTTCCTCTAGGATGTGGGCTCAAAAAAGAAAATTAAATTATTGTTATTCCTACCTGGGTCTTACATTTTACTTGTGGTTCAAGTACAAAGTACGATCTTGATGAACAACTCATTACCTACTTTTTTTTGTTTTTCTTTCTGCTTTTATACCTAATCCACGTTTCAGGAGTTGTTAAAACCCGCGGTAATTGTAGTTCGATAAAATAGTCGATAGTTGCATTATATTGTTCGTTTCCAATAGTCCAAAACTATCAACATTAACTAACAATAGTTGATATCATTAGCGCAAAGTTCCAGTTTCGGATAATTTTTCAATTGTTTGCAACCGATTTTGAAGGATTTTTCTCGATTTTCTTCTTCGTAATCTTCGAGTGTTAATTAAGACGGGCAAAGGTCAACAAAATAATTTATTTCAAAGGACTGTAAAAATATAAAAGTTCTGCTATATTATTCATGCTTTCGATCGTTTTTTCCCCCCATTTGTACAAATCTTATTGATTACTTTACGAATCCTATTCCTATTCGCAAGCCAAATTATTTCATTTCCAGTTACCTAACAAAACTAAATTAATAGGTAATTAATATTTACGCAGAATAATTCGAATTTTTCGTTAATTTGTACTGAATTATTGATTCCTCTAGAACCCAATTACGATAAGGGAATTTGCACTTGATATTTCTTAACTCGCGATCATTCGTTAGCTTTTTGAGGTGCGCATTATTGAGAGTTGGCTGTATAATGATCATAAAATCACAAGAGCCAGCTAAGGTACGTAAATTGATTGGTCCAAACAGTAGGATTTGGGGTCGTATAATTCATTTTATAGCTCCGTACCTTCACTGCTTATGGACTTTTTTAAACCGAGCCACCACATCTGAGAAGGGTCTAAGAAGTCCACTGTAGAAATGAGGAATTCCACCGATTTCTGTTTGCATTTTTCCTGAATAGTTAATGGTGTGGGATAGATGAAAATCGGGCTGATTTCGGAAAATAAGTCTCCTGTTATTTTTGGGAGACAGTCAAAATTTTTAATTTCAAAACCAACCGGGAAAGCAGACGTGCAGCGGGAACGCTCGCTGATTGGGCTGTTCGGATCGCCGTCTCCTAACAGTGTTGCCCATTGGGACGACGAAATCGTGTTTTCTAAGAGAAAAGTTATCAAACAAAAACAGAGGAAACCTAATTTTCCCCATCTCGCTTTTTCTATTTTTTTTCTTCAGTTTTTCGATTTCGAACTTTACTGTTTTATGAAGTTTTCCATCTGGGGACTATGGATATCTCGATTTCAGCGCTTCAAGCGGCCATAAATGAACTATTCCAGCATGACGTCATTTTCCCGGTTTTTTTAAACATTCGTATTTTCTACTCTGTTTTGTTTATTCTAAAATTAGGAAGTTCGGGCTGAAAGTTTGCCTTTGGGGGTTTTTAGAGGTGCTGAATCCTATTTTGGGGTCAAAAATAGGAAATTCCGACATGGTGAAATTCCTCATTGCAATCCAAAATACCCGACATTTCGGCAGCTGTTGGGCTCCGAACACAGCTAACTAGGGGGTTGAGCATACGAAGACCGCTCTAGTTACTTCTATACTCAGTGGTCCATACTACCTTCCTTTTGGACATGTTTATTTCCCTTATTATTCGTTATACTCACACTTCTGTGTCATTTTTCGTCGTTCGATGGAATTCAGTTGTCCACAATGACAGCCGAAATTTGGCTTCTGAAGTGGAAAAAAAACTTTATTTTCGACAAAAAAAAAAGAAAATCAACCCTACCTCAAAATTTGTTTAGTTTTCGTTTCAAGGTACGTAGAATCCAAAAATCGAATAAAAATTTGGCCGTCTGTCCGCCGTACGCCGCACTTTCCTCAGTTAGCACTGACAGATATTGATGAAATTTGGTACATGGGCTCCATTTGGGGTCGGTCATTTCTAAGGGTTGAAATTTTGAAAACTCAAAAAATTTCGATATAAAGGTATTATTTTTCCACCATAATTTAAGACAGTGTTGAATTTCAAGCATTTTTAGAGACCACACGAGTGATCTACATAGGAAAATAATAAACCTTCGTGTAATAATTTGCAGCGTTTTTTAATGATATTGTTTTTTGCTTTCAGGTGAGTTACTGATGTCCAAAAAACTACGAGGTTCCGTAAGCATACATACATATTTCTTACATCCAATTCTCTTTTAATAAGTTAAACCAAAGAATATTTTTGCTTCCGAGAAATCGCCGTTACGCGATAAATTCCTGTCCATTTTTCACCCAATCTAAACCAAATTGTGAGCTGAAAGTTGCAGTTTTCAAGGGTGATAACAAATCCGAATTAGGAATTTATAATGCAAAATTGCGATACACCGGAATGCACTATTCCAATATTGTTATTTCTCAAGGGTAATCAGGACTGAGGTTGAAAATGAGGAAAATTATTCATAAAACTGATGAAAATATGAATGGTTCCACCTGCAGTATTTCTCAAGAAGTCAAAACTTGCTCTTAAATTTGCCTTAACCCATTTCAAGCCAAGGGTGGAAATAACAGAGAAGTGAGAGGAGGAGGATGAACTCTTTTACAAGATGGCGGCCGAAATAAGGCATAATTTGCTCACCAATTGAGAGCAAAAATACTCCAAATTTTATGAATTTTACATTTTAATGGGATTTAAGAGGCCTCAGTCTTCCAAATCGATGCGATTTATCCAACTCGTGGCCCAGGACGCTTAATCGCCCAGGATCGAATTTGATGAATGCTTAATCATGCTTTCGGCCAAAAGGCCTCCTTTTCAAAAAAAAAAATTCCAAAGTCGCATCGAGCTCTTGAATGTTGAAGGATTTTTTTTTGACGAGTAGAGGAACAGCATGAACGAGAAAAAATTCTCCTACGAAGATTTTCCACTATTTTCAATATTAAAAAGAAAGTTGATGCGAAAACGCATCAGTGGCCGGAAATGGGTTAAGCGAGTTTTAATCGATTTAAACAAATTTAACCCAGAACTCACAGTCCGACTACTCCGCGGTTTTCCGATTTGCTTCCTTCACATCCGCCCAATAAAACCGCCAACGGAAACCTTGACTGACGTCCGAACGGCTTGAGGACGCCAGAAAAACGTTCATTAGGAGTCCTGGGAAGACAGGAGTCGCCTTTATACGAACTTGAGCTTCAAAAGAAGTGAAAGGAAATGTAGCGAGCGAGGTTGCGGCGAGGGACTGACTTTTTAGACCTAACTTCCAAGGCAAGGTCGAGTTGTATCAGAGACTTCATTGTTCGTGGAAAAAAGAGGAAAATCTTCGCTCGAGGCAGCGAGAAAAATTGTAAAAATTGATACACAAAGATCGAACCTGGTAGTTATAAACCAATAAAAATTATGACATTTTATCTAGAGTTGGGTTTTTACCTCGTCGTATAGCTATGAATTATTATCGAAGAATACGAGTCTCCCTTTCTAAGCTATTTTTCTAGCTATCTAGATTTTTAGCATCGAAAAGTGTTGTTTCTTCTCAGCGACAACAAGGAGTAGCTTGCTGATCTTTCTGACGCAATTATCTGTCCTGATTTCTAAAAAAACTCGAAAAATAAGTTATTAACAAAAATGTTGATTAATTCGTACCTGATATTTTGGTACTGAAACCTGCTTTATTGCTTCTGTGTCCTAGTTGTAACTAACTGTCTCTGGTAGAACTCCACTCATGAAGGCGCTTTTCTGGGAGGCATTCCAATATATATATACACCCTGTCTACACTTAAGATGGGCATAACTTCAGGGTTCGATTCTACAAGGTATTTCCAACAAAAATGTCTCCTAGCAATTTTCTTTTAACCCACTCAAAATTCCTTATATTTCACTTTAAAGTTTTTCTTCGCGTTTTCGACCTTACGACACTGATAGGGTCATAACTCCCTTATTTCTCCTGAAAAATCAAATCTGACTACACCGTTAGAAAGAGCGTTAACTTCCTCAGCTGCCTAGTGCAAAATCAAAATATTTCAGCAATAAAATAGTTTCAAAAAATCAAGTCAAAAAGCCAATTTTAAAAAAATTTCGAAACTTTCTTCGACTAAAGTTTTCACTCTAAATCCCTGCCCATTTCGATGGGCGCTCTTCGGTGAAAACATGCTCAAATTGTCAGCTTTTCAACGGTCTATCAATTTTTCATTTTAACATTCAAATTGGAAGAGTAAATGAAGTTTGAATGCCAGAAAACGTGTGTTTTACAAGCAAATCCAGTGTTTTAAGCGGTTTATGGTCCCCCTCGACCTCAAGATGGCTTGACGATTTTGGTATCATTTCCTATGTAATTTTTTACGCTGAATCAAATAGTGATACTTCCGAATGATTCGGACAGAAAGTGACAGATAGAAAGTGGATTTTTCGAAGAAAACCTTCGTTTTTCGTACATGAAATACGCATTATTCGTAGATATGGTAGTGAGCATAAAGTAACACCTTTGAACTTAACGAAAACTTCAATCAGCTAGAAATTCGGTGTCTTTATTGAGTAGAAATGGGACGTCCATTGGATAAGCATTAGATCAGTTTAACCAGTTGTTAAGCGATAAAACTGTTTCACTCGATGTAATTTATTTAGTATTTTAGGCAAGAAACAGTGATCTTCCCCCCCCCCCCCCCTTACCACTATCCACCTTAACATTTCTAGCGGCATGGGAGCCTCGAATCTGAAGAGCATTTTAAAATCCATGATCTACGATACACAACATGCGAATTCGATTTCCCCCCCCCCCCACTACCACCACCTCCCCAACGCCAACAATGGTGCCAGTCTGGCACCAAAGCGGAAATACGTCGTAACATTGAACTTTCATCTGTTAGTTTTGGTAGGTAGTCCGTCGAAGTTCACATCCGTATTCAAGGTGAAACACAAAAAAAAAAAAAAAAAACACGAGATAAGCTGGTTTATGGCATCATGGCACCACGTCCTGGCACCATGGTGGCACCACTATTAGTTCCATGGCGGTACAGAGAATAATTCATGAAAATCCGGAGGTATAAAGAGAGTTTTTCCTCAATTTCAAAGCTTGGGTACAATTAGTAAGCTATAAAGGAACCGAAATATTGTAAAATCGAATGTTTTGTTATTATTATCCCCCAACTTTACCTCAGATCAGTTGCATAAGGACGCCCAAGTCTTACTGTGGGACGTCCTAAAAGTTCACTAATTGTTCCTCTGAGGTGTAGATGATTTCTTCATTAAAGGAGCTTGAGAATGTTGATGAAGGTTGTTTCGTATAACTGGGATGAATATCGAACGCTCAGCATAAACTAGTGACCGAAATTTGTTATATCACTGCAATAGTAAGACAAGCCTAAACTTGAGAACGTCAGCGAGGAACGAACAGCCTCATTACCCATCTAGTTGTCTTGGTAAGGACTAAGGAGTATTCCATGAGGTGAAGTTATTATGCAAAGTGAATCCACTGGTGAGATATGAGGACTATTGAGCGGGGCAGAGAGGATCGTATATCATCGCAGGCGCTTTACGCCCTGGGCGTGGGACTAGAGCCAAATTGGTGTTAAGTAGACGAGGGGAGGGTCGCTTTAAATCAGTCGGCCGCATCGTATGATCCGCGGGCTTCATAACTCATCCTTCAAACACCACCGGAACAGGCGGAGATTGAAAACTGGAAAACTCTTCAGAAAAATGTCTACCTTAAAGCAACTTCTTTGCTAAACCACTCCCAACACCACTTCCCAAGCAAGAATGAAATGGAGTTTCCTACATATTCTGTTGATGGTTACTGGGTATAATAATTGTCATCTCTTACTGAAATGTTAATAAAAAATTAATTAACATTTCATTTCAATTAGGTTTTTTATTATCAAATTATGTTTTTACTCATAACTTTAGTATCACTCCTGGGAATGAAGTGATTGAATATTGAAAACGCTACAAATTATTACACAATGGTGTATTATTTAACTGTATAGATCACCCGCCTGCAAAGAACTCGGGTTTTCCATTACACTACCTGTCTACAAGCAGTAACATCGCTATCCGAGGGCTGTGAATCCCTTCATTGCCAAATTTTGTTCTTGGTTGCTCAAGAAGCCCAATTGAGTGACGTAAAACTCTATTCGAAGAAACGAACCGGTTCTCCCAACTCCATTCCAAGAATTTGATCAGCCGAAATTAGACTGGATGTTCAATAGGTAGGCCTATTTTCGACAGTATCTTTTGCAATTCCCACTCGTGTTTCTGATTTATTGTAAGTCCTCACGGGCAGCGAACGGTTTGTCCATTCTCAATTTGGTTTCTAAATTTCTCAATTTGGTTTGGGAAGTTCTCAAATTGATTTGAAAAGTTCTCAATTTGGTTTGTAAAATTCTCAAATTGGGTCGTAAAGTTCTCAATTAGGTTTCGGATGTTCTCAAATTGGTTGTGGAAATTCTCAATTTGGTTTGTAAAATTCTCAAATTAGATTGTAAAGTTCTCAATTTGGTTTGGGAAGTTCTCAAATTGGTTTGGAAAATTCTCAATGGGGTGTGCGCATGGGTCGGAAAAACTGTTTATTGTTATTTTTAGTCTAAACTAGACCTCATTCTGAGAATTTTGACACCAACCTCGACCTTATAACGTGGTTCTTTTTCTATGATTTTTCAAAGTTTCGAATGTTTATGACGTTACAGTGGGCAGGGGGGGTCTCGCCCAGGCGGGAGGGGTGCGTGACGTCAGAATAATTCGAAACTTTGAAAAATCATAGAAAAAAACTCATCCAAAAAGAGAACGGCTGGTGTAAAAATTCTCAAAAAGGTCTACTTTTGATTAAAAATTTAAAAAAAAATCAGGTGCCCTCCCCATTCGGTTTGTAAAATTCTCAAATTAGATTGTAAAGTTCTCAATTTGGTTTGGAAATGTCTATAATTGGTTAAGAAGTTCTCAATTTGGTATGGAAATTTATCAAACTGGTTTGGCAAAATCTCCATTTGGTTTGTAAAGTTCTCAAATTGGATTTGAAAGTTTCAATTTGCTTTGGAAAGTTCTTAATTTGGTTTAGGAAGTTCTCAAATTGGTTTGGGATAATTCTCAAATTGGTTTGGGAAAATTCTCGAATTGGTTTGTAAAATTCTTAAATTAGATTGGGAAGTTTTCAATTTGCTTTGCAAAGTTCTTAATTTGGTTTAGGAAGTTCTCCAATTAGTTTGGGAAAATTCTCAAATTGGTTTGTAAAATTGTTAAATTAGATTGGGAAGTTTTCAATTTGGTTTGGAAAGTTCTTAATTTAGTTTAGGAAGTTCTAAATTGGTTTGGGAAAATTCTAAAATTGGTTTGTAAAATTCTTAAATTAGATTGGGAAGTTTTCAATTTGGTTTGGAAAGTTCTTAATTTGGTTTAGGAAATTCTCAATTTGGTAAAGTTTGTAAAGTTCTCAAATTGGATTTGAAAATTTCAATTTGCTTTGGAGAGTTCTTAATTTGGTTTAGAAAGTTCTCAAATTGGTTTGGAGAAATTCTCAAATTGGTTTGTAAAGTTCTCAAATTGGATTTTAAAGTTTTCAATTTGCTTTGGAAAGTTCTTAATTTGGTTTAGGACGATCTCAAATTGGTTTGTAAAATTCTTGAATTAGATTGGGAAGTTTTCAATTTGGTTTGGAAAGTTCTTAATTTGGTTTAGGAAGTTCTCAAATTGGTTTGGAGAAATTCTCAAATTGGTTTGTAAAATTGTTGAATTAGATTGGGAAGTTTTCAATTTGGTTTGGAAAGTTCTTGATTTGGTTTAGGAAGTTCTAAAATTAGTTTGGGAAAATTCTCAAATTGGTTTGTAAATTTCTTACATTAGATTGGGAAGTTTTCAATTTGGTTTGTAGAACTCTCAAATCGGATTTAAAAGTTTTCAATTTGGTTTGGAAAGTTCCTAATTTGGTTTTTAAAGTTCTCAATTTGGTTTATTTGAGTTTTGGGCTCTCGGTACCTTGAAATTTGCGGGGTGGAGGTACAAAAAAAGTTTCTTGAAAATAATATCAATAAAGTATTTACTTCCTTCTTGACTCGATCCCCTATGAATTCTATCGTGATCGGACCAGTGATTTGTCAACTCAATTTGGCAAACCTGAAATTCCTTTTAGAGTTCCTGTCCCGCTCTGACGGTACACGTGGGAGTCGTTGGTTTGATGATCACTCGACAAAACGCCGGCTTTTGTCACCCTTTCTCTTTTTTTCTCTCCCTCACGAGCAAAAGGCAGTTTCCGCTCTGTTTCACTTTTTCATTCTGGGATCAGACACATTCGGACGCACAGTGTCGTCCTACGCACTCACACATTCTCAGCTAATAACGTTTTCCACCCAAGTCTCACTTTGCTAGTGTCAACTGCAACAAGAGCCTTGGAATTCCCTCTTTCTCTATGCGTGAAATCTTATTCATGAGGTTGAATAAATTGACTCAGAAGAAGCTTTGTTCATGAATGTTCATCGTGAAAATTCTAGTAATGTTGTTGGAGACCGCAGTGACACTCCCGACTACATTAGACGACCCGTCAAAAAAATGCTACAAATTTACAAATTATTCCGCAACGCTTTATTAGTTTTCTGTAAAAATCGCAAAAACTCGAACTTGCCAATAATTGGTTTTTTTAAATTCTGTATTGCACCAAGTTACAACTTCCTAGATATTTTGACATGAATATTATGTCTTTTGGCTGGGTGTCAAGGAATATTTCGCGACACTTTTTTTGCCACAAAAAACGCAACGAAATACCAGTAAATAAAATCTTAGGTACATATTGGTAGCTATGAAGCAATGTTCTCTAGAATACTGTGATATATTACGTGGAATCGGGTTTTTTTTTAAGAAATAGAATTCTGTTTATTCATAGAAACAATGGGACATATCGATGATCTATTGATTTTCCGTCTAAGGGAAAATTTCATGGCGTTTCTTGAAAATGTTGATATATTATTGTCATTTCGTTGTTATGAAACTTAGGTAGGTACTTGACTATGTTTCCGTAAATGTCTGAACAATAGAAGTGCCACTCGTCACACAAGTCACACTCGAATTCACTGAACGGATCAGTCGTGAGAATTTTTTCTTTTTAGACGTCCGAGTAGGTGACATCGAACAACTGGACAGGTTGACACCACTTGTGATGGCTTGTTTTTGGTTTATTATTTTTCTATTTTTTTGCCTTGAAAAACTATCTTTGAAAAAAGTATCAATGCACAGAGAAGAGATTACCGTTCCTGAGGGTAACCTAGGTAACCTTTCTGAGAATCTCTTGGATACTACAAAATACTTCTACACACAATCCAAATTTGAGGTCAAAAACCTGCATTTACGACCCACCGACCATTGACTTGACCCCATTTTTCTTCAATCAAATGAGGAAAGTTGCTCTCAAAGTTACTCCCAAGCGAGAAAGTTACTCTCATATGCCTTCCTAAACTCATCATCATTTTGAAAAATTCACTTCGAAAGTGATAAGATCTCCGAATGGAATACTGATTTCACTATTCTAAATGAGGTACTGCTACTATCACACTCGCCGATTTTGAACGGCCGGTAAAAAGTCGGCGGGTGTTTCATCGGTGGTAGGGGCTTGCAGACACACCGGATTTTTACCGGTCAAACGATCAGTTTTAATAATTCTGCCAATAGAGAGTGGTGATTTGGGAATTATAGTAAAATTAATTCAAGTCCCCTTTGCAGTTGCTAAATCTAGTGTATTATAGCTTTTCCAAGTCGAATTGAGAATTTTCCAAACCAAATTGAGAATTTTCCAAACCAATTAGAGAATTTTCCAAACCAATTTGAGAATTTTCCAAACCAATTTGAGAATTTTCCAAACCAATTTGAGAATCCGAATTAAAATAGACACGACCCGAAAACTTTGTTGTTGATTGTTTTTTAACCTAGGAAGTAATCAGGTACGCAGACTCATGAACAACTGCTCTCCTACCTAGACCTGTCGCAGCAGCTGGAAACCCTCTACATTGATGTTTCACATTACCTAATTTTTCTCAAAAACATGAAAAATGTGATTTCTTTTTTTTCTCTCTCATGAAAAAATGCAAATTTCTTTCTTTTAACGATGTATCGTGCAATTTTATTTAAAAATTATAAGTTTTGATTTGCTCCGAAAAATTGGGACTTTGGTTTGGATGATTCCCTTTTTCTTTCTTATTTATAATATTCTTGGTTTGGAAAATTCTCAAATTTGTTTGGAAAATTCTCAAATTGGTTTGGAAAATTCTCAAATTGGTTTGGGAATTTGTCAGTTTGGTTTGGAAAATTCTCAATTTGGTTTGGAAAATTCTCAATTCGACTTGGAAAAGCTATATATACCTACAGAAAATGGAACCTCTGAACATAATCCAATTGATGTCCTTAACATGAGTAACCTACTATCTACCCAAGAGAGTATCGTTATTAAAAATCAGCAAGAAGGCCTTTTTAAGCTCTTTTTACTCAAAACTCATTCTTATGTAGAGGCTTCATAAGAATGATTTCTGAGTAAAAAGAGCATAAAAAAAGGCCTTCTTGCTGATTTTTGAAAACGATACCTACTTTTGAACGAGCTCTAGCGGCAGAAAGCCTAATCGTAGAAACTCAAGTCAACAATGAAAATTGTAGGGAATTTTATGTACTTTAATTTTAGTAATAGTGCACAAGTCGCTAGCTAGAACGCTTACTTTTCAAGTTATCGGCAAAAAACGAAAAAAGTCGTAAAAATTAAAAAAAAAAAATCCTCCCCCCCCCCTCAAAATTTGTTGGTTTAAGTTTTAAGGCACGTAGAATCCGAAATCGAATAAAAAAAATTTCTGCCCGTCCGCCGTCCGCGGCACTTTTCCTAGTTCCCAAGGACCGATTTTAATGAAATTTGGTACATGGGCCCCATTTGGGGTCTATTTGTGCCCCGAAGCTGTTGGTTAACGTCAGACACTTCTAAGGTTTTTTGTTTTTCCATAAATTTATGATAGTATTGAAATGTTAGAACCGAATGAGATCACCACTGTGTAGGACAAACCATTCGCTCCCTATAAAAACTTAAGGGTTGGGCTTACGATAAATCAGAAACAAGAGTGCGAATCGCAAAAGAGGCCTACTCTAGCTGACCAAAATGCGATCGCTGTAGGTACGTGGTAGAAAGGTAGTGTCCATGGTTGACAGTGGCAAAGTTGAGTTCTTTGCAGATCTATATAAAAAAATTAAACCTTTGTGTAATAATTTGCAGCATTTTTTAAATCTAGTTTGATAGCAACTTCCTCATCAGCTGTTGTGCTGGAAGGAAGCCCAGAATTCCGGGGATCTCCAGGGGTGTGGCTGGAACGGGCTCTTCCCGGGCGGTCTGCCGAGGGGGTTGGTGGATGAGAAGCCGAGGGGGGAATGACGTTGTCATGACTACCCTGTGAAGGGGTGAACAACCCTTAGAGATCCCCCCCCCCCACCGATGCTCAGACTTGCCGCCCTTCCAGACCTCTCCAGGGAATCTAGCGGGGGCATTGCCCCCTCGAATTCTTTTCGGAATTCCCTCATAGTGCTGATCTGAGGTCTTTTTCTTACTTGTAATTTGGTATGAATTAGAATGCAGTGAAATCCGACGGCAAAATATATTACTTTGAAATTATAAATGGAAAATACCCAGTACGATCTAAAATAGTAGTGGACAATAAAATATTGGAACAAGTAACTCATTTTACGTTTCTGGGATGTGACCTGAGTTTTGAACTTGAGAATGATATCGCCAATAAGATTGGAAGATACCAGCGTATGTGCGGCACCATTCACAGTAGTCTCGGTAAAAAAGTAAGGAAAGAAACCGAACTCAAATTTTACAAAGTGATGGCAACCCCGGTTTTGTCCTATGGGAGTGAATCCTGGACGATTACGCAGCGAGATAAGCAGAAAATTCAGACTGCAGAGATGAAGTTTCTCCGGCGAGTGAAGGGTTGCACCAAATACGCAATGAACATATTAGGGAGGATCTGGGAGTCTATTCGGTGAATGAAAAGATTGCGGAAGGCAGGGAAAAGTGGTTGCAACACATCGACCGGATGGATGACTCCCGGTTGGTCAAACAGGTGCTCCAGTATAGACCACGAGGGTACCGGGATAGAGGCCGACCAAGACAAAGATGGGTATAGGTTTGGTTTGTTATTCATTGCGAAGACGGAACAGGCTGCAAGCCTACTCCTTGAAGAGAAGAAGAATAAGAAGAAGAAGAAATTATAAAATAGTGGTTTCCCCTGGCATAGGAGATTCACATCATTATTTTGGACTGTATGATGCAAAATGTAACGATTCAAAAAGAGGACTGTTTCGTCAACAGGGGAAGCGTTGGAAATGGGGGATGTGAATACCCGTTTAATAACAGCAAAATGTTGTCTCATTGAAAATCGAATCCAGCTTGGAAAAACAGAAAACTCCTTGAAAATCGAATCCAACCTGGAAAAACAGAAAGCACCTTAAAACGCTGCAAATTATTACACTAAGGTTTATTATTTTTCTGTATAGATCAATCGTCTGTAAAGAACTCGGCTTTGCCATTATCACCACCTTCCAATCATAGAATCTATCATAGTATCTGATACTACCTGCCTACCACGTACCTACTGCGATCGTATTTCGGTCAGCTAACATTTGAACGGAGATTAGGCTCTTTTGCGATTCACATCGTTTTTCTGATTTATCGTAAGTCCAACCCTTTAAGTCTCGTAGGGAGCGAACGGTTTGTCCTACAGGGCTCCGCATGGTCTCTAAAAATTCTTGAAATTCAATACTATTACCTTTACTTTGAGTTATGGCGTTTTCAAAATTTTAACCCTTAGGAGTGACCTACATTAACCAAAAGCTCGGAGGCACAACTAGACCCCAAATGGAGCCATATAAAGGGTTAAACAATTTTTTCTTGCTCGATTCCATAGGTTCATTATTGAAAATAATAACCAGAATCGAATCCAGCTTGGAAAATTAGAAAACTCCTTAAAAATCGAATCGAGCTTGGAAAAACAGAAACTGTTTCAAGAATGGAAAGATATAGCTTTTCATTGCCCACGTACCTACCAGTACTGTGTGGATACTAATTTCATACTGATACTGACGTACGAGGCATATCCAGAAAATCAGGTCACAACTGCTTTCGCTAAAAGCTAAATTTTAACTCGATTTTAATTTGATTGATTTTTTTATTTTAATACCATACCTGGACAGCTGCAGTTATTCCTTCTTGATTCCTTAGAATTATGTGGTTCTTCACAGACCTCAATAGCCTGTAACATAAACAAAAATTTTCTCTTGATTTTCATTTTTTGGCAACTAAGTAACTTGCATCAATAGTTTTCAGTATCATCTGACAATAATTGTTATTGTACAATAACAATCTGACAATATCTTGTTGACAATACAATACAATTATCTGACAATAATTGTTGACAATTGATACTAATTATTAGTAGCTGTATTGCAAGGAACAGACAACTAGTGAACAGCATTGTGATTACAGAACGAGCAAATCGGAAGATTCGTCGATGCTAGAGTCACGAGCGAAACGCGATGCCAACAAAGGGAGGTTCTGTGTAGTTGTGTGTTGTCGCGAGTGTGTGTTGAGAAAATAAACGGAAACCTCACAAGGATGCCTCGCTGGTAAGAGATCCCCAACTCTATCTCTAAATCGGCGAAGCTCACTAAATATTCGACCGTTTACTGCCGACGCTAATCGGCTGAACACGCTTCTTTTGGTTGATGGGAGCACGATCGGCCTGTTGTAGAAGCTGCACCGCCCTCTTCACGATGTAAGTTGTATAGAAGATTGTTGTATTTGTAGCTGGCTGCACCTATTGACAATGTGGGTTATTTTCTGTCCAAAGCTCTGTAAGTGAGCATTGCTGCTGCACGAATCCACTGTTCTGAGACATGGTCAAATTGTACCGTGGAAATACCATAATGAGGAATTTCACAATGTCGGTATTTCCTATTTTTGACTCCAAAATCGGATTCAGCACCTCGAAAAACCCACCTATGGCGAACTTTCAGCCCGTACTTCCTAATTTACGAATAAACAAAACAGTGTAGAAAATATCAACGTTTAAAAAAACCGGGAGGATGACGTAATCCTGGAATAGTTCATTTACGGCCGCTTGAAGCGCTGAGATCGTGAAATCTCACTTCCTTACTTTCATAGTCCTCAGAGGCAACATTTTACAAAACCAGTAAAAATCGAAATCGAATTTTTTTTTTTTTTTCTTTTTTGACTTGTTTTATTGCACTAAGTTACAACTTATAAGCAACATTCTTCTGATACAAAGTTGGTGTACGTTAATAAAACTAAGATACTTCACTTAGTTCTTATTGCCCTGAAATTTGCACTTCATGATGGTCTCACTAAGTGGATTAGATCGTGTGGCTTGGTTCTCTTAAGTCTTCTAAGCAGATCATCTGTGTTGAGTAGCTGGACGACATCCTCATTTACATGATCTTGGAGCCTCATAAGGTGATTCATGGCTTGGCTGCGAATGACCTCATTGACAGATTCTATCTTCAGCTCGTAGAGAAGTCTGTCATTTCTAAAGTATCTGTATGCATCAAAGCAGCATCGCAGTACATTATTCTGGAAGCGCTGAATTATGTCTCGATTGCTCTGGGCTGTGCACCCCCACAGTTGTGCACTGTAAGTCCAAGGCTTTAGGACTTGCTTGTACAATATAAGCTTATTGTGGACAGACAATTTTGACCGTCGGCCCATCAGCCAGTATATTTTTCTGAATTTGATCAAAAGCTCAGCTTTTTTCTTCTTAACGTGGGACTTCCACCACTGGGAGGAGACGGGAGATCCGAACAGCCAGTCAGCAAGCGTTTCCGCTTCACGTTAAAGAGGTCCGTTTTCCCGGTTATTTTTTGAAATCATAAATTTTGAATGTCTCCCAAAAATAACAGGAGATTTATTTTCCAAAATCAACCCGATTTTCATCTATCCCAAACCATTAACTATTCAAGAAAAATGCAAACAGAATTCGGTAAAATTCCTCATTTTAGGAATCCCGAAAAAAAAACGAAAAATGCAGATACCTACCAGCTATGAAAGTGATTATGAAAAACTGAGCAACTCTCTTGGTAGCACGAAGAATGTTCTTTTAGCGGAATGGAAAAATGTCCCCACTATCCGCCTCACCACAATGGGGTATTTCGGTCAATTTTGCTTCCGAGTCTACCAAGGTAGCGGAAGCTTTGTTTTCACTTTTCAAGGACGAAAAAAAAAAGTTCTCCAAAATCAAAATTTCCACTCGCGTTTTTCGTTTTAGACCTTTCTGAACAATTTTGGTTCCGTGTCTGTCTGTCTGTCTGTCTGTCTGTCTGTCTGTGTGTCTGTCTGTCTGTCATGAATTCCTTGTAACGCGCATAACTATACGAAGTTATTGTCCGATTTCAATGAAATTTTCAGGGATTATGCGAGTTGGTGTGTAGACGGTCCCCTATGAAAATCATTACCCCCGGACTGATAGAAGCGACTGCGCATGCGCAAACGTGAATTGCTTGTAACGGCCATAACTTCCACATTTTCCATCCGATTTCAATGAAATTTTCAGGGATGTTACAAACTAGTATTTAGATGGTCCCCTATGAAAATCATCACCTTCGGATTGATAGTAGCCACTGCGCATGCGCAAACGTGAATTTCCTTTTAACGGCCATAACTTCCACATTTTCCACCCGATTTCGATGAAATTTTCAGGGATTATGTGGATTAGGTTGTAGATAGTCCCCTATGAAAATCATCATCCCCGGACTGATAGAAGCGACTGCGCATGCGCAAACGTGAATTACTTGTAACAGCCGTAACTTCAACTGTCCCCCAGGGGTCGCGGGTTCGAATCCCAGCCGAGGCTAAGTGTTTTTTCGATCCAATCACATACAATGTATGTGCTAGTATGTAGATGTCATCTACTCACTTACATTTTTCATCCGAATTTGATGAAATTTTCTAGGATTGTTCAGATTAGCGTGTAGATGGTCCCCTATGAGGGCAGTGAAAGGTACCTACTTAGAGATTGGTGTTTTGAGATTAACTACTATGCATCTGATCATCTATATTATCGGGTTATGGATACGAGGAAGCTATGTGCCACACCCACTTGTTTTTTATTTTATTTTCCAAAAGAGTAAGGCTCAGGAATAACGGTAATCGGGTCTGTTCGTCGAGAAAATGTTTTTAAAAAATCAGAGAAGCTAAGGAAAGTTGAAGATTTGAATGGTGTGACGTAGCTAGCCAATTGTGACGTAGCTAGCCAACTGTCTTTGAAAAAGTATCCATGCACAGAAACCCCTCTTGGATACTACAAACTTCTACTCACACACGCGCGCGGGGCAGTCCGCGGCGTAGTCCTTGCTTAGTGTGTGTGCATTTATAGCGGCCCGCCTTTTTCAAACGTGTGATCTGTTTAATTAATTTTTCTACCACATGTTATAGTATCATTGGGCTTAAAGTTGGAGTCTATAGGTTTTCAAGGGTGCTGAATCCAAATTTGAGGTCAAAAACCTGAATTTCCGACCCACCGAAATACCCCATTCTCCTTTCAGATTTCCATCGGTTTGGTTTACATCTCAATCCAACAAGCGTTTTAGGATGATCCTAGTACGAGCGTAATGCCCACCTCCTGCACTGAGAGTATATTTGGCTCAGCGATACCACGGCTTTCCATAACAAACACGCTAGCGCCATTAAAGTGTTTAGTCTGAAGCTTCTGAACTTGGAAGAGTCCGTTTTTGACTCGTAGGGCTCCTGGCTTTCAACACTCGTCAGTCAACGCCTTGTATTTCCATTCTAACCGAAAAGAAGACCGAAATGGAATCACGAGATCTCGCTCATAAGGGCTTTTCGTTGTTGTTCATTTGTGGTTACGAAGCAAAGCAGATGGTAACAAAATGAAGGGCAGATGTTATCGATTTGAATTCCCACCACACAACTTACCTGATTGTTGTGAGATTGTTGGGAAGCGGAAGCCTTGTTTTGCTGGTTCAAGAACTCCACATAGTACTGTAAAAATAGGCCTATGAACCAGAACAAATCTATGGTTCAACAATCGATTATCGAATTGAGAAAAAGCTGGTGATGTAGAGAAATCTGGGAGTTCTCTCAATCTACTCGACACGTTTTCCATTCATCGGACACCACTCATGTTGCATCTTTTTTGAATATTCACTCTTAAAAGACCTCAATATTAGAAATTTTATGATTATTTATTCAGGATTTCAGGATTATTCAGTTTCTTGTCGATTAACGATTCGAGGTACCAGCTTACCGGCTGCATGATTGACTGATTTGCCAAATTCAACGTTCAAACCGCTTGGCTGAATCGCATCTCGACCAATCCCTACCCTGGTATTCGCCGATTAGCATCAAGAATGGAATCCACTTGATATTTCTCATCACCATCTAGCGAGCAGCTTGAATAGATTTCTACTGCGTAGTTCGAGGCTCCGTCGGTGGAACATGAAACCGAAACATAACTAGCTCGGCCGAGCTGCAAAGTTTTGCGCAATTTCCAACTGACTCATGGGAAATCATCCGCGGCTTCAACCGCTGTACCGACTAGATTGTGAAACCGCATTTGCTACGATATAAGTATGAGAGGAACTCGGCTTAATTATTTCAATTGATAAATATCGACGGTGAAGTAGAGAATGGTCGTATCGCCAAAATCGCTACTTTACAGGAGAGCCAAAAAACGTCTCATTTTAACACACTGAAACTTATTTTAACGGTTAAACCATTTTCAAATCTTTATTTCCTCGCGGGACTCCAGTAAATGGAGTTTCCTTGAAATAAATTACTTTCCAATTAAATATGGGAGATACGTCTTTACACTATAGCCCAAGTGGTTGATACGAGGTTTCACGAGGACAGTTTTATAAGCGACTAAGTACGTTATTTTATTATTTTTTTTCCTGGTTGTCTTTTTTTTGGTTTATAAATCTCCCGGTTAGGTATCTAGGTAGGCACTAGGTAAACGATGAAGGAGGAACATGTTTAACCAACAGTAAAAAATTGTAATATCAAAGAGGTAATCACAGTCAGACTGATATCTCAAACTAATATCACAAAATACTTCAAAGTTAACTGTACTTCATAAAATACTGTACTAGGAAAATAGGAAACATAAAAAGAAAACCCTAGATTATTATACCAATTACTTTTATACAATTATTTTAAGTTAACCTTTCGTTAGCAAAATGACAGGTTTTGAACTAGGCTGGTATTCAAAGCAGGTACACAAAAATACTTGTAAAATCTACCTAGGTACACAAAAATACTTGTAAAAAATGTTTCAGTTGTAAATTATAGAAAATTCTGTACCTACTGTACTATTTTAAGAAAATTTAAACAAAATAATTACCTTAATCTTACAAAATAATTACCTTACAGGTGGGGTAAATTTTGGTAAAACCCATGACAGTCTTTTGGTATCACAGACAGTAATGCTAATAAGTCTTCATATTTCCTCCGATTAATTTTAATAGGTCTATCTCGCACTGGAGGAATTTCTTCAAGCTTAGGCAATGGTCGTTTGTTCTTCACCCTTTGAGAGGGCTCGATGAAAGGCCCTTCAAAATCAGTCTGCACGAATATTTTGCCTTCTGGGACGTACTTTATTGCTTTAATATCACTAACTGTGAGGTCACCAGCTCTCTTTCCCGGACGAATCGAGGAGTATCTCATCAAAAGTGGAGAACTGAACTTTTTGGGAACTTCATAACCCACCATTGATGCTTGGTAGGGTGGTTCCTTTCGGGAGTCAATTGTTATTTTTAGGTAATCCGAAGGTAGGAAAATCGAATTATTTTTCAGGCTTCTTTCGATGCATGCGTGAACCGAATCTACCTCCATTTGGGTATGGCCCTTTTTTAGGTACTTTTGATAAATTGTGACGTTTTTCTCATGGCTGAGGATGAGTAGAGCATTAGAAACTGCAGCACATTTGTTTTGATAACCACAGTTATCACTCCAAATGGTTATGTCTTTAGAGAAGTCGACATTCTTCAGTAAGTATTCCACAATCAGCGAAGCGAATGTATCAGCAGTCAAGTCACATTGACTTTCGTCAAACCAATAGCAGTGAGTGTTCTTTGTTCCACAGTCAAAAATCGAAAAATTGTGAACACATAATTTTGTCTTGAAATACAGAGAGGAAGCATTGAGGAAGGGAGCCACTTTGACTGCCATCAAATCCATCGTCAGCATCGTAATTTCATTCGCTTCACTCCTCTTCTTATCTTCTGCTTTCTGTTTCCTGGCCTCCTCTTTATCTGCTTCGTGAGCATCGTATTCTTCTTTACTCAAATTCCCTGACTGATAGGAACAGCATAGGTCACATTTATCCTTCTTGGGCAACTGGAACCCTATGTTCATTGCTTTGGCGACTTTGCTGAAAGTATGTCTCGAAAGTACCATTCTATCATTGTCGGTGCATGCCCCTACGTACACTCGGTACACAGCTGCCATCGTGTCGCTACTAAAAACCGGCTCTAAGTACACTTTCGCTGTCGACTTTCGACAGTAGTGGCTCGGTAGCTTAGCAAGTGAGTCCAGGAATTCTTTAAGCCACACAAAATCCGGTCGCTCTGGGCGGGTTCTACCTTTATTTACTTCTTTGTACGACGGTCTCGCCATTCCAGAATTAACGCTCCCCTCCATAGCCCAGTTGTAAACTTGCTTTTCTTTTAGCCCAAATGTAGAAAGGAACATCTTCTTGCACACTGCATAGCTCGAGCCGTCATCTTTTTTCAAGAAGTATTGCAGGGACACATTTCTTCTGGAGCCCTCGTCACTGTTACTTCGGCTTCGTTTCACAGAGCTTGTTCTGATGAGAGATGAAATGTAGACTTTTCTTTGATCCCAAGTCATATCAGACCAGAATTTTTGAAAAAGACGCTCTCTTTGATCAGCAGAAAAACTACTACAGAAGCGCTTTTGAGAGGCTTCACAGGCAGGTGAGATGCATGGCGGGCCAATACACCTTTCTGGACGAGGGCACCCACGTCGACTGGTGGCATCCATAGCAGGCTTTATCCAGCCAACGTATGGCTTCCCTGATTCTCTTAAAGCTTTATTTTTATTATCGAACCAGCTCAAAGGCTCAGCTTTCCTTTTTCTTTGCATTGGTTGGTTCCTTGGTTCTTCGGTCCTTGGGTTGGTGTTTCCAGAATTGCCAGATACCAAACGATCGCCACTCGAGAGGCCATTTTCTGCAATATCATGTTCCTCTGGCTCGTTGTCGTCGGGTGGCTCATCATCGTTCATCTGATTGTCATCTTCCTCTGGCTGCCAATCCGGGTCGTCTGGATCATGAGGTGGCGATTCAGTAGGCTTTAGTCGGGCAACAGGACGTTCTTCAGCTGCAGTGTCGTCATCAGAAGGTATTTGACCAGATGTTTTGTGGTGGTCCATGCTGGTTTGTGGTTCGGAGGTTCGACTAGAATGTGGTTCATCATCACTCTCACTCTCGCTGTTCGGCAAGGAAAACCTCTTCTTTTCTGTTATATCAATACCAGCCGACTTCAGGGATTCCAGAAAAGCGTCTGCGAGAGCCAACTCATCATCATTAGCTGAATCGCCTGAAATGATGATGAAATCATGTTAGAATTGTTATTTTTGTGGACAAGTAAATTTCATTTTACAGAGATTTTCACGATTCGATAAAAAGGTAAGAAAAACGCTTGTGCTGAGTCTAGAGTAAGGTCGTATCAACCAATGAACTCGATAGTGGAAAGTCGTATCTCCATAGCAGATTTCTGGAGAACGTGAAACAATCCAAAGTTGTCTAAACTTTTGATTTTATGAATTGATGGCGTAAAAATAATGTCATTAAACAAAATTATGAGAAATGAGGTCATTTGGTCAATTATTTATTAAATTGTTGGCTTCTTACCTTCACTGGTCGCACCTGACATCATGCTGGGTCTCGCATATAAGGCTGATACGTCCTATCACTTCTTCTTGTTCGCCTCTGCGAGATACGCCAAAACTCTTCTTCACTTTTGAGCCACTTTAATTTCAAATTCAACCACGAGATCGCTAAGATCGGTAGAACTCACCTACGCAATTTGAAAACAAGAAAAATCCCATTTTGGCCAAAAGTGGAGATACGACCATTCTCTACTTCACCGTCGATATGTTGATTGTTGGGTTACCGCAATACAAGTATAAAATTCCCTATTTACATGAGAGCCTATTTAACATGCAATTATCAGTCATTAAATTTGACTAAGCTAAGAATATTAAAGTATGGCTTAAGTTCATATGAGGAAACTTACTCAGAGGAAGGGCTGTTTGAACATCAAACCAGCGTCGAGGATATTGGAGTGAGAACCAGGAACATTGAAGGTAAGCATTTAGATATAAGGGCAATTTAGGTGTTTGATTTATAATAGTTAGGCGTAGTAGCTATTGATAGATATAAAGATAGAATAAGCTGAAACCGTCAAGTAGCAAAAAACAGAATCTCGCGTATCATGCGAATTGTGTTAAGAAACCAGAGAATTGAAACAAACGTCAGGAAAATATATAAGTAATAAAAAGTAGAATGCTTTGTAGAAGTCACTTTGAGTATATTCCGGGCTTTTCGATCGATCTTTTGAAAGTTCTTCTCATCCATTCCAGCCGGATTTCCTCCAAGTGCTTCTTCAACTGCCAGGTCTTCCAGGACAGACAAAACCCGCATTTTCCTGGTTTGGAATCCTGTGCCATTGAACCGAGTTATGGGGATTCATAACTCGATATGGGGATCGAAGTGGCCATTGTCGCGATGTTGTCGGACGCGCACGTGTAGCAAGGTTACTTTACAAAAAAAAATTCCGCGGCGAATTCCCGAATTTACTATTTCGGTCGACACTTCACTGATTCGAAATTGAGTTTACTGGGCTCATAACCTCTGGGGCAATTTAAATAAAAGAAATTATAATCAGAAAGCGTTTTATTTGAAGTATAACTTATTTACTTTGAAATATAACTTCACTGACTCGAAATTGAGTTTACTGGGCTCATAACCTCTGGGGCAATTTAAATAAAAGAAATTATAATCAGAAAGCGTTTTATTTGAAGTATAACTTATTTACTTTGAAATATAACTTCACTGACTCGAAATTGAGTTTACTGGGCTCATAACCTCTTGGGCAATTTAAATAAAAGAAATTATAATCAGAAAGCGTTTTATTTGAAATATAACTTATTTACTTTGAAATATAACTTCACTGACTCGAAATTGATTTTACTGGGCTCATAACCTCTGGGGCAATTTAAATAAAAGAAATTATAATCAGGAAGCGTTTTATTTGAAATATAACTTAGCAACACACACAACAGAAAAGGGAATCGAGAGAGGAATATAGGGGGGAAGGAGGAACAATAAACTGTGGATAGCTAGAGAGGCTACCTATTCTTCTTCTTCAACAGTCAATGCCAGAAAATAGCCAACAACAATGTGTTGTTTCTCAAATGTCAGAGGAATTGTAGGAACTTATTCTTCTTCAATAGATGTCTTGAAGAAGAATAAGTTTACTTGTTATTTCTTATCAGGTCTAGTTATTATCATTGTTGCTGACGATTTTTTGATTTCTACTTTTTATTCATACTATTTCTGCTTAATGTTATTTTGTTTCTCAATTTTTTTTAGTTTCTTAGCACCATTCGGGTGTATGATAGGTGGTGAGAAGTTCCCGCAAATTCAAGTTTATTCCATTTAGAATGATGAGGCCTATAATGTATCGATAAATTGTTAGAACCTTTCCGTTTTTTCTCGTTTGTTAGAACCTTGGTCACGACCCCTGAAAACCTTCCACTTCTAGGAAAGTACCATGGAATTGTTTGATAATTTTTCTGTACGCCTCATCACGAAATTTGCAGAAACATCCCCCCATCTACCTTGTAGGTAAGTGGGATTAAGTTTTTTTGCTCTTTATCGGTTCCTGCCATCTTATATCTATCAATAGCTACTACTCCTATTATAAATACTCACCTATCATCTAATACCCAAATTTTCCTTATATCTAAATACTTACCTTCAATTTTTCCTTCAGCTTTCCTGGTTTTCACAGCAATATCCTTGGCGTTGGTTTGATGTTCAAACCATAACCCTTCCTCTGAGTTATTACTTTTGTACTTGGGTTAGTCAATACTTGAATGTCTGATATTCGTGTATTGTACGTTGTGGGTCCTGAAAATGAAAAAAAATTTTTTAGAAAATTCTTAGAAAGAGGTGGTTTCCCGTTGGACCCTAATTCTAATATCATATATCCTAATACCAGCACGGGTAACTGGATGGTTGAATATTTCATGGGTAAGCATTTGATTTCGATCAAAGACTCCAGGCCATCGATCGTGGATGTATAAGAAAGCCTCGCCCAAAAACAAAGCAGTTCTGTTATTATGAACATCCCAAGATTCTTATTGACCGTATAATCGACAAGATCCTTACGGGACTGTTCTTCATAAGGATTTGATATTTCACTAGTCAGATCCCAACCGAGCGAACCAACCTTGAACTCAACTTGAGCAGAATAAAGACTCCGAGGGAACTAGTGATTTTTTTTTTCAAACGCCCGAGAAACCTCGCCCAACTTTTTCATTTACCCCGCACTCTAGAGTTCGATTCTCTTTTATTTTCCACGGTCGTTATATTATCTTTGTTTTTTCAACCACCTCGAGCACTTGCAGCTGGAAAAGGTCCATCTCGAGGTGTGTTTGTGGCTTGTTGATGACATCATGTTCGTTGATATTCTTAACGTGAGATTTTACTTTCAGTACCTATACAGATGGGAAATTAAAGTTAAAACTCAAACCAAAATCAATCGTAATTTCTTCTCAATTTGAATTCAAATGGGAAATTTGCCTCAAATTTTTAAAAATTTTTTTTTTCGAAAGAGGGTTTATTGATATGGAAAAAAAACCGTAGTGTGCTGCTCGAAAAAGCATCCAAAAATTTAGAAAATTTAAGGAAGATGAAAATGTTGAATGTAGCGGCAATCTGTTCATGGGGCAGCCACGTTGAAACGTCACGGAATTTTGAACCAATCATGATTCCGTTGCTCCATGAGACCTTCTCACTGGGGTTATCCGCTGGAAAGGTTATGTAAACAAAGAATCAACGTGAGTTCGTGTATTAGTCCTGATTTGTCCTTATTTCAAGTGGAAAATCGTTATGGTAAAGAAGAAAATACATTGTTTCATGAAGGGGTGCGTCAGTGATGACAGTACAGAGAAAATATTCGTCGCTGTGCTGAGCGTTCATCAGGGAGAGAGATGGCAAAAATGGTTGTATTCCGCTGTACGTCCACATTCAACAACACCGCTTAATTAATGTTGTGAAGACCATTTCAATGTAAGTTTTTGACTTGTTGTAGTTATATTTCTTATTGCGAACGTTATTGCACTTAGGTATGTGTGTTGCTGCTGTAATGGCCGACAGTTAATGGAGACAGTTTACAATACAATATGGTTGATCAATTGGACAAGAGGATCTTAAGAACTAGAAATAATAAGGCGATTAGGTTGAGACACAGTCTGTTTTATTCCGGGCCATCCGGCCCTATTTATACCCCCTAGCTGGCTGGAGAAGGGGCACCTACTCCAGGCCAGTTGGGGGCGGTAGTGGGGACGCCCTGAGGCGTCCACCACAGTATGTAACAGTCAAGACGTTCTGTTGACACGTTTTTGAGCGAAGAGGAAAGAGGCGAAGTCTGTCAGATTTCGCGTCGTTTTCGCGAAGAAACCCCGAGGTGGTACTAAATCACAGAGGAAAATTAACATTTCAACATGTTAAAAAAAAAAAAATCGAACAATGAAAAAATGATGGTTCAATGTTCAACATGCTTGCGGGTTCAAATTCGGAAAGGGGGAGTTTAAAACATTGGCAATCAAAGGAATTCCATTTACGGACGGCTTGGAGAGACCGAAGGCGTTGAGGTGGGACAGGAAAGTTGTCCTTAGCAGCAATAACGTCTTCTGACGAGCTTCTGGGAAGTGATCTAACAGATTGGAGTTCTCTCTCGGAACTGGTTTATCTCGCCCGTTCAGGGTTCACTACCCAAGATCACAGTCAGTCAGTCACTGTGTCAACGAGATCCAAATAGAAATCCGAACACCGTTACACTAATCGCCCGAATAGACCTGAGATGAATGGCTACGAAGTCAGTCACCTAGAATTTTGCCGTTCTAATTCACTAGTTAGCGGACAAATAAATAGAAAGTACCAAACAAGTTTTTGGTCCCTCACTGACATCGATAGAAAAACTCTGAATCCGTGCAATGAGGTGCATAATTTTTTTGTGTGTGTAGTGAATCTCTAATGAAGTTCTATAACTAAAACTCCTTCCATATCCAGAAACTCTTCCTAAAAAATTCTTCTTTCAAAAAACGGAATTTTTGGATTCAAGAGGGAAAACCCAGTGGCGTCAGGTGAGAATATTCGTCAGGCAAACAGCTTGACCAGTCTTAAGGAATAAACAATAATGAAAAACGCAGCAAATTATTACATAAAAGTTTATTATTTTTCTGTACAGATCAAGCGCCAGCAAAGTTTACAGCTTTGCCCAGTTTTCGCTTCATAATCGAGTTTTTTTAGATGTAATAAACGCTTCACTCTCCATTCAAAGAAATAAAGAAGTCCCTCATTAAGAAATTTGATTACTGGTTGGTAAGGGAGCGTAACCCATGGCTTAGTATCCATCTTCTAATTGTACGTGCTTTCATGGCTGCTCCTCAATTGTTTGCCTTGGCTGATGCTATGGTAGTGGGGGTGTAGCAATACTAGACCCCGCACTAACAGTCCCACAAAATTCATTTTAACATGGATTTGCTTTTGGACTGGGGCTCACTCTAAAATTTGCATAACGACACCAAAATTTGTGACGACCCGACACTTCAGATTATTATCAACTCGAATGAAAACGGAAGGCAATCATTACTGAAGTTAGGTATAAGTAGGTAAGTTAGGTACTATAAATACCATGGATACTATAAGTAACATGGATACGTTTACAGTAACCATATCCATGATTCAATGTTTTTCCGTGAAGCGGAGAAATTTACCGCGAATTATTTCCAAGTATATCTTCTGATATGTCGATAAATGTCTTTCTAAATGATGTTTGAATTGTTTTAAAACGATTAAATTCATCTACCTACTTCAACACGTTTTTTTTAACTGTTTGCCTTGCATCGCCGGGCTACTTCGCGTATTGTAGTTACCGATCTCTACAACTCTCTGGTGTGTTGCAGCTATATCCTAGGCAAAACACGTACTTATTCCATTCTCATATTTCATCTAACTTCCTTGGTCATCATGAAATAGTCCCTAAATTTTATAAACGATATAATTAAAAAGAATATAGGAAAAAAATATAGGGGAATCTCAACCAAAATTAATTTATTCATTTTGCATATTTTTACTTTTGGCAAACAGTGTTTGCTATGTTTGCCTGGGAGAACCTTCACTCGGTTAGGGCTCTGCGGGATGGGGGTTGTAGTTGGCAACGAAACAACATTATATTAGGGAGAACGTAGGAAAAGACAAAAACGCTGCAAATTATTTGGCAATGTTTATTATTTTACTGTTACTGTGTATTATTTCACTCGTCTGATGGAACGCATCTGTCCTTGATTGCAGTGATCTCCACGCGCTCTATCGTGAGATTCTGAGAAATACTCAGAGATATAGAAATTCTGGAATGGGATATTTCAGTCAATTAAAAAAAAAAAAATGTTCAACAGTATGGCTCATGAATAACGGTAATCGGGTCTGTTCGACGAGAAAATATTTTTAAAAAATCAGAGAAGCTAAGGAAAGTTAAGATTTGAATGGTGTGACATAGCTAGCCAAAACTGTCTTTGAAAGTATCCCTGCACAGAGAAGAGATTGGAATGTTCTCACTGGTAGCAGGTTCAAATTGAGGCTCCAGAACGTTGATCTTCCTCATCTTTTCCGTCATATTTAAAACGAAAGAAAGAAAAGAAATCGTGGGCGATACACTAGCTGAAGATTTGATAAATCGAAACCACAAACGAAGCGAACAGAAAACAACCGATTACAGACGGCAGACGTAGGTAACGCTAACGATTGAACTGTTAAGTAACTCTATTCGAAATGATATGGATGCTACAAAATACTACTCACGCGCGCGGCGTAGTGTGTGTGCATTTATGGCGGCCCGCCTTTATTTCAAACGTGTGATCTCTTTAATTAATTTTTCTACCACATGTTATAGTATCATTGGGCTAAAAGTTGGAGTATATAGGTTTTCAAGGGTGCTGAATCCAAATTTGAGGTCAAAAACCTGAATTTCCGACCCACCGAAATACCCCATTGAGATTCTGAGAGATTCGTGAGATTGAGACGTCCGAGTTGTGGTATGGCTCACCCGCCAACAAAAATGGGGACAGTATTTCCTTATGAAAGTTTCCAAGAGCGCTAAATTTGAATCTGACGTCGAAAATACGAAATTCCGACTCCTACAACCACCCTATTGTTCTAAAGAATGTGTGTCCTCCAAGTGTTCCCGAAGATGAAGGAATCCATACCTTATCTGGAACCCCATCGGTAATTTTCATCCGGAAATTAGACCAATAAACGCACGGAATGACAAAAGGAAGCGGTGAGTAGTGCATGAGTGTAATAATCAAACATAACCCGAAGGTTTTCCATAATTGCTCGAGTCATTAGAGCCCAAAACAGAGGGTGCAATTCACGACACAAAAAGTCATATTAGATTTCCCATAGCAGGAAGGTCGTTACGACTTCCGGAATCCCAGAGAGAATTCGTGTCTTGATAAGAAGGTTTTCGGGAAGAGAGTTCATGAATAAACTACGAAAACCTTCTGTCCCGTAAATTGAAACAGAAGGGGGGGGGGGTTGTCTAGGAAGAGCAAAGTGGGGGATTCAGACCGAGAAAGATGGTTTTTCTTCGTTAAACGAGGAGAAAATGCGAGAGGATAATCGTTCGTACACGGAGGTGCCATAAATAATTCAGGAGACTTTGTAGGAGGAAGGAGAAAACGTGGTCGACACGAGAAAAGCCGCAGAGAAGATGAAAATTGGCTGTGGAGGAGAAAAGAGGGAGAAGATAATGCTCGAGCAAACACTGTCGGATGTTGTATTTTCCCAAGAGCAACGTAAATACGTAAACGGAAAGAACGTAACTGATAAAACTTCGCAAAACAGTTGTGACAGCCATTATTTAATTTCTGTATGAATGTATGTCCTGTCGTAATAGACTATTTCAAATGAACATTAATTTACCGAATTGGGTTTAGATGTTGAAAATTTAAACGACGCACTTTCCTCCACCCGCTCTTCTTCATGCACTTCTCAGCATGGTTCAGCCGTTTGAGCGTGATTTGAACGTAATTTTGCAGTTTAGAACATCTGACCTCTGCAACATGACAAATTTATTCATCTTAATTGCGCAATGGGAAATTATGATGCTTTTGCATAAACTTTTTTATTTCATAGTGAAAAAAACTTTTCTGATCTTCAAAAAAATGTGGTGCCCAAAACTGTACTTTTGTGTTTATTCAACGTGGGTTCTGTAGTTAAACTCCATAGAAATATCCAAATTTTGAAATCTCGATTTTGCAGCAGGTTATCTTTTGTCCATTCAGTGTTATCTTCATTATGCCTCTGACAATCATGAACACGATGAAGCCAATACTGAGTGGTTACAGATTTCAATTTTGTAATTGTTTCGGAATATTCTCTTTTAAATGAGAAGAAATTTACCGTAATGGTATTCGATTTTGAACGTTAAAGCGACGCGCTTTCCTCTACCCGCTCTTCTCCATGCACTTCTGAATGTGAGGCTGAGCAGGTTCAGCCGTTTGAGCGTGATTTGAACGTAATTTTGCAGTTTAGAACATCTGACCTCGTATTTGAGGGTTGTCCACCTCTGCAACATGACAAATTTATTCATCTTAATTGCGCAATGGGAAATTATGATGCTTTTGCATAAACTTTTTTATTTCATAGTGAAAAAAACTTTTCTGATCTTCAAAAAAATGTGGTGCCCAAAACTGTACTTTTGTGTTTATTCAACGTGGGTTCTGTAGTTAAACTCCATAGAAATATCCAAATTTTGAAATCTCGATTTTGCAGCAGGTTATCTTTTGTCCATTCAGTGTTATCTTCATTATGCCTCTGACAATCATGAACACGATGAAGCCAATACTGAGTGGTTACAGATTTCAATTTTGTAATTGTTTCGGAATATTCTCTTTTAAATGAGAAGAAATTTACCGTAATGGTATTAGATTTTGAATATTAAAGCGACGCACTTTCCACCACCCGCTCTTCTCCATGCACTTCTCAGCATGGTTCAGCCGTTTGAGCGTGATTTGAACGTGGTTTAGCAGTTTAGAATATCTGACCTCGTATTTGAGGGTTGTCCACCACTGCACCATGACACGTTTATTCGTCTTAAAATGCACAATAGGGAATTATTATGCTTTTGCGTTTCAGAATGATGTTTCTTGGCGGATGGATTTTCTCTGCCTCGTAGTCCTATCCGATTGGTGGTTATTTAACGTTTCACAAACCCATAGTTCCCTGAGTTTCAGGAAGGTATCTGGAGGATTGTTGTGGAACACAACTGTTGCCCAGAAGTCACAATTTAGGGCATTTAACACCAAGTAAATTTCTTCATTTCCTATAAGAATTGTCTTCAAAATTTGGTCTTTGGGGGGTCAGAGAATTGAGCAGACCGACAGATTGCATTCGAGGAAGTTAGTATTTGAGAAAAAAAAGAAATTTCGTCAAAATGGGGGATGTTTACACTGATTCACTAATAAAAATTTTATTTCATAGTAAATTTCGGAATTGCGGGGAAAAACGTTTTTCTGACCTTCACAAAAAAGTGGTACCTACCCAAAATTGTAGTTTTGTGATTATTCTGTAGTTCAACTACATAGAAATATCCAAATTTTGAAATCTCGATTTTGCTGCTTGTTATCTCTTGTTCATTCAGTAGTTATATTCCTGTGACAACAATGAGCTTCCCTCAATGTTGCAAGCCTATATTGAGGGGTTAGAGAGGGTTACAGATTTCAATTTTTGGTTTATTATTTTTAATAACTTTTTTTTGGCTTTAAAAAAAATTAACCTCTCCTCAAAATTTGTTGTTTTACGTTTCAATCTTTCTTTCAAATCTTCTTTACCATAAAGATTTTTCACTTGAAATAAGGACAAATCAGGAGTACACGAACTCACGTTGATTCTTTGTTTACATAACCTTTCCCGCGGATAACCCCAGTGAGAAGGGGTCTCATGGACCAACGGGATCCTGATTGGTTCAAAATTTCGTGACGTTTCAACGTGGCTGCCCCATGAACAGATTGCCGCTAAATTTAACATTTTCATCTTCCTTAAATTCTCTAAATTTTTGGATGTATTTCGAACAGCACACTACGGGTTTTTTCCATATCAATAAACTCTCTTTCGAAAAAAAATTAAAAAAATTTGAGGCATAATGGCGTAGTGGATTTAGATGTTGAAAACTAAAAACAACTTTCCACCACCTCTTAAGCGCTTCTGAGCGAGGTTCAGCCATTTGAGTGATATTTGAACGTCATGTGATGAATTTATTCATCTTTTGCGTAAATGGTGAACTTTGCATGACTTGAGCGTTTCAGATCTTTCTATTTCTTTTCATAGCGTTTCTTCTATTTCGTTATCGTGGTTAGTGCCACAGTTCCCCTGAACCTCTCATTACCAGGAAGGATCTCCGGGCTCAAAGTTTCATCTAACAACAGCACACTACTGACATGTTAGTAACGTTCATTTTCCTATCATTTGTATAAAATTATGAAATAATTTTAAACCATGGCTCAGCCCAATACACATAGGAAACATGAGTGATATTTTATTGGTTCATAATTTATTTTTCATCCAACCTTAAGATTCTTGAGTAAGAAAGTAGGTATGAGAAGAGGAAAACTGGAATACGTATTTGGTAAATTTGGGCAACTTCTTATTTGGGCAAAATAATCGATTTTGATCATTCTTTACTAGGAGAAGTTATCAGAATTTTCTTTCGACACTTGGATTATTTATTTCTTATATTTTTGGTATGATTATCGAAAAGACCGATAGTATGTCGCCGATGTTGCATAGTCTTGTCTGCCTTTTCGTGCATTTGTCGGTTGAGTGGTGTTTGCAATCTGCATCAAATTCACTACTGGAGGGCAGAGTACTTGGAGGCTGGCCCCAAGATTTGTCTCTTGCATTCAGCATTTTTCATTCCTTATGTTTCAATAGTTATGAAATGTTGAACATTTTCGTTTACGAGTTATTCAACTGAATGAATCCGAATATCAAAATACAACAGTATCACCTCACGTAACCGCTCTCCTGAATTTACGACTCACTTTTAGGTTTCAAAAACAAGAGAAAGGAAAAAATTCGAGCCTTAACAGGAAAAAATAACTTTAATTTGGAAGTCACAAAAACTAAGACACCCTTGACACCAAACGGAGAGAGCTGTAGGTTTTTTTAGTGTTCCGAAGTGGTTTTCATACGAATAGAATGATATAACTTGGATACTCGTAAAGAAAGGAAAATAATATTCTTAGGGCGGCAGCAGAGCGACTACGTGCATGACTAAACCGATTTCAAAGTTCTCTCGTATATAATAAGATTATGTGTGTTTGCTTAACCGAAGGGAAGACCAAAGAAGCTTATGACAAAAACCGTGGTCTTCTCTCCCTTTGCTCCGAGGGGGTACTTATATAGTTTCTATCGTATAGCGCCCATGGGTGGCCATTCTTGTTTTTAAGGCAAATAACGCGTCATATCTGAAAGTTATTTACTGTACGCGTTGTTCCAAGTACTTACTCATTAGCGTATTTTAGAATGATATTATTAATTAATGTAGGCCTAGAGAATTTCATGAGTACTTACCACTGGTTTCCTTTTCTGGATGTTCCGTAATCTAAAACCAACGATTTAAGGCTAAAGGGGACGGGGGTCCAGTATGATTCTGAGATGAGAGATGGCACTAGTGTCGCCCCATACTTTCATCCGGTTTATCTAAGCTTGAAAAATCGTTATTTTCAAATCTAACCATATGAATGTTATCATAACAATAACATCTTAAAAGCCATTATCTAACATATTACCAAAAAAAATATTTTTTTAAAATATTTTTTTAAAGTTTTATTTAATAATTGAAGTATGTTCAGTTACATGACGATCTTGGGGGCTTGGTAGTTGTTAGATAAAATCTGAGACTCCAACAGCTCTTGTTGGGTTGGAAATAGATTTTGACATGGATATGTCCCCAAAATTCGACCGAGACGAAAATGTCACTATCTGGGCTAGACCCAAACTTCCATAGGTGAGCCAGACCCCTTACTTCAGTCAGTGGGCTAGACCCAAACTTCCCTCGGTGAGCCAGACCCCTTACTTCCGTCAGTGGGCTAAACCCAAACTTCCCTCGGTGAGCCAGACCCCTTACTTCCGTCAGTGGGCTAAACCCAAACTTCCCTCGGTGAGCCAGACCTCTTACTTCCGTCAGTGGGCTAGACCCAAACTTCCCTAGGAGAGCCAGACCCCTTACTTCCGTCAGTGGGCTAGACCCAAACTTCCCTCTGTGAGCCAGACCCCTTACTTCTGTCAGTGGGCTAGACCCAAACTTCCCTCTGTGAGCCAGACCCCTTACTTCCGTCAGTGGGCTAGACCCAAACTTCCCTCGGTGAGCCAGACCCCTTACTTCCGTCAGTGGGCTAGACCCAAACTTCCCTCGGTGAGCCAGACTCCTTACTTCCGTCAGTGGGCTAAACCCAAACTTCCCTAGGTGAGCCAGACCCCTTACTTCCGTCAGTGGGCTAGACCCAAACTTCCCTCGGTGAGCCAGACCCCTTACTTCCGTCAGTGGGCTAGACCCAAACTTCCCTAGGTGAGCCAGACCCCTTACTTCCATCAGTGGGCTAGACCCAAACTTCCCTCGGTGAGCCAGACTCCTTACTTCCGTCAGTGGGCTAAACCCAAACTTCCCTAGGTGAGTCCGACCCCTTACTTCCGTCAGTGGGCTACACCCAAACTTCCCTCAGTGAGCCAGACCCCTTACTTCCGTCAGTGGGCTACACCCAAACTTCCCTCGGTGAGCCAGACCCCTTACTTCCGTCAGTGGGCTACACCCAAACTTCCCTCAGTGAGCCAGACCCCTTACTTCCGTCAGTGGGCTAGACCCAAACTTCCCTCAGTGAGCCAGACCCCTCACTTCCGTCAGTGGGCTAGACCCAAACTTCCCTCAGTAAGCCAGACCACTTACTTCCGTCAGTGTGCTAGAACTCAGCTTCCTTCGGTGGGCTAGCCCCCATTCGTTTCATAAGACAAGAAGGTTTAGAGGTGACCTACAACGGTTTTAATTTAGTAATTTATAAATCTGACTCCAATATGCAAAATGGCCGACAAAAGAGAAAATATATTTTTAACGCAGTTTGAAAACGTGAACTGACAACTTTTTGAAACTTGAATCTGGACATTTCTGACTGACAACGAAATTTCTTCAAATGAAAAAAAAAAACACAAACGTCTAAATCACACTAGCAGCATTAGTTCATCTTTCCTCCGCTAGGGATAGTAAAGCATTTTTCCCTTGAAGCAGCTTCATCGCATTATCTCTAGCTTTACCAAAATAGGTAACTAAGCTTATCTCATAATATGATTCAAAGGAAAAACGCTTTATTACCCCTAGCGGAGGAAAGCATGAACTAATGCTGCAGGTGTGGTTGTTGAAAAAACTCTCCAAAATTCCAAAAGGTGCACAAAACTAAACTAGTAACCGCTACAGACACATCCATGTTCTTGTCGTGATTTCCTTATGATTTATAAATAATTCTTTCCTTTGTTTTGCATCTTTTTAGATGCAGAATTCAATCCCATCCTTAAATTCCGAAAAAAATCCTAATCTGGACTAAGAGTTATTTCCATCATTCTAGACGAGTTGCAGCTTCTATTTCTGTGCCAGTTGCAAGACTTTCCCCTTTATTCACACTTCGGGTCGAGTTTTTGGTCTAAATATCAAAAAGTCGTCTCACTATTTGCAAATTCTGGTCGTTGGTGCAATTTTTCGTTTACGCAAGTCTTGTCTCAATTCGGCGGATGCAGTCTTTTGGTCGTAAGTTGTCCCGTTTCCTCTACGAATTTCCAGGGGATTTCGACTGGTATTCCATACGGGTGGAGACCGCCTTTCACCGGACGTCCTTCCAATTAGAAGTCTCCCAGGAGGCTCGGGGTATCCTGTGAATATCTTTATCGCAATCTTCCGTTCGGATGATCGGATTGAACCTCGCCTGGGATCATCCTGAAGCTCATTCGAAATCCCTCGATACCCCCATGGGTGGTTTGTTGCCGATAACAACGCACATTTTTCGATACCTACTTGAGGTGTTGAGAAGGAATCAACTTCCTACTTCCTTTCGAATTTGAGCAGAATCGATTCTTAAGATCGTGAAAAATCGATGTTTCAGTAAAATCACGTTTCATATATCTAAGGTAAATACTCAGTACTAATTGTCCGAGTCGAAGAAAATCATAGGAGACTACTGCGAGGTTATCCGTTAGTTTTATACGGGTTTCCAACGGTTTACTTGAGATTTCTTGAGACTCCGGGGCTATGATTTTCTCCTTTCTAACCTTCTTCTTCTTCCACTTGTCAATCATAAAAATCCTCTTGCTTGAATTCCGCTGCCAAGTCGTGGTCACGATCTCTTCATATTCGAAGAAGTATAATACCAACAAATAGACATTTATATTTTCTTCCCTCATAAAAATCCACTTGTTCGAATGACGCTGCCAGGTCGTGATCACGACCTCTTCATATCCGGAGTAATACTCGTATAATACCGACAGACAAACATTCATATTTTCTTCCCTCAAGACGAAAGTGGGCCTAAGAGTATTTCACGGTTCGTTACGGTAAAAGTAACGCAGTAATCTGCCAATCAAGGCTTGAGGGGAAACCCTTACAAGATAAACCGTGTCCCTGTCACTCTTAACTCAGTCTGATGGCTTCAATAAGCGCTTTCTAGACTCACTCCCCCATCATTGACGCCTCGGCTGATATCAAAATTACTTCATGACATCTTTTTGTTGTATAGTTAATTGAAAACTGAGCACGTTATGATGATACACCACCTGTTGAACAATGAATGACTAATAAACGCCTGCCAAGTGGTTTGTCACTTAGCTTCCGCGTGACTGTCGCGTCATCGATCGTTTTGCCAAGTAATGGATGAATTTCCCAACCTAATTTATTCTCCTAACCAATTGACCTGAGCTGGGTTGCCTAAAGTCACAATTTAGGTTTGGTGTTTATATCTTTCCATTTCTCATACTAATCGTCTTCAGAAATTTGATTAGGTCAATGAATTGTGCAGACTAATAGATTTCAATCAAAGAATTTTCTATCCGGAAGAAAGGAATTCCGTCAATACTGGAAAAATGGTGGCATTTCTACGTTGATTTGCAAAATAGGATTAAACAAAATTTTATTTTTCCAAGTAAATTTTGGAATTATGATAGAAGTTACACAAAAACACCGTTTCCTGATCTTCAAAAATGTACCAAAAGACCACTGAAATTACCGAATTTTGAAATCTTGATTCGTCAGCAAGTTGTCTTTTGTCCATCCTGTGATAATGATGGAAATCCCTCAATGTTGCAAGCCAATACTGAGGAGAAACCAAGTTACCAAAACCTCTATGGTGCAAAAACAAATTTGTACCAACGTCCTCTATACCCGAAGAGTAGGATTTTTTGTGGTAGCTGTCTCCGATATTGGGCACGATATTGAATCTCAGGTCCCGTCTGGCTTTTCTGATGGAGATGGACACTGATTGCTTCCCCTTATAGAATCTTCCTTCTTCTCCTAGGAAAAGGTTACAGAGAAACTGCACGAGGGACAGTCCCTGCCAATGAGATTAGCTCGGAAGGCTGGACCCTAGGGCTATTTTCCTTCCTTGATGTCCTTTGCGGATTGGTTTTCCTTCTCCTCCGCTGCCCTTTTTTTCATCCAATATCGTTCGCGTATCTTCAAGGACAGATCGCCTTTATTCAAATACGCCTCTCTCCCCGTGCTTTGGTGAATTGTAAAGGCTGTTACTCAACCAAACAAACCCTCCCTTTTGTGTTTGAGAATAGAGCCAATCATAATAAAACCACCGATACGGCTGTATGTATTATAAATGTCCCATATGAATCGTTTTTTATCTGTACGAATTCTTGTTTCTCGTCAGTTGTTTCGAGGTTCGAAGAGTTTTCATTTAAATTTTTTTTTTTCAATATTCTTTATTGCACCAAGTATTACTTATTAACAATATTATTTTGAAAATATGGACTTATATTCAAAACTAAGATACATCACTGAGTTTTGTTGATTATGGTCGATGTTTCACTTCACTGCTTCACAAGTAAGCTAGGTCAAGTGGTTTGGTACGCTTCAATCTTCTGATGATATCACTTGTATCAAGGAGTTGGACAGCTTCCTCGTTGATGTGACATGTTAGCCGCTGTAGGTGTCTCACAGCTTGTCGCTTTATAGCATCGTTTATTGTTTCGATCCGAAGCTCATGATGGAGACGTTCGTTTCGAAAGTACCATGGTGCATTGACCACCGTTGTTAGTACATTGTTCTGGAATTTTTGGATGATGTCTCGATTTGACTGAGCCGTACAGCCCCAAAGCTGAGCTCCATATGTCCAGACTGGTTTAAGGACTTGGTTATACAATGTAAGCTTGTTCTGGATTGACAACTTCGACCGTCTCCCCTTTAGCCAATGCATTTTTCTGAATTTTAGAAGGAGTTCTTCCTTCTTTTTTTTGACATGGGCTTTCCATCTTAGTTTGGCGTCTAGTGTCATGCCTATGTATTTGGCTTCATTAGCATTCGGAATAACTTTTCCCATGAAATGTACCGGAATATACTCGATTCTCTTGTTAGTGAAATCGACATGTACCGACTTAGTTTCATTTATTTTGATTCTCCATTGTGCTGTCCACTTTTGTATGCTGGATATTGATTGATTTAACTTGTTGGTGGATTCAGTGTTACATTCTCCGACTGCCAAAATCGCTGTATCATCTGCGAAGGTGGCTGTGGTGTTCATTCCAATTTCTGGGAGATCACTGGTATAAAGGACATACAAGAGCGGTCCAAGAACACTCCCTTGTGGGACTCCTGCATTGATTAGCTTTTCATTTAAAGTGAGTAACCAAGGATATGCACTCAGTTCGTATAAAATTTGGAGGGTTATGTACTAGAGTTCGTATGAAAGTCTTATTGATTTGTGTTAACAATTTGAAGGGATCTTTAGGGATGGGCCTTGGAAGAAATCACATTGATTTCATCATGAAGAGTTACTCTTACCTTACTAAGTTACCTTACTGAGTAAGTTACTCTTACCTTCACTACTGTAGTGCCAAGGTAAAATCATCAAAATAATTACAAACGATTTCACAATTGTGTTGCTGATTATCAAACTCGGAAAACCAGCAACATGATCGTTGAAATCAAGTACCAAATTGTGAAATTTATATGGTTTTTACACTATGTTTATGTTATTGACATTTTCATGTCTTTGCTTTGGCACATGAACTGAAAAATCGTCACGAAAACTTGCTCACGCGACCAATAAATGAAATAGACTCACTGTGTTGCGTTGAGAACAATCAACTGTTTTGATGCTTGGGTACATGAACTAACAACCTTACTTCACTACCTTGTTGTGTAGTGGAAGAAAACACACATGAAAATGTCCCAATGTGATGCAGACTCGTATGCAAGCAGTTATTATTTTCCCCCTTTTCTCTGGAAATTTTTGGTCGATTTTGATGATTCCAGCGGCAATCTTCAAGTTTTTCGATTCCTTAAATTGATGTACTAATAAATTTCAAAAAGCTTTGCCATTGTCACTACCTACCAACCATATATAGCATTTCCAAATCAAATTAAACCTTTTCTGAGTCAAATTCAACCTTTTCCAAGAATTCAAGAAACATGGAACATGCTTTAGCTGCGCTTTCTTATTCTGTTTTGTTTTTGACTTGATTTTTTATAAAATGGTTTATTGCTAAAAAGAGTTTGGATGGTAGCTAGGACTACGTAGCTTGAAAACGCTCTTCCCAACGATATCCTCAAATTTGAATTTACTTGGTAAATAACAGGAGTTATGACAGTTTTAATGACGTAAGGTCAAAACGCAAAAAAAAACTTAGAAAGTGAAAAAAAAGCATTTTGAGTGGGTTAAGAAAAAATTGCTAAGATACTTCTTCTTGTTCATTCAGTTAATAGACATGTTTTTCACTCATATAATGATTTATCTGTAATTTGTACCTCTACATTGTTCAATCATTTGTCACGCGTTTTGAATTTTGTTCATTTTGTTTTCAGGTAAGCTATGGTGTTTGAGTACTCCTCCCTCATATTGGGATTTCATCGAGGTCACCCAAGGTGGTAAGTTTTCATTACAAAACTTTCGATCTTCACGTCAAGAAGTGTTGTATAGGTACATGAAAACATCTTGCTGACATTGAATTCTCCTGTATTATCAAATAGCTGACCAGATTTTGAATTTCGCAAAGTTCTTGGACAGGTTTTGTAATCTATACATATAATGATAAATAGAGTGTAGAATTGTCTAGTTGAAGTTTATGACGGGGTGGGTAATTGACCTTTCTAGACTTGTTGGTTTCATTTGCTTTTATTCAATCGCGACGTTTCGACCCTGGATCAGGGTCCTAAACATGCGAATCTACAAAAATAATACAGGAAGACATTCAGTAAAAGAGCAGGTGACAAAGAAGACCCTGAAAACGATAGATACGCCACTGCCCTAGCAAAACACATAGCCACAACCAAACACAACCCAATAGTGAATAACTGGAAAATATGTTGTATTGAACCATACTTTGAGAAACGGAAGATAAAAGAGATAGCATACATGATCAGAAATGAAAACAAAAGCATAAATTACAAAAGGGATGTGAAAGGCCTCTCCTGTGTATTCAAATCTACTAAAATAGTTACCAAAATTGTTGGGTGGATTGGACTATACCTCATATTGTTCACAAATGAGGTATGGTCTAATCTTTCCACTAATCTTTCCCTTTTTTAGTAGTAATCTTTTATCTTTAATCTAACTTCTTTTTAAAAAAATAAAAAATAATAAATTTCAATTCATTCCACATTCAAAACCTTCCCTCCAAAATGGTCCACCACAACCACCTAGATACTACCTGATAAGCCCCTCCCCTCTCCATAAGTTCGTTTTTCCGTTACAACCTCCCCCATCCCCCCCGCCATGATTGGAATGTTGGCATCTTCTCCCCAGTCTACTGCCATCATTGCTTGAGGAAGGAAGTTGTTTGCCACAGTTTTAAAACGTATTACAGTTTAAAACTAATATTATTGCTAATAAGTGATGTGTATTTACTTCATCTCACAAAATGTAAGTAACTTAAGATTTACTACCTTTTAAGATCCGTTTTTTAGCCACCAATTTGTCACCTACTCCTTTACTGAATGTCTTCCTGTATTATTTTTGTAGATTCGCATGATTAGGACCCTGAACCAGGGTCGAAACGTCGCGATTGAATAAAAGCAAATAAAACCAACAAGTCTAGAAAGGTCAATTACCCACCCCGTTATAATGATAAATCTATCTACATTTAGGTAGTATTTTCTTGTAACATCATCGCCTGCGAGTCATGGATTATGTTAGATGTGTGGGTCAATATTTTCTGAAAGCACCTACCTACTTGAATTGACGACGAGGAATGTCTATTTCATGTTCAACTTTCTACTTTTTACGATCAACTTACGAGGTAGGTCCGTCGGCTATAAAATCCCATTTCTCCCGAGGTGGCGCAGAATCGAAAGCCGCGAACTTGACGGGTTCCTTCCAACGAGCGTTTCATCCGCGGTTAACGCGAACCTTACGCGAATGTGAACCGCTCGATAACCTTCATATGAGGTTGCAGACGCGGGAGGGTGCAGAGAGAAGAGATGCTTCGGTGAAAGAAGTCGGGGAACCGCGGGCCGCGAAGGTCAAGGCCTTCGAAGTCGGACGAGACACCGCAGACTGCGTCCTGTCACTTTCTCCCGTCTGGGGCGAAACACTCGGCCAGAGAATCATTTCCAGACCAGTTTCTTTTTTTACTCAAATGATTCACCGCCAAAATTTGCATACCTTCCAGCTTCCCATTGAAGAGGAAAAGGAAGTGTCTTCGCTTTATGAACATCATTCCGCAGCTATTCGGAAAGTTATCTATGTTCTGTTATGGATTTTTTTTAGAATAAGTAGGAGTTCTTTAACCCTTAATGTCCTGAAGTATCTTTTCGGAAGTCCGATTTTTTAAGCATTCTACAACACTGTTCAACCATTTTTAATACACAATACAATATTCTTACAACTTCTTCTTCTTCTTCTTCTTCTTTCTTTTCTTCTTCTTTGTATATTCTTATACAATATTCTTTTGGCTACTTCAACTATTGTTTATACAATAGACCATCCGACCCTCTGACTCTTAAGATATCCAAAAATACACAATTGAAAAATAGAAATTTCCCGCTATTCCTGTTGTTTACAGCCACAACTCTTATTTCATCAACATCTTGGGTTGTTTTTCTGTAAGATTTAAAATCAAATCTGACAAAATAGTTGTTATATATCCGAACTAATTCATGAAACTGATCTTTACTGTCCCTCAGTTCCTGGTAAAGGTAGGTCTGATACTACTGAAGGGGGAACTGTTATTGGGCCAACAGTTTTAGTTTATTTGTCATTTTAGTTTTTATTTATTTGTTTCAGAATAAAAAGCTGCTGGTTTCGTCCAGTCATATTTATAGAATGTATTCTAAGTATGTTTTTAAAATAACGATAGCCATCACCCCCCCCCCCTCCTGAAAATATACCAACCAGTTTTCATAAAATTAAGAAACTTCACATAAATCCCGATCAAAACTAGCAATTCAATGGCATTGGTTGGCCAAAATACACCAAAATCTTGAAAAATATCCTAAAATACAATTTTTTGAACAAGTGGGAAATTAGGGGTTAATGAGTTGATTCACAAAACTCCTTCCACTGCGACCTAACGAGGTCTATTGTGGAGTGCCTCCAGGCTATATTAGCCTACTAAGAAGGGCTTACTAAACACCCCTTCTCCCCACTTTTTGGCGAAGTAGAGGAGGTCGGTGTAGGTCACCTTAGAGATGGTGTCTGGAGCTAAGACATCACTTCCGACGGTTGTGCATCAAGCTCGACCCAATGTTTCGCCAAATTGAAGGCGCAAAAACTTAAAAACTTGTACTTAAATTTGAAATTTTAAAGGATTTTAGAAATTTGTTAGTGCATGGGGCTTGGGAATTGAAAAACTGAAAGATTGCCGCTGGAATCATCAAAATCGAACAATAAAAAATAAGGGACAAAGAAATAAGGGAAAAACTACCGAATAAACGGTTTTTCCCTTATTTCTCTGGCAATAATTGTTCGATTTTGATGATTCCAGCGGCAATCTTTCAGTTTTTCAAGTTTAGGTACAACTTTTCAAGTTTTTGCGCCTTCGATCTCGTGAAATACTAACCCGGAACGAGGAGCGAACGGCGCCCGACTGAGACAAACATGACCGTCCTACGAATTCGCCGGATACGATTCATTACGTCAGTTAATACATTAATGATATATAAATTAAGAAAAATAATATATTCATAATAATCATCAATTATCAAAAACTAGGTTATCAATGATCCAATATTAATTTGTTATAAGTAGGCATATGTTGGTTCTAGGCGAATATTTAATTTCAATAATAACTGCAACAGCAACCGATGCAACTATATCCATAAAACCCCACCTTTAATCTACTTGGAACATAGTCTGTAGAAATGGAACTATAATTGCCAATCATCTCTCTGTTTTTGATCCTACTCGTACTTCAGATTATGGGTAAACAACTTGGGAATGCAGATTTACTCTCATCTGTCCTGCTTTTATACCTTATTGCGGCTCACAGATCGTTATTAAAAATCATTTCTTAACTTGTCGACGATTGTAAGTTAACATCAATCCCACTTAGAGTTCTCCAGAAGCTCGAGAAGATGAAAAAAGTTTCATTCCTTTGGCGATTACTCCTAAGAAACGAGTGGATTACTTTTACTCGTTTTTACCCTCTTTTCATAGCTACGACTTACTACCTCACTACTGCCTTCCATTCCGCGGAGTTTTCCAATTTACTTTTCCAACAAAAAAAAAACTTTTTCAGTAAATACCTTTATCAGATGATTCATATTCCTCTTGGATTACTTATCTATAATTGAACAAAGTAGTCTCCTTTTGAGCACCAAGTACGTAGGTATATGCAATTTCAAACATTTTCCAGAATAAAGCCCTAAGAATTAGTCTGACAAAAATCTTTATCACTAAAGTATTTTCTGAAAACATGAAAATCAAACTCGTGCAATAAACTGTGTACTTCTTCACACCTATAGCAGTATTATATGGGAGACGATAGATAAAGAAAATCGGTTTTTATGACGAAGCAATTTTACGACACTTAAAAGTAGTAGTAGAGATCCAAGAGGGATAAGTAGGATTGGACTGACATACAGCTCAAATCAGTGTGCATTCCATAGAAAACTAATACTATTGTAAGTATAGCATTTCCAAGCCGAATGAAACCTTTTCCAAACCAAATGAAACCTTTTCCAAACCAAATGAAACCTTTTCCAAGTCAAATGAAATTTTTCCAAATCAAATGAAACTTTTTCCAAACATAGTGTATTTCTGTAAAGTAAACAATCGTAGATGAATAATGTATTACAAAATTTCAGAAATTCAGTCTTAGAGGTTAAATCAGTCAACCTAAAACGAAATGATCAAGTCAACCTAAAACGAAATGATTTCTGAAAATCCCAACTCAAAATGTCTAAGATTTGTCTGAATGTTGAGTAGTTAGATACTCCCCACCTAAAACGAAATGATTTCTGAAAATCCCAACTCAAAATGTCTAAGATTTGTCTGAATGTTGAGTAGTTAGATACTCCCCACCTAAAACGAAATGATTTTGGAAAATCCCAACTCAAAATTTATAAGATTTGTCTGAATGATGAGTAGTTAGATACTCCCCACCTAAAACGAAATGATTTTTGAAAATCCTAACTCAAAATTTCAATTCCCATTGAACCTTTCTGAACAAGTTTGAGATTTCTGCGCGTCATTCAGTTTGTGCCCTCAGCAACGTTTGAAATGATACGAAAAACTTCCAAGTCGTTATTTGCTCACTTAACAGTAAAATTGGATAACCATATAAATTTCACAATTTTGAGCTCTACTGCTATTCGAAATGAAGGAGTTTTGATAGATTTCCCTCACCAATAGATATATATTGAAGCAAGAAAGAATTAGATGGTTCTCCAAATTCACACCTGATCATGTTCTCACTACCAATATGCAAAGTTGATAACCGACAACTATAACCCCTTAAGAATTTTATCAGACGTGAAATATCGGTCCTCTGCGTACAATGAAGTAAGACGCATAACGAGATGAACATCAACCTATTTGGAACATAGATAGTTGGATAAAACATGCTTTAATAATTAATTTAAACAATTAGGTTAACAATTTCAAAACAATGAGGCCTTAAGGGGGCATCTGTCGGTCGCCGTTCGTTCATAGTACTACTCATCATTCAGACAAATCACAGAAATTTTAAGTTAGGATTTTCAGAAATTATTTCGTTTTAGGTGGGGAGTATCTAACTACTCATCATTCAGACAAATCACAGAAATTTTAAGTTTGGATTTTCAGAAATTATTTCGTTTTAGGTGGGGAGTATCTAACTACTCATCATTCAGACAAATCACAGAAATTTTGAGTTAGGATTTTCAGAAATCATTTCTTTTTGGGTGGGGAGTATCTAACTACTCATCATTCAGACAAATCATAGAAATTTTGAGTTAGGATTTTCAGAAATTATTTCTTTTTGGGTGGGGAGTATCTAACTACTCATCATTCAGACAAATCACAGAAATTTTGAGTTAGGATTTTCAGAAATCATTTCGTTTTGGGTGGGGAGTATCTAACTACTCATCATTCAGACAAATCACAGAAATTTTGAGTTAGGATTTTCAGAAATCATTTCGTTTTGGGTGGGGAGTATCTAACTACTCATCATTCAGACAAATCACAGAAATTTTGAGTTAGGATTTTCAGAAATCATTTCGTTTTGGGTGGGGAGTATCTAAGTACTCATCATTCAGACAAATCACAGAAATTTTGAGTTAGGATTTTCAGAAATCATTTCGTTTTGGGTGGGGAGTATCTAACTACTCATCATTCAGACAAATCACAGAAATTTTGAGTTAGGATTTTCAGAAATCATTTCGTTTTAGGTGGGGAGTATCTAACTACTCATCATTCAGACAAATCACAGAAATTTTAAGTTTGGATTTTCAGAAATTATTTCGTTTTAGGTGGGGAGTATCTAACTACTCATCATTCAGACAAATCACAGAAATTTTGAGTTAGGATTTTCAGAAATCATTTCGTTTTGGGTGGGGAGTATCTAACTACTCATCATTCAGACAAATCACAGAAATTTTGAGTTAGGATTTTCAGAAATCATTTCGTTTTGGGTGGGGAGTATCTAACTACTCATCATTCAGACAAATCACAGAAATTTTGAGTTAGGATTTCCAGAAATTATTTCTTTTTGGGTGGGGAGTATCTAAGTACTCATCATTCAGACAAATCACAGACATTTTTAGTTAGGATTTTCAGAAATCATTTCGTTTTGGGTGGGGAGTATCTAACTACTCATCATTCAGACAAATCACAGAAATTTTGAGTTAGGATTTCCAGAAATTATTTCTTTTTGGGTGGGGAGTATCTAACTACTCATCATTCAGACAAATCATAGAAATTTTGAGTTAGGATTTTCAGAAATCATTTCTTTTTGGGTGGGGAGTATCTAACTACTCATCATTCAGACAAATCACAGAAATTTTGAGTTAGGATTTTCAGAAATCATTTCGTTTTGGGTGGGGAGTATCTAACTACTCATCATTCAGACAAATCACAGACATTTTTAGTTAGGATTTTCAGAAATCATTTCGTTTTAGGTGGGGAGTATCTAACTACTCATCATTCAGACAAATCACAGAAATTTTGAGTTAGGATTTTCAGAAATCATTTCTTTTTGGGTGGGGAGTATCTAACTACTCATCATTCAGACAAATCACAGAAATTTTGAGTTAGGATTTTCAGAAATCATTTCGTTTTAGGTGGGGAGTATCTAACTACTCATCATTCAGACAAATCACAGAAATTTTGAGTTAGGATTTTCAGAAATCATTTCGTTTTGGGTGGGGAGTATCTAACTACTCATCATTCAGACAAATCACAGAAATTTTGAGTCAGGATTTTCAGAAATCATTTCGTTTTGGGTGGGGAGTATCTAACTACTCATCATTCAGACAAATCATAGAAATTTTGAGTTAGGATTTCCAGAAATTATTTCTTTTTGGGTGGGGAGTATCTAAGTACTCATCATTCAGACAAATTATTCTATTGATGAATCTGACTTGAAACGTATTTCTATTGAGCAACGCTGTCCGTTGTACAGTCACTAGTCCGCTAAATCAAATCTGTCGTTCTCAACGTCGAAATGAAATACGATCTTGGATAAGCCCCAACACGCCACATCTGGCTCGCAGGCAATGAAACGACGGATTGAATAGCTCCGTAGGGTCAGGGTCACTGCCGCCCGACTTGTAAGTTTTTCATATTTTTCAACCGTTGCTGAGGGCACAACCCTCGGAACAACTCTAATAAAACTGCCGTTTCATTAATACGTAGTTTTTCTCGTATTACGCGATTTTGTGACTTCGCCGGCTGTGTATTATAACCCCTCTTGAGGTTTCTCATTGTCTCTTGAGCTGTAGTTATTGCAGTAACCCGCGCAAAAAGAAAGTTTTATCCACTTCTATCGCGACTTTATAGCGTTTCTTTTTCGCCCGTTTCGGCTATATTTCCTTCTTTACTCGCAATAAATACAATGTAGAAGTACACTCACAAAGAGAGCATGAGAGAAAAAGACTTCAACGGGGTCTTTTCACGTCCTGCGAAACTTGTTGGAAGATATTTCCAGATAAATTCGACTCTTGAGGACTAATTCATGTCTCTCTCTGGAGTTTTCTCGAAACTCGGTTTTCCACTGGTTTATCTGTAGGTACAGGATAAAGAATCTACTTTTTTTTAAACCAACCTAATGTTCTTGAACGGGAGTATACATCTGTAGTTCTGCTCCTTGGATGTATATTTTCAACATTGTATAAATGCTCTTGCTATTCTTTAGTGTGTTATCAAATAAATGAAGTGTGGGATCAATATAAGAAGGAATGTTCCATCTAAATACAAGAGATGTGACGCGATGTTCATTAAGGTGTTTTTCATTTAGGGTACCCTTTAGTAACAGGGTTTTTCAACTCCCCAAGAGCTAATTTTGAAAAAAGGGGGCTTCAAAAGGCGAATTTCAGGCAGGTTTCCGTCCAAATATCCCCAAAGGGGAACGCGGTGATGAAAAGCTCGTGTAATTGGATGCTCCGAGCACCTGACGACACACAGACGAACATAAATGGTGTTTTTTTCACGTGCGGCCGACCGCAAGCTATTACGAATTGACGAAGTAGGTGTTGGAGAGCGGAAGTGTGCGTCTGAGAGGTTTCGGGAATGAAGAGGGGTGGTCTCCCACGTGGAATGACACGTGGGGGTGGTCGAGATATTTGGCAATGGTAGTACAGTCGCAGGGGTCGAAGCGAAAAAAGTAGTACCTATTTTAGCGATCGGAATGTCCAACATCTTGGGATGTTTTTCGGCAAATTCCGGTGTAGTTTGTGGAAGTATTGAGTGGCATAATAATTACCGAAATATCGTCCAAGTGGAAGTTTCTTCATTTGTAAATAACGTCACCAATGAGAATAATTTTTCGATCTCTACACATTTTTCATCATTTTTGCTTCTTTCTCAGCTACTCTCTCTTTATTAGATTGGTTCGAAATCAATTACTTAACTATTCTGGAACCAGTGACTACTTTCCTTTGGGCAAAGTCGGACAGTTACACGTTGAAAATCGATGTTGCAAGATTGTCAAGTTCCTGCACATATCTTGAAAAATTAAGTTTAGATCGTACACATTAGTTTCGTACGGTTTAACCCGAAAAATAGGTTTGTTCTCGGACGGACACTGAACCAAAATTGTTCAGAAAGCCCAGAAACCTCAAAATTTTGATTTTGGAGGACTCAAATTTTTTGGTCTATTTTCGATAACTAGCACATGAAATGGGTTCATTCCACCGTTTTAAAAGCGCTTCAAACTGAAGAGCTTTTAGGAAGATTAGCAGTATGAAACCTGATCGATAAATGAGTGATTCTCCAATAAAACGAGGTTGAATACTCGATTTACTGAAGGTCCGTCTCGAAGACGTTAAAATTGTATCTAAATTTGAAATGTAGGTGAAAGTATTTACACATGGCGTACTGAGCTGGAAGAAAGTCTCCATTTAACTGAGTGTGGCGCTAAGAAGCGCAATCTTCGACATGTCGATTATCAAGGAAGTAATCGATTGTCTATGTATAGACAATCGATTACTTCCTTGGTAATCGATATTTAATTAACCCATTTCCGGCCAAGAGTAGAAATAAATTTAAAAGTTGAAATTTTTATGTAAAAACATTATATTTAAGAATGTATGAACATGAAATGAAGCTCAAAATTTTTCAATAAATTTCAAAACAAAAGTGCTTTCGGCTAAAGCTGCGTTTTCGCATCCGTAGATTTTCGTCGTTGTACAACCAATACCATTATTTATTTATTTTGAATGTATTTGGCTTCTACACCATTCCAAGCATTCAGGATCAAGAGAGGAGAAGTATTGTTCCTTCTCCAAAGTAACAAAAAAGTCCACATGGTCAAAGCTCCTCCAGACCATCAAAAATACCTATTTTTCAAAAAAATTCTCCAAATTCGCAATAAGTTCCTGAACGTTGAAGCTAAATTTTTTTGAGCAGTTTAGGAACAGTATAAACGAGAAAAAATTAATCTACAACGATTTTTCAATTCATAAAAAATTCATAAATAATATTTATGAATTTTTTAGGAATTGAAAATATTCCTATTATGACGATGCGAAAACGCATAATTGGCCGGCAATGGGTTAAATATGCCAACGGTGAAAGAAATTAAGTGTAAAAACTCAATTTTCAGAAGGAAAATTTTTCTTAGATTAACAAAAGCGCGTGATTTTGATCTAGTTTTTACTCTTTTGGTGTGCCAATAATTGATGTTCAAACACCATTGAACTATCTAGACATTTTGAGGGGAATAAACAAAAAATGTGGGTGTAGCACATAGCTTCCTCGTTTCCATAACCCAATTGTATAGAAGGTCCGATGCACAGCAGTTAACATCAAAGCATCAATCTCTAAGTACCCTCCACTACCCTCATAGGGGACCATCTACACGCCAATCTGAACAATCCTTCCCAGCTAGAGTTCGCCAAACCCCGAATGTGTGGCCGGGCGATTCGGTATTCGCCAAACGGGTGCTCGCCTCGGAGACGGTTTCTTTCACATCAAAGGAGACGAATGTTCGCCAAACACCGAGCATTTCCCCGGCCACACATGCAGGGCGAATGTTTGCCGAATATGGGAAGTATTGCGGGGTTGTATTTCCTTCCGAGAACACGGACGAATAGGGTGTGCGCCTGGGTAGGAAAAACTGTTTATTGTTATATTTAATCTAAGGTAGACCTCATTCTGAGAATTTTGGTACCAACCGCGACCTTCTAGCGTGTGTAAATCTTTTCCTATGAATTTTTAAAGTTTCGACCGTTTATGACGTCACAGTGGGCTGGGGGTCCCGCCCAGGCGAGAGGGGCGCGTGACGTCATAAACGGTCGAAACTTTGAAAAATCATAGCAACAGTTCTACTCATCCAAAAAGAGAATGGCTGGAGGCAAAATTCACAGGAGGTAGTCTACTTTCGGTTAAAAATCTAAAAAAAATCAAGGCGCACCCCCCATTCTGTGATTCACACTCACTGTTCCTATCTAGTGAGGCTTCGATATTTCCGTTTATTCGATAAATGGTATTGAATCAATATCGGAAGCTAGATACTGATATCGACTGAATATCGATCGATATTTCAATACTTTGATAACTTCATCATTAATTTATTGTTTATCTGTTTTTGATCCCACTTTCATTTTGTGTCTACTGGAAAAACAACGTTGACTCCGAACTAATTGCTGCATGTTTATATTCTTTCACTGTACTTCCGTACTGTCAGTGTACTTCAACCAATATGTATTCCATCCTTGCATTTTTACCCTCAGATTAAAGTTCTCATCAGGAAACATCGATATGACAAAAATGTTTGGTTCGGGGTTTGGCAAATACCGAATGTGTGGCTTTTTCATTGCAAATGCTCGGCATTCGGCGAATCCCAAATGTTTGGTGTTTGGCGAATGTTCGGTGTTCGCCGAATACCGCATGTGTGGCCGCGGCTGAGTGTGGGTGAGTGTTGTGACGTTTGTCAGTGGCGCATTAGCTCTGAGAGCCGCTCTGTGGCGCACATTCAAAATTTGTATGTGAAAGATTGATTGATTGATTGATTGAAGCATTTATTTATTGACTTGCACAAAAATAGAGCCCGAAGGCTCTCTACCTTTCTGGCAAGATTATAATTACATAAATCATTTATAGAAAATAATATCAGTCTTCAAAATACATTGGCAACAAGTAAATAAATATGATTGTATTATTTTAAGAGTTAATCTTTTATAATGGTTACCTAAGTTCATCTAGTGGTTACCATAGTAATGCGTAAATATATATGTATGTGTTCAATACCTTCTAAGTAGTAATTCTCGAAATTTATTCTTAAATAAGATTACAGAGACATTTGAATTAAACAATTCTAAATGTTCATTGTGGACTTTCACCGACTTTATATAAAAAGAGTCCGCATATTTGGCGGTTTTGTGAGGTGGCACTTTCATTAAGTTACTTGCTGATCTTGTATTCTTAGTGTGGATTTCACTCATTAATTTAAATTTATCATACAGATACATTGGTGTCTTTGCTTTAAGTACTTTATACAACATCACGCCTGTTCTATAGTCTAAAGAGAGAGAGAGAGAAGTTTATTATCATCATACATCACACATATTACAAGTACAATATAGTTGTTAGTAGGACGATAATCTGCCCGATAGTAGGCCAAGAGCCCGTGGCACTGGACAGGAGTCGTACTAGTCCACGTTATTACATATGTTATACCGTCAAACTTCATCACTGGAGTATATACTACATTATACAAATACAAAATCAAATAGAAGGAATTTAAGTAAAATATTCTGTAAATATAAAAGAAATGATTAAGAGAACAATTGTCAAGTATATTTAGTTACAAGTAGTGACTTTTCAAATAGTTATTGATGTCAGATCCTACTGTTAAAATCCAGGAAAAAATAAGTTTTTTATATTTAGATCGAATGAATGGAAGTGGAGCTCGTAACTCATCAGGCAAATGATTATGGAGAACATGGAGAATATAGACAGGGCTTCTAATTGTAAGAGTCAATCTCGGTTTTACAGGGTTAACCACATTTCCGAGAACTTGGAATCTTGTTGGGTATGCATGACTAGAGAATTTTTCTGTAATGCGGGGACATTTATGATACAATAATAATAAGTTCTTAACAAATAGTTGTTTGACTGCAAAAACGTGTGATGTGATTGCTATTCAAGTCTAATTTTATAGTGAAACTATCGTGGTACATCTAGTTATGTTATTAGAGTTGACTACCAAACAGAAAAACGATAAACAAGGAAAAAATGGAAATTATCAAGATGAGAGGAAAATCCTGGTTCCTCTAAGTTTTACACTTAAAATTAGCCATAAGTTAATGTCTTTGATTGTTTTCTGTTGTTTTCTGCCTCTAAAATCATGTATGCACTTAGTACAGTTAGTGAAACTAAAATTTGAACAAAAATGTTAGTTTCCACAAATTTGATCTGTCGTCAGATCGCCGCGACAAATATGACCCGTATAGGAGCCGAGACTACTGAAGGGTTGACTACTTTTACTATCGATATTCAATTATCAGTTACACGTCAGTAGAGTAAGTTTTGGCTCCTTTTGTTCTCTTCGAGAAATTTTACTTTTGTCTCGCCTGAGTCGTTTCTAGCTCTACAGGGCTTCGGTGGTGAGGAAGCAAAACCAAGCTCGCGCTTTCCTGTTGGAATTGATCGGGAAGGGAAGAGATGTCATGTCCATCCATATTTCCCCCCCGTAGCGGGAAAACGATGAAAAACGAGGAAATTCTGGCGTATTGCTCGATGGATTTATGCCTCAGGAGCCGAGGAAGGGTGAAATCGTGGAGTCGGACGCGACCGAGCGATAAATTTCGAACCGTGGATTCTGAAAGCGCGAATCACGCACGCGTGGGCGGTCCCCTGGCCAATTTGCCTGGATCGCCCGCAGGTCATATCGCCCTTGGAATAGACGCGGAATCGATGGGCAGACTTGTCCTCCCACAGATCGGTTTTATTGGTCGACCGGTTAGTAGTTTATAGGAGGCGTCGGAGAGCAATTGTTAACAAGGAGTGGCTCATCAAATTCAATGGACTGATCAACTGGTCCTTTATTGTGAAAAATCCACCAAGTGGCATCACAATTGTAAAAAAAAAAAAAAATTTCCTAATTGCTAAAAACACCATTCAATAAATCTTTAAAACATTAGTAACAATAATATAATAATAAATAACTCATAATTATGAACGCCTCATAATAATCTTTTAACGTCAAGACCACCAGAAAACATCGGTAGGTCTACTGGGTTCTACTCGATCATAATATGACATAATAGGATAATATTGTCCGTCAAACATCGAAAATTATTTTAACGTCCTAAAATAAAATACAGAATATTCTGAATAGAATGGCGAAAGAAATTTCAAGATTGCTCCACAGGAAGTGGTCCATATGGTTGCTCGAATATGGACTAATAGCCACCCGGATCATAATATGATATTATTATGAAGGTCTTCATATTATGAAGGTCTATCCTCTGCTGCTTCAAACTAAGATCATTTGGTTGTGCGGTACTAAGGTTAAAAAACGTCTGCCAAGTGGGTGTGGCACATAGTTTCCAGCTCGAAGGAACGAAGATAGAGATGGCATATCGAATGAAACGTATCGATATACAGATCAAATCATATATCGTCAATGAGATATCGATACCTCCGATATATCGGAGAAAATATATCGATATTTCGATATATCGGAAAATCCACTTGGAAAAACTTGAAGAAGTAAGTAGGTAGGTGAATTGAAACGTCACTAACATCATTTGGAAGAAACATCAAGATACTCGACATATCGGAAGATCTATTTGGAAAAACCGTGTGAAATAAGAATCAACTTACTTCCAAAAGTTACTGTAAATCATCGAAATTCATAGTATAAAAACTGAAAAAAAGTGCGAAAATGTCATTGCAATGTTAAATTCATTTATAAATTGACAGGGGTATACTGTAGACACTCATGATCCTTCAAAATTTAAAGTAATTGGTGAGAAAACCTGCTTCACTTCGTATAGTAGGCAGTTTTAATCTAGACTCCATTAATTTTGGCTCAAGTCAAGTAATTGAGCCTTGAGAGCCACTGTAGGTGTGAACCATTCATTTACACAATCATGTCTGAGCTGAAGTCAACAGTCTGAAATCAACCCATCACGTAGGTACCTATGCAATTTGGAATAAAATTACTTGATGTTACAGGCGTCCCTTCTCATCCATTCATTTCAATATTAAATTTTTACTTGTTGAAAACAAGTCGCGTTATGTTGGTAAATATAACGATATTGGCCGATATTAACGGTTCTCTAAATCGATATATAAACATAATATATCGATATATTTCATATATCGATGTATCGTTGCCATCCCTAAACAAACAACGATCGCATTTCGGTCAGCCAAAAATTTGTACGGAGAGTCCGACCCTCAAGTTCTCGTAGGGAGCGAACGGTTGGTCCTACAGAGCTCCAAGTGGTCTCGAAAAAATCTAAAAATTCAATACTATTTTAAAATGGCGAAAAAAACATTTTCCTACGTTCTACATGTTAAGAAGTCTTTTCCACTAGTGTTTCTACGTAGAAAGAACTTCGGGAATGTGGAAGAGAGATGGCGCTCTGTTCTGGAATATATGTATGTATTTGAGAGATAATGTAATGGAGGTCTGGCGAGTCCTTAGAAATATATAGGCGAAAAGAATCCCCGAGGCGGGGCCACATCCGAATCTACATAGCTACAGGCCCTCAGGGTCGTTCTTCGAAAAAAAGGCGGTCCTTCGAGGAGAAAATATGCAATATGGGCAAAGTCCTCGGGACACACATTTCTCACAACCGCCTCGCAGGAATGACATTTCGTGAGTCTCAATTTCATCTTGGATAGTGAAAGTTGTACGAGTACTAACAAATTCGAACTATTTAAAACTGGGTAATAATTATAGAAATTCTGAAATAAAATGGTGGGAATAGATTATCATGAGGCTCAAAATTCCATAAAATTCTTTTTAAAAAAAATGTAATGGTATTTTGAAATGCGTGTAAATAATCTTTTCATGTGTTTGCATAATTATGTTAATTTTCTTCCAAAATTTACTTTCCTATCAAGGATGTCCGAGAGATACGGCCAAACTTCAGGGGTCGATTCTGCAAGGTATTTCCAACAAAAAATGTCTCCTAGCAATTTTCTTTTAACCCCTTGTTTTTTCAAGTTTTTTTCAATTTAAAGATTTTTTTTCGAACCTTGTCTCACTGAAATGACTACAGCTCCCTTATTTCTCGTGGAAATTCCAATCTGATTACACCGATGAGAAGAGCATTGAATTTCCCAATCAGATGAGCTACAACACACATTTTTAACATCGCACCTAGTTAGATTTTTTCCAGTCCAAACTTACAACTTAACAATTTTCGAAATTTTTTGTCGCAATTCTCAAAAGGTTTCCACCTATTTCCTGTAGAGGGAAATCGATGTGGTTTTCAACAAAAACATCCTCAAAATCTCAGGTTTCCAACGGTATAATCAAATAAATTTACAACCGAATGTAGCAGATAAATCTGCGTTTGAACGCGGAAAAACGTGGATTTTTTTCAACGAAATCGACGTTTTGACGGGTGATGAAGGTTGAAAGGAGCGGTGGCGGAGCCCACCGTTTTGAGTATGTTTTTATTGAAAACCGCATCGATTTTCCTTCACAGGAAATGGGGGAAAATCTTTTGAGAATTTCGCAAAAAAAAACTCGAAAATCGCTAAGTTTTTTAAGTTTGGAGTGGAAAAAATCTAACTACAAAATAGGTGCGATGTTGAACATGTGCGTGGTAGCTCATATGATGGGAAATTTAATACTCTTTTCAACGGAGTAATCAGATTGGAATTTCCACGAAAAATAAGGGAGCTATAGTCATTTTAGTGAGACAAGGTTCTACGTACGAAAAAAATCTTTAAATTGAAAAAACTTGAAAAACCCAGGGGTTGAAAGAAAATTACTTGGAGACATTTCTTGTTGGAAATACCTTGTAGAATCGACCCCTGAAATTTGGCCTTATCTTTCTCGAACACCCTGTATAGGAAAGTAAAAAAAAAATGTTTAAATGAAAGGAAAAAATTAAATTCATTGTAAAAAGGTTTAATTCAAAGTCAGAAAGGTTCAAATGAAAATGAAAAACTGGAAAAACAACTTCTACGCCGAGCTTTCGGTAAATTTTTAACCTTCTTCAGGGCTCGAAGGATGTTTTATTTAGTGGCGTCACCAAACGTCGGTATGAAAGGAGAAGGTGGAGACGTCACCATTATTATGGAAGATACTCGTAAAATTCATGGTAAAATGAAAAAGTGAATAAAAAACACAGGCTTTTTGGTACAGAACAGTAATAACGGCAAAAACAACATCAAGGTGAGTAGAGGAGATAGGTACCTACTATACTCACCTTGGTTCTGTATCAAAAACGTTGCAAATTATTACACAATGGTTTATTATTTTTCTATAGATCACTCGTCTGCAAAGCCACCAACCATCCAACTTGAAGAAAGGCATCGATCGCATTTCGATCAACATTTGAACGGAGATTAGGCCTCTTTAGCGATTCACACTCGTGTTTCTGATTTATCCTACGTCCAACCCTTAAATTCTCGGTTTGTCCTACAGAGCTCCGCGTGGTCTCAAAAAATTCTAAAAATTCTATACTATCCTAAATTGATGGAAAAACAATACCTTTATGTCTAAATTTTTTGAGTTATGGTGTTTTCAAAATTTCAAAATTCACTTTTTAACTCTTAGAAGTGATCTACATCAACGAAAATCTTCGGGGCACAACTAGACCCCAAATGGAGCCTACATACCAATTTTCATCAAAATCGCTCAATGCTAAGTGGGGAAAGTGCCGCGTACGGCGGACGGACGGCCAAATTTTTATTCGATTTTTAGATTCTACGTACCTTGAAACGTAAACCAACAAATTTTGAGGGGGTGTTAAAAATTTTTTTTTCTTGGTCGATTCCAAAGGTTCATTATTGAAAATAAGAACCAAAAGCCGGTGTTTTTCATTCATTTTTTATTCATTATTTTACCATAAATTCTGTCTTCCATAATAATGGTGACGTCTCCACCTTCTCTTTTTATGTCGACGTTTGGTGGTGCCACTAAATAAAACATCCTTTGAGCCCTGAAGAAGGCAATACATTTACCGAAAGCTCGGCGAAGAAAGTGTTGTTTTTCCAGTTGACCCCAATCTCGATCAATTGACGTAGAACGTTGGCTGGGACGATCTATATAGTTTGCCGAAAGTGAAAACGTTTAATTAGAAATCAAAAAGTTTCAAATGGGAGTGAAAATGGTTTAATTCAAAATCAGTAAATTCAAATGAAGGTGAAGAAGATTAATTTAAAATCAAAAAGGTCAAAATGAAAGTGACGAAGGTTTAATTCAAATCCTAAAAGGTTCAAAATTAGAAAGGTTTGACTTAAAGTCAAAAAGGTTCTAATACTAAAAAGGTTCAAAGGGTATACTATAATCTTTCCACGCTTCCCTCCCAACTCCTTCCGCTGCTTGAAGTCAAGTCTAGCCGAGAAACATGATTAATTATTCAATAAAAGCACCCTCGAGGTTCGATTCTAATTGTGAGGCTACTTTTTTCAAGTGGTTGGAAGATGCGGGAGGACCCTGCGCCCGCATATCCCCGCAATTGGCCGCCGTTTACCCTGAAAACCGTCTCTGGTGAACATGAGGGCCGCGCAATGCCGTTTATCCCCCTTTAAACGGAACGGAGTCGATACTTGATGAAAGGAATCGTAAAATTAATTCCTAGTAAAAGGAACATTGTCCTCAAATTCAACGAATTGTCGAGCCAACTCTTCCAGTCTGTCGGCACTTCTGTGAGAGTAACAGCTGCACTCCCGCTCAAAATTAGAGCACCATCGTCAGGGTGTCCAACAACCTGGAAAACTGGGAATACTCGGGGGATTTTACTTTACTGAAAAACTCGGGGAAACTCAGGAATTTTTTTCCCCCAAAAAACCCTGGAAAAATCTCTAGCGCCAAATCTTTTAGTGGAAAGTTCCGACAGTCTGAGGGGGAAAAGTTTTATTACGGAAAAATACCACACTTGAAAGTTTGACTTGGTTGGTAGAAATTTTATTCCATTGAACTGTTCATAGTAGATTGGATGTGTCCTACGCAAAATGTAGGCTGTTTCCAATACGGGGGGAAGCGCCCAGTATGAGGGTATAACTTGGGTATTTTTTCCAATTATAGTTGTCCCAAATGTCGAAAATTTTGTCAACTATATTAGGTACCTATATGAAATACACATTTATATATATTTTTTAAACCCTTTCTTCATATTTTTGTTATTAAAATTCACGATGCCACTGGTATGATTACTTTTTTTCGAAAATTTGCTGGGAGTGTTCATAAGGGCACAACTGCCGCTAATAAATTAATGCTAACCCGCACCTCGTAAATTTCTCATCAACTCGCCTGATTCTGGTTACCTACCTAATTTAGTTTCATAATGAGATTTTTATAAATGTGTTTATCAAGTAGCTACTTAGATTTTAATTGACCTATTTGAGCAACTATTACTGTTTCCTTTCATTGTCTATGATTCCTAGTTCTACTCAACGAATTTCAGAATAAATAATTAGAACTATATTATTGAAGACTTAGGTGGCTAATTTAAGAAAACAAGCCTTTGACGGTCTGAAGGTTTGAAGAGGTCGTATCTCTCGAGTAAACCAACTAACAAGTTTCGATGAAATTAACGTTCATTCTAGACTTTATCCAAGAATAGTAGTCTCTGTTGTGTCTGTGTCTGTCATGAAATCCTTGTAAAGGGCGAAACTATTCGAATTTATTCTTCGATTTCGGTGAAATGTGCAGGGAACATGCGGATTGGCGTGTAGATGGTCCCCTATGAAAATCATCGCCCCGGTCTGATAGGAAAATTGACCGTGGAAAACCTGGGAAACGGGGAATCGCTGGACACACTGATCAACGAGCGTCTAAACCACACCTACAGCATTTGTTATGCATCCTCCGCTGGGGGTAATAAAGCGTTTTTCCTTTGAATTAGAGAGATAGGCTCAGTTACCTATTTTGGTAAAGCTTGAGATAATGGGATGCAGCTGATTCAAGGGAAAAATGCTTTACTACCCTGTAGGTGTGATTTAGACGTTTGTCCCTGATCATCTGTTTCTTCGTATGTCCTCTTCTTTTAGCTTCCGAGTCTACCTAAGTACGGAAGCTTTGTTTTCACTTTTCAAGTTTTTTGGTTCCGTGTCTGTCAGTCATGAAACCCTTGCCACAGCCATAACTTCTACTACAGTACAATTCTCATCCAATGTCGATGCAAATTTCAGGGATTGTGCGGGTTGGCTTGTAGATGGTCCCCTATGAAAATCATCACCCCCGGGCTGATAGTAGCCACTACGCATGCGCAAACGTATATTTCCTGTTACAGCCATAGCCTCTACATTTCCCAGCTGATTTGGTAACATTTTCAGGAATTATGCGAAATGGGTTGGAAATGATGGCCTCTTATGAAAATTCCCCAAAATAAAGAATTTTGTGCAAACGTGAAATCCTAGTAACAGTCATACCTTCTACATTTTCTAACAATATTCAGAGATTGTTCAGATTAGCGTGTAGATGGTCCCCTATGAGGGAAGTGGAAGGTACTTAGAGATTGGTGTTTTGAGATTAACTACTGTGCATCGGATTATCTATACAATCGGGTTATGGATACGAGGAAGCTATGTGCCACACCCACTTGTTTTGTTTGTCTCAGTGCAGAATACGAGAGAAAAATTTCCTCATCCTTTCTCCCCGAAACATCCATGAAATTGAGAAATATCCCTCTCAGCGTACCATCAAGGCAGCCAAGTAACGGTGGAAATGAGTTGAGTAGCTCCTGAGTGTCCCCTCAGGCTCAGTGTGCTCTTCTTCTTCTTCTTGTAGTGCCATCTCCATTACTGAAGGTTGGCGATCATCTCCGCATATCTCTCACGGTCCCGCGCCAGGTGAAACAGGTCAGCGGCTCGGTCAATTCCTGTCCAGCTACGGATATTTGACAACCACGAGGCCCGCTTCCTTCCAACTCCTCTACGTCCGCTGATTTTCCCCATCATAATGGTTTGCAAAAACCCATACTTGGGCCCATTACATGCCCCAAGTAGGAAACCTTGCGCCTTTTTATTGTTGTCAGCAGTTCGCGCATTAGAGAGTTTTGTTGAAGGATGTACTCATTGCGGAGTCGGGCGGTCCAGGGGATTCTCAGCATACGCCGGATCAGCCACATTTCAAAAGCCTCCAGCCGGTTAATGTCCTTAACTTTTAGAGTCCAAGTCTCCACTCCATACTGGAGAACAGACCATATGTAGCACTTCACTACACGCCAACGCAACGCAAAACTCAAATCCCGGCGACACAATATACTCCGCATGTTATTGAAGGCACCCCGAGCCATCTCAATCCGACCACGCAGCTCCCCCTCAAGTGACCACGTCTCCAACAGCCACTGGCCCAAGTACTTGAACCGAGCAACCTGCTCGATAAGTCGTCCGTCGACTGACAGTCGAATACCACCATTCACTACCTTGGATATAACCATCGACTTCGATTTTGCTACGTTAATAGCCAAGCCATATTTCCTGCAGGCAGTAGCCACCCTGTCTAATAAAGCCTGAAGCTCAACCTCAGAGTGTGCCAGGAGCACAGTGTAGTCAGCATATCGCAAATTGGAGACAGGCAATCCATTTATAGGGAGTGTGCACTTGGGCGATCACAACATCCTGGACTGTCTCAATCAACTCTGAATACGGACCGTTGAGTGGAGGCCGACCCTCAACTCAGATGAGTGTGAATGCACACTCAAGCCTTGTCTATGAATTCCGCCCTAGGCCTCTTATGCGATTCACACTCGTGTTTCTGATGTATCGTAAGCTCCGGCTGGTCTCATTCGATTCTAAAAATTCAATACTACCTATCTTAACTTGGTCTAAAATAAATACCTTCATATTGCTGAGGTGTTTTTGAAATTTTGCCCTTATTTTTCACCCCCTCAAAAGTGACTGACATCATCCAAAAGTGGCACCAACCGTTCGATAATTAAGATAATTTATTACCTAATTAATGAATTTTCCATGACTTTTCTTCATCAATGTAAGATGTCAAGACAATATTTTATTAAGTGAGAATTCACTGTACAATCAGGACACGTGGGGGCTGCGACAGCCCCCCCCCCCTCCCCATCTACCCTCGGTCCGTTGAAGGCAGTTGACAGTTGGTTCTCTCGCTAGGTTAGTTGACTTCCTACCTCTGAGGGATGGAGGTGGTGAGTCAGAAACACGAATGTGAATCGCACTTGATCGTTCGCTCTCGAAAGTGACCCGAATTTCGGCTGATTGAATGGAACGGTTTTATAATTTCTTCAAATAGAATTTCTTGTCAACTATTCGTGTTTCCCTCGCAACCGAGAATCAAATTTTTGTATAGAAGACGCCCAATAGTGTGGGATAACGATGTTTCGCTGGTCAGTTGCGTAATAATTCGTTAGGTTGCCTCGTGAGTCATATTTAACCCCCTCGGAAGACCTGTGATCAAAATGACCCTCCTCGATTGAAAATTCGAACTGTTGAACTTGAAACGCAAATTGAATTTCAGTATAAAAATAAGCTAAATTGCCATTCAAAATCAGCTGATCAAAGTGACCGTATTTATTCTATCAAGTTGTATGCGCCTCTGAACTTCCTTACCTACTGGAGGTTTATTAGTAGGAAGTTAACTCCTAATAAAATAGGTGCTCAAGATCAGAGATAGCAAAAATAGATAGAAAAACATCAGATTTCCACGTGACAAATCGACAGTAATAATGTCAAACCACGTAACTTCTATTTTTAAATCATTTAGAAGTATTTTACGCCTCCTGAAAAATTTTGTTTTTTCAACTTACGCGGTTTTACATTGTTACAGGCGAAATATTAGACAGCTGTGCAATAATTTGGGGAGTTTTTGACATTTAAATGACAGTTAGGAATGAAGTCGGTGTTTGAGTGCCTGCTGGACTGAAGTAGGCAAGAGATGAGGAGCCTTGTCGTACGCGCACGACACGCTGGTTTGCCTATCTGTCGTGTTCGCAGGGGCAAAGAGGCGGGTGGAGGCGGTGCTGAGGGGTCGCTGATAATTCAGTCGGCTTCATTAAAATCTCTTCATCCGGCAACGCCTCCTCCGGCACCATCCTTTCCTTTTTCCACCCGGCACGGAACGTGGAAATTCCTCCCAGGTTGCTTTCCAACGTGCCGCCCTCGCGTTGTCTCCCAACCTCCTCCCCCAGGGGGGGCTTGGTGTGTAGACTGTTGCTAAGTGCCCCTCCCTTTCGTATTGATCCGTCTACCACGTTTGCCGCCCTCAGGACCCACCAACTAACACTCCCAACCTTCCAACTAAACCCCCCAACCCCCCCCCCTCTGATTGATGGACCGCCCGTCTCTTCGCCTATTAATACATTCTGACTGAGCGCGAATCCTCTTCGTTAAAATCTTCTTTCTTCTTGTTGGTTTTTCTTCTCAATCAACGGCTCTGCTCGATACGTCCGGGTTTTTCCCTCTTTCTTCTCCTGCGACGTCCCGCTAATCAATACTCCAGTGCCGGCCGGCGTCTTCGGCTTCCTGACCACAATTCCCTTCCCGTTCTCGGCAGGCGAACTCATCGCTACATCCCAGACTGTACTTGAGGTGGTGGCGGCAGGAGTCAGGATAGAACGTTTTGCAGGAGTCAGGATAGACTGTCTTTGAAGAAAACAAGATAGAATGTCTTTGCAGAAATCAGGATAGATTGTCATTGTAGGAGTCAGGAAACAATCCCTTTCCAAGAGTCAGGATAGAATCTCTTTCAGGAATCAGGATAGAGTTTTTTAGGAGTCAGGATAGAATGTCCTATGCAGGAGATAGGGCAGAACTTCTTGCTGGAGTAAGGAAAGAATTTCTTCGCAGGAGTCAGGATAGAATTTTCTTGCAGGAGTCAATATAGAATGTCTACGTCAAATTAAGGAATGAATGTCTTTGTAGGAGTCAGGAAAGGATTCCTTTACAAGAGTCAGGATAGAATATCTTCTCAAGAGTCAGGATAGAATGCCCTAGGCAGGAGTCAGGGTAGAATATCTTCGCAAGAGTAAGAGAAGAATGTCTTCCCTGGAGTCAGGATAGAATTTTTTGCAGGAGTCAATATAGAATGTCTTCGCAGAAATAAGGAATGCATTTTTTTTAAGGAGACAAGATAGAATGTCTTTGTAGGAATAAGAAATTATGCATATTTCCAAGAGTCAGGATAGAATCTCTATGCAGGAGACAGGGTAGAACGTCTAGCAGGAGTAAGGGAAGACTGTCTTCGCAGGAGTCAGGATAGAATGTCTTCCCTGGAGTCATCATAGAATATTTTCCCTGGAGTCAAGGTAGAATGTCTTTGCTAGAGTGAGAATGGAATGTCTTCGGAGGAGTCACGATAGAATGTCTTTACAGAAGTCACGATAAGATGTCTATGAAAGAGTCACGATAGAAAGTCTTCGCAGGAGTCGGGAAAGGATGCCTTTCCAAGAGTCAGGATAGAATCTCTTTCCAAGAGTCAGGATAGAATGTCTTTGCAGGAGACAGGGTAGAATGTCTTCCCTGGAGTCATGATAGTATGTATTCACTAGAGTCAGGATAGAATGCCCTAGGCAGGAGTCAGGGTAGAATATCTTCGCAAGAGAAGGGAAGAATGTCTTCCCTGGAGTCATCATAGAATATTTTCCCTGGAGTCAAGGTAGAATGTCTTTGCTAGAGTGAGAATGGAATGTCTTCGGAGGAGTCACGATAGAATGTCTTTACAGAAGTCACGATAAGATGTCTATGAAAGAGTCACGATAGAAAGTCTTCACAGGAGTCGGGAAAGGATGCCTTTCCAAGAGTCAGGATAGAATCTCTTTCCAAGAGTCAGGATAGAATGCCCTAGGCAGGAGTCAGGGTAGATTATCTTTGCAAGAGTAAGGGAAGAATGTCTTCCCTGGAGTCAGGATAGAATTTTTTGCAGGAGTCAGTATAGAATGTCTTCGCAGAAATAAGGAATGCATTTTTTTGAAGGAGACAAGATAGAATGTCTTTGTAGGAATAGGAAATTATGCCTTTCCAAGAGTCAGTATAGAATCTCTTTGCAGGAGACAGGGTAGAACGTCTAGCAGGAGTAAGGGAAGACTGTCTTCGCAGGAGTTAGGATAGAATGTCTTCCCTGGAGTCATCATAGAATATCTTCCCTGGAGTCAAGGTAGAATGTCTTTGCTAGAGTGAGAATGGAATGTCTTCAGAGGAGTCATGATAGAATGTCTTTGCAGGATACAGGGTAGAATGTCTTCCCTGGAGTCAGGATAGAATTTTTTGCAGGAGTCAGTATAGAATGTCTTCGCAGAAATAAGGAATGCATTTTTTTGAAGGAGACAAGATAGAATGTCTTTGTAGGAATAGGAAATTATGCCTTTCCAAGAGTCAGTATAGAATCTCTTTGCAGGAGACAGGGTAGAACGTCTAGCAGGAGTAAGGGAAGACTGTCTTCGCAGGAGTCAGGATAGAATGTCTTCCCTGGAGTCATCATAGAATATCTTCCCTGGAGTCAAGGTAGAATGTCTTTGCTAGAGTGAGAATGGAATGTCTTCAGAGGAGTCATGATAGAATGTCTTTGCAGGAGACAGGGTAGAATGTCTTCCCTGGAGTCATGATAGTAAGTATTCACTAGAGTCAGGATTGAATGTTTCTTTTTTTGTATCAGGAATCAGGATGAAAATTTTCCAAGGGTCAGGATAGAATGTCTTTACAAAAGACAGGGTAGAATATCGTCGCAGGAGTAAGGGAAGAATGTCTTCGCAGAAGTAAGGAATGAATGTTTTTGAAGGAGACAGGATAGAATGTGTTTTTCTTTCTTTCAGGAGTTTGGGTAGAATGTCTTCCTAGGAGTCAGGATAGAACGTAATTTCAGGAGTCAATATAGGGTGTCATTGCATGAATCAGGATAGAATGTCTTTGCAAGAGTAAGGGAAGAATGCCTTCGCAGAAGTAAGGAATGAATGTTTTTGAAGGAGACAGGATAGAATGTGTTTTTTTTTTCTTTCAGGAGTTTGGATAGAATGTCTTCCTAGGAGTCAGGATAAAACGTAATTTCAGGAGTCAATATAGGGTGTCATTGCATGAGTCAGGATAGAATGTCTTTGCAAGAGTAATGATGAATGTCTTCGCAGAAATCAGGATAGAAAGTCTTTCCAAGAGTCAGGATAGAATGTCTTCGCAGGACTCAGGATAGAATGTCTTTCCAGGAGTCGCCCTTACATACGTCACATTATACCGCTGAAACATGTTGATTTGACCTCATAATTAACGACGAAATTAACTTTGTTTCAAAGATGAAATTAGAATGTAAGAATTCGCGATTAGAATTCAAAGGAGGTCTGGAAAACACCGCTCTTTTCGGATTATAAATATTTCGTCCCCCTTAGGAAGCCTCGAGGGCTGAACTGTATTTTTCATCCGATCGCCTCAACTTTCTTCAGGATGGGAAAATCATATTCGACTCACCTTCCCAAAGGGAAGAATCTCCCTGCCCAATTTCATATTTAATTTTCCGTCCCATTTACCGCCCCCATGATCCCCCCATAATCTCCCCGTCCCCCCCCCCTTGATCTTCCCCTCGAGCGCCTTTGGGTTGAATTATTGCTTCTCTCTAATCATTTCAACTTTTTGCCCTCCGCTACCGAAAAAAACGGGGTTTTTCCTCCTCAACATCCGCACTTCTTTATCTTTCCTTCCACTTCCTTCATTCCTTCGGTTAATTCATCATGTTTTCACTGAGCCGAATTAAGTCAACTTCGCCTTTAATTTCGAAGGTTTTTTTTTCGAATCCCCTCAACTCAACATTATTCCCCACTCAAAATTATCCAGCAGTTTTCGACCGTAATTAATTCGTCAACACAACCTGAACTGAATTTCAAGAGACCGCGCAAATACTAATTATTATGCTGCGCAGCTGAAAACCTTCCTTGGAGAACAAACGGGAAATTTTTATTACGAGTAAAAATGTTATGAATTTTCGTGTTCATCATTTCGAAGTACCTTCTCCAGGTTTTCAAATTTGGAAGCGACGGAATTACGAGTAGTTTCCCCCCAAAGCTGTCAAACCAAGTTTATTTCTATCAATGCTTGTGTTTGAATGATGAATCAGGTGTGAGTAGATCTCGAAAATGTCTGCCAAGTGGGTGGTTTTCTGAGAAAGAGAGGAAATAAACTAAAATAACAGTACTGCTCATGCGCAAAAAAAAAAAAAAAATTAAAAAACCACGTTGTCATGACGACACTGGGGTCTAGCCCCAGATCTTGGGAATTCAGGAGTGGAGAATCGATTGTTTGATACAAACCAATTTTTGGATACCTATTGATTCCATCTTGCTTCTTCTTCTCGTCTCTAGTTGCTGGCCATGGAGGCAGCCTTGGGCATGGGCCTAGTAGTAGGCATGGAAGCTAGCTCCATGGCCTCAGGTTGCACCATGGATACTTGATGTAATGTCATACATCTATGTTTAGTTCTCCAATAAAGTGACGTGTAGGAAAACCCAGAGTGGCATGAGTCATCACCAACACAGACGAGGTGAGGAAGGGAAAGAACACGTCATCTGACGTCACCTCCACCAGGGATTCCTTACGCAGCATCATGTGCTCGCCGGTGCTACTTGACGAGGCACATAAGTGCCATGTCAAGAACTCCACTTCCGCTGGACCTGATGGTGTTTCTGCCCGTCGCTGGAATAAAGCACCAAAGACGATTAAGCTGCTCATCCTCAACCTACTCCTCCTTGCGGGAAGACCCCCGAAAGCGTTAACCCGTGCCCGAACAGTGTTCATCCCAAAGAAAGGGGGAAGTGGGCCTGGAGGCTATCGACCGATCTCTGTGTCCTCGGTAGTCTTCCGCCACTTCCAGAAAGTACTGGCATCTCGCCTCCAGGTGGCTGGTGTCATCGGTGATGTCCAGAGAGCGTTTCGGCCAGCAGATGGCACAGCGGAGAACCTTACAGTTCTCCAAACTGTCATCTCGCTGGCCCGTATTAAACGCCGGCAATTACATCTCGCCGCTCTGGACGTCGCTAAGGCCTTTGACACAGTCAGTCACCTTGCCCTGACCAATTGCCTTCGTGGTGTCGGGGCCCCATCTCGATTAATTGAGTATGTGGCCTGTCTGTACCATGAAGGCGTGACGGTCCTAGAGGCAGGAGGTGAGGTGTCAAGGGATATTGTGATCGGGCGAGGGGTACGCCAGGGGGATCCCCTATCACCACTCCTCTTCAAACTGGTCATGGATACGGCCTTGGGTAAGCTGCCCACTGAAGTAGGGTTTGATCTCGCCCCTGGGGTGCGAGTAGGAGCATTGGCCTTTGCCGATGATGTTATCCTACTCGCAGAAACCCGTGAGGGCTTGCAGATTGCCCTCAATGCATTTGCTAAGCAGCTAGCCAGGTGTGGACTTGTGGTCAACCCCGATAAATGCGGGTCGGTCTCCTTGGTCCCGTCGGGTCGCCAACATAAGGTGAAGGTTGTGGATGGGGGTTTTGTCATAGGACAATCCCCCATTCCTTCCCGATCTGTGTTGGAGGTTTGGCGGTACCTTGGAGTCGACTTCATGGGGGTGGCAACCATTACTGCCAGCCGTGTGGACCTTGGTAGAGCGCTAGCTCGCGTTACCAAGGCTCCATTGAAGCCACAGCAGAGGCTGCGCCTCCTCCGCACGTACTTACTGCCAAAGCTAACCTATGGTTTAGTCTTTGGTAGGCTTACGGCGGGGAGGCTGCAGGAATTGGATCGTGAAGTACGCTCTGCTGTGCGCTCTTGGCTGAAATTCCCACCTGGTGTCCCAAGTTCCTACATCCATGCACCAGTCAAATCTGGTGGGCTCGGTATTGTGTCCCTCTCAGCAAGCATCCCCTCTCTGCGCCGCCAGCGCCTGCTAGCCCTCCGGGGGTCGAGCTGGGGGGTCGCCCGTGCTGCTGCTGATCTTGATTTTGTCAGGCAGCAGTTAGCATGGTGCGACCGAGCAACACCATCTGCTCCAAAACCCAGTTCGTCTGCTGAGTTCGCTGCTGCGCTGCATGAATCAGTAGATGGTAAAGAACTCCGACAGTGCTCCGAAAGCCTGATCTCTTCCCAGTGGGTAGATTGGGCTTCGGAGGGCATTGGGGCCCGCGACTACCGACACTTCCACGTGGCATCTTTGCCAACTGCGGTGCGGTGCTCGAGAGGTAGTCGTGGGACAACCCTACCCCTTTGCCGTGCCTGTCGGGGTGGAAGTGAACATCTCTATCATGTGGTGCAGCAGTGTCCACGAACTCATGGGGGCCGCATTCTACGTCATGATGCGGTCGCCAAGCAGATAGCAGGTGCCTTGTCATCTAGCGGCTGGGATGTTGAGAGGGAGAGGTTATACCACATGCCGAGTGACCAGGGCAAGAAGCCCGACATTGTTGCCATCAAGCCCGACCAGTCTTGCATTATCCTGGATGTCCAAGTTGTCATGGCAGCTTGGACATGGAGCAGACTTGGCGGGCTAAGATAAGGAAATATGACACGAATGATTTACGGCAAGCGGTGTCGGAGCTAAAAGGAGTGGCACCCAAGAACATCAGGGTGATGGCTGCAACATTGTCATGGCGCGGAGTGTGGTGCGGGAAAAGCGCCACGGAGTTGCGCGAGTTGGGCATCTTGGTAGGCGTACTCCGTGGTATCACCACCCGCGTCCTGCTCGGCTCATATTTGAACTGGTGGTCGTTCTATAGAGGCACTTCCCTTCATCCCTCTCTCCCACCCCCACCTTCCTCATCTTCCCTAATCCCGAGGGCCGGCGTCGGGTGAGTCCTGGGCGTCCTCCCCATCATTTTTGATTTATTTATTTATTTTTGTATTAATGGCGTGCCCCCTGCGTCTTTCAGGGGAGTTTTCTTTTAAAAAAAAAAAAAGGCATGGAAGCTAGCTCCATGGCCTCAGGTTGCACCATGGATACTTGATGTAATGTCATACATCTATGTTTAGTTCTCCAATAAAGTGACGTGTAGGAAAACCCAGAGTGGCATGAGTCATCACCAACACAGACGAGGTGAGGAAGGGAAAGAACACGTCATCTGACGTCACCTCTTTTCCACTCTCCCCTCTCCATAATAGCTGGAGCATATAAGCCGCACTGAAGGGTCTTCCTACATGTATTCGTACCTCGTCCACCCGACTTATCATTTTTTGTCTTACCTACAGCCCAGTTCCTCCAAGGAAACGGTTTGCCCCATAACGTCGCCGAACCTCTCGTTCCCCTTAGGGACCTCTTCAGAACAGTAGGCCTCACTAGGTAAATATTCCGCCTCCTGCCGGTGAGTCTGTTATTAGATGCCGAGGTTAGTGGATAGATTGTATAAGCACTTATCTGGACAGTCGGCCACGAGGCGCTGCGGATGGAGTGCTAAAGCCCAAGATCTAAAGCTTTAGGGATCTATCTCTCCGTTGAGTAGGATTCAGACTAGGAACAATTCAGCATCGAGAGGACCATCGCCCTCACTCGACTACACGCAGAACACAACACTTGACATAACAACTGCATGTCAGTGTAGAATTATTTTACACTTGTAAAAGATCCAAGCTTCCATGGATCATGAGTGAGTTTTGAGGAAAAAAAAACTTTCTGCTGGGGAATTTTTTCCTATTTGGGGAGAACACTTTTTGAAGGGAGTTTTTCAACTTTGGGGTAAAAATCAAGATTACAGATAGAAATTTTGCCGAGGCTAGACCCAAAGTGGCCTTGGGGACACCACGCCCCTGGTAGATTCTAAAGAAAAGTCATTTTAGAAGGTTCAGTCGTATAGCTGTTCCAAATGTAAATAAACTTATTCCAAATTGAATGATACATTTTCCAAATAGAAATAAACATTAATTTATACGTAGGGACTTTTGATAAGCCGCCAAACATAGAACAGGCGAACAGAACAGTGTTGACCACTCTGCACTGAGAAGAGATTCCTTAGGCTGCCACCATTCAGTAGTTTTTCTAATGGCGGAGAAATGGATCGACGAACGGGAGAAGGATTGAGGACCTAATCTTACTGTCTGTCTCAAACTACCATAGAAATCATTGAGTGTGAGCTGTCGTTGTATGATTGTTTATTTAAATTGGTAAAATTTTCTGTAAATTTAGATAATGTTTCATTCAATATAGAAAACCCATTTTTCTTGTGAATTTTTGTGTGAAAGCAGTCAGAAATAGAGTCGTAACAGTTATGTACCTCCGTTGCCTATGTGAGGAGCCGCTGACTCATGTACTGTCTGGTTTCTGTTGCAGAATGTCGACCACAAGATGAAGTTCAGGTCTAAGAAGGGACTCCTCCCTTTCGTCGAGATGAACGGTGAAGAGATCTCCGACAGCGTCGTCATCATCAAAGAGCTCGGCCAGAAGTTCGGCAAAGACCTCGACGAGGGTCTCGACAACAGCCAGAAGAACATCTCGCACGCCATGATCTCCATGATTGAGAACCACCTCCACTGGTGAGTGAAGTATTGCCTCTGAACTCTGCACAGTTTGAAGTCTCCAGTATTGATAGTAGAGATCGTTACTTTGTCATTCAACTGTATCAACTGGGCTCTCCAATGGGGAATTTGCCTCAATTCTAGATTCAGGAATTTCAAGTCAAATCCTATAATAAGGCTCTAGAATAACGTTTAACACCGGGAATACCCATGGGAGACAATTACCGTAGAAGAAAATGCCTAAACAAGTGGAGCCTCTGTCAAAAAACACCGCGAAAATCGAGGGAAACTGAGGAGTTTTCTTTCAAACGGACTTATATCCCCATGGAATGTTTTAGGAAAATTGAGAAAAACTACTCGTAATTTCATGACGAATGAAGTTGTTTAGGGATCCCAAATTTTCCAAATTGTTTGTTCATAGAACTTTTCATTTTAAGACCAAATTTCAAAATTTTGGCATGAGTTTTGAGGGAGACGCGGCCATTTCTTATTTTGATATAAACCCATTTGATAGACACCATAGATATAGTAGTAGTGATAGACGCCACTTTGAAAAAAAAAACGAGTTTTGGGCTGTGTAGAGAAAAGGCTCACTTTCATTTTCTTTTATTTGTTTACCCATTATTTTCAATAACGCTTTGGAATCGAGTAAGAAAAAATATTCTAACCCTCTTAAAATTTGATGGTTTATGTTTCAAGGTATGTAAAATCCAAAACCCGAGTTAAACAATGGGGTATTTCAGTCAATTTTTTTATTTATTTATTTTTTTTTTTCAAAAGAGTAAGGCTCAGGAATAACGGTAATCGGGTCTGTTCGTCGAAATAATGTTTTTAAAAAATCAGAGAAGCTAAGGAAAGTTGAAGATTTGAACGGTGTGACGTAGCTAGCCAATCGTGACGTAGCTAGCCAACTGTCTTTGAAAAAAGTATCCACGCACAGAAAACCTTGGAGGACGTCTTGGATACTACAAAATACTACTCACACACGCGCGCGGCGTAGTCCGCGGCGTAGTCCTTGCCTAGTGTGTGTGCATTTATAGCGGCCCGCCTTTTTCAAACGTGTGATCTCTTTAATGGGGAATTCGCCTCAATTTTAGATTCTGGAATTTCAAGTCAAATCCTATAATAGGGCCCTAGAATAACGTTTAACACTAGGAATAACCAAGGGGAAAAAATTACCGTAGGAGAAAATGCCTAAACAAGTGAAGCCTCTGTTACAAAACACCGCAAAAATTGAGGAATATTGTTGACGTCATACGAAAAAAAAAACTTTGACTACTCAGATAAAAAATTCAGTCTCAATTCACGCTCAAAATGACGTGTTCTACGTAGAATTGGAGGAAACATTCCAATTCAAAACCTCTAGAATCATTAGGAGTCTACTACGTAGGTACCAAGAACATAAAAACTAGGAATAAAAAGTTTTCACATTTTTAGGGAACATTTTCCAAGCAGCCTTTTGTATTCTTTTCAGTCTTCTATCTTTTTGGAAAAATCACATTGTACCTACTAGACATTGAAGGGACTAGAATACTTAAATAAGCTAGAATAAGGAACTAGAATAAAAATCAAAGACAATCTACTAGTACCTAATGAAAACTTGGAAAAAACGTGAATATAAAATTTGAATACAGAAAAATGAATGTAACATTTGAATAGGTACAAAAAAATCAATGAAATCAATCAAATTCAATCAAAAATCAAACAAGACCCCCGTCTCGGAGACGTGTTTCCATTCCATCAAGGACCATCCGTCCCATGGACGTATCATCAGACCAGGACCGACTGTCCTGAGGACGGGTGATCCACTGGAAAAAACTGGTTTGTTGACAACGAAAGCGAGAGAAAAAAAAAGGACACTTACCTGACCTTCCGCAGGGCCTGACAGGAGGGTACTGAGGATATGAGCCCACACAGAGGAAAGGGGTAGGCTCAGGGTGAGGAAAAGCCTCACCCACCCGTCCCAGGGACGTGGGTCCGGACAGAAGGTTAAAATTTCCATCTTCCTTAAATTCTCTAAATTTTTTGGATGCGTTTTCGAGCAGCTCACTATGGTTTTATTCCATAAAAATAAACCCTCATTCGAAAAAAAAAAAATGTGAGGCAAATTCCCCATTAATTTTTCTACCACATGTTATAGTATCATTGGGCTAAAAGTTGAAGTTTTTAGGTTTTCAAGGGTGCTGAATCCAAATTTGAGGTCAAAAACCTGAATTTCCGACCCACCGAAATACCCCATTAAAAGATTGTTAATTGAAAACAATGGGATGGATGTAAGCCGTTTTGTCGGCAAACTCGATTTTTAGCAAGCTTTTAAAGCGGGAAACAAACTGTGAGGTGACAGGCCTTATTTTAAAGATTCGGAATCCTCGAAAAAAACAAACGTGTAAAAGTGGATATAAGCCTGTTTGAAAGAAAACTCTACAACTGATCACATCACGCCCGGGGACCGCAAAACTGTGCTACGGCAGTGTATAAAAGAAGTTTTGGCAAATAGTGTCAGAGAATGTCAACAGGTAGAGTCGTAGGCGCCCTCGTGACCAAATGAAACGATCCACTCAAATAATGTGGTTGAAATATATCGATACTAACTAATAAAGAAACCAAATAAGAGAAAATGAAGACTAATAATGCTTCATAAACTAATAATTATTGCAAAAAAGAGTGAGTAAAATTGCTTCTTTCGGTCGCTTTCGCGTTTGCTTTCTTACTGCCAGTTCACGGCGCACTCTCGTGTTCAATCCTGTAAGCTAATAGTTTCATGTCCGCCTCCAGAGGTAGCCTTGCTGTTGTAAGGGGAAACTCGTCACGTCACAACGTGGCAGGCCCCATATTCAGTTTACCAAATTTAGAATTTCCATCTTCCTTAAAATTTCTGAATTTTTTGGATGCGTTTTCGAGCAGCACACTATGGTTTTCTTCCATATCAGTGAACGCTTTTTCAAAAAAAAAAAAAAAAAAATGTGAGGCAAATTCCCTTTTTATTTATGATGGGTCGAAAAGTCGGAGATATAAAACGAATGACATCAGTAGTCAAATTGTATGGCTGGCTGCCATTTCCAAAAATAAGACCGCAACAAACCTGCTTGATTTCCTGGATTCTGATGAGCTGAGGATTGAAGGTTAGCTGATCAGAGTGGAGGCTTTTTATGATAAACAGGTGGATGCTGTTTCGGTGTGCGTTCTACTTGTTGAATCTTTACAAAAATACTCACCTTATTGTTGATAGGTCATTTTTTGTTTTTTTTTTTAGTTACGGAAGTGGGGAAACTCTTTAAGAGCGAAGGGGAAGTTCACCTCAACAGTGTTGGACTCCCCATGCTTGGGCCGACCGACTAAAACCCCACTCCCTCTGCTTATGACTCACCCCGGAACCATTTGTACAGTATTACTTCAGGATTATTTTGGATGACTTAAGGACCTATTGTTGATAGGTCATGTCACCCAACATGGCCAAAATGAGGTCGGTCGAATTCAATACATTTTCCAACAGTAATTAATTAATTTAATTAATCTTGGCGTCCAGCCACGGCCTCTCAATCCCCGGAGTATGGAGGTCTCAGTCAGTCACCGTTCGTTACTCGTTCCGGGTCAGTATTTCACGAAATTGAAGGCGCAAAAACTTAAATTGTTGTAGCTAAACTTGGCATTTTCAAGGATTTTAGAAATTTCAAATTTAGGTAGTACTTTTTAAGTTTTTGTTTGTCAATTCCGGGAATTACTAAGAACGAACGGCGACTGACTGAGACCCCCTTAACCTTTGCCTTGACGATCTTGTTGACGAAACCTCTCCTTTGAAGGCATTGATAAGCAGCCCACTCTTCTGATGATGGGCAGAAGGGTTGCTTCGTCACGTCGTGGAACATTAAAATACAGACAGTCGCCACCATGCCTTTCAAGTGTCAACACGAACAATACTCAATAACACATCTACATCCCGGGGGAAGGGTAGAACGCGACAATGCCAGCAGATCACTCCCCGCTCTTCTACCCGCCCAGCATACCAAAACAGCATAATCAGAATGCAGGATTAATCTGGATATTGGTCTGCCACAGAAACTTTGCATTCGTGTGGCGCCCCCTAGGTGGCGGATCCGCGAACTATAACGATCGAGTCAACCTTCCATGGTGAAACCTTGACACGGAAATCGGAGCTGTGAGACATTTGATGTTCGTGTAGTGCCACGAAATTCCAATTTCGTAAATGCACGAACTTAAATCTGCATCAGGAGGGAAATCATGTCACTTTTGAGGAGAGAAATTCCCGAAAAATTATCGTACACGCGGGAATCTGCTGGATGATAAGAGATAATTAGTTCTATGTTCTCCAGAAGAATGCGCCAAAGGGATGCAAAGTTTCTGCGGCAGACCTATAGTCACCAAATCACAAAGCAGGATCGTAGAGACTGACAACTTAGATCAACATGACCCATAGTGCTTAGGAGAACGAAAACGAAGTGTCACTCAGTGTGCACCTTTACAGGCTACACAGGGGAATGGAGAGTTCTCACGTTCTTGTCAAATCTACGTCCTACAGACAGATTCATATTCTTTGAGATGTTTGATCGTCCAGACTTCTTCCATTTCAGCGGATGTAGAAGAAATTTGGTTTCTCCGAGACTAGAAAACAGAAGTTCTTTATTCCTTCCTACTAACGATATGCGTCATCTTATCACGGTGTTGCTTGTAACTTACTTCTCATTCAACTTTTGTCCTAAAATGTAGCTAACGCTGTTCATTTCAATTTTTAGGGTGGTCATGTACTGGAGGACAAAACATCCCGACCACATCGTCAAAGGCTACAAGATGAATCTGCAGCATTTCCTCGGCTCCCGCGTCCCATCTTTCTTCCTCAACATCTTCTTCAAGTACAGCTACGGAAGGAAGGTCAGTCCAAAATATTCCTAGCGTTTGAAATTATTCGAGTTTGTCCGTAGTTAACAGAATGCTTCGTCGTTGCAATGCTAGAGTGGTCTATTCCAAAATTCTATTTAAAACAGTAGGTGCCCCTTCAGCTACACAAAAACAATTTTAAATGGTTGTTGTGTAGACGAGGGCTGTTTTAATTATGACTGTCGTACCCACAAGCGTCTAAACCACACCTGCAGCATTAGTTCATGCATCCTCCGCTAGGGATAATAAAGCGTTTTTCCTTTGAATCGTATGAGATCAGCTTAGTTACCTATTTTGGTAAAGCTTGAGAGAATGCGATGCAGGTGATTCAAGGTGTTATGACCCACATATCATCTAACAGTTAGTTCTTAAATAAAGAAGCGAACAGGAGGATCCCTTAGTGAGTCATCACCCACTGGGGTAGACGAGGTACGGGGAAACACGTCAACATGACGTCACCCTTCCACCTCTCTCTCCCCTGAGGTATATAAGCCCACTCAGGGATGCTCCCTGATGTCAATCTAGTTCAGTCAACCGACTTATTCATTTGCTCTCTACCTTCTCCTCGAATAAGGTACTAGGCTCACTAGGTAAATATCCCGCCTCCTGACGGTCGGTTTCTGATTGAAACGCCGGGGTTGCCAGGCTAGCCTATGTTCCATGCACTCTGCATGCCGGTTGGGCTAATAAGCCGCTGATGCGACAGTGCAAATCACTAGCTTAGGGACTTTTCTCTCTTCATTGAGTAGGGGTTAAAGAAAACAAACGCCGCATCGAGAAGGTCATCTCCTTCACTCGACGACACGCAAACAAAACACAAGGGAAAGATGCTTTACTATCCCTAGCGGAGGATACATCAACTAATGCTGTAGGTGTGGTTTAGACGTTACAGTCATACCCTCCCTTAATTTCCTATTTGAGAGTTTTTTTTCCCAAATTTCACCCTAAACACTGTTTTTTAAACGAAATTAATGAAAACATGCCTCCACAATTGAGGAGCTCGATTCCAAAAGGTACTGAAGACCATTTTCATCGAAATTGAGTTAACACTTTCCCAGGGTTTCAGGGGGTAGTTCTTCACAAAAATGCGATCGTTTTGTAGCAAAAGATACTCTAGTCCCTTAAAAAGAGGGTGAATATTCCGTTTAATTTCTAAAGTTACTATATCCACCACAATGCCGGTTTCTTATCCGTTTTGTTTCAAAAAGTAGGTACTTTATCCATAAATCTGATAGGTATTTCAAATCTCGTTCAAAAGTATTTTAAACTTTGAACTAAATTATTACCTTTTTTTCCAACAATATTTATTATAGTTTAGAAATATACAGGGTGTTTCACGAGAAGGTTACACCCCCCTCCATTTCCGCAAAATACGGCGTAAAAAATTGGGACCAACGCTATTCTTCATGATTTTATGTGAGGATCTCAGAAAAAATGCTTTTGTGCAAAAAAATTGCGCGCAATCAACACTAACTTCATTATTTCAAATGGAACCCCCCTTTTTTATTACAGATTCGGATTCTACGTCAAAATTCATGACAAATTCGTACCCGAACCGATTTTTTTTATTGCGCGCAACCTGGTTTTTTGAACGCTCTAAGTTGCGCAACTCCACAATTGCGCAAAAATTAAGTTTTGGAGAACCCTAAGTGTGGCACAAGTTTTTTCATCATTTTTTGACGCTGAATCACAGGGTGTCATCCGTTTTGAGAAAAACCAAGATTTAAAGAAGAAAAAAAAATTTAATGGATTTTAAAAAATTGTCGAGTTACCTGGTTACGTGCAGTCTAATTTCCATACTTACCGGGTTACAATGAGCAAAATTTTCAGACTTACCTGCTCACCCACCATAAGAATACCTACCAATAACCACACCCCGCCAGCCAAATGCAAACCCATCTTTTCAATTATTTGAAATCAAATTCATTATTATTCGCAATTTCGCGAATTTTGAAGCACCCCTTTCTCCAAAAATACAATCTCTTCTTTTTTCTTGAATTAGTTGTCACAGCCGCTGCTATGTGGGACATATCTAGGCGGGGCGGGAAAACTAGTATAAGTCAAAAAACCTAATTTTACAGGGGAGGTCATTTTTGTGGTGGGCCTGAATATGGTTCTGTTTGTACTCTTCTTACCTGCTTGTTGTTCCAGATACCCCTGGTTTTTTACTTTTAAATTACTATTTGATAGTTGAACCAAAGATGCATTTAGTGCATTTTCCAATAACTTTTTTTTTTCGCTGTAATTTTTGACTTATACTGTTTCGACCTTTAAGAAAAATTGACTTATGTTTCTAAAACCACTCATCATCGTACCTAAATTACTGAAATTTCACTTGAATTCGAAGATAAAATTCAATTCAAACTCAGAATTGATTATTCTTTTACCATGTATATAGACAGTAAGAAACAAGACAGTAGCTAGGATTGTAATAAAGTTCCATACATCAAACTTTTCTTGATTATTCACAGTATTTGTTTAGAAGCAGACAGGGATTTGATCTATAAAAATTGTATAAAAACAGGCCTGAGCAATTTATTCAAAACATATGTTTACAGAACACGAGTGAAAATTATAGTATTATTATTACCTATTGTGAGTAATGGAAAGTAACAATACTTAATTAATGTTTGGTAGGTATTGACAAAAAAATTTAACAACCTTGGTAATTACCTCCTTATTGAGTTCATCAGGAGATAGGGTGTTACCATCTAATAGTGTGGTATTACTAATATTCCATCTAATAGTACGATAGAGTAACATATCATCAACATTATACTGAAAAATGGTGGGTGGGAATTTCGGTTAAAAATAGTAATGGATGTAAGAAGTTGGTGTGCCACCTGTTCTGATGCCGCAACACACGTTTTCTCGCACAAATCATCTATGGCTGAGTACTTACGACTGAGCTACATCCATGAAATTCTGGTATATGTTTCTTATATAACTGGTGGACATTATACTGAAATTTGGTCGATTCCGGATCAGTAGGAGAAAAGTTATGAACGCCCGATTTTGGGTGATAGCTGATTTCAGTGGAAATTTCGAACACTTTCGCACTTTACAAAAAATGGTCACCTTCAAATTCCTCCAAACTGTGGTGGATGTTAGAGTAACATATCCTCAACATTATACTAAAAAATGGTGGGTGGGAATTTCGATATAAAAAAGTAATTTACTTAACAGTATATTCAACTCTGCATACTGTTGTACCTACCTATTACCTATCTTGTCGAAAGCACGAATTAATACCGTTGTAACTGGTTGTCTATAGTTCTACAGGCTTCATTCATGTCAGACCTTTAAGAATATTTTAGTGGAGATCCGTTTTTTTATGGATTCGAGAAGTTGGGCGAATAAGAAGTTCTGTTGTAAGGGAATGATGTGGCCGCGCTGCTCGGAAAGTGTTGCGGGTTAGTCTAGGCGCGCCTTAAATCTATGGCTGGGCGTCTATGGCCCATTTCACACAGGTTTAGGTACCACTTACTGTTTAATACGAATTTTGACAAAACGTCAAAACAGAAACACGAACAGTAAACAACAGAAAAGGGCAAAGTACAATAGAAAACAGTGTTGCCCTAATAGTTCAAGTCAGGGCTTCCAACCAAATGTTTGTGGTCATACTAGTATAACCTGACATATACTATTTTGAACGGTAAACTAAAGAGTAACTTGGCGGTATTCATAGTATAAGTTGACCTATACTCTTAGTACCATAACGTCTTATGGCTTAATTTGACTTATACTGTTGGTAACCCTGCGTTTTTCTGGCTACAACACTGATTTTGACCTAAACTACTTTTACCAGCAAGTGGGAAAGACCTTTAAGAATGTATAAATGACTTAACTCATTTTGGTCATTTTTTGACTTATACTAGTTTTTCCCCCCTGCCTAGATATATTTTTCGGATTGCTATTCTTGGCATATGTATTGTTGACCAAAAATACAATACGAGTATATAAATATCTAAAAAGAGACGAAGATAAATACTACCATTGAACAATTTCCGAACTTTAGATATTTATCTAAAGTTCGCAAATTGTTCAGTGGCAGTATTTATCTTCGTCTCTTTTTAGATTATACTTCAAATTTTCATGATTTTTCTACTCTACTTATCAGTTTAGATTATGTTTCTTTGATTTTCTTTATTTACGTTAAATTTTGTTTTTCTGGGTATTCTGTGTCTTCATTCGGCCCTTACGTTCTATGTAAGTAAAATATTCATATTATGTATGTATTTAACTCACTTCCGCTAAAAAAATATAAAAAATGAAACCACCAAACAAAACAGATAATCTCTGTTGATAATTTTAAGACATCCTTTCAGTTGCACGCGTTTGTTCAAGCTTCACGAAAACTGCTTATTTGTCATTCGAACTCGCTTTCGCCCGTCTCTTCCCTCCCAGTCCTCATTTTTTCCCGTATCCCAAAGCGCCTTTGCATTCAGAAGGAATCTTTCCGGTACGAACTAAGAATGTTCTTAGTTTCACAAGGAAGGTATTCCTTACATTACTTCTCTATGGCACTCCCTACCGCTTTCACTATTTCTGTTTGTACATACTCGTGTATAAAACAATCTTGCTGCTTTCAAAATCTTCTTCGAGATTTTTTTTTTTTTTTTTTTCATCAAAATAATTTTACCGTCATCTAGTAAATGTGAGCATAAATTGAGGACTTGTGGATCCCCGATCAAAACTTCGCCTATTTACATTTAGCCATAGAAACCTTCTTCATGTTTCAAATACTACAAAAATGAAGAGACAGAATACCGAAAAACAATTTTTTTCTCATTGTAACCTCCTAGTTTGAACTCAATTTTTAATTCCTTCCCTATGCAATGAAAAACTGTTTTTTATTGAAACCTTTCAAGTTTAGTGTGAATTTAAAATATTCGTTTGATGTTATGTAAGTATTTTATCGCTAGCAAAAAATTCTCCTTCAACGTACTCGCTCGGGTTTTGAAAATAAGAGTAGGTTTCACCTTCAACACTACATTCTTCTACTTGCATTCGTATTTTACAAAATTTGGTGGCGGCCGTATTGAAGAAAATTCTCATCAATTATGACTGTTCATAAAAACTTGTATAAACTTTGTGGTCTTGTAAGTTCAATAGCTTTTGTGTCGAGTTATTTTGAACTCCGTCGTGATTTGCACTCTCGTGTATTTGGTCTTTAGGATAGCGTCTGTCCTACGATGTACCAACTATGAATATTTAGCGCGAATTGTAGTTTTTAGGTGATTTGTCACAAAAGTAAAATGAATGAGTTATGGACTTATCGACTCGTTCGATGAGTCTGATCGATTCCTCGTGCTTGATTGATATATCTTGCTTTTTGACCGTTCCTATGGAACACGCTTCTTCGTGGTACCACTAGCAAATCGTCTTATTCGTTATGTGATTCGTACCTTGTGCATTTCGCTTCTCTTGGCATGTTTCTTAGGGTTGAGTCGAATTATCGCGAAAAGAGTTATTATCAATTGTTAATTTATTGTGTAATTGCAGGGTTCAAAGAAGGTAAAGGCTCACGGAATTGGCGTCCACAAGCCAGAAGAAATCGACGAGTTCGGACAGAACGATCTCAAAGTCCTTTCAGAAATGCTCGAGGACAAGCCATTCTTCTTCGGAGACGAACCAACCAATGTGAGTTGATATTTATTAATAATTCAATACTACGTGAAATATAATAAAAATACCATTGTTGATGAATCGTCAGAGGAGAGTCTAGCCCCCAGAAAGTGTTGTTGTGTTTCAGCGCTACCTACCGCCACTTCAACGAACTACCATTTCTGATATCTTATTAGGTGATCACACTCGCAACCGCATTACCATCGCTCCTCTAACTTGCAGTTATTCCAAGATTACAATGTAGCAAAGAAGAATAACTCAACAATTGAAAACAAACAAAAAATGTAATATCAAGTTCCTTTTCCTCACAATTTAAAAAGGCAGGGAAGTAAAGCCGCCAAACCTAGAAATTAGAGAGTGGTAAAACCGAGGTGGTAAAATCGGGGTAAGCCTACTTTTCAGAAATGCTGCATGGCCACGCTCACATCGTCCTGAAAAAGGATAATAGTTCGCTGAAATGGCGGTAGGTAGCGCTAAACCCCGACAATACTTTCTGGGGGGGGGGGGGTACCTGTACGTGGTTACAAAAGTATATCAAAACAGTACTTTGAAAAGCGTAGATTTGAGGAGCATCTAGGGAGAGAAATGAGGAATTTCACCATGTCGGGATTTCCTATTTTTGACCCCAAAATTGGATTCAGCACCTCTAAAAACCCCCCAAGGCAAACTTTCAGCCCGAACTTCCTAATTTACGAATAAACAAAACAGTGTAGAAAATACGAAATTAAAAAAAAAAAACGGGAAAATGACGTCATGCTGGAATAGTTCATTTATGGCCGCTTGAAGCGCTGAGATCAAGAAATCTATAGTCCCCAGATGCAAAATTTCATGAAACAGTAAAGTTCGAAGTCGAAAAACTGAAGAAAAAAATAGAAAAAGCAAGATGGGGAAAATTAGGTTTCCCCTTTTTTTGTTTGATAACTTTTCTCTTAGAAAATACGATTTCGTCGTCCCAATGGGCAACACTGGGAGGAGACGGTGATCCAAACAGCCCAATCAGCGAGCGTTCCTGCTTCACGTCAGTTTCCCCGGTTAGTTTTGAAATCAAACATTTTTATTGTCTCCCAAAAATAACAGGAGACTTATTTTCCGAAATCAGCCCGATTTTCATCTATCCCACACCATTAACTATTCAGGAAAAATGCAAACAGAAATCGGTGAAATTCCTCATTGTTGGAACGGCCTGAGCGCTGCCTAGCGAGGATTAAATGAACCTTCTGCAGCTCAAAACCTACGTTATCTCTTATCAGTCCGCTGATGTGATGACAACTCGGAACTCGGTAATATCGTTGACACATTTTATCGAGAATTTTAGCAGTTTTGCCTTGGTGATTTTCCGCAGACAGCAAAACACAACCACAGAAAAGCAAAACAATGGTTTGGAAACAATGTTTGGGTGAGATCGAGTCTAACGAGTTGTAAACAAACGATGGAAGTTAGTTACGAAATTTATCAAAGTAGCTCTGTCCATAATCTGTAAACTCTCTAAATATCCAATTTTCAAATCAGTTCGTTGACATCCGTGAAGCTCACTCCCACCTCATCATTTCGTTCTACAAAACCTGGCTTAAAGGCCATATCACACGAGCGATTTTTCAGCTTTTTTCCGCAGAAAAATCGCTGGAACGTGAAGAGGAAGAAGTACAGTGATTCAAGTATCCATGCAAGGGAAGAAGTACAGTGTTTCAAGTATCCATGCAGCGGGTTTTTAATTCCACTTCCCCACCCCCCCATAGCACAGCCTGCACCCTGGTGGAGCGATTTTTCTAGCTTTGGAATATTTAGAACGCGTTCTAATTTTTCTAGTCCGCCATTTTGTGCGGGAAAAAAAGCTGGAAGGAAACCATTCGAAGGTTCTCCATCGATAAGTAATTTGTGGTTGTAGCATTCCTTGATCTACTAGTCGACGTCTGTTCAGTTTTCTGCAGTTTTCCGAGAGAAAAATTAATCAGTTCTTCGTTCATTTTTACAATGACGATTTTTAACAATGAACCATCAGATTTCAGTAATTCTTTCTGTACAAATACTTACATGTTTGACAGACAAAATACTGGACAGTGGTACATAATTTATATACTTAAGTTAAGATATTGTAGTTGGTAGGTACTCACCACTAATGATCAAGGAAATAGGGTCCATTTTGAAGAATAATATGGCAGGAGCACAAAAACTGAAGAAAACGAGATCGTAGTGACGCCACGGAGACAAGTAAAGTTGTTGGCGAGTGAAAAAAATAAAGAAGCCAAGTTTTCAATTAATTAATTACCCACCAGGACCGAAAATCAAGTTTAGTTTCCCACCCATCAATTACCTAAACAACAGGTGATTCCTATTTTACAATTTATTGTTGAATAGGAAAATACATTCTTCTCGTGACTTTTGCTCAACACACTTATTTTTTATTTAAAAATAATAATTGTAGATTTAGGTCCTATTCTGACTAATACCTCTGCTATCACCCATCTTTAAAAAAAGTGATTACTTTTTCTGGGAGTGGGAGCGACGCTAAAACGTTGCTTCAAAATTCCACACTACTATAACCTGATCCAAAACTTGTAGAGTGAAAATCGCTGGCCGCCAGAATGCGCTCTATTCGCAGTTTTCTGCGGTTATTCTTCTTCAACTTCGCCTAACTTATTCTAACTTCCTCTTCACGTTCCAGCGATTTTTCTGCGGAAAAAAGCTGAAAAATCGCTCGTGTGATATGGCCTTTAGGAAGCTCCTACATCACATCGGGCGACTGATAAGAGAGATAACGCATGGTTTGAGCTCCAGAAAGTTCATCTAATCGTCGCTTGGCAGCGCTCAGGCCGTTCCACCAATTTCTCTCCCTAGATGCTCCTGTAGATTTGTCTATTAGAATAGAAATATGGTTGGACGCTACCAATGTAAAAAAAGGGCCAAACGAGGAAACCTGTGTTTCAGTACATCATGAAATTCCTTCATCAACAACGATTCCACTGGAGACCATTCTTTTCTCGATCTTCTCAATGATTCGACTAGTTTTGCAATCTTTGCTCAAAAATGAGGGGCGGTCTTTTAAAGGAGTTTAGTTGTGGAGTTTTCTTTCAAACGGGCTTGTATCCATTTTGCTTTTCAAGGTTGAAAAAAAATTTTCTCCAAAATCGAAATTTCCACTCGCGTTTCACGTTTCAGACCTTTCTGAACAATTTTGGTTCCGTGTCTGTCTGTCTGTCATGAAATCCTTGTGAAGGGCATAACTATACGAAGTTATTGTCCGATTTCTATGAAATTTTCAGGGATTGTGCGGATTAGGTTGTAGATGGTCCCCTATGAAAATCATCATCCTCGGACTGATAGAAGCGACTGCGCATGCGCAAACGTGAATTCCTTGCAACAGCCATAACTTCCTCATTTTCTACCCGATTTCGATGAAATTTTCAGAAATTATGCAAATTAGGTTGTAGATGGTCCCCAATGAAAATCAAGGCCTCAAAATTGAGAGTAGCCTTTACGCATGCGCAAACGTAAAATCCTTGTAACAGCCATAACTTCCACATTTCTCATACGATTTCGATGAAATTGAAGCTTTTCTCCGTCCAAAGAGCATTTTTGAATGCTTTGGGATTCAATTGGTTCGCGGGTAATGTTAAAGTGCTCATCTGTCGATTCGTCGCTTACTAACAAGAGCAACTTGTAACCGAATATACGCTTTCCTTCTGTTCCACGTCCAGAAAATGACATAAATCCCAATTCGGCAACATAAATTCTCAAAGAATTATTTCTACCGATATCTTCCCATTTTTGCTTCCACACTGATAGCATGAGAAACCTTTGTACAGCCCAAGGAAATTTCGGTTCTCCTAAATTCAAATTTTCACTTCCATTTCGCGTTTCAGAGGTATTTGATTTCACTTACGTGAAAATACGGTAATATGAATACGGTGTCATAAATATGAGTTTCATATTACGTAGACTAATTGAAACGACGATACTTGAAGGACGTTAATTCTTTAGAACTACGAATCTCAGTTCATAATACCCCAAAGTCACTCAAATATGGATTTTTTGGTCATTATTTTCAATAATGAGCCTTTGGAATTAAGCAAATAAAGTAACTCCCCAAAACTTGATAGTTTACATTTCAAGATTTATAAAATCCAAAAATTAAATAAAAAACGCTGAAAATTATTACACAATGGTTTTTTATTTTTTATTTTTCTATATAAGTAGATCACGGCTTATATCCATCCCGTTGTTTTCAATAGACACTTTTTATTTTAATTCGGTTTTAGGATTCTACGTACCTTGAAACGTAAACCAACAAATTTGGAGGAGGGAGGGGGGTTAATTTTTTTTCTTGGCCGATTCCGAAGTTTCATTATTGAAATTAGTAAACCAAAATCATCCCGTGAGAACTCATTTTGGGACTATCGGAAACTTTCAAATAGCTATGAAGGCTATTCCAGCTCAGTGGGGCTCAGAAGGAAGTTATTTGTAACAACTCTACGTGAATTTAAAAAAAAATCATTCGTCACATTACTTATTTAAACCTTGTTGATGCTGTTTAAATCAATAAATTTACCAGCAAACCAAAGACGAGCGTTTTTGGAACCACAAAGACTTGACGCGAATAATTTGTTCAATTTTCCAAGGGAATGAATATGGAAATGCTTGAGAGAGAATCCACCCCCAGTTATTCATTTTTCAACAATAAAAAAAGATAATTTTTCATGAAGGAGAAATATTTTTAGAAAATAACGTTTAAGATTCTCTCAACACTTATTTCATTAGGTTGGTACTATTTTATTGGTTTATCAAGTGTCATTTACAGGTGGGCTCTGAAAATTACCAATCCAAGTTGTCTAACTGGAAGCTCTCAGCAAATTGGTGCCTCGATTCCCTTGTATTATTCATTCGTACTCCGTAAATTATTCATTTTATTAATTTGCATTTCCAGACCTCCCCTCTTCATTGTGTTTTTCCGTTCATTCCAATTTACGCTCTTTTCCATTCGCAGCTTGATGTCGTCGCTTTCGCCAATCTGGCTCAGATCTACTTCGTCGACAAGGAGCTGAAATACTCGCTGCAGGAGTTCATGCAAGAGAAGTGCCCCAACCTCGTCGGACATGTCAACAGGATGAAGGAAAGGTCAGTAAACAGCGTGACTCATCTCGATAACAAGCCTCGATTCAGATAGAGCTCTTCTTGATTATAAAGAACAACTTCGTGTAATCTATCACAATATGTTATTCACAATGAGGGGAAAGAAGAAACCCCGAAACCCTTATCGGCATGATTGTTATTACTCTGGAAAATCTTTTCATTCCTTGAAGATGGAAAATTTTAAACAGCCTTATTGACCAATAAGAAAACTAATATTTGCATAAGAGTTGCCTTGAGCAGGAAAAATAGCTTGGCAAGAAATGTTTCAAAACTTGGAGAAAACAACTCAACAAGGTGGTAGGAAACGCTGCAAATTATTACACAACGGTTTATTGTGTGTCTGTTTAGATCGCTCGCCTGTAAAGAACACAGATTTGCCATTGTCACTACCTACCAACCGTATTTTCAAGGTGTGTGGTGAGGGGAGGATAAAGTGTGGCAGATCCTCAGTTTTCATGGTGTACAATTTTCATGTCGAGCTAGCTTCTATCTAGCTCAACTTAAATGGGTAAAATTCGCATTTACCTAACTGAGTACTGTACCTCCACTTCATGGGCCAATATATGCACCTACAGTAGGAATGAAAACCTACTGACCAATGTACTTGCAAATTATAACGAAAGTGTCCCGACGATGCCCACGGTAGAGATGGGCAAAACGGCTCACCAAGAAGAACGGCTCTGAGCGCTCCGCTCATTCAAAAGAGCCGGATCTTTTGAACGGATCAGTGGCTCTTTTGCGCTCGTATTTATTGTAGAGGTGAACATGCGTTGAAAAAAGCTGCAAATTATTACACAACGGTTTATTTTAGTTGTGCCCGGAAATTTTTATTCGATTATTGGATTTGAATCATCAAATAAACCATCAAATTTTGAGGGCGGGAGGGGATAATTTTCTGTTGCTCGATTCCAATGATTCATTATTGAAAATAATAACCCAAAAAGCGCTGTTGTTATATAAAGATGTTCAATAAATCCTTTAAAAAACCAAGGAAAAACAATATAATGAACACGATTAAAGCAATGAATGAGTAAGACATAAAATTACAGTTTTTTGGTAAAATATTTATGTATTTATGAAGTCTGCATTTTTTATGCCTCCAATGACAAAAAATTCTCAGTACAACATTTTTATAATATAACCAATTTGAAAGAGAATAAACAAACCAATATGTAAACTTCAATATTAATAATAATGGAAAGATAAGTATGTGCTTTTGCTTGCCTTTTGAACTTGTATCAGAAAGCTCCTCACAAAAAATCATGATGTAAAAATCAAACAGGGAGAAAAAACAACGGAAAGAGTCAGAAAGTGGATCAAAGAAAACACTGGGAAAATACCCTCAGCCCTCTAAAACACGATAAAACTGAAAAAGCTTCTATAATGTTTGTAATGACTCATTGACTCGTATATGTTAGTTCTCCAATAAAGGACACAAGGGAAACCCTGAGTGACTCATCATGCCAGGTAGGTAGAGTGAGGTACGGGGAATGAACACGTCACTTGACGTCACCTTCCTCCACTCTCCCCTTACCTTGTTTAACCAATATAAAAGGAGGACTCAGGGCTTCCCCTTCATGCATTCGTCTTCTGAAACTCGACTTGATTATTTCTCGCTCTACCTCGCCTTCTCTCAGGAGCCCAAAGTCTCCGGAAGTCTCGGTAGGCGATAAGCTCATCGCGCCAGCCTCTGCTCCCATTTCACCTAGTAGTTGTCTGCCCCCAACTAGGAAAAATAAATAAAATAAATGAGCTGCCTCCCTCCAGTCAGCGAGCAATCGCGCCGAGGATAGCTGAGCTGAAATCCTTAAGCACTCCTGCATGCGGTAGGTGGTAACCCGCGCCAGGCAGAAAGTGCTGTCCCATCCTTCACCTTCGTTGAGTAGGGACCAATATAAATCGACAAGCCGACGTGAAGACCATAGCCTCCACACGCCGACATAACAATGTTAAAATTTGAACACTTATACATACGTATGGTATATTAGACGTTGCGAAGTAAAGGGTTAATACCATTTTTTCAGGGAGCAAAAGTACATTATAATCCTTTTTTTTAGGTGCTTCCCCGACTGGGACGACATCTGCACGAACTTGGATCTGAACTCCCACCTGCCCAAGCCCCCAGCAGAAGAGAAGGAGAACAAGAGCAAGGACGAGGAAAAGAAGGCCGAGAAGGAGGGTGACACCGAATCCGACGAAAAGGAAAAGGTAAGTTTCATGAGACTTCAGTCCATGCAGAAAGTCCATAATTAAAACACAGTAGGTACCGAGGTATCCTACCTATGAGTACCTTCACTCATTGCTCGCCTCAAGGAATACTGTAACATCTCATTAATATAACATCCCTGGAGCTGCCACACCTTGCTAAGCCACCCAACGTGGTGGACCTACCTGCTACCTGTTTCCTGTGCTAAATACATTTTTAATGACGAACATACGATTCTTCGACTTAGAATGCATCAGTGATGTTACAGAAATGTGAGGCAGTCAGGAACCAGTTCAGAACCAAACCAGAACTGAAAAGGGGAGGGGATAGAGGCGAATGGACTCCTCTGGGCTCCTCCTCAGGACTGCCTCTCTGAACAGACCATTTCTCTCCGTCATTTGCATTTCCTCTCTTCTAACATGTTATGTCACTGATATTTGATTCAAGTTCAAGCAGTTCTGATGAAGAGAGCTCATCCTACGGGTTTGAAGAAGATTTAGCAAGTTTGGTGTTTTTAAAAATACTGAAAGTATTTTTTAAAAACCTCAATGTTGCCAAACAATTTACGTCTTATTGCATTCAAACCTCGATTTTCTTTTTTTTTTTTTTTTTTAAAAAAGAGATAATTGCTTCATAAATAGGGTATTTCAGTCAATTTTTTTTTTTTTTTTTTAAGAGTATGGCTTAGGAATAACAGTAATCGGGTCTGTTCGTCGAGAAAATGTTTTTAAAAAATCAGAGAAGCTAAGGAAAGTTGAAGATTTGAATGGTGTGACGTAGCTAGCCAATCGTGACGTAGCTAGCCAACTGTCTTTGAAAAAAGTATCCATGCACAGAAACCCTTGGAAGACCTCTTGGATACTACAAAATACTACTCACACACGTGCGTGGCGTAGTCCTTGCCTAGTGTGTGTGCATTTATAGCGGCCCGCCTTTTTTTCAAACGTGTGATCTCTAATTCATTTTTCTACCACATGTTATAGTATCATTGGACTTAAAGTTGTAGTATATAGGTTTTCAAAGGTGCTGAATCCAAATTTGTGGTCAAAAACCTGAATTTCTGACCCACCGAAATACCCCATTTTCTCTCCATATGGAGAGATGAAAAAGAAAACATCTGATGTGAAAGAAACAAGACTCGACAAAAAAATCAATTCATAGTCATTCTTTCTTAAAAAAAAAAAAATTCTGAATTGTCAAGTTGTCATACCCTGAGGTACTATGAAGGAAAAATCAAAGTGTTGGAAGAGGAGAAATAAATGAGGAATTTTATGTCGTAAAAACTCATAGTAATCGAAATGGAAACAGAAACGGTAGCAGGAATGAAACTGTTGTCCTGCCCAAAAATTCTCTTTCCAACTAGTAGCTGCTCCGAACTTGTTCAGAACTAGTTCTAGTCGCGCGTGCTCAGAACATGTTCCGAGCAGGATGGTTGGGAAATGCCTTGTTGGTCTGTTCAGAGAAGCAGTCCCGAACCAGTTCAGAACCAAACCAGAACTGAAAAGGGGAGGGGAGAGAGCCTGCACTCTGAACCATTCAGGACTGCTTCTCCCAATGAACCATATGAGAATGCTGAATGGGGAGGGACTGGGGGTGGTGGGTGGCAATAGAGAGTTTTTGCTGCCAAAATCTGACGGGCCCCGTTAGGAGGAGACTAGCGCAAGCAACCGAGGATGCTACCCAGTTGAAGGAGGAGGCCCAGGTAACTATGGACAGAGGGGAGGGAGGCGCTCGTGGCGGGGGGCCTCTAGGAACAGGTGACTGTCTGGGGCACCCTTTCATCGTCGCCCGCTGTTGTCAGAAGGCAAATTCAGCGTCACCTGCGAACTCCGAGCTTTGTGAAGAGGTTCCACGGCCCCCGGTAGGAGCGTGCAAAAACTCTCTAATGTTGCTCCTTCAGACGGATGGGTGGGAAGGGGCTACCAAGCGCCAGTTCGCATGTGATTATACTAACCCGAAACGTGGAATGAACAGCTACCAACTGAGACCCCCTTATGAAACCACTTATTCTAGTGTTTTACTCCATAAATACGCCTCATTTCTCACTGTCTGTTTTTGTTTTTTTCAGTCGGAGAAGGAAACCGAAAAGGAAAACGAGAAGGAGAACGCGGATAAAGAAAACAAAGAAAAGGAGAAAGAAGAAAAGTAAAAGCCACTTCACCACCAACTAAAAACATCCCCCGATTTTTAAAAAACATGTTTATAATTCTTTTTAGTTTGTTTTAAATGTTTACCTTCGGTCTGTTGAAAACGTGCACATTTCCCAGTAATTCCCTCTCCTTCTACCCAAGAGGATTATTTTGAGATTTGGTTTCTTCAAATAGTATTTTTAGATGAATTTTCCCCCCTTCGCTATTTGAAGTTCGATTTAAAAAAACAAAAATTTATTGTTGATACGCCGTCTTATCAGTCAATGAAATGCTGATTAGTACGTTTTCGGGAAAAACGGAACAAAAAAAATCTTTCTTTGTATGTAATTGTACAGTTTTTTGACACTTTTCTCATTTGAGTGAAATTAACGAATTTCTCCCGTTTTTAATGCAATCGACCGACAAAAAAAAAACCACCCGAATTTTGGCGCTTTTCGACTTGAAAAAGCACGAAACATCACTCGAAACCCGCGAGGTTTTTGCGCCTTTGAAACGGTGTTGGTTTTGGTTCACCTTTAGGTAATTTATTTTATGTTTTCATTCCATAAGTTGACCACGATTTTTGAATTAGTTGGAAAAAAACAATTATGTGTCTATGTCAATTTTTGTTCAATTTTTAGTGAAAATACAGGCTTGTTTATTTGTGGAACCTGCTTCGTTAAGTCAATTTGTATCTCAAAATCCGCAGTTTTAAATGAAATTTTAAAAACAAAAATTAAATTGCATCGAGTAAATGCGTTTTTATTTGAATTTTTAAGAATTCTCAAGAACATAAATTAGTGAAATTGTTTAGATAGATAGATTTGTAGCCACTAACGAACAGAAACCAATTTTTACAAGTTTTGATACAGTTTTTCGGAATTAAAATAGCGCGTACAAAATCCGGGTTTTTTTTCGTTTTGGGGAATGAACTTTTTCGAAGTCAATTTCTGACGGAAATCCGAGCGTAAATTTCATAGAGGGCATTGGTTGTCGGGTTTGGTTTACTTAGATCGGCTTTCGAATTTTGGTCGTGGTTTTTGGGGGAAATTTTTTTTGTAAATTATTTAATTAGGAAACTCGGAAAACGGGGACCAAAATTTGGGTGTCGGTGGTTTTATACGGCGTAGCGTTTGATACGAATTTTAGAAGAGACGCGAAAAAAAAAGTAGAATTTGGAAGAACTATAAGAAGACTGGATTTCGGCTGGGTTTTCTTCTAAAACCACCCAAAAAAAAACGTCCAAGCTCTGTGGAGCCTAGCAACCAAAATCCTCCGTTTTCGTTTTGAAACGACCTGACATTTCGTTCATTTCACACACAAAAATAGGTGCGTTTTGAAAGCGGCGACACTTTTAAGACAACGCTCAAAATTACTTATCGTTGAAACGTGCTCAAAAATAGTGAAGACATTTCAAAGAGCCAGCTGAGGTCAAAAGGGACCATCCCCTATGAAAAACCCATCGACTTAGAAAAGGTAAACAAAACTAGGTGCGTTTTAAACGGTTTTTTTTTCTCTTCAATTGCAATGAAAATTCCACGCGAAAGAACGCATTTTTTGTAAGGAACGACTATTATAAGAAAAAAACACAATTTTGAAAAAAACAGTCCATTTTCGTGCTAACGTATTGTTGCATTTAACTGTGGCATTATTAATTATTATAGATGAATATAAAACTTTGAATGTACGAATAAGTTAGAATGGAAAAAAAAATAAAGAATGAGTAAAAGTAGCATTTCTATCTGTCTATCAATGTCTTTTTATTCCCAAGAACTGTTTATAACTTTATATATAACACGTAATTAAATAGATTTTTCCATGACATAAAAAAAGGAAAAAAATTAAAAAAAAAAAAGAATCGAAAATTTACAAAAAAAAATTACAATGAAAAGCGGCGCTTTTTTTCCTACGCCTAGTACATAAAAATATATTATAAATAGTTGTGTAAAATTTGTATAATTTTTAAGGTTTATTTTTTAGCAAGTTACAATGATTTTTAAATATACAGTTATTGTGTTTTTTATATATATATTATATTATTATATCTTTGAAGCTTTACCCTGATGAGAAAAAAAATGAAAAAAAAATTCGCTGATATTTTACCCGCGCGTCAACTTTGTTCCCCCCCTGTTTGTGCTGTCAAATCCCGGAGGAGGTTTTTTCGAGGTTTCCTTCGGACGGTTCAACGTCGATACATCGAACTTGATGGTCGATTTTCTCATGTAATCGCTCCGAAGGAAACTCGATAGGACCTTTTTGAATGCATTTTTCCGTCAGTGTTTGCGAATATTATTTTTTATTTTTTTTTAGCCGAATGTATGAATTATTTAGTAAGTTTTTCTTACTTAAATTGAGTTTTATTCGTTTATATTTTTGCTGGTATTATTAAACGAAAATATATTGTAATTATGGAAGAAAGATTACCACTGTTTGATGTGAAAAAAAAAGTTGTAGCCTGCTCCCCTTCTAATTGCTTTTTTCCATGAATGGTTCCAATTACTATGGTTAAAAAAAGATGGATTACTACACAATTGCCTAAAAATAAAATTGAAAGAAAAAAAATACAAAAATAAAAAAGTTGTGGCGTTTTTTTTTTTTTTTTAATCCCCTTATTCTTTATTTGATGTGTTTGTGGTTTTCACGCGAGACCACGAATTATCGATAAGTTTCGATTAACCTTTTTACTGCCAGAGCCTGAAATGGAAAATTACCGATCTGGGCCAAGCGCACTTTTCACTTGTGCGGCCATATTAATGACATAATAGAGAGTTACAGCAACATTTGGAACCGTTTATACTTGAGAAGCTGCTAGGACGAGCATCGAGTGGATGCTAACTTTCCCACTTGAGTCTCACGCCAATCCTGTGAGGGTCCCTACAAACTCATCGAAAGGACACTCATCGAAAACGTGAGCTCGAAGCTTTTTGAGGAGTATCCTCATAGGGTGGGACACTAGTCGAAAACTGGAGGATGGGAAAGTCGTCGAAAATATCTAATCGGACATTGGATATATGAATTGAATGATAAAACTAGTTGATAATTATTTTCGATGAGTTTCTCGTTCCCTGTGGACACTCGTCGAAAATACTCCTAAGGGACAGTCATCGAAAGGAAAGTCCTCAAACTAGACCTCTGAAGGGTTTACTACCTATACCGTACCGCTCGCTGTCAGGTACATGGGCCAGGGCCTCCAAGGAGGTTAGATAGAACAGGCCACACCACTCCTCAGTTGATTCGTTATTGTAAGCCCCCGCTTACCAGTGGTTGTCTGATTGCCCCAGAAAGAATGGATCTATTCATAATCTAAAATAAATTTCTGCTTCCTTTTTAAGATATTTTTTTAATTGTACATATGTGGCGGTTTCTACAGTTAATTTTATTATTTCATTTTTAACAACCCATTGGCATCTTGCCACATGTTGCGTTTCTAATAAAAATCATTATCAGTTCCGTTCGAATTCACAAAGTCAACTTCTTTATACATTAGTATAAATAAGTACATATTCACGCTAAACATAGGTACCTAATTACATGTTACACACTCACACGCTTCCATTGTCTTTCCATCGTCCATTGGTTGAGCTTAGATCGGCATGCAACTATAGGATGTGCGCATGGGTTGGAAATTCGCATTTTCACCCTCAAATTCGAGTTCGGCGCTCCCGAAAACCCCATCTGCCAATTTTCAGCTTAAGACTCCGGCTGGTTAAGCCATAAAACACCTGGAAAGGGGCCCGTGACGTCACAAATATGCATTTCAAGACCCTTTTCCGCTTGCATGTTGCACATTTTTGGAAAGCTCTCACTGACATCCATCATTCGGAAATATACACACAAAAAAACCATGCGCACACCCCATTTGCTGTCAAACATGCAAGAAACTGCTTTTTCTGGCCGTTTGTTAACTAGAGCCCTAATACAGAGGATAACTATTCGAAAGATAAAAAAGCTTTGTATTCGTGCAGCGAGTCAGCTTTTTGAACAACTTTGGTTCCGTGTCTGTCGGTCTGTCTGCCTGTGGTCAATACCTTGCCCCCCCCCCCCCCCCCCCAAGGGTATGAAGGGATGGTTCAATTTTGATGAAATTTTCAGGGTGTGTGCGGGTTGGCTCCTTGACGGAGAGTTCATCGTGATCGTGAAACTTCGGGATTAGTCCAAGGAGGATTGCTGATTGAGTCAGATCAGAAGGAGCCGACGAGAGTAACGTGTTTGGGGGAACCCCGAGTGTGTTTTTGAGCGACGACTTTTTGACGACGTTTTTGAGAACGACAAAAAAGCGGGGGAAAACGTCAACATGATCGCAAACTACTTCACAGTCGTTTGGCGCTATTTTCCTCTTACTTTTCTTTCTCAGAGTTTCATAGAACTCTGTAGCAAGGTTATAGGTGAACTGCCTTCTAGATACGAAGATATTTGCTATCATGTGTATGACTGGGTGTTACCATTCAAATCACTCATCTTTCATATGGTTGCGAGAGTCAATCGTTCCAACACACGATCATGGTAATTGTGAACATAATTTATAATCTCATAATTTGTGTGTAATTAGACAAACTACAGCCTCACTGAAGGTAGTGAAGCCCTAACAAAGGAGGTAGGGCTACGTCAGAGCTATAGAAGGTGAGGGTTTTGGCCTGGTGTTCAAGGTGGCCTTGGGCTGTTATAATAACAGGTAGTTCAGGGTTGACCCGAAGGTAACGAATACCTATCCTGTCAATCAGATTTTTCGATGAGTATCCCGAGCTTCTACTTTCGACGAGTGTCCCGAAGCTATTTTTCGAGGAGTGTCTCGACAGTGCTGGACTTAAGTCGAATCAAAAAATTATTCGATCTAATAACTGAATTAATCTATTAAATTGAGTGGACTCTACTTTTCGATGAGTTGCTCAGACGTCACTTTTCGATGAGTGTCCACTCTGGATTGGAAACCTATCGAAAACGCCATTCCATGATTTTTTCGATGAGTGTCCTTTCGATGAGTTTCCTAGTTCCCATCCCGTGAGGCTCACGTGTTTGACGTTGCTCTAGATTTTTCAACACTCCATAGGTAACGTCAACTCAATCTGTGGTTTTTTGTTTTCATTGAACCGATGAAGGAAAATATAAGGAAATCAATGAAGTACGCTCGTTTATTACCCAAAATAATCGTAAAAGTATAAATAAATAAATTCAAAATGAATGGGAGCACCTACTCGAGCATTTCAGTCCATCCTCTTGTCTGAGGTAGAGGTGTGTCGGTACAGCTGTACCGGGACTGTGAAACCGAGTATCAGGTTGGAACGGTTCCACGCAGTGACAAAAACTCGACCCTTACCGGTCCAGTTCCACGGACTGATAAGATATCTTAAGATGGCTCTGGACCGGGAAGAGAATCTTTTCTATCGGTCCAGTTCCATCCTCACCAATCAGAATGATCTGATCAATCATCTCATCAATCTGATCATTCTGATTGGTGAGGATGGAACTGGACCGGTAAGGATGTAACCGGACCGATAAGATATCATAGAGAATGGTTCAATGGCTCTGGACCGGTAAGCATGGATCTTGTTCTCAGTTCTGTTCCATGTTGTACCTGGAAGCGCCCTTACTACTTCCATGGACTGAGAATGGTTCATGGAATGGCTCTTGAGCGGGAAGTTAGGTATCTTCTGGACAGGTTAGCATGGAAGTTGTCTCCAGTATTATTAATTTATTATTGTCATGTTAAGTTCTTAAACTGCAACGTCATAATTCTTTCCTTGAATTGTTTGGTAACTATTATTTATAATAAATTGCCTCTTTTGTAACACTTGTTAAATTCCTTCCTTTTAGCGAATTGTCAAGGAAAATGATGCTATTGTATTGCAAGTTGAGATCATAAGCATGGAAGAAGGACGATAGGGATTTGACTGCCTGCTTCATCCATGCCATGTGAGTGGGATTTGATCGCCTGTATCGGTAATGGAACTGTACCGGTAATTTGGAACGGTTACATCTTTGTCACCGTAACCGTTGGAACCGTTCCAGGGAAATACCTGGACCGACACACCCCTAGTCTGAGGAGTAGATGACAGACAACCGAATTCAACAAGATTGGTAGTTTATGATCGACCTCGGACTAATCAATCTTTTCGTATTATATTCCAATATTATCTTTTCGAAGTAAAATAAGTACGAAGTTGGTCAAAAAGGTAGAGGAAACTTGCCTTCAATGGGAAAGAAATTGAGATCGATCTCCCAACTGATGTCATCGAGATCGAACATCCACACTTCAGACGTCGCAACAGACTGAAATGTATAGTATATATTATTGAATATATTATTACCTGCTGCTATTTTAATTGCTGATTCATTTTCATTCTCCCCAAATCCCTCCGACTCGTCGGTAAAAACCCCAAAAGATTTCGCCCCATAAAATCCCCCCTTCAAGAAAAAAAACCCCAAATTTGGGGGGGGGGACCCCCAACTTGGCAACACTGCTGATCATAGTTGAGTTGGTAGCTACGCATATTTTTATTGGAAAGTGAAGCAGCCGGCAGACTCATGGCACAGCTGGTAAATCATCACATGATCGTAAAAGTAAAATCGCTTGTGATCCTCAAACCCAGAAACCCTTCTGTGCCCGGCTACCTTGGTAACGCATAAACAATAATAACTAGGAAATCCAAAAAGCTGACTTCTAGCGATGTCATATCGAATGAAATATATCGATATACTGATCAAACGATATATCGTCAATGAGACATCGATACCTACGATATATCGGAAATATATCGATATATTGGAAGATCTAACTTGGAAAATCTTGTTGAAGTAGATCCGTGAGTTAAAACGTTTTAAGCTATACAAACATCATTTTGGAAGAAATACATCGACATATCGGAAGATCTACTCGGAAAAACGGCTGAAGTAAGTATTTAACCTGGTTTAAAAAGTTACTGGTATGAATTATCGAAATAATTACTATGCGCAGTTGTAAAAGTGCGAAAATGTCATGGTTGTCAGAGCACTAGGTCAGTACAAGGTAGCAAAGAGTTTTTGGGGTTGCAAATTTGGGGATAAACTACTCTCAGGGGTCCTAACAACATAATATAAAAAATCATAGATACCTACCCTCGCCATAGCAATGCTTCATTAATTGACATGGATATGTCTTAGTTCTGGGGGTCATTCTAAAATTTTCGACACACAAAACAATGCAAAGTTTTTTTCGAATGCTGTTGAACGCAGGAAGCTGAAATTTGAGAAGCAGGGTCAATCGATACATACTTCTATACATCATCAAAGTTGATGATCACTGATCAGCTGAGTGAGCTCCAAGGCCATTTCCTCTCCTGTTGAACGCAGGAACCTGAAATTTGAGAGGGCGGGTCAGTGGAGAATGCTGAAGGCGCCTGAGTGGTCATTGATCAGCTGAGTGAGCTCATCATTTAAATTGCCATCATAAGACATATCCAAGTACAGATGTATCTGCATGCAGTGTAGATACTCTTTACTTTTATAAATTGCTTCAACTCGTATAAGTATTAGGTAGTTTTAATCTGGACACGCCTCCATTACTTTTGGCTCAAGTCAAATAATTGAGACTTCGAGCGCCCCTGTTACAGGTTTTTTACTGTTTGAGCTAAAGTCAGTAATCTGTAATCAACCCATCACGTAGGTACCTGCAAAATGTGGAATACAATTACTTGATGTTTTTACAGGTACAGGTGTCCCTTCTCATCTATCCATTGTAATACTTAATTTTTACTTGTTGAAACAAGTCGCGATATATCGGTAATATATATTGATATTGACCGATAATATCGGTTCTTTATATCGATCTAAATATCTCGATATATCAAATGTTATATATCGTTGCCATTCCTAGACTTTTCATAATGTTCCTGCGTGAAAACCTGTGAGTATTCCGGTGGACTCATGGCAATATTAAAGCACGGTTTGAGTTGGCCAGCAGCCTCATGGCAGTCAAAAGGTTGGGGAATTGGCCTCAATTTTAGATCCTGAAATTCAAGTCAAATCCTATAATAGGGCCCTAGAATGACGTTTAACATCAGGAATACCCAAGGGGAAAAAATTACCGTAAAAGAAAATGCCTAAACAAGTGAAGCCTCAATAAAAATAAACACTGCTAAAATCGAGGGAGGACATCACCACCTCGAGGGTTTCCTCCCCGACGCTAAAACTGACCTAATTCACACTGATGCGCTCTGGTGAAGCGTAAAAGAAGGATCTCAGCATAGTAACAGAGAACGTCAACAGGTAGAGTTGTAGGCGCCTTTGTGGCCAAAATTTCAAATTAATGCGGGCAATGACTTTCGAAAAAAAATCTCATAAGTAGCAATAAGAGAATATGACTAATAATGCTTGATACGTATTTCTAAAAAGAGTGAGTAGAATTGCTTCTTTTCACTTTTGGGTCTGCATTTTTCCCTCCCCCAGTTTCGCTCTCCTGTGTTGACCATGTAAGCTAGTTTCATTTACGTTTCCAGAGGTAGCACTACTGTCGTAGGGGGCACAGATCCTCCTTAGGTTATTAGGTGGGCAGATAAGTCACAACATTGCTGCCTCCATACAGATTGCCGCTGCATTTAAAATTTCCATCTTCCTTAAGTTCTCTTAAATTTGTTGGATGCTTTTTCCAGCGGTACACTGTAGTTTTCTTCCATATCAGTGAACCCTCTTTCAAAAAATTAATAAATAAAAATAAAAATAGTAAAAATGTGAGGCAAATTCCCCATTGACTTAATCTTTCTCCATTGGGACGTCCCCTGGACTGCATGCTTTACTAAACAAATGTGTTTTACTAAAGATGAAAATCTGAATTAGGGTGTAAAGGAAAGGCGATGAAAAAAATGTTTATGTGCATAAATATTCGTATTTAATTATTTTCAAGACATACATTTTTTAAAATAATTTGATTGTACACAAGAGTTGGTAGGATTCCTACCGTTGGAAGGAATTCGATAACCTGAGAATTTTTTAGAAATACCAAAAAGCTTGACGAGGGTACCTGAATGAGGCCAAAGAAAAATAAAAACGAGAGAATTTGATCTATCTCTCTTCTGCCAAAAGCAAAACGATTATTGTGAAAACAAAATTTCTAATGAGTAGAAAGTAGGTAGACGTAACCAGAAGCACGTAGCTTTCATGATGGCGCCTTCTGGGGACTGAACTTCGCTAGCAGTAACTCCGTAAAGAACCAAACAAGTCTACCAAGTTGAGTGGGCAACAGAACTCCTGAAGGTACGCATAATATTGTTTGAGAATATTGGGTTTGTAAGACCCATAAAGGGCACATTCTGAATAGACGCATGGTAATTTTTATTTTACTTCCAAATCTACCAAGGCGCGAAGTGGAAGCATTTTTCAATACCTTCTTAACCCTAGTTGGACCATGGTGTCACTAGTGTCACCAAAAACATATTGGGAATTCCACAGCTGTCCCAAGGTGTCACTAGATTATCTAGATTCAAATTACAATTACAATAATTTTAAATTATTTATAACTTAATGGACGGAGCTGAATTTTTTTAAACATTTTTTGTAAGTTATTAGAAATTAAAAAAACATTATAGTGTAAAAATAAGACAAAGTTAGAGAGACAATATTTTGTCTTGTAATGCACAAACTCAACAACAAATTCTTAACAACCAACATGTGGAGTTGAAATCATCAACCCCACATTATCCCCCTCTTCTGGATTTTCTTTTAAAACTTTAACTTGTTGGGAGGACCCACGTTGTACAGCGTTCTATAGATACAGGAAACGCACAGCCATTGAAGCAACCTCCACGTCGTATTCCCTACTCCCAAGAAAAACATGTAAGTGACTTGATACATGAAATGCTTGAAGAAGGAGTAATTGAAGAGTCTCAAAGCCCTTGGGCTTCTCCAGTAGTGTTGGTCCCTAAGAAAGATGGGTCCACACGTTTCTGTGTAGATTACCGTCAGTTGAATAAATTGAATAAAAAGACTCCTATTCTCTTCCTTGTATTCAAGATCTGTTGGATGCTCTCTCAGGATCAGCATGGTTTTGTATCCTCGACTTGAAGAGTGGGTATTGGCAAATTGCTCTGCGCCCGGAAGACAAGGAAAAAACTGCATTGTCCATAAATAAAAAGGGACTGTGGCAATTCAAAGTAATGCCCTTTGGGTTATGTAATGCCCCAGCCACCTTCCAGAGGCTAATGGAGCGAGTGATCCCATCTAACTTGGCACTCACTTATCTTGATGACTTGATCATCCATGGACCTGATTTTGGAACAGTACTTGACAAATTGGAGAAAGTTCTCGAAAGTTTACAAGGGGCTAACCTTCAGATAAACCTCAAAAAATGTACCTTTTTCAAGCGGGAGACTAGATACCTTGGTCACATAATATCAGCAAAAAGTGTTCAAACTGACCCCAAAAAGACGCAGGCAGTAACTGAGTAACAGAAATTTTGAAAAGTTTTGGCAATTTTTTGTCATAACTCTATTTTTAGGCTTCTAATAGCCCACAAAAATTCTGCTGTCCATTAAATTTAAAATCGCAATTTAATTGTGGTTACACCAGCGATACTTTGGAATTCCTGAGATGTTTCCAGTGACACTAGTGAGAACATGGTCTAGTTAGGGTTAATGTTGAATCCCAGTAATGAGGAATTTCACCGAATTCTGTTTGCATTTTTCCTGAATAGTTAATGGTGTGGGATAGACGAAAATCGGGTTGATTTCGGAAAATAAATCTCCTGTTATTTTTGGGAGACAATAAAAATTTATGATTTCAAAAAATAACCGGGAAAACGGACCTTTTCAACGTGAAGTGGGAACGCTCGCTGATTGGCTGTTCGGATCGCCGTCTCCTCCCAGTGTTGCCCGATGGAACAACAAAATCATGTTATCTAAGAGAAAAGTTATCAAACAAAAACAGGCGAAACCTAATTTTCCCCATCTTGCTTTTTCTATTTTTTTCTTCAGTTTTTCGATTTTGAACTTTACTGGTTTTGTGAAATGTTGCATCTGAGGACTATACTTCATGATCTCAGCGCTTCAAGCGGCCGTACATGAACTATTCCAGGATGACGTCATCCTCCCGGTTTTTTTAAATGTTCATATTTCCTATACTGTTTTGTTTGTTCATAAATTAGGAAGTACGGGCTGAAAGTTTGCTGTAGGAAGGTTTTTCGAAGTGCTGAATCCGATTTTGGGGTCAAAAATAGAAAATTCCGACATGGTGAAATTCCTCATTGGTCTGTTCAGAGAGATAGTCCTGAACGGTTCGTAGGGTTTGGAGGAGTCCATTCGCCTCTATCCCCTCCCCTTTTCAGTTCCGAACTGGTTCCGGACTGCCTCTCTGAATAGACCCAATATCTTAAGATTTTCTCTCCATATTGCTTTTATTGCAGTAGACCACACCAAATGGCCGGTTGATGTCTGAAGAAAAACAAATTTCGGTTTGAAAAAACTTCAATTGATTCGTTATTCAAGAATTCGTAGGTAATATTTTTAATGAAAAGGATGACTTACTGTAGCAGGACTGGAGAGAATTTGCAGCACATTTTCCTATCGAAGGTTCTGAGATTTTCAAATGATTCATGAAGCTCATTCGAGCAGGATTCTAACAAGGCCGAAACTGTTTTTAAATACACGTTCAGGCAATTATGGTGGTGGACATTTTGAGATACTTTAATCTAAGAGATGTAAATGCCTTTGGTCAGTGTTCTCGCACAACTTGAGCCCAAAAAACTGGATTCAATGGTTTCAACGATCGACCATTTTCAACGAAATTAATCACAAAATGATGGATTGGAATGTAAAAAGCACTTGGGGCTCAGTTTTCACTTGTTCGGTCATTTTTGGCTGCCTGGTGCCCAGCGATCGTGTCGAAGTGCGTTTTCACTTTTTCCAAACTGGATATGACGGCTTCTAAACTGGATTTGGACAACTCAAGCTTCACTTGTCTCCCTTCGTCGGAAGATGGGGCAGATTTGTTCTCAATCTACGGGAAAAAAAAGATCAACATTAAACTTCAATCAATCACGACTCAATCCCCAAACCAACAAAGAAACATCCCAACTAATAACATTTTCCTGAAAGTTAGGATCAGAGACAGTTTAAAAGAGGAATTGTTGGAATTTCAAGTTGACATCTACCTTGAATTAAGGGGGGTCTGCCGAAGAAGCGCCAACTAGTGCGGCGGTGAAAATTACAACTAGTCAGTTGTAAATGTAAATGGCGGTGAAAATTACAACTGACTAGTTGTAATTTTCACCGCCGCACTAGTTGGCGCTTCTTCGGCAGCCCTTTCTTATATTCTCGACTTGGACAATCGAGAGCTAGTGAGAGACTACCCGAGGGGAACAGGTACAATACTTAGGTAGATTGTCCCGTCGGCTATTTATAGAATCTGACTGCTCGTATAATGAGCGAACTCAGAAAACGAACGTTCCTACACCTTTCTCCAGGGAGGGCTGAAAGGAAAGCTTATGACTAGGAAATTGCGTTTTTGCTTCCGAGTCTACCAAGGTAGCGGAAGCTTCGTTTTCACTCACTTTTCAAGGATGAAAAAAAAAGTTCTCCAAAATCAAAATTTTACTCGCGTTTTGCGTTTTAGACCTTTCTGAACAATTTTGGTTCCGTGTCTGTGTGTCTGTCATGAATTCCTTGTAACGCGCATAACTATACGAAGTTATTGTCCGATCTCAATGAAATTTTCAGGGATTGTGCGGGTTGGTGTGTAGATGCATAGGGGATCTATGTGATCTATACAGAAAATAATAAACCTTGGGCAATGATTTGCAGCGTTTTAAATTCGATTTCGGATTCTACCTTCAAACGTAAATCATCAAATGTTGAGGGGTTACAATTTTTTTGGTTTATTATTTTCTATAATGAACCTTTGGAATCGACCAAGAAAAAAACGTCTGCCAAGTGGGTGTGGCACATAGCTTCCTCGTATCCATAACCCGATTATATAGATGATCCGATGCATAGTTGTTAATCTCGAAACACCAATCTCTAAGTACCTTCCACTACCCTCATAGGGGACCATCTACACGCTAATCTGGACAATCCTAGAAAATTTCATCAAATTCGGATGAAAAATTAAGTGAGTAGATGTATGTGATTGGATCAAAAAAAAAAATACTTAGCCTCGGCTGGGATTCGAACCCGCGACCCCTGGGGGACAGTTGAAGTTACGGCTGTTACAAGGAATTCACGTTTGCGCATGCGCAGTCGCTTCTACCAGTCCGAAGGTAATGATTTTCATAGGGGACCATCTAAATACTAGTCTGTAACATCCCTGAAAATTTCATTGAAATCGGATGGAAAATGTAGAAGTTAGGGCCGTTACAAGGAATTCACGTTTGCGCATGCGCAGTCGCTTCTATCACTCCGGGGATGATGATTTTCATAGGGGACCGTCTACTCACCAACCCGCACAATCCCTGAAAATTTCATAGAAATCGGACAATAACTTCGTATACTTAGTTATGCGCGTTACAAGGAATTCATGACAGACACACAGACACGGAACCAAAATTGTTCAGAAAGGTCTAAAACGCAAAACGCGAGTGAAAATTTTGATTTTGGAGAACTTTTTTTTTTCGTCCTTGAAAAGTGAAAACAAAGCTTCCGCTACCTTGGTAGACTCGGAAGCAAAAATTTAAACACCCCCTCAAAATTTGATGGTTTACGTTTCAAGGTAAATAGAATCCAAAAATCGAATAAAAATTTGGCCGTCCGTACGCCGTACGCGGCACTTTTGCCACTTAGCATTGACCGATTTTGATGAAATTTGGTATGTAGGCTCCATTTGGGGTCTAGTTGTGCCCCGACGAGTTTGGTTGATGTAGGTCACTTCTAAGGGTTCCAAAATAAATTTTGAAAACGCCCTACCTATCTCAAAAAATTTTGATATAAAGGTATTGTTTTTCCTTCAATTTAAGATTCTATAAAATTTTTAGAATATTTTGAGACCACGCGGAGCTCTGTAGGACAAACCGTTCGCTCCCTACGAGAATTTAAGGGTTTTACGTACGATAAATCAGAAACACGGTGTGAATCGCAAAAGAGGCCTAATCTTCGTTCAAATTTTAGCTGACCGAAATGCGATCGATGTTTTTCTTCATGTTGGATGGTTGGTGGCTTTGCAGACGAGTGATCAATATAGAAAAATAATAAACCATTGTGTAATAATTTGCATCGTTGTTTTTTTTTTTTTGCTCGATTGCAAAGGTTGTACATTGAAACAAATAAACCAAAAGTTACACAATACATCTATTCTGGAAATAGAAGATAGAAAAAATAAGAATGATGAAAAAAGGTATTCCTCGTGCGAAGATTGAATTCACGTTTCCCCCTTCTCTTTAAAAATGTAATTTTTTCTCAAATTCGCGTAAGTGTGAAAAATGGTTTTAAAATGCGTAGGTACTCAGGAATCGTTTTAGATTTGCCTGAAACAGATTTCAATAGATATGATTTTCAAACGAATATCATTGAAGAAACCCTTCGACTTTTTTAATTAGGAGGCCTCCTCCGAGATATCAACAATGACAAGGGGATTATCTATTTTTAGTCAGGACCCCTCAGGTACAGGTACAGTAGCTTGCACTGTCCTTTGACAATGCCATTCCACCCAAGGGGAGAGAAGAGAACTCTATTGGGAAAGCCTCGAACTGTTTCTCGATTCCACCCTTCTAAAACTGGGATAATGCCGCCGAATTGCAAGCCCATGTTCCCGACATCATAACTTTTTTTAAACTGGACGGTTTCTAAAGTTCAAGCGCTTGAAATGAAGGTTGGGATCTCAGGAAGAGATCCGCCTTTTCGGATTCTCGATTTCTTATCGGCCAAAGAATAAATGACCACTTGAACAGAGCAACTCCCTACCCTCCACTTCGAAAGGTGATTGACGCTCTCAGTGGCATTTTTCTTGCAAAGTCGAAAGGCCGATCGCTAGAGATTGCTCTAACTTGAAGAATAAAAAAAAAATCTAGAAAAACGGTGCATAATTCGAGGAGCTATGATGTCGGGAAAGTAACGTTGATTCCTTATGGGAGCAGAAAACATGGCCGACTGGGCAGCCCGCTCTTAAGGTCTCAGTCAGTATTACATGGGTCATTTTCCCAGAAAGGGCCAATCATTGTCCGGAGAAGATTCCTAATGCCCATTTATGATTTAGGCGTTTAAAACAAATTCTCCATAAACTATCAACTTTGTTCTACTTCGGGCAATCAATAAAATATGCACTTATTCACGCTAAAATATAGAAATTAAAGTTTAAACTGCTAAATGTCCAGTAATCTGCCATGTCCTAGGTAGTCAACTTTGCTTGAACACTGTGACTCACCTATGAAAGCAACGGCCTGAATTTGTAGTGATTCTTTATTGCATATACCTGGACATGAAAAAAATGGATTTGCAGATTTTTTCAGAAGCAAATAAAGCGAGCAGGAGGATAAAATGTGCTTGTCCGGAGGTTTTTGTCTTTAATCTGCCTTTTTTGTGTTTTCGTATTTTGGCAGCTTTTTATCGTTTCCCGCGGTTTTACTACCTCTGTAAGAGGTGAGGTTAGTCGTTAGGTTATCAAAGAAAGCGGCGGGAATCGTATTTCTTCTATGTGGAAGCGTGCGCAAGTGGAGTCAGTTGCGAAATTGTGGTGTCACAGTCACTGTCTGTCTTTCATCTGCCCTCTGTGAAACGGTAAGAAATCGAAATCATTTTTTCTTTTTGGTCTCTAGTTCTTGTTTCTACCGAGCTGGTTCCAGCGATATGGTTACACTTCAGCAGAACAGCACCAGAACGCGGGAAAAGCTGAAAAACCCAAGTGCCACCCAGGAATTTTGTGTCTTTTGTTGTGTCTTTCATCTGCCGGTGATGGTGGCTTTTGGAGAGATGAAAGACTTTTTTCAAGTTGTTAACAATTTAATTTGAATTTTCCGTTGCAATTTAAAAACTTTACATTTTTCGACCTCAAAACTGTATTCAGCAACTGTAAAAATCCCCTGGTACCAAGTTTTGGCTCGAAAAACCGATAAATTGAGTTACTTGGTTACTTTCGGAGGTTTCTAGGTTGCTATCAGAAAAACCGTGTTCCACGTTGGTTTAACCCTTTTCTACACCTGCGTCCCGCCCTGGTTCAATTTTTGGAATAACTCCCAGTTCTCGCTCCTCATAGAGATGGGGTTCCGAGTATTTTCCTTTACGCGGAAACCACGCCAATAGGTTTCTTTCGATAGGTTTTCTTCTTTAATTTTTAATTAATTAATTAAGCGTCCCACTGTGTGTTCTTTCGTCAAAATTCAATCAGTATGGTGTGAGGTTAATCCCTGATTTTGGGCAGAACTTGAGTCGGACTTTAAGTTTTTTGAAATCTTGGGATACCGATTGTCCCTTTCTAGTAAAATGACCCACATACATCTTTCAAAAATGGCCTAGTAGGTAGATAGTAGGTACCTATGGTTGGTAGGTAAAAAACAAAAATAATGGCAAAGCTGCGATCCTTGCAGACGAGTGATCTATACAGGAAAATAATAAACCTTCGTGAAATAATTTACAGCGTTTTTCTAACACATGTTATGGTAACACTGAGCAAAAGGTTGGAGTATACAGGTTTACAATGATGCTAAATCCAAATTTGAGGTCAAAAACCTGAATTTCCGACCCAAAAATACCCCATTCTGAGGTAAGTTGTCAGGCAAAACTGCTATAAGTACTATTTTTTTTATAAACTTTTTATATTTTGATAACAAATAACAACAGCATGGAAAAAAGCCGCCGTTCCAACGGCAAGCTTGCTGCGAGGTGGCAAACAGCCACTATAACTATGTCTGTTAGAGTTTTGAGTTCTCATTACTGACTAAAACTAGGAGAGATGCTGTAACATGAAAGCAAATTTTATAGTAACGGAACTCAGATAAGCACAGCAAACTTTTTGGAGATAGGTTATCAATAAAAATTCATAGCAACTCACCACGAGGTTGAGAATGCAGTGCGCTTGCTTCCCCGATTCAGGAGGTTTGACTTTGCAGCTCAAATTCAGCAGCCGCGGAGGTCCTACATGGTTGCTGTCTTCCATCACAGGGCCGGACACGTAGCTACCTACAAAAAAAAATATGCTATTAAATATTAATACCTATTTCAACAAATACAAAATCTAGAGTACTTACCACGTGTGAACACGGTAACTAGAAATGAATTTCGAGATGATCAAATTGAACTCCTTCCTACAACCTAACTGGACTAAAGTTAGCATTATTCAGAAAAAATGGCGTAAACTCGTAAATACTAAACCAAATTTGAGCAACGTACTCCCTTGAATTACGTGCACCAGGTAGGTGTGGAAAGGGTGGTTGAAGAGAAAAATTTGAAAGAAAGATGAAATTTTCCTAAATTTAACATCTTAACAAGGGTTTTACCAACAACAAAAAAGAGGGGTTTTCCAAATTTGGTGGATTTTGGATACATAATAACGACTTGATTGGATCATGGTCTCACTAGTGTCACCAATAGAGATGTGTCGGTACAGCTGTACCGGGACTGTGGAACCGAGTATCAACTTACAATTAAAAAACTTAAAATTCTTATTAAAAAATAAATTACAATTTAATTTTGGTTACTCCGGTGACACTTTGGAACATCAGAAGTTTAAAGTTTTCTTATTTATTTATTTGTTTGCAAAACGCCTAAGCAGGCATAACAAACATCAAAACAAAGAACTAGAAAGAAACAAAAAAATAATAATAATTAAGGGAAATAAGTCCTCCTTGGTCGTGAAACGTTGTAAACATAAAACTATAGGTCCATATATTCTTTAATACTGTAGAGCTAGGCTTCAATCAACCTCTTCGTCATCCTATTCTTGAAGGGGAGGTTGATTGAAGTCGAGCTCTATAGTAATAAAGAATTTATGAACCTATAGTTTTGTGTTATCAACGTTTCCCGACTAGGGACTTATTTCCCTTAATTACTATTATTATCATTACTGTGGAGTTCCTGTCATGTTTTCGGTGACACTACACTCTTGCCCGTATTTGAAGAGCTCTGGGATTATTGAAAGTCCGGCATCACTGCACGAATCCGAGCCCGAGCGGAAGGAGTCCTGCCTGCGTGATACCATGGTCCAATTAGAGTAAAGATGTTGAATTTAGGAAATGGGGTATTTCGGTCAATTTTTTAAATTTTTTTTTCAAAAGATTATGGCTCAGGAATAACGGTAATCGGGTCTGTTCGTCGAGAAAATGTTTTTAAAAAATCAGAGAAGCTAAGGAAAGTTGAAGATTTGAATGGTGTGACGTAGCTAGCCAATCGTGACGTAGCTAGCCAACTGTCTTTGAAAAAAGTATCCATGCACGGAAACCCTTGAAAGACCTCTTGGATACTACAAAATATTACTCACACACGCGCGCGGCGTTGTCCGCGGTGTAGTCCTTGCCTAGTGTGTGTGCATTTATAGCGGCCCGCCTTTTTCAAACGTGTGATATCTTTAATTAATTTTTCTACCACATGTTATAGTATCATTGGGCTTAAAGTTGGAGTATATCGGTTTTCAAGGGTGCTGAATCCAAATTTGAGGTCAAAAACCTGAATTTCCGACCCACCGAAATACCCCATTTTCCCCCTCCTCTCTCCAAACACCTTTTCCACTCCTACATGGTGCGCATAACTCGGGAGAGTAAGTTGCTCAAATTTCACGGCATTTTTTCTGAATATTGCCGAGGTCTTTTGCTACCTTCAGTCCGGTTACTGCCTAATATCACTCATGGCCAAAAATGTCTCAAATTCATTTTTTAGGGGTTTCATGAAAATTAGGTTTTAGGCCTATCGAGTTAATAACAGTTATTAACTGTTTTAATTATTATTAACCCGGCTGGAAAAGTGACACAATCCAAAATTGGCCGGTTTTGAGTTAGGACCACGATGATAGTCTTCAGACTTCCTGGCTTCGTCTGAAAAATCGTCTTATACGAGATTCAAATACTGGCTGCAGAAAAGCGCTAGTGTCACTTTTCATGTGACACACTTTCATCCATCTTCCGTCTGGAACAGTGCATCATCAGACTTCGTGCGTCAGCCCACCAGGAGTACCGTCATAACTCCAACTGCAACACTGGCGTAAGTTTTTTTTTCTTCTAATAATCAGTCTAGAAAAGTGACACTTCTTGAGTTATAACGATTTTCTTGAAAAAATTTGATTTTTATTAAGACTTAGGCCTATTTTCTACCTTTAACTTTTGATTTGTGTCACCTTTCCTGCCACAATTCTGCATGCAATGTAGGTAATGATAAGAGTTATTACCTACTTTGGTATAGTTTTGTAAAGTTTCATCAGTAAAAATCTCTAAATATCTTCCATCTTACCTACTTTTTATCATTATGACTTTTTAATAAGAGTTTCAACTGAGTGTGTTTCGTGATATAAATTGTAAGTGCCTAATCTGTTCCTTGGTATTCTAGTTCCTATTGTTTTGAGCCTAGCTTAGTTTTAAGAATACAAAAGAATGATAATCTTTAAAGACTACGAGAAGACTAGGTTTTTTTTTTTTTTTTTTTTTCCAACGAAGTACCTTATTATGAGCATTACTTTAAAGTTTGAGGAGAAAAGTCCTACTTATTAGGATTTGCTAAAGTTTATGAATTTCGTTCATTTTCTACATGACTACACTTTTTGTATTTACAAGGTTACCTACCTATTTAATGAGAATAAACCTGTTTCTATTATCGATGTTGCCATTTTCTCAACACCCATCCCTAAAATACTACTGTTAAGAACAAAATCGGTAAGATCTTCGAAGGGAGAATTCCAAGTTAGCATTTATCAGAGTTGGGATGACGTCGCAACTGTGAAAAGCACATGAAAGTGTACCACGAAAAGTATATTTGAGAAGCCAAGCAAAATTTAAAAACAAATTTCATGGCATATTTCCATTCTACAGAAGTTATCCTCTATAAACAAGAAAAAACTGGCTCGATAGGTAGATTTAGAGAGGTGCTGTAGAGTTTTTAGTCAAGGCCGATTTGTTTTTTCGCTGTCCTGAAAAATCGTGCTTTTTGGATTGTGTCACTTTTCCAGCCGGATGCGTTATGTAGACCTACAAACATCTTGATGTTTGAGAAAAAGGGGTCATGAGCCGATTTCAGAACACTGTAACAGGAGCTTTCTAGTTACGGTGTAGGTACATCTCAGAGACTCCCCTTCTTCATCGAGGGTCTTTGCTGTTACTGGTATCAGAATATTCTGATACTTACACTACATACGTAGCCTATCGAGGTAATCAGGTATTTATCAACTGTCAGATGAATGGTTGATGTTTTGAAGAGCTGCCTGCAGCTGAATAGAAAACAACGACTAATGTTACGACCACTGCTTACCTTAAATCCAATGTACTGAAGTACAGCTTTCGGTAAATTGATTAAACTCAAAATTTACTTTTTTTACAAGCGTAGGAATAAAAACAACTCGCATTTAATTAATTTATCTACCCAACCCAAATCCAAACAAAGGGGAAACTGCGTTATCTCTTATCACAAGTTGGTTGATCGCGGCATGGAAGAAGAAAATATCCACGGTCCTGTACATTAAAATATTGCCATGCTCCCGATTGCCATCTGATTTAGGAACTTGAATTATGTACTTAATTAGCTCCGTAATAAGGCTCATTAATTTAAGCTCCTTAAGAGTTCGATAGTTGACAAAATCTTCAGCAAACATCTTCTTCCTCCATGTCTCCTCTAAAGTTTGAAATATTGTTGTTTCCACGAACATCGAAAGTTCGATGAGATGGGTGGAAGGGGGTTCATCATTATCCATCTTGACTGGCATAATATTTTCTCGATTTCTTCCAGTTGTTGATGTGGAAGAGAAATAGGTGTGCGTGATTCTCGTTTTCGATACCAATTTCTGATTTCATTTGGACTTATTTTTCTATCTGTGTTTGCGAAAATACTTACTGCTGACAGACTAAAGCATAATTTGTGCATCCGTATTGCGTATCGTGCTGCAGTTTAATTTATTCGACGTCTACTCATCTTGTGACCTCAGGTATGTAAATAAATAAAGCTTCACATATTCATTATTACAATAACTTCCCCATCGGTTAGTTAATGCACCCTGTAGGTCTTATCTTGGATGTGGCCGCGCCTGTCTGGATTTGTCCCATTCTCGATTATTCTATTGCATTCGCTTGCAGCTTGGGACTGGAATGGAGGGGGATGATTCAATCATTCAAATTTCATGTCTCTGATACTCATATTTCCTGGTAGGGATCCGTCTCCGTTTATAAGTAGGTTGGGAGACATAAATGGTCAAATAACTACCTACCGAACTGTAAAATTATTGGTGTGTAGGAAAATCAGAGTTAAATTCATTTTTTTTACTCATTTTTCAAAAAAAATGGGATACCTGCACTAAAAATTGTGTAATAAACTTTTCCGTTGTTACAATCGCAACCTATATAGGTAACTTATTCACAATTAGAAATACCATAAATTGCACCTGGTAAATATTTTGTGAAAACTTCCTGGTATGTAGGTAGAGGTAGGTGCACAGGTTTGCAAACAGCTGATGCCTTCTAAACCAACGATTCGCTCTCGTGTTTCCAATTAAATCCCTCTTTTTGATAGTAACATAATTCGTATTCATTCGTTGTCGTTGCCATTCGCAAGGTTAATCCTGACTATTTAGGCGAGGGGAGGAATTATTAGGCGTTTCCTCATAATATAATAATAATAATAATATAATAATATTTACTCATGCTCGAACGTTTTCGCCTGATGATGCCTAACGGCGAAAACGTTCGAGCATGAGTAAATTATATTATGAGGAAACGCCTAATAATTCCTCCCCTCGCCTAAATAGTCAGGATAATTCGTATTTTCATTCCATTTGTTTCTCCCTCATAGTTTTTGATTCTTCCTCGACCAGTAATATCGTAGTATGATTTCATTATGATCATCATAATGAAAAAGTCATCATGATATCATTATCAATCAAGTCATGATCATCATGATGATGAACAATCATTATGATACTTATAGTATCAATCCGCACAGTGTTATGCACAAAACGTTCTTTAACCTTGGCGAAAGTATCTCCATGGCGAATCTATCAAATTTTCCTCCTAAAATATACTTTTGGCCCTCCACAAACATGTTAGATTGAAAAAACTTTTAAAATGTTCAAATTTGAACAGAGTTTCAACACCTGTCGAACAGTAAGTACCTATAATATATCGTAAACAGCCAAGTCACCGATGAGAATTGCTATAAAGTAAAATGTATTTCGTTGTATTTCAATCAGAATATAATCAGAAGAAATTAATAAAATAAAATAGTAGAAGAACCGCTAGTATAATAATAGTATAATAACTAGCTAGGTGTAACTATTATACCTTCTCATTTGCTACTCGAACTAATTAAATAATGTAGTAAACGCAAATGTGCACCAATTCAACTTCGCGGATTCAATCAAAGAAATGACGAGTTTATTATCTAAAATTTTGGTAGTTTTCCTGTGGCGATTTGTTTAAATTTTTTTCCTAAAGAGTACACTTGGCCCTCTAAAGTATGATAAAAATGAAAAAGTTTCTATAATGCTAAAATTTGAACAAAAAACGTTTATGGTATATTAGACGTTGCGAAGTACTGGGTTAAATGAAGATAATAATAAATGTAGGGAAGAACTAAACTTTACTAAAATACCTGTCGGAGCAGCTTCGTTATTTCTATTTTGCAATAAGGCTTGGTAATACTTGCACCTGATTTGTTCCAACTTATCATTTTTTTTAAACCGAAGAAATTTCAGACCTACCTACAACTACTTTCCTTGCGTAATTCTTCGTTCTTATCAAATCAGGCATTTGGTATTTCTCCAATAACTTTGGTGTAGTAGAACATACAGTAGGTATGCTATGAAATTGAATGTCTGTGTTGTGGGGAAAATATCCTGTTGTGAATTTACTACTTGTAAAATTTTGAATAAACCGAAACAAATTTTGAACTAACTGGGAAATGTCACCGCTTGTCTGACTGAATGTACTATTGACTCGAGATTGTAATCAGAATGAAAACTTGATGAGGTAGGAAAATTAGGAGTTTAGCTTACCTAAACTTGAGATATCAGTTTTTGGGCTCCACAAAACCAGGTTATTGAAGGCATTGCGGAGGTGATGGCTCTAGTCAGCACAAAACCTGCTTACCAGGAGAGGAGATGGTTTATGGTCTACAAAAAACCAGGTTACCTACCAGATGAAGGGTATTCGTCCTTAACCCTTAACTTGGCAAGGAAAATGCAGGTGACCAGGTGCCAAATACACCAACAAACAAGGGAAATTAAAAAAAAAATTATGACCTTAGGCCATCGCAATCTTCAATTTTACAGATGTAGCATTAAAGCTACATTGCCAACATACCAATAGATCGGGGCATCATAATGGATGTTGCTTTAAAAATACAGTTCAGGAGGCTAATGTTGCATTTAACCTTCATTAAACTCAATGTTAAGATAAATTTTAGAAATTAGGCTTAAAAAAACCCCCGTTCTTCTGAACTCATTTTCCTGTAACTGCTACATAATTGGGTGGAAAAGATGGATTCATAATGGCCGAGGTAAATGGCTAGAAACATACCTAGCAAAGTGTTATTGTCGGAGCTGACCTTCCATGGGTTTTTCTTCAAAAACAACCACAAAACCAACTCTGGAGCATTTTGGGCCGGTTACCCATACTCTCCAGGGTCGTCACTTGAGAGAGGAAAAGGAATAAACGAAAAATCCCGTTTGGGGATTTTTTTTACTGAAGTGGGAAGACTGATGTTGTTTTAACCCTAACTGGACCATGGTATCACTAGCGTCACCAAAAATATCTCAGGAACTCCACTGATATCACAAAGTGTCACCGGAGTAACCAAAATTAAATTTAATTGGCAGTAGAGTTGTTTCTGGGCCATTGGAAGTCTCAAAATAGTTATGACAAAAAATTCCTAAGAAATCGAAGAAACAAATTTTCTAAATTTTTGTCATAACATCATTTATTGGCTGTCAATAACTAACTTACAAACATGGTTCGAAAATTCAGCTCTGTTCGTTCATTTTATAATTGCAATTCAATTTTGGTTTCTCCTGAATAACCAAAATTAAATCGCAATTTTGGATTTAATGGACAGCAAAGTTGTTTCTGGGCCATTGGAAGTCTCAAAATAGTTACGACGAAAATGTCCAAAGATATCGACGAACAAATTTTCAAAATATTTGTCATAACATCATTTTTTTACTTGAATAACTCACATTGTTATAATAATTCATAAAATTTGCTCTGTTCGTTCATTTTATAATTGCAATTTAATTTTGTTTACTCCGGTGACACTTTGGAACAGCTGTGGAGTTCCTAATATGTTTTCGGTGACACTAGTGACACCATGGTCCAATTAGGGTTAAAGCTACTTCGCCAAGTTAAGGGTTAATGATTTGCTACGACATTGCAGAGTTGAGAGTTGTTTGAGCTTGTAAAGTGGATTGTACCCTCGAGATGCTGTTTTATGGACCTACTCTCAAAACCGAGTACCGGCTATTCAATACCAATTCTGGTACTCGAGTGGGAGAATATTTTAGGCGTTGGTCTGACCGAAAAGAGCCCTCCTGCAAGTTGCATTTGTCAGATGTTTTATTTGGAAAATATAATTACTCAGTTGATGTTTACAACACATCCTATTGATATTGCAGTTTAACCCATTTCCGGCCAATGATGCATTTTTGCATCGTCATGATTATGATTTTTTAAAATATTAAAATAATGGAAAACCTTTGTAGAAAATTTTTTTCTCGTTAATACAGCTCCTAAACTTTTCAAAAACAATTTTCTTCGACATTCGGGAGCTCAGTGAGATTTGGGAAATTTTTCTGAAAGAGGCCTTTCGGCCAAAAGCATGATTTTGGTGGCTCAAATTCGATCTTGGGCGAGTGAGCGTCCTGCGCCATGAGTCGAAACAGATTCCGGCCCATAAATAGATTTTTACATTTTACCTAGATTTCTTTCAGATTTCTAACAGTGAAATGGATAAATCATATCTGAGACCCCTCAAATCCTATAAAATGTTACGAGTAAATTCATAAAATTTGGAGCATTTTAGCTCTCGATTGGTGAGGAAATGATGCCTTATTTTGGCCGGCATTCTATAAAATAGTTCATCCTCCTCCTCCCATTACTCTGTTATTTCTACCCTCGGCTTGAAATGGGTTAATTATCTTTGATTTGTACAAATAGTAAATAAATCACGATAAAGATGAATTGGGCAAAGACTTTATTAATTAAAATGCACTGCAATCAGCTTTGAGTTTGTGCAGTTGGATTGGTAGTTGTTCTACTTAATTCTGATGAGGAGGGTAGATGAGAGGTCTAGAAATGCTTCTCGTGTGCTTTTGTCCGTGAAGCTCATCAAGGAAGGTATTTTCTCATTTGGTTTCTCTCACTGTCCACCTGGGAGCGTCATGACAGACAGCCATTCTCGTTATTTTTAATGTAATTTGGCTCAAATGACGAGACTATTTTTAGGAGTCGGAGAAAGCCGTATTACTTAGGAGGGTTGCATGTTCGTTGACGTTGACCCGATACCTGCAGCGCCGGTAGTTGCAACAGATACTCCACATACCTGTACGGTGGTTGCCACACACCCCCCTCCTTCATTATTCCTTCATCGCCCTCCTCCGCTTACCTCATCGTCCACAATCTGAAGGCATAAGAAGCAACGAGCAACTGGAACGCCAAAACCTACCCCAGTCCCTGGCGACCTTCCCGTTTCATCAATTTCAGAGCGAAAGCGGTCAACAGACCGGGCAGCTGGCAGCCATTCTGATCTACCATCTCTTCTCTATGTTTATGAATGCGGCTATGTGAATAATTGAGGTTGTGAGGGATCAGTCACTGTATTGAACTGCATTGGAGTTTCATCCGAAATACCTATCAATCTTTTATCCTTGCTGAAATGGACCAGATTACAAATACAGATAGAGATAAGAAGTCGTTTAGTCTCTCAAGTGAACCAACATATTTCGTTGATTTTGACCTTCTTTCTCGACTTTTTCAATCAAACGAAGGTGAAAACAAGCCTTCGAGGGTGTCTTGTCTCTCAAGTAAACGAACAAGTTTTGAAATGAATTGAGGGTGAGACAAATGAAGTCCTGTGTTCTTTGTAACAGCTTTTATTCTGGGGAGCTTTCAACAACCCTCTGGTTGTTATCATCAGCCGAAACAGCAAAAAATGTAGAGTCCTTGTGGGGGGCACAACCAGACAACTACTGTAGTAGAGTAGTTGTCTGGTTGTGCCCCCCACAAGGACTCTACAACCAGAGGGTTGTTGAAAGCTCCCCAGAATAAAAGCTGTTACAAAGAACACAGGACTTCATTTGTCTCACCCTCAATTCATTTGAAAAAAGGATAGTCCTACCCAATAATATATGCGAACAAGTTTTGATGATTCCTCTCTTCTTTCTATAATTTTTCAGTCATATTACCTAATGTAGGTTATAACAATCCTTCGAAGTTGTCTTGTCTCTCGAGTGAACCAACTATTTTCGATGATTTCGTCCTTTTTCTCGACTTCATCAGTCAAATGTAGGCGAAAACAAGCCTTCGAGGATGTCTTGTCTCTCGAGTAAACGAACAAGTTTTGATGATTCCGCTCTTCTTTCTCTAATTTTTCAGTCATATTACCTAATGTAGGTTATAACAATCCTTCGAAGTTGTCTTGTCTCTTGAGTGAACCAACTATTTTCCATGATTTCGTCCTTTTTTCTCGACTTCATCAGTCAAATGTAGGTGAAAACAATCCTTCGAAGATGTCTTGTCTCTCGAGTGAACCAACATATTTCGATGATTTCGACTTTCTTTCTCGTCTCACGAGTAAACGAACAGGTTTTGATGATTCCGCTCTTCTTTCTCTAATTTTTCAGTCATATTACCTAATATAGGTTATAACAATCCTTCGAAGTTGTCTTGTCTCTCGAGTGAACCATTTTCGATGATTTCGTCCTTTTTTCTCGACTTCATCAGTCAAATGTAGGTGAAAATCCTTCGAAGTTGTCTTGTCTCTCGAGTGAACCATTTTCGATGATTTCGACTTTCTTTATTATAATTATATATTTTCGGAAAACTTCAGAAATTGTATTAGAATGTTCAAAAACGGGTTTCAGTGATAACGAAAATCAAAAAATTCAATGCCAAAAATTTCGAGTCCATTCCAATCGATTTATGTTTCGAAGAGAGAGAAAAAACACTTTATTGAACATTGTAGAAGGAATGAAGATTTATTTTTCGAATATTCCATGAAAGAGTTCGTGTTATCAGTCCAACCTTGGCGACAGGTCATTGACAAGTCTCCAGACCAGTCTAATGCAACTGAGCTGTATCGCTTCCCGTATTTTCCGCCTATTCATGCGCTACCGACCGATTTGAACTCGAGAGCCGACGAATAAATTACAAATGCGGGCAACCTGGGTTTTCAACTCACCAGCAACCTATTGTTTCTCCGAGCAATGGGCGGGTCTTACTACGTCCGGCCACCACTTTTACGGTGGACTGTCGTATTTACCGCACTCAAATCTATAATAAAACCTCAAGTATTCGATGCAATGAATGACGGAATGTTTTGTGCCACGGACGTGTGCTTCATTTTATTCAATTTTTTTGATTCTATGTACCTTGAAAGCAAACCATCAAATGTTAATGGCGGCGGGGTTGGTACTTTTTTTTTCGTGCTCGATTCCTTGGATTCATTATTGACAATCGACCCGAAGTAAATTATGTCAACTTTATTGGGATTTGGGTCCAACAGCAAAATCCTCCTCTTTCACCAAATTTTCGAAAAATTTATTTCCTTCATCAGGGCCTATAACGTACAATATACAATAATCAACAATAAAGCTTCGACATAGCTAAGAATATAAAATATGTGTTATGTTTTTTATGGGGAACTTACTCAGAGGATGAGTTTAGGTTTGAACATCAAACCACGGTCGAGAATAAAGAAGTTGTATAAACCAGGAACACTGAAGGAAAAATTTTGGAAGTCAGTATTTAGATTCCGAGATAGTCAGTATTTAAGGTGAATTTGTGTATAAAATAATATTAAATATTATTAAATAATAATTAATATTAAGTACTAAATAATATTAATTATTGACAATACGAGTAATAAACCAATAGCTGGTGCCCAGGCTAGAGAAATGACTCGAAGTCATCAGGGACTTCGGAGAAAAGAAGTTTAGTAGGTTTGTAAAGTGTTTCAAAGAATCACAAGCATTTTTCGATTAAAAAAATTACTTTCTTGATGATCCTCGTATAGAGGTCTATCCAACGGCCTATTATGTTTTAACATAGGTAGTATATTCGTGGTTGGCGCGAAATATCGTCTTAGAGTATCCTGGTTTATCCCTATTTAAAAAAAATTCATTTATTTGTTTTTGTTAAATTTGTAACACATAAATTTACAACTTTTACGTACCTTAAATTGTATTTTAGATATGAACAGGAATTTGAGGAACAAAGTTTCAGTATAAATCATAGACTATTGTGCAGCGTCTGATCGATTTTATCTATGAATTAGTTGATTCTATTTTTAATAAGTTGAAAAATTCCTATTTCCAGGCTTAGATTCTGCACGTATGAAAATGATCTTGAAATTTCATCTCCAAGTCAATAAATTCGGGAGTTTAATAAAATAATCAAATAAGTTGAGTCGTCAACAGGCCCAGCAGGCGTTAAACCTTCGAAAATCTGTCTTAAGGACATTAGTGTTTATACTACTTCTCGTATTTTATAGGCAGCGTGAATAAGTGTGTAAATAATGGTTTAGGTACCTTCGAAAAGCTATTTACGTCATGTTCGAACGTTATGGGATTTGGCGGTACTTTTCATATGTTGATAACAATAGAACGATTTCAGTTGGTTAAGCGCTTCAGATGTTTTATGAGCGAAATGAATTCGTTTAACACGTACTATAAACAACAACTTAGTTTCTCAGTTCTATCTGATGGCTGGAAAAGCTCCAATGAAGATGAAACGAAATCTTTTCAGAGGAATATCGATGATTGCTGACTGAGAAGAGATTGCTAGGAAATGCCCTCAGTCCAGACCCAATATTTTGACAGGAATGCCAACCACACTAAGCTGGTGGATCTACCTGAAACACGATGAGTTATCACTCCACACAGTAAATGAAATCCGATGAGTCATGGCTCTGAAATTAAAATCACAAATTTACAAACTAATACTGTTCTGTTGGCTCTGAATTCTAGAGATTTCTACCTCTGGAAGTGATGATATTCCTTCAAGTGCTTTATTTAGTCTCTTTCAGTCTTTAACTCATATCTGCGTGGCTGCAAACATTTTCTCCCGATCAGGTGGAGCGTGTCCTTGTCATTCCATTAGGGATGGTTGGAAACGCTTCATCATTAGAAGAGATCAGACTAATAACTGCGCTGTGAACTACTCGAAATCTTACTATTCAGTCTCTAATGAAAAACCTCATTATTTTTGTATATTAGCGGGATTGCTATATTTTACCATTTGCTTTAGGATGCGCGTAATACTTGCGCATTGGTTCCATAACCATCTCATCTAGTTTTTATTGTAACCTCACTCCACCAAACGCATCCTTTCTCAAAGTTTAGAACATTGTTTGATGTATTTCTTAAACCGAATTAATTAGAAACACAATCGACAACAATCTTCGTTGACCTGCGTGATATAATAGGACCTCCTGATAATTATCTCCCATTATATCACGCAGGTCAGCGAAGATTGTTGTCGATTGTGATTGCTGATTATAATCAGCGCTGCGCGAGGCCACCATGTACCAACACTTTATTTATCGTATTATTGTGTCAAAATAACCTTCCATGTCAACAGTGTATCTCTGATCGTTTTCCAATTGGAAAAAGGGACTTCCAAAAATTCGAATTGCTACAAAATCCACAAAAAAGTTCGGAATGTGAATTGTGGCACAAAGCCCCTTGCTCTTAGACCTATATACCGATGATAATGAATATCGAGGGTGAAGTGGCAACACGACCTAACTCATTTTTCCTGATTTTTCAGGAGAGACCAAAAACTGATTTCTCACGATGTAAAACGTAATGGGGAGCACTTTTTATTAGAAATAATGACATACGTTGCTGGATTCCATCTATACAAACTGAATGCTTACATTGTTTACCATTGCATAATTTGCTGAGTTAGGCTATGTTACGTGAAGTCTCAACTCAATTCAATGAGATAAATTATCACAAACTAGCCATCATTGTTATCGAAAACCCGTTTAAAGGTGAACAAGGTTTCTCACATCCAATAACTTGCCTCCGTTTCGGGAAAAATGAGGTGACAGACAGTAATAGGCAATGAAATCATAATTTTACCAAATTGTATTTAACATTTCTGGTAAATATCATAATTGAAAACGAACGTTTCTAAACGAAAGGAACAACAGTTATTAGAGTGTAATAACGTTACAAAACTAGAAAAAACCTTATATTTTAATAGTAATATTAGGAACTTTGTACATCGCAGAGACGAGATCAATGTCTTATGTGCCTAGAATGGAAACACTTAAAATTAGTTTCAAAGTATGTTCCTATTAGGCATTGTTCATACCTTTTTAAAATAAGAAGAAAAACGCATATTGAAACACCAAAAAGAAACTATACATTACCTAAACGTTGGAATGGAACATCAGGTCAGAGAGTGAGATTTCAATGCTTTTCCTTCTTCTTTGGCGCTTTCGCTTCCTTGCCACTCTTTCTTTTAATTTCCTTCCTGCTCTGGTCTTCGTGAGGGATTTCGTTGAAAAATGGATGAACTGGTCATGTGGCATGAACTGCTTCGAATGCTGCAGATGTACTTTCGGTATTTGCTGCCTATTGGTGTAGAGGGTGACGTAGATTCGTCACATTCATGCTGCTCTTCTTCTTGCTGCTTCTTCTGGGGCTGTTCTTGAAAGAATTGGAACAAATATTCTGGAAAACATTGGGCGCCATCCGTTGTTTTTTTTTTTTTTGTCGATTTTGAGGGCGCCAAACGATTTGACGCGGAACTTTGAATCTAGAAACACTCATAACGCAATACGGCCAAAAAGTGAGTTAGGTCATGTTGCCACTTCACCCTCGATATTAGACGAAGCCCAACTTCGGGCTGTGATATTGCAGCTTATATCGGGAGAGCTTATATCAGCTCAATCGGCTGATTAGTGTGCCTTCTGTACGTCGCGTAAATCGTACTAAGTCATTCAAGAGGGACACCCTATCAAATTCTTCTCAAGATCCATTAGCAGGATGTCCAACGACCTGGAAAACCGGGAATACTGAGGGAATTTGGCTTTTCTGGAAAACTCTTGGAATTTCATTTTGATAAAAGTTTCAGTACGAAAAAATACTCACACTTGATGGTTTGACCTGTAGGTAGCTTATTTATTCCATGGAACTAGCCATAGTGGATGGAATGTGTCCTCCTACGCAAATGTAGGCTGTTTCCAAACCGCGTGGAAACAGTATGTGGGTTTATGCAAACGCCGGCGAAGTGGAGTCCTTTATACAGGTGGTATACCTAGGTGTTTATTTGAATGTACCTATACGGATTTTATCTTGTTGTTTCCTACCCTATTGTAATGTGCCACTGTTCAGGTTATCGTACGGGATTGCCAATCGCAAAAAATAGTTGGTAGGTACCTCAGTACTTTTTGCTTCCGAGTCTACCAAGGTAGCGGAAGCATTGTTTTCATTTTTCAAGGTTGAAAAAAAGAATGTTCTCCAAAATCAACATTTCCACTCGTTTTATGTTTCACGCCTTCCTGAACAATTTTGATTTCGTGTCTGTCATGAAATCCTTGCAACGAGTAAAACTATATGAAGTTACCCACCTATTATCCAATTTCTGGGTTGGAAAAAAACAGGGGTTTTCTATTAGATTCAAAAAACGGTAATTTTTGATCAAAACAATTTCATAGTTAGCCTTCTTGTTGACAAGGTTATTGGTGAGGGGAGGATAAATTCCGGCGGATCCTCGGTATGTATGTTGTTTATTTCGCATGTCGAGCTAGCTTTCGCCCAGAGGGCATCTTCAGGACACTTTCTTTATGATTTTCAATTGCTAGGGGGAAAAAATGCCTAGACTACCTGAACATGTGGCTACCCCTTGAATCAGCTAAATTTTAACATCTCTTCAAGAAAAGTGGGATACCCTCCGATATTGATTCTAGAACTCAGCAAGTAACTGCTACTAAATTGAAAAGTACAAGCATATAAGCCCCAGCACTTACGAGGCACGTATTAAATTTAAAGGATTTGGGATTTTTTAGACTCTGGACCATTATTGAAAAAATCAAATCTAAGACACAGTATCAGAACCTTGCCTATCAAACCACATCCCATCAAACTTATAACACCAATTATAAGTACGAATGCTACCTGGAGAAAGGACCTTACTGGTATCAACTAGAAATCAACTATAGTGGTCACCCAAACTACTACCTATACATTTGTCAAAAGACGGTCAAAGACTTTGTCAAAGACTTTTTCTCAAATTAGAGATTTTGTCAAAAGACTTGAAACTAAACTTTGTCCTAAGCTAGCGCTCAGCCTGAAAAGGCTGGTTGCACACGCTTAGCTGAAGAGATCCGAAAGATCGCTTTAAATCCAAATCGTTCCAACTCTTCTTCCCGTTGCTGATGAGTCACCGAGATATGACGAAAACGGTTTACCAAAATCCCATCATCACTGAAACAAATGTTTGACTGCCCCTTCTGCATCAAGATGCTTTTGGGTTGAGTCGCAAAGTTTCAAATTCCCATTTTCAATGGATAGTTAAGTTTGGTACTTCGTTTCGATCTTTCGGATCTCTTCAGCTAAGCGTGTGCAACTAGCCTTTTCAGGCTGAGCGCTAGCTTAGGACAAAGTTGAGTTTCAAGTCTTTTGACAAAGTCGGACCGTCGGACAAAATCTCTAATTTGAGAAAAAGTCTTTGACAAAGTCTTTGACCGTCTTTTGACAAATGTTTAAACTCTTCGGAAATAGCTTCTTAGCTAAACTGACAAAGTCTTGACAAAGTCTTTTGACAAAATCTCGAATTTTGAGAAAAAGTCTTTTGACAAAGTCTTTGACCGTCTTTTGACAAATGTCGAATAAAGCTACTACCTATACAGCTTAACTTAAATGGGTTAAGCACAATCCTACCTAACCCAACACCGTTCTGCTTGGGCCAATACATGTAACAGATGTAACTACAGTAGAAATGAAAGCCAACCATCTACTACCAAAGCAATTGAAAATCATAAAGAAAGTTTCCTGAAGATGCCCTTTGGGCGAAAGCTAGCTCGACATGCGAAATAAACAACATACATACCAAGGATCCGCCGCAATTTATCCTCCCCTCACCAATAACCCGTTTCAAACAGTTTAAAGGGTTCGTTATACTGTTAAAAACTGTTTTGAACGCAGTTTTAATAAGTTTTTAAAAATCTGCACATGAAGCACTATGGCAGCTTGTGTGTACCTACGAAAAACGAAAAATTCCCACAAAACTGCTTCAGGAGCGTAACGGCTGAAAAATAAAGCTTTAAAAAAACTAGATTTAAACATTGGGCATATAGTTCCTCAAGGCCATTACTCGTTCATCAGCGCTCATCAGTGCTCATCACTACATCTAGCAGGTTTGGTTCTTGCAGGAGATGCACTCACTCTCAATCTCTTCTCAATGTAAACCAAAGTAACGTATTTTTCTCCTATGAATTTCATATTTCATTCCCTTCCGCGTCTCGTCGTGACCATAGGTTTTAATTAGGTTTTGAGTATTTAGATCCCTGTAGGTTTTACTCTACTAGATTCAAGTACCAGTTTTCTGTGATTGTTTACGCCTGAGTTCAGGGTTTTGCTTTCTTCTTGAGTGTTTTGTCGACAGAATTTAGAGTAGTTAGTTACATTCCGAATGAAGTGCCGTACTTACCACCCCTAATTCGGGCCTAAAACGATCAGGCAGTGCGGTTTTATGGTAATTTCGCCTACGATTCGTGAGTTTTGTGTTTGTGAGTGAACAATGCATCGGAAACAATAGGATACGATCAACTTTGAGAGGTTTAGGTCGGGTGAAGGTTGATAACAGCTGGATCATCAATCATTCACCAATATCATGTTGTTGGGTATGTTTCTATTCTAGAAATTACTATTATTGGCGGAGAGGTGATTTTCATAGGGGACCATCTACATCCAAATCGCATAATCCCTGAAAAATTCATCAAATTTGGATAAACAATTTAGGAGTTAAGGGTATTACAAGGAAATTTACGTTCGCGAATGCGCAGAGGCTACTATCAGTCAGAGGGCGATGATTTTCAAAGGGAATCATCTACATTCCGATCCGCATAATCCCTGAAAATCTCTTTGAAATTGGACAATAACTTCGTATAGTTTTGGAATTTAGCTCACCCAGCTGATGATCAGGAAGGTGATCAGCTTGTTATTCATACTCAGCTTTCCCTCTGAAAGTGTCAGCATCGTCCACTACATCTTTTATGCGTCGAATACAATGAGGAATTTCACCGAATTCTGTTTGCATTTTTCCTGAATAGTTAATGGTGTGGGATAGATGAAAATCGGGCTGATTTCGGAAAATAAGTCTCCTGTTATTTTTGGGAGACAATCAAAATTTTTGATTTCAAAACTAACCGGGAAAACGGACGTGGAGCGGGAACGCTCGCTGATTGGCTGTTCGGATCGCCCTCTCCTCCCTGTGTTGCCCATTGGGACGACGAAATCGTGTTTTCTAAGAGAAAAGTTATCAAACAAAAACAGGGGAAACCTAATTTTCCCCATCTTGCTTTTTCTATTTTTTGACATTTTATGTCTTTACTATGGCACATAAGTGAAAAAATCGTCACGCGGGCATTGTAACGAGGGGAGCGTCACGCGGAAATTTTCTGATGATTTTCACGTACAACCAATCGTTCCTAGGGAAAACTAACTTCCTCATTTTCCACCCCACAAAAATCGTTCACCACTCATTGGAAAGCTCTCAATTTATTAATCATGGTACACGGTCCCTAATATGAATGCACCTGTACGGAAAGCTGAATTATGCGCATGTTTAATATCATACGAGTATGATGTGAGCAACAAATGAGATGTCAACATGATCGTGAGAGGAAAATAGGTATCTTCATCCAACAGATCCATTTAAAGCGTTACGGAGGCAGGGTCAATGGAGAATGCTGAAGGCGCCTGAGTGGTCACTGATCAGCTGAGTGAGCTCCAAGGCCATTTCCTCTCCTGTTGAACGCAGGGAGCTGACATTTGAGAGGCAGGGTCAATGGAGAATGTTGAAGGCGCCTGAGTGGTCACTGATCAGCTGAGTGAGCTCCAAGGCCATTTCCTCTCCTGTTGAACGTAGGAAGCTGACATTTGAGAGGCAGGGTCAATGGAGAATGCTGAAGGCGCCTGAGTGGTCACTGATCAGCTGAGTGAGCTCCAAGGCCATTTCCTCTCCTGTTGAACGTAGGAAGCTGACATTTGAGAGGCAGGGTCAATGGAGAATGCTGAAGGCGCCTGAGTGGTCACTGATCAGCTGAGTGAGCTCCAAGGCCATTTCCTCTCCTGTTGAACGTAGGAAGCTGACATTTGAGAGGCAGGGTCAATGGAGAATGCTGAAGGCGCCTGAGTGGTCACTGATCACCTGAGTGAGCTCCAAGGCCATTTCCTCTCCTGTTGAACGTAGGAAGCTGACATTTGAGAGGCAGGGTCAATGGAGAATGCTGAAGGCGCCAGAGTGGTCACTGATCACCTGAGTGAGCTCCAAAGCCATTTCCTCTCCTGTTGAACGCAGGAAGCTGACATTTGAGAGGCAGGGTCAATGGAGAATGCTGAAGGCGCCTGAGTGGTCACTGATCAGCTGAGTGAGCTCCAAGGCCATTTCCTCTCCTGTTGAACGCAGGAAGCTGACATTTGAGAGGCAGGGTCAATGGAGAATGCTGAAGGCGCCTGAGTGGTCACTGATCAGCTGAGTGAGCTCCAAGGCCATTTTCTCTCCTGTTGAACGCAGGAAGCTACATTCGATTCATTTAAATTGCCCAATCGTATTACGTAAAACACTCGGTTGTGCGTGGCCAACAAGCTGCGGTATGAGCGTGATTGTTTAAATGAATGTTTACGTACATTACATCGCAACCATCAACGAGCACAATCAAAGTTCCACAAACAAAAGTACAATATGAGGTTTTATATGAAGGGGAAAGGGGGCGCAAAGACATAAAATGTCTCTCGTGGTTGCGTACTTGTACGAAAGCTGTATCCACCGTTTGTGTTTTCAATGGGAATTGCAAGTTGGGGTGAGGGTCTTTTATATTATGTCGGTTACAAGGATTTCATGACAGACAGACAGACACGGAACAAAAATTGTTCAGAAAGGTCTGAATTTTTTTAAAAGATATAGTCGCCGTTATGTTGTACAGCCTCTTTTCTTCAGTTTTTCGATTTCGAACTTTACTGTTTCGTGAAATTTTGCACCTGGAGACCTTTCTCGATCTCAGCGCTCCAAGCGGCCATAAATGAACTATTCCAGGATGACGTCATTTTCCCGGTTTTTTTTAGACATTCGTATTTTGTACACTGTTATGTTTATTCGTAAATTAGGAAGTTCGGGCTGAAAGTTTGCCTCAGGGGGTTTTTCGAGGTGCTGAATCCGATTTTGGTGTCAAAAATAGGAAATTCCGACATGGTGAAATTCCTCATTTGGTGTACGGTCAGGATAGGTACGAGAACTATATCAACTTTGAACAAATTGTTTCAAAAGTTCAGACGAAGTTCGTGTACAGTCTGACAAACAACTCTCGGTTTTTATATTATGCAGGTTGATGCCAATGAGACAGAGCCCAGAGCTACACTGTACGTAGCTGCAAAATGGTTTTAATCCGTAGTAAAGAAGGGCCTAAAAACTACCTAAAAATCCCCAGTGGCAGATCCGTTGCCGAACGTCCCTTTCAGCGAATTTTCAAGGGAAATGAAGCTATTTCGTTGTCATTGTAATCTAACAGTCTCAAGAGAATTGACCTGTTGTTATCCAGTCGCCAGCGTTACGCAAGACTCTTCTTCGAGGGCTGGGTGGATCCTGCTCCTGTTACTCTTGGTGTCGTTTTACGATGTAATTTCCCACTCCTCTTCACTTACGATCGCTATTCGATCCAGTCCTCCATCTTTCAGATGACATTTGTCAACTGAAAAAAATGAAGAGCGCGTGCTTGTCTAAAAACGTAATTTTTCTCATAGTTCCCATGCTTCTCTAAAATACCTCCAGGGGCAACAATTTCTGGAGATCTGCCAAGAGCAAAGTCACAAAGAGGTGGAAAGATAATTGCGGTCCAATTCTTTTATCCCGAAAACATGACTTCGAATATCTTGCCACATTTAAACTTTTGACCAGTTTCTCTCGTCCCATTTTTTGCTGAAGTAGGAATCCTAGTAGCCGCCATTTTCGGCCAGTTAAATATTTGAAGACCCAAGGGGAAGAATGCACTAAGTCCATTTTTTTTCGAAACTGAGATTTAGATGCCATCTGTTGATGTGGACTTTTGTTTTAACTAGAAACATAATTTATAAACGTTATATTAATCGAATTATATCATACAATTGAAGGAAAAAAGAAAAGGAAAGAAAATTCATTGCAAAAAACTTAGTTTTTCTAATTCTGGAAAAATTTTTCAAATTGGACTTAGTGCGTTCTTCCCCTTGGGTCTTCATTTGGTTCTTTGAGAATTTGGTCGAACTGTGTGAGTCTTAAAACATTAAGTTGCTTCCTTAAGTTGAATTTAATAAGCTATTACTACCCAGCAATAACCATCTTCGTTGGGTACCTTTGATGACGGGTTTCCTACAGACATGTTGCTCCGCTAAATGCTACCGGTTCACCTCTATCGGTCAGTCAAACCTGTATTATAGAAACCTGGTAAGTGGCAATGAGAGTAGTCTGTCAATGACTAATCTGGAGTCATAATTTTTTTCTTCTGCGTGACAAGACGATCGATATTCTAGTAACATTTTACCTCCAAAGCGCAATTTACGATGACTCCACAAGTTTGATCGAGTTGACATGGCAAAACAAATTCCTTAATAACGGTTCTACAAATATTATTATCGATTATTATCATTTTTTCAAGGGTCATTGAATTGAACTTTGATATGAAACTCTCGTGCCAGCCGTTGATAATTCTCACGTTTTTTCACGTAAGAGAAGAGTAAAACGTTTTTAAAGCGTTACTGTAATATCATGATAAAACTCAATAATTACCTAGCAAACGAGATATTTTAATCAAACGAATGTTTTCTTCGTTCAGCGGTGATCTTTGAACGGATTTTTAATGGATACGTTGTGACGAGAGGAATTAAATTAGTAAGAATATAATCCAGAGATTCGCCAGATAAATGATTAGTTAGATTTACAAACCTATTAAACAGAGGAAAAACGTTGATTTTGCAGGAAATTAGAGCCGATTAGGGGATTTTGAGGTCGAAGAACTTTGAAAATGTATGCCGTTTTTCCAGATTGTTTCATATTTTTGAGTTACAGTTCATCTTTTGAGCAGCTATTCTTGCTCAATATTTCTATTCTCATCACCCAGACGCATGGGGTGTTGAATATAAACTCTGAAATCGGATTCGGATGTTATTGAAATAACGGAAAAGTAAGATGTGTCTTCCAAAATCCGGGTTTCAATTCATAATTTACATCGAAAATCAACAGTATATGGGTCATTTCAAAATTTGGGGTTATTTTGTCCTCGAACTTTTCCATAAATTATTGTTGAAGTTTTTATGTTTTTTCTCCCGTAAACGTCCTTTGTCTTGACCACTGAGGCAGATCCTGAAGTGGGCGCACACTTTATCAAGTAGTTTCAAATTTATAGAATTTTGAATTTTTTCCATAATTTCGACTTTGTAGGAAGAGATAAAACATTGTAGGGAGAGAGAAAACCAAGGGTGAGTTGAACTCATGAAACCTTTTTATTCCTTCAAAATACGAGAATCTTAGTTTAGGAGAGTCTCTTTTATTTATCGAAATCATAGTCCGAAGCTATAATCTAGGTACATCAGAATTATCAGATTCTTCAAGTCTTTCAATCAGTCTAATCGTTCGTAAAATGTGGGTTAAGGAAAAGTCAGAATTATATGACCCAGCGGTGTAAATAGTTCAGGTAACTCTTAAAAATGTTAACGGCTTTGAAAAAACTTTTGAGAACCCATAGTTTATTCAGTTTCTTAATAGTACATAGGCCTCATTTTCTTAATAATGCATAGGTAACTCACTTTCTTAGTAATACATAGGTAACTCACTTTCTTAGTAATACATAGGTAACTCACTTTCTTAGTAATACATAGGTAACTCACTTTCTTAGTAATATATAGGTAACTCAGTTTCTAAGTAATACATAGGTAACTCGGTTTCTTGATAATACTTAGGAAACTCAGTTTCTTAATAATAAAATTCTTACAAAAACGCTCGATTCCAAAGGTTCATTATTGAAAATAATGTGTCCAATATTTGGGAATCAGAGCCTAACTAAAATAAAATGAGGTAAGGATCAAAAATCCAAAAATGTCAAACTAATGGGAACTGGGAACCTGAACAAAATCTCCTGTATTTATGACTCGAATATCATTGTAATTATTTGCGGTTAATTACAATTTCTGTCAAAATTTCTACTCGCGTTTTACGTTTCAGACCTTCCTGAACAATTTTGGTTTCGTGTCTGTCATGAAATCCTTACCACAGCCTTAACTTCTACAACTCTCATCCGATTTTGATGAAATTTTCAGGGATTGTACGGGTAGCCTTGTAGATGGTCCCCTATGAAAATCATTCCCCCCCGAATTAATTATGGTTATTAATAGAATTATTTTTTTTTTGGACTCGCTCTTCAATCTGGCCAAAATGAACATTCCTAGAGTGAGTGTTTCGGGCACAGGCGGTTTAGCTGAAGCTGGAAGTAGGGACGGCACGATACTCCAAAGTATCGATACTTCTTCCGATACGATATTTCTCAGGAAGTAACGATACTCGATATCTTTTCGATACCGATATTATAAAATATCGATACTTCGATAATATCGGATCAAAGTATCGATACTATCGATACTCCAAATTAACCCACAAATGATTTCGCAAACCAAATAAAAACTCCATTAATCAAGAATTATAAATGTATTAATAAAAGTCAATAATTTAAAATGTTGTTAAAGTCAGTAGTAATTTAAAATGTTTTGAAAGTCAATAATTTAAAATTTAATAAAAGTGAATGATCATTTCATTTTATATTTATTCCAATTCTTATTCCCAAGAATTCTCCGTTCAATGAAATGATTCATCATCCACTACAAATGGAAAGGATGAAGTAATAAATCAGTTACATTACAAATTAATAAATTTATTATCGAATCATAAAAAACAAAAATTTGGCGTGAAGTAAGTTTTGACTTGAATTTTTTAAAAAGTAGGTAAATAAAAAAATTTTTGTGAATCGGAAAGTAAAACAATGGTCACAAGGAACTCGAACTGTTCAAGAAATCAAGAGAAATGAAAACCCATGGACTTGGTATCCTAGGAATGTGAAAACCGCAAAAAATGCGATTTTACAGGGTTACTGTGGAAAGTTTTTGAACATCGATGAAGGATATTAGAAGCGATATATCATTTCGATCGATACTATTCTGAGTATTATTCAGTGGCAGATATAGTATGGTATCTAAGTACTTGATATTTGTTTTTTTTTTACTATTCCACTTTAGCAAAAATATCGATAATATCGTCAAGAAAGTATCGATACCTCCGATATTTCAGGCAAAAGTATCGATACCAAAATATCGGTATGAGTTTTTTTTATCAAAAGTATCGATACAAATATCGGTATCGATACCAAAAAAGTATCGATACTCCGATATATCGGTGGAATCGTGCCGTCCCTAGCTGGAAGTCCAGTAGAGGTAGAAGGAACAGCAGGCGTAGACGGTTCATCCAAGGTTGACTAGAACTTCTGCACAAAAAATGTTGTTGTAATTACTGATGTAACCTATGGACAACTAATACCAAAATATACACCAAGAGCTCAAATTTAAACCGTTATCTTGGTGAACCATGAGCAAAACTTCTCTCCCTGCAATTCTATCTCTCTTCCTACAAACCAGCCTCTTCCCTGAAGTTGTAGGTAGAGAGGTTGTAGGGAGAGAGATTTTTGAGGTTATCACTCTCTACTGGCCTCACCATTATTGATTCTGAACGTTTAAAAAAAATACATAACACTATGGCATTCATAATTGTAATTTGAGTTTAATTATACGTAGTTGAACACTTACCCTAATGAGTGAGGTGGTTGTAGGGAGAGAGAAAGTATTAACCTACTCTCAAAGCTTCAACACTTCACAACATAACCCACACAACTGGGAGCTTGGAAATTCAACAAACTTCAGTAGCTTCGGAAGCCATCTTGCAGCAGAGTTCACTTTTGTTTTTCATAACACAAAATAATCGTTTTCCAGGAGTGGGCGGGCATTTCAAAAAAATTGTAGGGAGAGAGATTAAAACCTTGTGACAGCAAGAAAACATAGCAAAAACGCTTCCAATTCAAGGAATTTTTGTTCGTTTCTAATTTATTACTGAAGAGGAGAGTAACCTGGACCAATAACATTTTTTACTTAAATTAAAATATGAATATAGAGTTCTCCAACAATTTTCGAAGTTCCCAACCTACCCTCTGTGACAGGTGTAGGGAGAGAGAATTGGGATCATTAATGATTTTTAATTATCTGAGTGAATTGATTAGTGTAATTCATTCTATGTGATCTTTGTAGACACCAAGCTGCTGTATCTCCCTGAAAAAATTCTGAATTTCCAAGACAAAAAGAGTGTTCACAAAAGCTGCGTGACAAGAAATAACCCCAAATTTTGAAATGACCCATATTGCCCTTAGCTAATGCAAAAGAAAGGGTAGGTATGTTTGAGGCGTTTAGTAATTATAGGAAATAATTTCTTAATATTTATTCTTAAACGTTAAAAACACACCCCATTTTATTGGGAACCCCATAGTTTTTGGAGAAATCAGATAAGAAAGAAATCAGGTACCAGAATGTTCAGCGTAACTATCAAAAATGCATTGTATCAAAATGTCCGTTGTACTCGTATCCATGTGTCCAAGAAATCCAAATGACCAACGTATCGAGATTTCCAGTGAATCAATAGGTATAGGCATAAAATGTAAAACATAGCAAAGTGTCCACATCAACATTTCAACCGCATCAAAATTTCAATGGGGTATTTCAGTGGGTCGGAAATTCAAGTTTTCGACCTCAAATTTGGATTCAGCACCCTTGAAAACCTATAATATAGGAGTATATTATACTCCAACTTTTAGCACAATAACATGTGGTAGAAAAATTAATTAAAGAGATCACACGTTTGAAAAAAAGTTGGGCCGCCATAAATGCACACACACTAGGCCGCGCGCGTGTGTGAGTAGTATTTTGTAGTATCCAAGATTCTCCAAGGGTTTCATCTCTTCTCTTTGCATGGATACTTTTTCAAAGAGTTTTGGCTAGCTACGTCACAATTGGCGGTACTTGAGTATTAAACGGAGGCCACCTAACCTATAGAAATATTTCGTACCGGATACCAAAAATAACTACATAATTGGAAAGAACACACTTTAATAGATTTACAGGTGAAGTTTAGAATTGATCCGACGCCTGGTTCTGACGTTGTGCAACCCAGAATGCAGCAATGTCGGTCAGGATGGAGTTGAAAGCGTCGCCGCCGCTAGCAGTCACATCAGATCGCCACCCCTCTCTCTAAAAGTTGTAGATCATCTATCAAAAAGCACCAACAATTTGAAGGTACTTTTGGTGCTTGTAAAGCAGGTACAATTGTAGGTGCTTTTTGATAGATGATCTACAACTTTTAGGGAGAGGGGTGGCGATCTGATGTGACTGCTAGCGGCGGCGACGCTTTCAACTCCATCCTGACCGACATTGCTGCGTTCTGGGTTGCACAACGTCAGAACCAGGCGTCGGATTATTTCTAAACTTCACCTGTAAATCTATTAAAGTGTGTTCTTTCCAATTATATAGTTATTTTTGGTATCCGGTACGAAATATTTCTATAGGTTAGGTGGCCTCCGTTTAATACTCAAGTACCCAATTGGCTACGTCACACTACTCAAATCTTCAACTTTCCTTAGCTTCTCTGATTTTTTAAAAACATTGTCTCGACGAACAGACCCGATTACCGCTATTCCCAAGCTTTTGAAAAAATTCTTTTGAAAAAAAAAAAATAAAATTAAAAAAAAAATTGACTGAAATACCCCATTGTAAGTCGAAGGTATCGAATTATTCAACCTATCAAACGTCCAATGCATCAAAATATCGTGTTTTTTGTTTGTTAACTATCGTTGATCTTGGATTTTGGGATTCTTTCCAGTTCCGGCAGCGACATGAATCATGTTACAGTTACAGTAGTCCTCAAGATCCCCGACAGGGAGCACACGAAAGAATAGCATAATATCGTGTGCAGTTGGTACTAAATTATTGAGTACTGTAATAAATTGATGGTAATTATAGTACTGTTATAAATACATACTAGATCCTTTATTAGCGCAGGCTGGTAGGGAGCAGGCGAAAGGAACCTTTGTTTATAGGGAGGATTTGTTTGAGGATAGTAACTAATTTTGGAAACAGAAGTACCGAACAAACTACTTATGTACTCAGTGGAATACGAATAACTTCAGTTCGTAGCTTTGACATTCCGCAAACTTTACCCTTAACACGTTTTTTCATGATTCATTTCATATGATTGAACATATCACTTATGGAAGGATGCAAAGGAGTGATGCATTGGACCTAAATTGTGTTTCATGACCCCCGTTGTAATTAGCCAACCATTTTATAAGGAACAGGAAGACATATTTTTACACAAAACGTTATACTGTTGCCCAGTTATATTCGGGTGGATAATGGAAATTGCTCGGGCGGCTCCCATCTGGGTAAATCGTAGTCATACTACCGCCCAACTGGGGAAAGAATATAGACCTAACTGGTCTAAAGAATATAGACCTAATTGCTCTTATTGAAAAATGAAACCAGAGAAACTGTATGAGTTTGCATCCCAAATTTGAAGGTTTTTCCATAAGCCTTCTATTATTTTTTAATAGATTTGAAAGCGATTCGAAGCAAAAGCGTAATAAACCAAAAAGATCTCTCACAGCGCCTTCTTCAAATCCACGATGAATATTATTTTCTTCCTGTCACCTCGCCGGCCTCTCACTCGACTCCTCTTGACCTCAATTTCCAGAGTCAGACAGCTATGATGCTCTTCCCAGCTACGACTCGTTTGTACGTACCGGACTATCTCTTTCCTTATCACCATTGTTGACTGTTGGACCTCTTACTTCCTTATCAACCTATGAATAAAAAGGCTCGTTTTCGGTACAATTGTACGAAATTGTATTGAATCTATCGAGTAGTTACGTTTATTTTCGACCATTCATGGAGCAATGCTGTTCGATGGATGACATCCTGAAATCCTTGTTGTTACGTGAGAATTCAAGAGCGCTCGAATTATGGTTCACTACGCTGAAAACTCTGCATGTAATATTCGATTCTGATCTAACCTTGAACGTCCATTAGTCAAATTTGCCTAAGCGATCACTGTTGTTTGCCTATTTCACTGATTTGAATATTGTTGCACGGCACTTGCTGACTGAGGCCTCATGGCCAATAATATTAGGAACATGGTATCAAGTTCATTGTAAGTAGTTTCGTTTTCTTCATTTAGGTCTGCAGTTTTCGACACTTGTTATCGGACTCTTTATCTAGAGTATGTGTGATATAAAACTCTCGTCTTCTTGGTCATGCGCCTTATTTTTAGACCTGTCTAGACAAGATTGCTCTCTGAAGTATTGATCTAGGTACTACTTATCGAAAACGAATGAGGGGGATCTCAGTTTCGTGTACGTTATGAAAATTAGATAGTAGTAAATTAAATTATAAATCAAATGAGTCCATTTTCAGATGTGTTTGTTTTGATAACTATTTCTTATTTACTAGTTGTGGCCTACGTGTACATTAGATAGATTTATTTATCGTTGTACACAGTGTGCATTGACAATTGTCATAATAATAAAAAATCTTATCAACTTTCCCTGATTTCCTTTTTATATTTTTTTCTTCAGTTTTTTTATTTCGATCTTTAACGGTTTTGTGAAATGTTGCCTCCGAGGACTATATGAAGTGATTCCGATCTCAGTGCTTCAAGCGGCCGTACATAAACTATTCCAGGTTGACGTCATCCTCCCGGGTTTTTTAAACGTTCATATCGTAGCTTAAGATGCATCATGGCACATCTAACTTTTGCCTACTTTTCAGGAGAGCAAAGAAAAAAACCGATTTGGTCGATAAATTTTATAGTTTTTAACATTTTTATTCATCGGTCTACCTTTATTTTCAGTCTGCTAACTTGAATTGCATTTAATAGTACAGTAAACATCTTATGTCAAAAAATCGTGTAGATGTGCCATGCTGTCGAAATTTTTCCTCTCACTTGTGCTATGATGTACCACATTTTCTCTGTGTTTCGTGGTGAAACGGCAATACTCTGTAGCAGTGTAGTTTACTGAAAAACTATGAAATTCATCCTTCTCCAAGTAAAAGCACGAGTTCGAGAATTAAATAAGAGAAATCATTGCAATTCTGCAAATCCGCACAATCTCTGAAAATTTCATCGGAATCGGACAATAACTTCGATAGTTTTATGTCAGACAGACACGGAACAAACTGTTCAGGAAGGCTAGAAACGTAAAACACGAGTGGAAATTCTGATTTTGGAGAACTTTTTTTTTCAACCATGAAAAGTAAAACAATGCTTCTGCTACCTTGGTAGACTCGGAAGCAAAATGTAATAGGTATAATATTATGGAGAAGTCACAATTGTAATGCAACTCTATCTTCAGAAGAGAGTCAAGAAGTTTCAATGTTTCATTTGTGAGATCGTAGACCACCAATAAAATCACGTTTTTAGTTTTCCCAAGGCACAATCTCAAGTCAAGAACCAAGATTGCCTCTTATCACGTTAGTAGTACCCTAACTCGGGTATTGAAATTTTTCTATCATTAGGTACAAAGCACAGCAAGCACTTAAATTTTCGACCTATGATAGGTAGTTTAGTTTTAGCTAATTTCCAATTTGTAAATAGAGAGATTTTTAAAGTGATGGAGACACTTACTGGCGCCTTACTTTCTGGCTTACAACTTGGGACTATAAGAATTTAAATTTTTGCTGTAAGGTCCCAAAAACTTTAAGAAAGAAGTTTAGAGAACTCAGTTTTGTGATTTAGAGAGTACAGCCATAGAGTAAGACCAATTGGAGAGAGTATCTTTTTGGTTGGTAAACTAGAATGCCAGAATGGGGCATGTTTTGCCTTTTATAAGGAAGGTCATGAGTGAAAGGCGTGTCTTCACTGTGGTTAGGGCCTTCCTCCTAACAATTTGTCATACATCGTGAATAAAATCAGTTTTTTTTTGGTATTTTTAAAAATTTTCATGCAGGCGATCGTGCAGAAATGGAAGACTTGGGGCGTTTCTTCCCCTTGAAATTGGCAATGACTTTTCTATAGGAAAGCTGCTAGAAAAACATGAAACATCATGGCACATCAAACTTTCTCGGAACATACCATCATAGCACTTTCCATCTGCATACCATCATCAGAGCATACCATCTGCAACTTTCAACGAAGAATTAGTTGTCATTCATGATAGCTTGGGACATGGTATTTTGTTTTTATTGAAGTTTATTTAGTGGAGAATAGATTACAAAATAATTTTTCAGGAAAAACTCCCTAATCATTCACGTAGTCAAACAAAACCCAGCTCATCATCTGAGCTGTAGCCTTCCGCCATGTTGAAGATTGTAGATGTGCCAAGATGTCAGATGATTTTAGTTGTGCTATGATAACTAAATCAGAAATGGGGTATTTCGGTCAATTTTTTTTATTTTATTTTTTTCAAAAGAGTATGGCTCAGGAATAACGGAAATCGGGTCTGTTCGTCGAGAAAATGTTTTTAAAAAATCAGAGAAGCTAAGGAAAGTTGAAGATTTGAATGGTGTGACGTAGCTAGCCAATCGTGACGTAGCTAGCCAACTGTCTTTGAAAAAAGTATCCATGCACGGAAACCCTTGAAAGACCTCTTGGATACTACAAAATCGTACTCACACACGCGCGCGGCGTAGTCCGCGGCGTAGTCCTTGCCTAGTGTGTGTGCATTTATAGCGGCCCGCCTTTTTCAAACGTGCGATCTCTTTAATTAATTTTTCTACCACATGTTACAGTATCATTGGGCTTAAAGTAGATGTATATAGGTTTTCAAGGGTGCTGAATCCAAATTTGAGGTCAAAAACCTGAATTTCCGACCCACCGAAATACCCCATTACAGCGTTTCAAGTGGAGCAATCAAAAAACTAAGTCCACCAATCACTCAGGCGCGAAAATTCATATAAGAAACGGTTCTAACCTCATTTTCGACAAAATGTTAGACGTGCCGTGATGCATCTTAAGCGACGATATTTTCTACACTGTTTTGTTTATTCGTAAATTTGGGAGTACGGGCTGAAAGTTTGCCATAGGTGGGTTTTCGAGGTGCTCAATCCGATTTTGGGGTCAAAAATAGGAAATTCCGACATGGTGAAATTCCTCATTGCTTCTTTTCGTTACTTTCGTGTCTGGGTTTTTTCTGCCAGTTCGCAGTGCATTCGTCTGTTCGATCACGTAAGCTAGTTGTTTCATGTGCGCTATCAGAGGTAGCGCTACTGTCGTAAAGAAAAACTCGTCACGTTACAGACTCCTGGAACGTAAAAATTTCCATCTTCCTCAAATTCTCTAAATTTTTTGGATGCGTTTTCGAGCAGTAGGTTTTCTTTCATATCAGTGAACCCTCTCTCTAAAAAAAAAAATTGAAAAGTTGTGAGGCAAATTGCTTATTGTCAAAATTATGAAATATTAGCACTAGCGTTAGTAATGCTCAATAATGGTTTATGGTACGAAAAGTATGAAAATATAATTTCTTGTTTCCATATGACCCACATATCGTGTGAATATAGCTGTATTATGTCTGGAAGCTGTGTGCCGAAATCCTCCCTTTAACGTCTTGTGTTGTTTTCTAGAAAACATTGCTTCATAGCTACCGATATGTAGCTAAGATTTTGTTTACTGATATCTCGTTGCATTTTTGTGCCAAAAAAGTGTGTCGAAAAAATCCTTAACCCTCAGCCAAAAGACATAATCTATGTCAAAAACATGTTTTTGGTAGTTTTTCATTCATAACACGTGTCCAGAAAAGTGTCCACTTACGGTTAAGAAACCTGGATTGTTATTCAGTTTCACTGGATTGTTATAGAAATTTCCTTAAAAAATGAGGGAATAAGACAATGGAGAATTTGCTTCACATTTTTAATTTGTTTTCGAATGAGGGTTCACTGATATGGAAGAAAACCATAGTATGCTGCTCGAAAAACCATCCAAAAAATTTAGAGAATTTAAGGAAGATGGAAATTTTAGAAGGACCGACAAACTTGCATGGGGTTGCAACCACTGGGCTGACAGCTGAAGCTGGGAGCCCTAGAAGCGTTCTGATAGGTGGAGCTCCAGGTCGTAGTTATAGAAGAAGACAACAGATCGCGTTCTCTCAACATCATCACAAGTCACCTTGTTAACACATATTTTTCTCCTCGGGGCGTTACCAGCCGCATCAAAGTAATTAATTTGATAACATAATATGTTATAACTATATTATAGTTATTTTCTCGATATTTATGACTAAATTCGAGCTGATGTTTTTTGACAGAGGCTTCACTTGTTAGGCATTTTCTTCAATGGTAATTTTTTGCCCTTGGGTACTCCTGGTGTTATACGTTATTCTAGGGCCCTATTATAGAATTTGACTTGAAATTTCAGAATCTAAAAATGAGGCAAATTCCCCATTAACCTATTAGCGCCCAGTGTTGCCATATGGGCTTTTCTGTTGGGAGGATGCTGTGCACCTTCCTGTCTCATTGAGAAAACCTGGATCCTGGGGATCCTTTTCTCCAGATCTGTCTGATCATAGTTGTAATTTTTTTTTGAGCCTGGCTTTATCGACAACTGGATTGGGTGATTGGCCTGATTTTATGTCATCAGTATTACCTATCGATTATCAACCAAATACGCGGAAAATCAAAGTACTCATGTTGGTGTGGCACATAGTTTATTGTATGCTTACAAAGCACAACGCGTCATCTTCAAATTGATTGGGTACTTGACCTGACTATAGGTTTAAGAACTAACAAGTACCCAACCAAATACCCATGTTGTAATCATAAGGGCAACTATCCTTCATCTAATGCCCCCTTTAGATCAGTGGTCTTTTTTGACTAATTATGAATGTGACGATAAGTTAATGAGTCAATCACTTCATATTGGACGTATTCCGCACCCAATATCCCAAGAAAGTTCCTAGTAGATCCGGTGAGGTCACGATACGATCTACTAAAATCTCAGTTTTGCAAAAAAAGATCTATTCTTGTGGAGCTCAGCATTACGACATGGCAACGTAAAGGCACGAAACTCGACTGGGAGATTTTTGAAATTATTTTTCCCGTGATCTGTAAATTTATTTGGAGTGGGAATGGGGGTGGGTTGGGGGAGTTCCGGGCATTAATGGGTTAAAGGATGAAATATTTTACTCACCTTTTGGTTGGTTTTCTTTGTGATAGTTATTACAACCACCAGTGAAATAACTGAAGTAACCAACACAAGCGTGTTTATCTTGATAGTAAGTAGTTTCTCTCGCTTTCATGTTGGTTCTTTACTAACCGTCAAGAAAATATAATTCTCGAGTGCGATGGAGATTCCCGAATTTATTTATTTAAAGACTACGTGCCGAAGTGTCTTCTAACTCTTCTATCGAGTATTCTTCAAGTCATTTATTCAAATCTGGCTTGAAGGTGCTTAATTAGTCAGCTGGCAACGCAGCGTCATGCAACGTTGATTTATTATTTCGCTGTTTTCCTTCCTCTGTTATTCCGATTGGGTTACTGATTGCTCTTAGTTGGATTCTCATTCTTTTCTTTTCTCCAATACAATCCGATGTGTCGTTGTCTACGTTTAACTACCTGAGTGACTCCACGCGGTTTATACATTCTCGTTCGGCCGTTCTTTTACGATACTCGTTAGTCGGTTGAAAGTGTTGGAAGCAGCGCGCTTACCGCCATTCATATCCACCCACGAGTGCTATGGAAAATTTGGGCTCTCTGAGCTCAGTTCTGGGCCTCCCTTGCACTTCACCGACTAGCAATGGAATTGTACCCGTAAGTGAACAAAACTACGTGTAAGTCTGCATCATTTAACACTCAAAACAGCTCAAAAATAACTGGTCTACGAAACATCTAGAAGTTCTGTACCATCAGGTTTGGTAATGGTTCAGGGGTTTTTTATGGAGGTATTTTCAGTCCGAATCTAATTTTGGTTTATTATTTTCAATACCTAATGAACCTTTGGAATCGACCAAGAAAATTTTTTTTTAATACCTCCTCAAAATTTGATAGTTTACGTTTCAAGGTACAAAATAATTTCAAAAAAAAAAATTTGGCCGTCCGTACGCGGCACTTTTGCCACTTAGCATTGACCGATTTTGATGAAATTTGGTATGTAGGCTCCATTTGGGCTATAGTTGTGCCCCAAAGATTTTGGTTGATGTAGGTCACTTCTAAAGGTTCAAAAATGAATTTTGAAATTTTGAAAACGCCCTAACTCAGAAAATTTTGATATAAAGGTATTGTTTTTCCTTCAATTTAAGATTCTATAGAATTTTTTGAGACCACACGGAACTCTGTAGGACAAACCGTTCGCTCCGTACGAGAATTTAAGAGTTGGACTTTTGATAAATCAGAAACACGAGTGTGAATCGCAAAAGAGGCCTAATCTCCGTTCAAATTAAAGCTGGCCGAAATGCGATCGATGTTTTTCTTCATGTTGGATGGTTGGTGGCTTTGCAGACGAGTGATCTATAGAAAAATAAAAATAATAAACCATTGTGTAATAATTTGCAGCGTTTTTTTAAAGTGAGTAAAAGTTTCTTTGAAAGTAGTTTTCAGGTAATAAATTTATAAAGGATTTAAAGTAAATCCATATCGGCTATAAGATTGGAACCTGGAATTAATAGTTTCTGCAATTTTAGTTTTTTCCTGGCGAAGTTTGTTAGCAAACATTGGAACGGTGCTATTTTTCAACAAAACCTTAAAAAAAAGAAAATCCTTGAAATTATTAAAATTTTCCGGACTAGCGTATGTACGATTGTACGTCAATTGTAATACGATTGTCTTCTTGGGGGTTCTTAATGAATGCAGGTTGGTTCACTTGAAGAGGTGTTGACGCGTTGAGAGGCGGGAAGGAAGTAAATACTAGATAATTACGCTATTCAATTGTATTCTGGTATTCCACTAACATTATAATATTATTCTAATAGTTTACAGGAAAATACAATTTCATTCTAACGTGCTTTAATTTCCGTAATAATGTATAGATAGATATTTATATATAGATAAATGTATAGATATATTCGGGTTCTTTGGTTATCGACCGTTGATTGATATTCGTTTAAGCAGTACTGCTAATTGTTGTCGAGGTTCGGTCAGGAATGAGAGGCGATTTTCCAACGTTTCGATAGTTTATTCTATCATTATCAAGGAATCTACAAAGCGAACAAATAGGTATTTTAGTAAGTACATTTGTGTGTAGCTATGACCATTTGAAGAAAAATTATGCTAAAACTACTTTAATAGGTGTAAGTAGTTGAAGTATTAAGGTAGTTTTAGCATAATTTTTCTTCAAATGGTCATAGCTACACACAAATGTACTTACTAAAATACCTATTTGTTCGCTTTGTAGATTCCTTGATAATGATAGAATAAACTATCGAAACGTTGGAACAATCGCCTCTCATTCCTGACCGAACCTCGACAACAATTAGCAGTACTGCTTAAACGAATATGTATAGATATATCGACACCTGTGCGCCCAAAGGGCCAAACTGTTTCCGGAACTACTATTTCTAAAACGCAAGCGATTGTAGCGAGGCCAGTGTACATGAAGTCAACTAGGTTTTTTTTTGTAATTGGTCCAAAATCTACGTAAGATTGAATTCCAAACCGTTTTTTGAATCATCCGCAATTTGTAATATTAAGAAAAAAAGATAAACTGGGAAGAGGTCCAGTTTAGCCCTATGGGCATAATTTGACCTTGAGATTTGTGAGCGACTAGGGGCCAAACTGCCAGTTTGGCCCTAAGGTTTGCGACTTGCCTTCACCTGGAAATTGCTCTGGTCAATCTGCAATTTCTTCTTCAATTAATACATCAGTTGAAATTAAACGTTAATAAATTATTATAATTAACTACCCATTTTTACAACTCTCTGGGTATTTGGTACCTGTCCAATCACTTATGTTTTCGTCTTACTCTGAAACCCCGATTTTAACTCACGTAGGTATGGTTGAATAGTGCCATTCTATTACCAAAAAACAGCAATTAAGTAATTTCTGAAACACGGTTAACGAAATTTTAATTATTCCAATAGTAAATGAACACCATAGCATTTGAAACAAATCTAAGAATCATTGATTTTATCGTCATCTATTCAGCATTGTCCTCTTCATTTGTCTCAATGAGCTCATCACGTATGTTGAGCTTATTCTTCGTAGGAAGTATTTTGCGTGGTACCGGTGAGGAATCGCCCCTTTGGTACAAAAACTGAAGGAAAAAGCAGGAGTGGTCACAGTGACACAACTGGACGGCAAGAAATTTATCATTACACTTGACAAGTTACCTATCTTTCTGGTGTTCAGACTTCAACTCAATTGATTCAATGCAATTTGATTGATTTAGTTGATTAACTGAATCGTCTGTACCTAAGCAAACATCAGGACTTGAAAGAACGAACTCGATTCTGCCAAATCTTACGGACTCTAGAGCCATAAAAAGTCAGAGTCATAAAAAATATTCTAGTCAATTTGATCGAAACTATTCGAATCATCATTATATACCTCTCTCAGTTGTTGTAAGGCCCGAAAAACCATGAGCTGAGATCTGGTTGAGAACACTTTCCCTTGCTTCCCCCGTCGAGTTCTAGCCATCGTTTGAAATCACCTTTTCCAAAACCACATTCGAAAAAGAACGAGTGGGTGGAGAAAAGATTGTACTAAAGACAATCAAAAGAAACGCCTGCCAAGTGGGTGTGTCACATAGCTTCCTCGTATCCATAACCCGATTGTAGGTATAGTTGATCCGATACATAGTAGTTAATCTCAAAACACCAATCTCTAAGTACCTTTCACTACCCTCATAGGGGACCATCTACACGCTAATCTAGACAATCCTAGAAAATTTCATCAAATTCGGATGAACAAGTAGAAGTTATGACAGTTACAAAGATTTCACGTTTGCTTTGAAAATGAGAAAGTTATGGCTGGTACAACGAAATACACATTTGCACATGCGCAGTAACAACTATCAGTCAGTGGGCGATGATTTTTATAGGGGACCATCTACACGCTAACCCGTACAATCCCTGAAATTTTCATTGAAATCGGATGAAAAATGTAGAAGTTATGGGTGCGGCAAGGATTTCATGACAGACAAACGGACAAACAGACAGACACGGAACCAAAATTGTTCAGAAAGGTCTGAAACAAGTGAAAACTTTGTTTCTAGGGAACATTTTTTTTTTTTTTTTTTCAATCTTGAAAAGTGAAAACAAAGCATCCCCTACCTTGATGGACTCGAAAGCAAAAAATTATGGAAAAACAATACCTTTACATCAGAATATTTTGAGTTACGGCGTTTTCAAAATTTCAAAATTGATTTTGGAACCCTTAGAAGTGACCTACATCAACCAAAAGCTTCGGGGCACAACTAGACCCCAAATGGGCCCATATAACAAATTTCATCAAGATCGGTCAATGCTATGTGGGGAAAGTGCCGCGTACGGCGGACGGACGGCCAAACTTTTATTCGATTTTTGGATTCTACCTAACATGAAACGTAAACTAACAAATTTTGAGGGGGGGGGGGGTTTAAAAAATTGTTTCTTGGTTGATTCCAAAGGTTCATTATTGAATATAACATACCAAAAACACAGGATGTAACAAGTAGGTACGTAGTGGACGTGAACATAATAAATGGTCAGAAATCGATTTTCTAGTCAGTTGTTGTGGTTCTGTGCTATTATATTTGTCTCTTTCACGCGAATAGCAATCAGAGTAGTTTGTGGCTGCGTTTTAGTTGGTAAGATCAGCAGATTGGCCCTATGAATCACGTAGATGGATGCAGTTTGGCCCTTTGGACTTCTGACATTGAAACTGATTTCAGTTTGGCCCTTTGAACAAGAAAAAGCAGTTTGGCCCTTTGGGCGCTCAGGTGTCGATATATAGATAGATAATTAGGTTTATATGTCTTAAGCTGGAATGCAGTTTTGAGCTGGAATAAATTCTATTGGATTGGTTAATCATAAAATAGCAAAGTTTCTTAAAAAAGTATGAAGAATAAGCGTCAACTTATTGTGGGATTACATTGTTATCCAAGTTCGTGGTTGTCATTTCAGATAAATATGTTTGTGGACTTTTATATATCCATTATGTAGCCGCAAATGCCCTCTTTTCGTTTGGAAAACTCCTTTCTTCTGACGTGTTGTACGTCTTTCTACGTGAATGGCCTTGGAAGGTGTGACAGTTCGAGCGTTTGAACTCCGACGTCAACTTTTGAGTGTCAGAAATCCGTAAAAATGACAATCTCAATCTTGTGAATCATCTGCCATTTTAAACCCACAAAATTGTTTTGCGGATCATAAATTTGCTTCGTTCCAAATCCGAACCATGAAAATTTCTCATTCAGTTTGGTTAACGACTTATTTGATCGAAATAGTTTCTGAAAGAAGAAAGTGTAACCAAGATGTAGTATTCACTGCTTTTTCGTGGCAATCAATGTCGTCTACGGCCCTAAACATTGTTCGTATAATTTACTATTAGAGAGAAATCAATTCATATCAATAAACTTTCTGGATATTGTTGTATATCGTCTATTGCAAGGAATGTATACTCCTGCTCAAAATTAGAGCACCACCATCTATTTCTTCGTTTGCCCCTTCTCTTTTCCTATATCAAGTTTTTATCTATTTGCACACATTGTTTGCAAACACAGCAGGAAAAAGGTAACCAAAAAGTCACAAATTCGAGAAAAAAATGTGTTTTTAATGAATTATTGAAAAATGTATTTCTTGTGGTAAAATTATAAAAATTGAAAATTTGAAAAAAAAAGTTTGAATTATGCCAGTTTAGCTTTTCAATACTTGGTATTACCTCCTCTAGCTAGGAAGAGGGCTTGGAGCTATCGACCGATGCCTCTAATCAAGTTTTGTATACCTTCCTGGGGATATTGTCCCATTCCTCTTTCGCTGCTATTTCCAGCTACTGAAGATTGTCTGATGGTGGATCTCTGGCTTGAATTCTTCTTTTCAGCATGTCCCAAACATGCTCTATCGGATTCATGTTTAGGCTCCTTGGTGGCCAGTCCAGGATACACAATTTATAAGGGAAGAAGGAAAGAGATAAACGAAAAAATGGACGGTGGTGCTCTAATTTTGAGCAGGAATGTAGTAATGGTCTCTTTAAGGGTGGTGGATTGAGTTTTTGGTTTTGACCCCAACTTTCCTTCATGAACTAAACTCAATATTCTGTAATCATTAGCCTTTATAGGCGACTCCAACTACAAGTTGATGGTAGTATAGAAGATAATGTGGACATGGATCCTCACTCACCTCGTAAGGCATAAATATCCATGACCGTGCGAAAAGGTCTTACCGATCATTTTAGTTGGACAAACCGTAGAAGCTGTATGTACCAGAAGGGAACGGATGGTTGTGGCCAAGATTCAGTGCTCTCATCAGAAGTCATGACTTCCTTGGTCAATCCGTCATTAGTTCAGAATGATAATTATTATGTAATGTCAAGTTTTAGTTGACAAAATAGAGAAAATAATACCGATGTACAAGTGTCGAATATCATGACAACTTCAATTGCCTTTTCACGTGGGATGCTTACAAAGGAAATTCGTAAACTCAGACTAATGCATACGGTCAAGGACTGTAGTCATGTTAAGGACCAAAACTTCGGGATTCTACAACTAATTTAGATAAGAAATGAACAGTTTTCTTTCAAACAGGCTTACCTATAGGTATCCATTTTTTACAATTTTTTTTTCACGAATTCTGAATCTTTAGGATAAGGCTTATTATCTCACGAGTTCAATTCTTTCCGAAACGGTTTGAAGCCAGCTTTAAAAGCTTGCTAAAAATCAGGTTTGCCGAAAAAACGGCTTATACCCACCCCATTGCATTAACAATTTTTGTTGTTGTTGGGGTTTTTGGATTCTACATATCGCTCATTTAATGCAATAGTGTCATATCTCAAAATTTGCTGTTTCGAGATAATCGACAAAAACAGTTTGAATTGGGAATAGTTCCGCTACTCTGTATTCAAAATTCATGAACTGCACATCATATCTCGACTCAAACCATGCTGTATGAAGGGTGACACCAAATCCTCGTTTTAATTCAAATTGGACTTCGTAAAATGCCAATTAGTCAATTAAGTCCGACAAGTGACATTATTTATCCAAAAATTTCAAACTTTCAGCGTATTAAGTCAAATTGTGTCTATATAGCTACTTACAAAAACTTATTCGCGTTGATTACTGGAAGTTCCAAGTAGGAATGTGACAGTATTCCAAGGAATCAATAACTAGGTACGACGTTCTTGAACACGTTTTTTAATGAACGTAAATAAACTTTGAAAGTAGGTAAGTACAAAATGGTACAATAAATTTTCAAAGCAGTCTTTCTCAGTCTTTTTATAAACTAAAAGTAACGAATGTTCTTCTCAATATCACACACAAAAAATCAATCACAGGAATTATACCTAATGTAAGGAATCAGTCATTAAAAAATCGTGAAGGGTCCATAAGGGTTCCTTAAATCGACATTATAATATTTCAAATATTTCGAATATCATGTTATTATTATTATGATCACAATAGCATAACTAGGAACGAACAAAAAAATTAGACTAGTCTTAAACTGGACTTCAAGGGAACTTAATAATCAAACTAGCTCAAACCCCTTTTTTTAGTGAGAACTGTATGTAACGCAACAGCAGATTACAGATTTGTAAAGAAAGGTTTGTAGTACTTAACTGGGGATGAGTTTTTTTCTGAACAAGTTCCATCAAATCTTTCTTTTTATTCTCTGCAAGTTTTGGCTTTACAGTAAATGCTTTTTTAAGTAATATTTCTCCGTTTTGGGGATTTTTATTCTTCTTTATCACACGAACCTCTGTGTAATTTGAATCCGCATAGGAGTTTTTAAAAAAAAAAGGGAATCAGGGGAAGTCTTTTGAACTCAAAGGATTTTAACTTCAGAAATCTTAATTTTGACATGTTTAGTCGGCCTAGATCTTGTTCCAATCTTTTAAGGTCATGGAAATCCTCACAACACATTTCTTCCACTTGAAACGGATTACCAGTTTTTCGTGCGTTTCTTATTGCAGAAATATACGCATCAGGCGAGTAGAGTGGACCTCGCTTCAGTTGTCGTTTAACCTCCCTCTCAATTAATGAATGTGCGGAATCCCCCTCGTTTTGGGTGTGACCCCTAATCAAAAACTTGTGAGTTATACTATTCAAGTTCAAGCTCCGAATCGCGAACAAATAGAGGGCGATCATAAACTTATTTTTCTGCTGACCGCAGCAATTATCAGAGAAGAAAATTACATCAACCGGACCTTTACTTGTTGAAACTTCTGTCAAATAACGTAAAACACAGGTTCCCAACTCATTGACACCCCTCCCACCATTTGCTTCATCCAAAACATAGCAACGACATGAATTATTAATTAAATTGTAAACTGTAAAATTTAATACATTCAGTTTTGATTTGTAGTAGAATACAGAAATTTCTCCTTTGGGCAGCTGCATTACTGCTTGGAGATCGTAAACAGCTTCGTTACCTTGAAAAAGAAAAGAATAGTCAACAACCATAGTGACGAATTTCTTACATTCAAAAAACAAATAATAATTATAAGAATAATGAGTTAGATCATCTTTGAAACCTTGAAATATTATGCCTACCTTGAAACGTAAACCATCAAATTTTGAGTGGGGTTAGAATATTTTTGTAAACCCTGGACAACTTCCTTCGCCACGAAATTAGTTTTTCTCAATTTCCCACATAAAATCCTAAGTGGATATGAGCCCGTTTGAAAGAAAACTCCTCAAATTGTCTCCTAGCAAATTTGTTTTAACCCCTTGTTCCTCCAAGTTTGTATTTTTCAATTAAAAGATTTTTTTCGTGTTTTCTACCTTATGTTACTAAAATGACCAAAATGCTGATTCAAATGGTCTCATCACCATTAAATAAGTGATAGCTTATCATCGGGGTTTGATCGCATCGAATACAACAGTCGATTAGTAGCAACACTTGATAAGTATCGACTGTCGTCGCTTATCAGTATGTTGGTATGGTATACTGAAAATCGAAAAAAAAACCAACAATAGCCGTGTGGGTAGTACTCTATGAGTTCTTCGTAGGGATGGCATATCGAATGAAGTATATCGATATGCCGATCAAATAATATATCGTCAATGAGAAAGATTCACTATTTAATCATGTAGAGTGTAATGTGCAAGGGAAGCCGCATAAAATTAAAATCCAATTTGTTCATAAATACCAAGTAACCAAATGAAGAAATGAAGATTCGATGGGATCAACTTCAGATGATAAGCTATCACTTAGTAACGGTGATGGAACCATTCGAATCTGCGTTGAGGATGATGTAGAGTTCCACCCCTAATTCCTTGTGCCTGCTAAGTCCCAAAGAACCAAAAACCTCGATATCCTCAAGCGAAACTTATGCGGGTTTTCCGCATTCGAACGTATTTTTCTCCCCTTCTTAGCGGTGTGAATATAAAACTAATTTTACCGTTGGAAAGCTGAGGTCTTTGCGCAGTTTTTGGTGTTGAGGTAGGGGAGTGGGGGGCACATTTGACACTTTTTCGCATTTTCCATCCTACAAGGTTGAAAGAACGAGAGGTCTTGAATTTCTTTCTTCTATCGTTAACTACGGTATTTTTGCTACCCACATACATCTCGTTCCTTTTTCAATCTGCTTGTCAAGTATTTTTTTTGTAAATTTTCAAAATGCTTAGGAAGTGACAATTGTGCCCCACCGGTGGGGCACAATTGGCATGAGAAAGGGGCACTTTTGACAGTTCACAGAAAGTACCATAATTCTAAACTAATCTTACCAAAAAACCATGGAACGTCCGGCAAATCATTATCTGGCAATAATGTTGAGTCAGACAGAACAACTATACAGGGTGTAACGGTTAAGGTCGTACCACCGGCCAGGGTTCGATTCTACAACTAATTTGTGACTTTTTTTGTCTTCTGACTTTTTTTTCTTAACCCCCTTAAAATCGGACTTTTTCCACTTTTAAGATTTTTTTCGTGTTTTCGACCTTACGCCATTAAAACAGCCATAACTCCCTTGTTTTCCAGTCAAAATTCAAATGTAATTATACCGTCGGAAAGAGCGTTAAATTTTCTATCTCCCTAGTGTTAAATAAAACTTTTTAAATAAGATTGAAATGTTGAAAAATGAGCACAAATAGTAAAATCTCGGAAATTTTTCGTTTTTTCAAACGTTTGTAACACTAACTGAAACTGCCGGTTAAGTTCTCACTGTAATCCTAAAAGTTGACCCAAAATCTCAGCTTTCCAACGGTATGGTCATAAAATTGTTTACTGTGGACTAATCGTGTGAAATCCTCGTTCCCGTGCCAAAAAACCGTGGATCTCCCAGTAAAAATCGACGTTTTTCGCGAAAATCGACATTTTTTCCCTAAAATGAGTTAGGCAGCCATCTTTTCGTACTTTGTCTCACTGAGTCAAATGATGACACAAGACTTATCGAAAAAGCAGTCACTGATATCTTGTCCAACTCACTTTTCGAAAATTGTCTTAATTACTCCTGAGACACCACAACTACGTAAAAACCGATTTATTCGCCCATTAAGCCTATTGTAGACGTAAAATTCGGTTGTTTAGCAGTTTTCATATTAAATTTGGATAATCCGTGGTAGGCTTAATGGATCAACAAAGTGGTTGTCACCTGGCTGGAGAGGCTGGGACTTCTCACCCGTAAGACCAAAGGTGATTTGGGGAAATTGACGAAAAAATGAAATAATACTGTATTAAGTAAGTAACTATTTATATGAAAAATAGGTAGTTATAAATAATTAAAAAGCCTAGAAAAAATCATGTGTTTTCTGGATCTTCATAAAAGGTTTTCAAAGTGACCTCCACTCTGGTCCAAGCAGAAACGGCTCCTCCGTCGAATGCTATCAACAGCTCGCTCCAGCTCTTGTACATGGAGAATATGATGTTCGGAACCTAGTGTTATTATGAACAGGATGGTTTGATTACTTGCGATGTGGGGAGGAGGATAGACATTAAAAACATACCTTTGACCTTTAAACTCAACGGTAGTAACGTTTAACCTGGCCGATGTAGTAATACAAAAATTGGCATCCAAATTAACAGTAATTAAGACAATTTTCGAAAAGTGAGTTGGACAAGATATCAGTGACTGCTTTTTCGATAAGTCTTGTGTCATCATTTGACTCAGTGAGACAAAGTACGAAAAGATGGTTGCCTAACTCATTTTAGGGAAAAAATGTCGATTTTCGCGAAAAACGTCGATTTTCACTGGAAGATCCACGGTTTTTGGCACGGGAACGAGGATTTCACACGATTAGTCCACAGTAAACAATTTTATGACCATACCGTTGGAAAGCTTAGATTTTGGGTCAACTTTTAGGGTTACAGTGAGAACTTAACCGGCAGTTTCAGTTAGTGTTACATACGTTTGAAAAAACGAAAAATTTCCGAGATTTTCGAGATTTTACTGTTTGTGCTCATTTTTCAACATTTCACTCTTCTTTAAAAAGTTTTATTTAACACTAGGGAGATAGAAAATTTAACGCTCTTTCCGACGGTATAATTACATTTGAATTTTGACTGGAAAACAAGGGAGTTATGGCTGTTTTAATGGCGTAAGGTCGAAAACACGAAAAAAATCTTAAAAGTGGAAAAAGTCCGATTTTAAGGGGGTTAAGAAAAAAAGTCAAGAGACAAAAAAAGTCACAAATTAGTTGTAGAATCGAACCCTGGCCGGTGGTACGACCTTAACCGTTACACCCTGTAGACCCTGCAGCCTGTAACTCTTCTTTCTCAAAGGAACACCAAGTTTTATGGATGTAGGAATTGAAGTAACAAAAAATAATGATCAAAACAAATATGTTTATTGAAAAACGTCAGGTCGAGTAGGTATTCAAAATCCTACATCAACATAGCATTGACAAACTTCATAGGTATATAAAAATCACTGTCAAAAACACTGTCAAATGTTCCCCTAGCAAAACTGTCAAAACTACCCCGAGGGTAGCCATTACAGTAAAACCCAAGCCAACCTCGAACGATGAATTGTTTTGAAGAATCCAAGGAAAACACTTGCATGGAGACATATACGACTGACAAACTGGATGAGCTACATTTGAAAAAAAAACTGAATCCACTCGGTAATCAACGAAAAACAAAATGAAAAAAAACTTACTTTTGAGGGGTCCAAACACTCAAACCGCCATGAGCCGACTAGATGATTTGTAACCAGCACGGTTTTCACCTGGAATGGTTCTTCTTCTTCTTCTTCACAATACAAAAACACGAAATCGCGGTAAAATTCAAATCTTGTGTGACAAACAGCCATTGTCAAATGTGCCCCCCACTCCCCTACCTATGTAAAAAACCACGGGGAAGTAAAATCCTAAAAACCAAAAGAATTCCGAGTTTACTCATTGTCGTAGATAGGAAATATTAGTTGGCATCCAAAGTGCTTGCTTTGTAGGTTCTCATGGTGGTGTCATCAAATTCTTTAAAATCGTCTCTATTTTAAATTCATGAAAAAGGAAAAATCATTTTAAATCATTTGAATACGAGTCTGCAACACATTGGTACATTTTATGTCTTTAGTTCCCAAGTTACAACAAAACAAGTGGCATTGTTTACTACATCCATTAATAACATTAATAAATATAAAATGTCGACATAAATAACAAGAACAAGCAGGAAAGAAATGCTTGATAAATCGAGAGCTTTCCAACGAATGGTCAAAGAATTTTGTGGGATGAAAAACGACGAAGTACTTACCATTTCCCGAGCAACGACTCGGTTGTAGGCGGAAATCATCAGAAAACCAACGGTAACGCTTTTTTCGTTTGTGTGCAAAAGTAAAGACATAAAACGTCAGAAAATAATTTGCTTATTTGACAACAATTATTTCACGAGTAGATTTTTCACCCACCAGGATCCCAAAAATATATTTTGAAGGTGTGACCGGACGGGGCAAGGGGAGATAGTCAGAAACCACAACAGTCGTTCAGAGAAATACCTTTATTTAAGGATCTACAACTCCCGACTCTTTTAAACTGTTAAGGACTTAATTACCCAAATTCCACACATCAACACTACGCACAGTTTGCTTAATACCCTGCTCTAACCACGTACGAGATTTGGCGAGAAATCCCTTACATTTAACTATTACAGACTTGAGTACAAATTACGCACGTAGACACTCAGCACAGTTCGCTCAATACCCTATTATAACCACTTACAATATTTAGCTGGAAGTCCCACGCATTTAAACTATTATAGACTTAAGTAGGTACAATTTACGTAAGTAGTTCGAAGAGCTACCTTTTAGGGTCCCGAGCTACAAACCCCGACCGAAACTAATAGCTCCCAAATAGCCCAATGGAGACTATTTAAAAGCACTCAGAGACCCTTTAGAACTTTTAGAACCTTTAGAACTTTGGAACACTAACCCCCCCCCCAAGGACAATATGGTGATGCCAAGCATCAATTATACATGACAAAATTTAAAACCTTATAATCACATATAAGCTAATACCAGCCTTACAAGGAGTAGGTATCATGAAATTATTCTTATATCTAGTACTCACGCGTGTTTCCCTCGAGCACTAGAAATATGGAAAACTTGATCCCCTTTCCAATGGTGTAATCAGATTTTAATTTCCATGGAAATTAAGGAAGTTATGGTTGGCATTTTTATGGCTCATAGTCAAGAAAGCTCGGTTTATCGTGGTGTAAAAAAAAGGGATACAGGACGGTTTCTTACTTAACTTAGTTGTAGAAACGACTCCTGAAGTTTTGCGAGTCTTAGGACATCCTGTGAAGGGAAAAGGGTTCGCTTCCGTAGGTACTGTCTTACCAGATCTGTGACAAAAAACGAAATTGCCAGTGAGCCTCTCCGGTATCGGTCTGACCTTCAGAGACCATCTTCTCAGGAGGTATCAATGTATAACATAGTTATGCTGTGTTATAACCCTAGTTAAGAGTACATATGTTTATCAAAATGCGTCCTTAATTCTGTCCAATCATGTATTGTTTATTAATTTACTTATTACTGTAATTGTATAGTAGACATCAATTTATTTACCGATATGGAGCGATTTTGCAAAGATCCTACCCTACAACACGGGCCAAGCCTGATGTCGGGTAGGAAATCTGAGCAAATTGCATCCCTTCATGCATTTATATTATTGTAAAAGTGTACAAAATGGCGAAAATAAACATATCTATCTATCTATCAACCAGCGTAGTAAAGTAGATCTTGTGCTTTCACTTTTACATCGATTTCCTGCTAAAAGGAAACGCGAATGCATTATTGTGCCTCTTTTGGACTCATTATGAGATCAAAACGAAAAAAAGAACTCCCGCAGTGTTCATTGCACAGAAATTGTTCACCATTCGTTGGAAAGCTCTCAATTTATATAGTATTTTTCTTGTAGTTACATATTTATTTATATAACATTTATAGGGTTTTAGACCAAATTAAATGTCTAACAATTATTCATTTTATTATTGCCAAAGACTCCACATTTATTATTGTTGTTTTTTATTTAACGGATGACTAGCATCGCAAAAACACATTCTGTGTTCCTATGATTTCATAGAGAGTATGGAAACATCAGAAAAAACGCTTGCATACGAGTCTGCAACACATTGAAACATTTTCATGCCCCCCTGGTAATATCAAACTGTAAAGTACCTACCTACCTAACAACTTCACTTCTGATGGTCATAATCATCATTGTGGCGACTTGGGACAAATATCGTTGCAACAAATATCGTTGCATCAAATTTCGTGACGATTTTTTTTTTATGTGCCATATGAAAGACATGAAAATGTCAATAACTTATTGTAATAACGTTGTTTGGTATTTGTTTCAGAAGGAGAGGAAGGGCGGGATGGCTGAAGCTCACCAGGCCGTCGCCTTCTCTTTTGCCATCACCCACGAGGGTTGGGATGTCAATTTGGACAGAGAAGTCCTTCACCTCGTCCTCGCTTCAGGCGTTAGATCTTGGAAGAAAAGGCTGTTTAGAATACAGGTGAGGTTTAATACGAAATCGTCAAAAATATGTATTTGCCGAATGTGGAACGTGATAAATGATAATATCATTTATATCCAATATATTATATTGGACCACTAATGATCGGATTTTGATTTCAATAGATGAGCGAGTTGAATCGTTCGTAATAACCCTGAGTGATAATTCCGAGTTGGAATGATTCCTAAGTCAGTTGATTTGAGTGGAATTCGAAATATCAATTGAACTTGTTGGCCCCAGGACAAGTGTTAACCCTTATCGGACCATGGTGTCACTAGTGTCACCGAAAACATCTTGGGAATCCCACAGCTTTCCCAAAGTGTCACCAGATTAACTAGATATAAATTGCGATTTAAAAATTAATGTACATAGCTGAATTTTTTGAAAAATTTTTGTAAGTTATCAGAAGTATTAAAAAGTTATAAGGACCTTTTTCATTGATTTCCTTGGAATTTTTTTTTATAACTATTTTGAGACAAAAAATTCTGCTGTCCAATATAAATTTAAAAGAGCAGTTTAATTTTGCTTACTCCGATGACACTTTGGGATAACTGTGGAGTTCCTGAGTTGTTTTCGGTGACACAAGTGATACCCTGGCCCAATTAGGGTTAAGGTGCCTCAGTCAGAGAATAAACGGGGTTTTCTCCTTTTCTCTGTCAATTATTGGTCGATTTTGATGATTCCAGCGGCAATCTTTTAGTTTTTCAACTCCCTAGGTAGATGCAATAATAAATTTCAAAAATCCTGAAAATTTCATATTTAAGTGCAATTTTCCACTTATTTTTTACTTTTGGAATTAAATAAGTGCATGGGCGTAGAGATTATACAAATAACAAGAATGCCAAAAGAAAAAAGGAAATTGAATGATTATTTCCTAAGAAAACTGAGAAAAACTGTTGTTGAAAAGTGAAGAGCTATGAGATAGCTGGGGGATGGTGGGAGGCACTGGGGGTGGTGGGTGGTGATGTTGCTCCTTCCGATGGCGGGGGAGGGAGGGGGCCACCGAGCGCCGGATCGTATGAGATTAAACTAACCCGCAACGAGGATGGAACGGCAATCGACATAGACCCCCTTAAATTTTAAATTATTTTTGGTGCTATTATACACGAAGATATTCATTCAATTCAATACATATATTATTATCGTAATTGAAATACAACTCTTTTTTACTATATACATAACCAAGAAAAAAGAAAAGGAGATCAGACGAAAGCAGAAAAAGTCTACCAAGTGGGTGTGGCACATAGCTTCCTCGTACCCATAACTGAGTTGTTTAGATGATCCGATGCTTAGTAGCTAATCCCAAAACATCAATCACTAAGTACCTTGGTCTACCCTCATTGGGGACCATCTACATATCAACCCACACAATCTCTAAATATTTCTTCGAAATCGCATGGAAAATATAGAATTTATGTCTGTACAAGGAAATTCGCGTTTGCGCATGCGCAGCGGCTGCTATCAGTTCAGGTTCATCATCACAAGCCAATCTGAACTATCCTGAAAAATTTTATTATTTTCAGATGAAAAATGTAGGTGTTAAGGCTGTTACAAGAATTTTACGTTTACGCATGCGCACGCCAACTACGTTTATCTACATGCCAACTCGGACAATCCCTGAAAATTTCGATTAAGTGGAAATTTTGATTTTGGTGGACATTTTTTTTCAACCTTGAAAAGTGAGAACGATCCTTCAAAATCAGTTGGAGGAGGCAATCTGTTTCGGGAATCCTCAGCATTACTGGGGAAAGTCGATGTTTTGTGAACGGATAGTGGAGGGCTCTATGTGAGCGATCTTTACTGCCTCCGGTAGTAATTCTTATATTCATTCTTGAATTATTACATTCATACATTCAATCTGTGTAGTTTTGCAGTACGATACTATTATCTTATTAATCACTATTATCAAGCTTTAAGTTGTAACTTCACTACATCCTTCGTTTTAATGATGAATTCATTGAATAAACGTAATAATGGGGGGTGCGCCTTGATTTTTTTTAGATTTTTAATCGAAAGTAGACTACATCCTGAGAATTTTGGCACCAACCGCGACCTTCTAGCGTGAGTAGATGTGTTTCTATGATTTTTCAAAGTTTCGACCGTTTATGACGTCACGCTCCCCTCTCGCCTGGGCGGGACCCCCCAGCCCACTGTGACGTCATAAACGGTCGAAACTTTAAAAATTCATAGGAAAAGATTTACACACGCTAGAAGGTCGCGGTTGGTGCCAAAATTCTCAGAATGAGGTCTAGTTTAGATTAAAAATATCAATAAACAGTTTTTCCTACCCAGGCGCACACCCTATTGTGCCCAACAATGGGCACCTACTTTTGATAAGTTTGACTTATCACAAACAACAATGAAACACAACTTGTACTTTGGTTCCTATTAATTTTAGTAACTCCCGATCCTTCGATTTCAGAATAATTTGAAAACTGGAATCTACCCGTCCCCTCTGTACAGTCTGTGGGGAACAGTTGCTGCCGTGTCAGGAGCTCATTTCTACGGTTTGCCAGTTCCAGGTGTAAAAGAAATTCTGAAGATCCTCCCTGCGTAAGTATTACATTCGTGTTTACTTCTTAAATACGGTAAATGATACCTGATTGTTCAAATTTGCTATTATGGTATAAATAAATTGAAATCTCATTCACATTGTTTAGAACAGGTGCACAACCCTCCAAATTTGCCTTCCAAAAACATACGTTATTAGACTTTCTTAGTAAAAGTAAATTGTTCATTATTATGTTCTAACATACACAGTTATCCCGAAACCAATCGTTACTTCTACCCGCCTTCCGGAAGAAATAGCGAATTTCGACGTTCTGAAGCCACTCAACCAGGACACTGTGCTGCTGCCTTCAGATGAAACAGTCGTGTTTGTCAATATCTTCCAATTTTTAAAAGACATTGGCCGTATTATATGATGAAAAATGTATTCCAGATGACAAATGTATTCTTAAATATCCATCCAAGGGACTAAATACTGTTGAGAGTACTGATAAGAAGAAAGTATATACAAAAGATAAGTACAGTTACTTATCGTAAAACGAGAAGCGACTCTTGAAAAAAAAAAATTATTAATCATAATTATTGAAAAAAAAAGAGTGTTGGTTACTGGAAACCAGAGAAGGGCGTAATCATAATCATAATTACGATTACAATTATAATCACAAGCATAAAAGGTGTAATTACGATTATGATTACAATTATAATCACAGGTGTGATTGCGATTATACTGTATTCATACGAAAATAGTACGATTAAGCTGTAATCATACGAAAAGTGCATTTATAGGGTACAGTCGTATTTTCAGGGTCTTTAAAGGCCCTCAGGACGTCGAAAACTGTCCTTCGTACATTACCTACCCCATATTGTGCTTCCAATTTTGTCGTGTTTTGCGCATGTTTTATAAGGGAACTGATTTTCACCGGTACTTACTTCTATCGATCACGTTCCCATGAAAATTGAATAATCAATGTTTAAAAAACCCACCAATTCTGTTTTCATTTCCCTTTTTCTGCTATGATTACGCCATCATACGAAAAGTGTATGATTACAGCGGTATTTTCAAGGTCTTTAATTAAAGGCAAGCAGGACGTCAAAATTTTTTAAAATTATCTGACGGCTGAGTCGGAGAATTTTTCGTCCCTCAACCTGTTCGATTTCGGCGTGTTTGTTATTGCAGCAAATGAAAACATCCGCTCCACTTGTGCACTTGACGGCATAGGAGTATTGTATCTGAAACAATATACATGATATTTATGATTGAGCACTTACTAATCCGGTTTTTAGAACGTCTCACAGTAAGACATGGGCGTCCTAGTGCGATTAATCTGGGGTAAGGAGGACAACACTCAATGAAAATAATAATAATAACCACATACAAATCCGTTTCAGACCATTCTGAATCCAAATCCTCGAAAAAAACCATAGTTGTACGTCTGTGTGTGTATGTGACAAAATCTTGTGTACTCTGCCCAGAGCACTTTGGGTAAATGACTGGACATTACCTACGTACCTACTTTGAAACAATATAACATGATTCGATTGTACTGTAAGCCTTTGGGCGAGGTATTGACTCGATCGGGGGGCTGAATTTAAGATTAAGTTGTTCCTTGTTAAATAAAAGCTGTAACGGGTTGCTGAAAATAGAAATGTCAAACTGCGATACCGTTACACTTAGGCTAGTAAGAGAAATTTATACTTAGCTTCGATGTATTTCGGGGTAGCTCGGCACGATGCAGTTTGGGAGATGAGGCTGCGATACACCTGAAGATACCTTTGAATACCTTTGATGTTACCTGTTATATTATGAAATTGGGTGTATCGATTCAAAATAAAGATTTAATGAAGTTACGATTTTGTTGTTGCAAGTGAATTTAACTACCTATATCGATACCCGTTACTTGTGAAACAGAACCAGAACCAGGGTAGACACTGAAAAAAGGTGAGTAAAGTAAAATGTGGTTTTATTCAAGAAGGACTCGAAATTAAGAGGGTCCACGACCCGATACAGCCTGAAGGGCCTACTACGAAAGGCAACTGTGAAATTAGACTAATTTTGACTAGGCGATACAGTTCCACTTAAACGTAGGTTATAGATACAATATGGGTTAATTTAGTTTCCAGACTCAATGTTCCAGTTCGATCCAGGTATTTGCTTATAGTTACTGAGTACTTTCCACTTCTTCTACCTACTATTGGCCAATAAGTAGTTAGGAACACTGTTACACTCACGTGACGGGTTACCGGGGCAAGTCCGAGCACGATGAGAGGCGATGAGAAGTTCTTGCAGGGGAGAGCCGGGTCAGGACTGGGCGCGTACGCGATACCGCGGGCGATACGGTTCCAGGGGAGGCAGGACTATGATCAGATCACTTGAATGGTCACCACTCACTGGTTTAAAACCTATGTTCAAGACTGATTGGAGGCAGGAGGAGGTTCGATACAGTATCGATACGGTTTTTAGGGAGATAGCGTCAGAGACGGGGGGAGATGGTTTCAAGACTAGCTGGCAAGGCTTCGCTTCAGGGACTGAGGTGTTCAGGTCATTAGATGGACCTTTTGCTTCTCTCCCCCTCCAGGTTGTCCAACTGATCAACATCAACTCCTTGTTGGCATGACTGCATTTCTTGAGTGGGGGATGTCTTCTCCTTTTGCTTGACAATCAGATGGTCTTGTTTTGTGCCCAAGGTGGTGGGAGGGCACTTGAGTGGGCCACGCCCCTTTTGAGTGGTGGCTGTGGGGCTTTTCTCCAACTGCTGCTATCTTCAGGACTTACTGGCCTCTGCGGCCTGGGTCTGCTTCCAAGGTTCTTCAGGGCTTACTGGCCTCTACGGCCTGGGATTCTCTCCGGGGGTGTATCAGGACTTATTGGCCTCTGTGGCCTGAAAGGGGAAAGAGTGAGTCGCTGAGCGGCAGCTCACAGTACCATTTAAGTAAAAAAGAAATATACATTTTAACGAGCACTAAATAGCAAAAATAAAAGAAAAATGTAAACAAAATTGGTAGGTTTTTTAAAACATTGATTATAGAATTTTCATGGGAACGTGATCGATAGAAATCAGTTCCCAGATTTTCAGTTCGATAAAAATCAGTTCCCTTATAAAACATGCGCAAAACACGACAAAATTGGAAGCACAATATGGGGTAGGTAATGGACGAAGGACGGTTTTGACGTCCTGAGCGCCTTTAAAGACCCTGAAAATACGACTGTAATCATACGAAAATCGTATGATTACAGTATTATCGCTATCACACCTGTGATTATGATTGTAATCGTAATCATACCTGTGATTATCATTGAAATCATTATCGTAATAACACCTTTTATGCTTGTGATTATAATCGTAATCGTAATTATGATTACGCCCATCTCTGCTGGAAACAAGGACCGACTCTGATAATAATAAGTGAATTCGGTCAAAACTGAATTAACTTGAATTCTCTATTATAGGTAATATTGTTAGCATATTGTAAATATTTTCTGAGGAAAAATCAATTCTTTCATTTCAACACAAATGTATCCTAATATCTACTTGAGACCAAAAAACACTTCAGGTACCAAGATACCAAGGTATCAATTCTACAACTAATTTGTGACAACTTTTTCCTCTTTGCACTTTTCATTCAAACTAACTAACTAATTGGCGCTACAGCTCAGGGAGGCCTTGGCCTCCTCACTTCTCCAGCTTGTCCGATCCTGTGCCGTTGTCATCCATTCTCAGCACCAAGTCGTGCTGTTTCCTCTTCTAAGTAGTCACTCCATCTCTGCCTCAGTCTTCTCTCCTCCTTGTACTATTTGGTCAGGAGAGCAGACGCTGTTTGGATGGATCGTCTTCATCAATTCGGAGAACATGTCCAGCCCATCCCAACCGTCTCAGCTTCACTAACTTTACTACATCATACAGCTGGTACAGTTCTTCATTGTTTCGGCGTCTCCATTGTCCATGGTCAAACAGGGGGCCCAAGATTTTCCGTTGAATCTTCCTTTCAAATACCCTGAGCACACTCTCAGACCGCTTTGTCATCACCCATGTTTCTAACCCATAGGTTAGTTCAGGGCTTTAGCAGTGCCTCGAGACTTGAGGCACGTTTCATTTACTCCATTTGAGGCAAATTTTTTCACATTAAATAAAGTTGAAAAAAAAAATTCGATTTTTGCTGAAAAACTCGTTTTTTCAATGTATCCTCTTAAATGTCAAAACCATCCTTAAAATGGAGTACCGTTGGAAAGTTGATGGAATGGATCATGTTTTAAGCTTTTTGGGGCCTCTAAAACGCATTATTTGATAGTTTTGAATTCAAATGTTTTCTCTCATCAAATGATGCTGTGGATTTCCTCTAATAGATCGAGAAAAAATATCCCCCTTTGAATGTGGATTTGATCCAAAAAGATCCCAAATACCATTTTCATCACAATTTAAAAAATTTTTAAAAATACCTGGATGATATTTATTTAGATAGTCAGTTCTACCAAAACTTATTAATGATCGAAGTTAACTAATAAGTGCTAGTCTCGAATCAGTGCATTAACCCTTTATGTCCTGATGTATCTTTTCGGAAGTCGGATTTGTAAACATTCTGCAACACTGTTCAACTACTTTTGTTCAAAAACCGATATTCTGTTGGATACTTTAATCAACTATAGTGTAAAAAAACGGAAAAAACATCAGCCCCTGAGATAATATTGTGTTAAGGGGGTTCATGATTCGGTTCTAATTTAACACTTTTTCATGTACCTGTTTCTCTGGATATATTCATAATATCTTCATACTTTTTTTTAAATTCTTTATCTACTCTTCTCATAACCACTGAGCGAGTTTCAACTCTGTTCTGTAAATATTATTTTACCTAGAGACAATATAGCAAAACAGTTTTTTCATATTTTTCATGCTAATGAGTTTTTAATTCTAGCCATGTTTCTGTTGGGAATTTTCCGTCCAAACTTGTTCAATGACTGTAATAAACACCTCTCGACAATATTTAAAAAAATTCAAGTTGCCAGCTCTATTGGCTGCCGAGAAACAGGTACCTAAGTGACGAAAAACAAGGGTTTTCCGGTTTGGAGAAAAACCGCGATTTGTGAAAGGTTACCGTTTTTCGAGGTATTTGATCGATAGTTCGTAATCATTTCATATTGAAGAAATTGAAAATGATGTCATTATTCCTTATCTATGATTCTTATCAGTCAGTGTTTGCACCGGTTAGGTAAGGTTATTTCATATCACGTAGTACTGATATGAATAATGGTTATACACTATTGGCTCACTTGATTTCCTCATTAATCTAGTGCTATGCTATTTTTGTACTACTTGGTGGCATGAAACCAGTGCTGGAACTATGAAGTAGGACATAGTAGGTATCAATCAGAACTTATGAACAGCGAAAGAACGGTAGGTAGTTACAGAAATATAGAAACTATGAACCTGGAGCGGGAAACAGCTATCCCCTGGAAACAGCAATTGGCTCCTCAATCTTTGAAAATTCATATCTCTGCTTTGCACTACTCAAATTTAATATTTTTATATACCAAAATGTCTGGGAAAACCTGTAGACTTTTATAAAAATAAAAACGAAAAAGTCAAAAAATTTTCGATTTTGACACCCCTTTAAGATCATACTCATCCCTACCATGAACGGGGGGACAGTAAGGTCAGTTTCATGGGTTAGTTCAGATACCTTATTATTACAACTATTCTTAAATTTATTTTTAAATCTTACAGAAAAACAGCTCAAGTTGAAAAAAATAAAAGTTGTGGCTTCGATTTTTCAATCGTGTCTTTTTGGAGATACTCCAGAAGGGCTTATTGAGTCTTATTGGGTTAACAATGTTATTTGTGTTATTTCGTTTATTTATTTGTTTTAGAATGAAAGGCACTGGTTCCGTCCAGCCAAAATTGGATAGAACGTATTCTAAGTATCTATTTTAAAAATAACGATAGCCATTCCCCTCCCCACTCTCCTTAGGTGTCCAAGAATATTCAAAACTAGCAACTCTATAGACCAAAATATAGAAAGATATCCGAAAAAAACAATTTTTTTCAACAAGTGGGAAATTAAGGGTTAACAAGCAATTGTAGTACGATTCCTATTATTAGAGAAGGAAATTAGAGGCGTACCGATAACTGAATAGTATTTTTCTTTTGTCTGCCATAGGGAAGATGAAAAGAATCAAATAATAGCATGTGCCGGCGTGTCACTGGCTGGTTGGCTGACGGCTACCTTCACCGCCAAATATGCTCTCAAACTTCTCTACATGTACAAAGGTGAGTTTTTCCCTCTATTTATTATATACTTCCTCCTGTATGAATGAATTTCAATGACGCGGAAAGCAATCTTGCTCCGTGGAACTTGCAAATTACGAGGTTGAAGAAATAACGTTGGCAAGCAGGAATTAACACACACTTGTTTCATTGTTGAGTTACGTAACGTGGAGGTGATTATTATCTGTTGGTTGGATGGTCGATGGAATCATCTTGAATAACTCCTCTCGTATTTGATTTAATACACGGATGATAATTATAATATTCACTATGAAAGTAGGCGGCGACGCCAGTATTCGAAATCTGAGCCACCGAATCATCAATTTTTTTATTTTTTGATGTAACAAATGAAAGTGACGAGTGTCAATCCAGCTATCGATACGAGACGGGCGAATCTTATCGAGTGGGGTTCCGGTGCACAGTGAACTAAGGTTGGCCTCGTGAGTGCTTACGACTAATCAAGGTATTATCCAATCGTAGTAATATAAAGGGCGTCAGGCAAACAGCTTCATAGAACATTATTAGAGAGGAATAATGAAAAAGGGGAAAATTATATCAGTACCGTCTGAGTACTATGTTTGTTAGAAATTTCGAAAAGCATGCCAACTACATTCTGAAAGTTTTGAAAATGCCGGAAAACCGGTGCCCTTTTCAGATTGCCAAAAAGGCTTGTCAAAATGGGAAATTTGCCTCAATTTTAGATTCTGGAATTTCAAGTCAAATTCTATAATAGGGCCCTAGAATAACGTTTAACACTAGGAATAACCAAGGGGAAAAAATTACCGTAGGAGAAAATGCCTAAACAAGTGAAGCCTCTGTTACAAAACACCGCGAAAATCGAGGAATATTGTTGACGTCATACGAAAAAAAAAAAACGACGCGAAAACAACTCCGACAACAGACAGAGTTCTAGCACCGCCACACAAAACGATCCAGTGAAATGGCTACTCGAATAATGTGATTCAAATCTTGAAACTAAATAAGAGAAGATGAAGACTAATAATGCTTGATAAACTAGTAGGTAGAATCGTATTGTAAAAAAGTGAGTAATATTGTTTCTTTTGGTCACTTTTGTGTCTGGGTTCTTCCTGCCAGTTCGCGGCGCACTCTTGTGCGCACTACTTGTAAGCTAAAAGTTCGTGTATGTTCCGCTTCTGTGGTAAGCGCCACAGAACCTCCTTTGAAGTCAGATTGGTAGAATATCCGTTACGTTTCAAACATGGCTGCCTCTTACACATTGCCACCACATTTAAAATTTCCATCTTCCTTAAATTCTCTAAATTTTTAGGACGTCCCAAAGTAAGACTTGGGCGTCCTTATGCGATCGATCTGGGGTAAAGTTGGACAACACTCAACAGAAAAAAAAATAACCACACAGTAATCCGTTTTAGACCATTCTGAATCCAAATCCGCGAAAAAAACCATAGGTGTATGTCTGTGTGTGTGTGTGTGTGTGTGTATGTGTGTGTGTATGTGTGTATGTGTGTGTGTGTGTAACAAAATCTTGTGTACTCTGCACAGGCCTTAGTTCTCAACCGATTTTCCTGGTTCTTTTTTTGTTCGTCGCGGAAAACTATCTAGTTGTGCACTACGTCGCCGGAATTTCGAATTTTGCCTTTTAAGGAGGGGAAAGGGGGGGTTAATGTTCGAAAAACGTGCGTTTTTGGGCATAATCTTGTGTACTCTGCCCAGGCCTTAGTTCTCAAACGATTTTCGTGGTTCTTTTTTCGTTTGACGCGTAATACTATCTAGTTGTGCACTACGGCGCCGGAATTTTGGATTTTGCTTTTTAAGAGGGGGAAAGGGGGGGTTAATGCTTAAAAAACGTGCGTTTGCGTGCATAATCTTGTAAACTCTGCCCAGGCCTCAATTTCCAACCGATTTGCGTGTTTCTTTTTTGTTTGACTCAAATAACTTCCGAGTTGTACATGATTTTACCAGAGTACCAAAATTCGCAAGGGGAGGGGGTGAGTGGGGGATAATATTCACAAAATATCCGATTTTTCAATATTTTGGTTCCTTTACTACTTACTAATTGTACCCAAGCTTTGAAATTGAGGAAAAATTCTCATTATACCTCCGAATTTTCATGAATTATTCTCTGTACCACCATGGAACTAATAGTGGTGCCACCATGGTGCCAGGACATGGTGCCATGATGCCATAAACCGCTTATTTCGTGGTTTTTTTTTGTGTTTCACCTTGAATACGGATGTGAACTTCGACGGACTGCCTACCAAAACTAACAGATGAAAGTTCAATGTTACGACGTATTTCCGCTTTGGTGCCAGACTGGCACCATTGTTGGCGTTGGGGAGGTGGGGGGTAACTCGAATTCGCATGTTGGGTATCGTAGATCATGGATTTTAAAATGCTCTTCAGATTCGAGGCTCCCATGCCGCTAGAAATGTTAAGGTGGATAATGGTGGGGGGGGGGGGGGGTCAGTATTTCTTGCCTAAAGTAATGAATAAATTACATCGAGTGAAATAGTTTTATCGCTTACCAACTGGTTTAACTGATCTAATGCTTATCCAATGGGACGTCCCCTGGAATGCATGCATTACTAAACAATATGTTTTGGATGCGTTTTCGAGCAGCTCACTGTGGTTTTATTCCATAAAAATAAACCCTTATTCGAAAAAAAAGTCTGCCAAGTGGGTGTGGCACATAGCTTCCTCGTATCCATAACCCGATTGTATAGATGATCCGATGCATAGGTAGTAGTTAATCTCAAACCACCAATCTCTAAGTAGGTACCTTTCACTACTCTCATAGGGGACCATCCACACGCTAATCTGGACAATCCTAGAAAATGTCATCAAATTCGGATGAAAAATGTAAATGTTATGGCTGTTACAAGGATTTTAAGTATGCGCATGCGCAGAGGCTTCTGTAAATTTTAAGGCCTTGATTTTCATTGGGGACCATCTACAACCTAATCCACATAATCCCTGAGAATTTCATCGAAATCGGGTAGAAAATGTGGAAGTTATGGCCGTTACAAGGAAATTCACGTTTGCGCATGCGCAGCGGCTACTATCAGTCCGAAGGTAATGATTTTCATAGGGGACCATCTAAATACTAATCTGTAACATCCCTGAAAATTTCATTGAAATCAGGTAGAAAATGTGGAAGTTATGGCCGTTACAAGGAAATTCACGTTTGCGCATGCGCAGCGGCTACTATCAGTCCGAAGGTAATGATTTTCATAGGGGACCATCTAAATACTAATCTGTAACAGCCCTGAAAATGTAATTGAAATCGGATGGAAAATGTAGAAGTTATGGCCGTTACAAGGAATTCACGTTTGCGCATGCGCAGTCGCTTCTATCAGTCCGAGGATCAAGATTTTCATAGGGGACCGTCTACACACCAACCCGCACAATCCCTGAAAATTTCATAGAAATCGGACAATAACATCGTATAGTTATGCCCGTTACAAGGAATTCATGACAGACACACAGACAGACAGACACGGAACCAAAATTGTTCAGAAAGGTCTAAAACGCAAAACGCGAGTGAAAATTTTAATTTTGGAGAACTTTTTTTTCGTCCTTGAAAAGTGAAAACAAAGCTTCCGCTACCAGGGGCGTCTCGTGAGAATATTCGTGAGGCAAACAGCTTGGCCAGTCACAGAAGAATAAACAATAATGAAAAACGCTGCAAATTATTACACAATGGTTTATTATTTTTCTGAAGATAAAGCTTTACCCTCGTCACTACCTACCAATCATGTTTTTTCTTCAAAATGTTGTTTATTTAGATGAAATAAACCCTTCACACTCCATTTGAAGAAATAAAGAATTCCTTGGTTTAGAAATTTGATTACAGGTTGATTAAGGAAGCAAAACATGTACAACCCAAAGAAACGAGCATCGATCGCATTTTGGTCAGCTAAAATTTTTAAGGTGATAAGGCCTCTTTCACGATTCACACTCGTGTTTCTCATTTATCGTAAGTTCAACCTTCAAGTTCTCATGGAGAGCTAATAGTTCATCCTCTGGGTGGGTTGATTCGATTCTAAAAATTCAACGGTACCAATCTCAAATTGGTGAAAAACAATACCTTCATAACGAGAGTTTTCGAGAGAGGGTGCCTTAAGAAGTTACAGCCCTAATGTTTCACCGCTCAGAAGTGACTGACAAAACCTTCGGGGCACAAGTAGACCCCAAATGGAGCTCTTATACCAAATTTCATTAAAATCGGTCCATGATAATTAAGGAAAGTTCCGCAGACGGACGGATTTTTTTATATTCGATTTTCAAAATATACGTAGTAGCTACAACCTCAAAAGTAAACCATCGGCAATATTATGCAATTATTTCCAAGTAGGTAGGTAGGTACCTATCAACAAGAAAAACGATTAGGTACAGTAAAATCGGGAACGGGACACCAGGCAGCCGCTATTTGTGGTGGCGAAAAAACTAAGTTTTCCTTCCTTGAGATAATGTGGTTGGATGGATATGTTATGTCTTGCCATGCATGGGTTAATTAGTATCCATGGCTCATCTTCTCTGCTTTCAAGGTCACGAAACAGTTCTCCGATTGTTTGCAACAGCTGATAGCGTGGTAGTGGGGGTATGGCAATACTTGACACCTCGATGACCCCCCGCCACCCCGCCGATCGTCGCCTCTCACTCTAAACAGTCCCGAAAAATTCATTTTTTTGAACTGCTTGTCTTGCATCGCTTTGCCCCGCGCTAGTTCGCTTATCATCTGCAATAATCTACATTACCGACCTTTTCAACTAGTATCCAAGGCAAAATACGTACTTACTTATTCCATTCTCCTATTTCATCTAATTTACTTGGTAATAATGAAAAAGTACCTAAATTATATTAAAATTTTCCAAAATTGGCTATTATATTACTTGCAAAAAATGGGAATATAGGAGAATCTCAACAAAAATTAATTTATTCATTTTGCTTATTTTTAGTAAGGCAAACAGTGTTTGCTATGTTTGCCTGGAGGAGGCGCCACTGTCCGCTACCTTGGTAGACTCGGAAGCAAAAAATGTGAGGCAAATTCCCAATTGAGCAACTTATAAATTTTAGTAGGTACCTAGGTACCTATGCGTGTTTGAAACTCCAAATTATTATTATCCTCAAAAACATAGGATTGTATTTTTACACTTGTTAATAAAAATTACTTTTCGCTTCTTCTCTTAAGAAATAAGTAGTGTTTTGTATAAATATAATAAGTACGATCGTGACATTTTTGGCTCCCCGGCGGGGAATCGAACCCTGGTCTCCCGCGTGACAGGCGGGGATACTGACCACTATACTACCGAGGAAAGAGAGTGAAAGAGATCAAAACCTTAACCGATCTTAAAAGTTGGAGACATTTGCCTGGTACAATGAATCCGGCAGATCTAGCAAGTCGAGGGTGTTCAATTCTGAAGTTACTCACTTCTCGTTGGTGGGAGGGTCCGACCTGGTTAAGCTCAGACTTTAACAGTTGGCCTGATGCAGCTGATGCAGTATGGAATGAGTCTGATATAAATAAAGAAACAAAAAAGTCAGTAACTAAGTCGTACGTAGTATGTCAGAACTGTAAGAGGAAGAATGATGCAACGCCTTTACATTCTGGAAGGGGTCCATTCTGATCGCAAACAAGATTAATGTTTACAAGTTCGAATTTCTTTCCCGTTTCCCTAGTTTTTGGACTCAAAATTTATACGTTTATATTTCGGACTTCTTTTGTGTTGGGAGAATGTCAAAATTGAGCAACTTATAAATTTTAGTAGGTACCTAGGTACCTGTGCGTGTTTTTGAAACTCCAAATTATTATTATCCTCAAAAACATAGGATTGTATTTTTACATTTGTTAATAAAAATTACTTTTCGCTTCTTCTCTCAAGAAATAAGTTGTGTTTTGTATAAATATAATAAGTACGATCGTGACAAGGCTGTAAGGCTAAAGGCATATTGGTTTAAGACCTGGGAAAAACTGAATGAGCAGTTCGCGGTGGGAGCATATTTGTCGGAGGTGGGTGTGGCGGAATTTTCCAAGCTGGCGACGACTATTGTGTCAAGGATAGACGAAGAACAAAAAAACAGGTGTTTTTAAGGCGAGCAGAAGAATCAACTCATTATACTATGTACGCCTCGCTTGAAGAAAACTCCGACTACCTCAAAATCGCAACCCTTAAAATAGTCAAGCAAATAGCAAGGGCGCGATGTGAGCAGCTTGAGCTGCATGGAAAAATATGGAATCGGGGAACGGAAAGGGCACTATGTTCCAAGTGTAATCGCTCGGAGGAAGAAACGAGATACCATTTCTTTTGTGTGTGCCCAATGAGAAATTTCACCATGTCGGAATTTCCTATTTTTGACCCCAAAATCGGATTCAGCACATCGAAAAAACCCCTAAGGCAAACTTTCAGCCCAAACTTTCTAATTTACGAATAAACAAAACAGTGTAGAAAATACGAATGTTTAAAAAAAACGGGAAAATGACGTCATCCTGGAATAGTTTATTTATGGCCGCTTGAAGCGCTGAGATCGAGAAATCTATAGTCCCCAGATGCAAAATTTCAAGAAAAAGTAAAGTTCGAAATCGAAAAACTGAAGAAAAAAAATAGAAGAAGCAAGATGGGGAAAATTAGGTTTCCCCTGTTTATGTTTGATAACTTTTCTCTTAGAAAACACGATTTCGTCGTCCCAATGGGCAACACTGGGAGGAGACGGCGATCCGAACAGCCCAATCAGCGAGCGTTCCCGCTTCACGTCCGTTTTCCCAGTTAGTTTTGAAATCAAAACTTTTGATTGTCTCCCAAAAATAACAGGAGACTTATTTTCCGAAATCAGCCCGATTTTCATCTATCCCACACCATTAACTATTCAGAAAAAATGCAAACAGAATTCGGTGAAATTCCTCATTATGGTAGAATTTAGGTTTAGGCATTATGGCAAAAATTTCTTCAAGTCGTGGGAAGCCATTCAATGCCTAAACGGAAATGACTGGTACAGGCTTTATAATTTCCTCGGAGAGCTCTGAGGGAGCATTCTTGATTACAAATTTCAATTTTGTAGGCTGATTTACATGTAAATTTATTCATAAATTGTATTATTATTATTAGTATTAATGTAGGGGTTAAAAGTTACTAATATTATTATAACCACATTAATTTATTCATGTACAATTGATTTCTAAATACAATTTAAAAAATATGAAAAATAAATTGAGAGAAAAAACTTGTTACTTATCATCATGTTACCTCTATATTGTTATCATGGAGCTATGTATGATAAAGTGTTTTCGACACTTCCGGGCAGCTGACCTTTGGTCTATTATGTTTCATTGCAATATTCAGTAGTTTTGTATTTTTGGTTTTGATCCAATAAACATTTTCTATCTATATCAGTCACGCGCACGAGTGTAGGAGACTTTGCACTTAGACCGAATGTATTGTGACCCCTTCATTCTACTAGGCTGTCAGAGGCTCTTTGCTCCCCTTTCCTCATTGTACAACTCTTGGGATTTTCAGGATGGATGTACGAAGAGAGAGGCCCAGGCAGGTCACCTTCGTTGAAGACTCGATTATGGATACTGGCAGTGAACACCTTGACTGGCCACCCCATGTCCATCAAGCCCATGCTCTACAGCTTCCAGGGATCCATTCCCCGCCTCCCCCTCCCATCTGTTAAGGACACCATGCAACGGGTAAGTTACCAGTTAATGTCATCACGGTTCTGTACTTGCTATGAAAGTCATAATCTTTTATCTTAAACTTCAAGCTGCCTCTTGGTTTTTTTTTTTCATTCTCAATAATGAACCTTTGAAATCGACCCAAAAAATTGTAACCCCCCCCCACCTCACAATTTTTTGGTTTACGTTTCAAGGTACGTAGAATCCGAAAACCGAATAAAAAATTTTCCGTCCGTCCGCCGTACTCGGTATTTACCAACCATGGACTGATTTGGTTGAAATTTGGTATATGGGTTCCATTTGGGGTTTAGTTGTGCCGCGAAGCTTTTGGTTGATGTCAATCATTTCTAAGGGGTGACAATTAAGGGTTGAAATTTTCAAGAGTGCTCTAGCTCGAAAACTCTCGACATAAGTATTTGTTCTTTTTTCACCAATTTGAAATAGTAAGTTAGTGCATTTTTAGAGACCACCCAGAGCTCTGTAGGACAAACCAGTCACTCCCTACATGTCGGAGTTACGATAAATCAGAATCGCGAGTGTGAATCACCAAAGAAGTCTAATCTCCGTTGAAATTTTAGCTACCCCACATGCAATCGGTATTCGTTTCTTCGAGTTATATTCAGTTTTGTGTCCTTAGCAACCAGTAATCAAATTACCATATGAAGGTACCTCAACTCCTATTTCTTCGAACTGAGTGTGAACCGTTTATTTCTTCCAAATAAACTCGATTCTGAAGGTGGTATGTAGTAGGTAGGTTGTAGGTACCTACGGTTGTCAGGTATCGACACTTACCATGTCCGACACTGCTACTGCCAACTGCGGGGTAGTGTTTAAGAGGTAGTCGTGGGACAACTCTACCCCTTTGCCGCGCCTGTCAGAGTAGAAATGAGCACCTGTATCATGTAGTGCAGCAGTGTCCTCGGACCCATGGGGGCCGCATTCTACGTCATGATGCGGTCGCCAAGCAGATAGCAGGTGCTTTGTCATCTAGCGGCTTGGATGTTGAGAGGGAGAGACTGTATTACATGCCAAGTGATCGGGGTAAGAAGCCCGACATTGTTGCCGTCAAGCCCGACCAGTCTTGCATTATCCTGGATGTCCACGTTGTCAATGGCAGCTTGGACATGGAACAGACTTGGCGGGCTAAGGTAAGAAAATTATGATAGAGATGATTTACAGCAAGCAGTGTCGGAGCTAAAAGGAGTGGCACCCAACAACATCAGGGTGATGGCTGCAACCTTGTCATGGCGCGGGGTGTGGTGCAGGAAAAGTGCCACGGAGTTGCACGAGTTGGGCATCTCGGCAGGCGTACTTCACGGTATCACCACCCGTGTCCTGCTTGAACCACCTGAATGAACCTAGGTCCTTTTATTGAGGCATTCTCCATTACATTTGATTTATTTGTTTATTTTCAGTTTTAGCGTGGTACTGCGTCTTTCAGGGGAGTAAAACAAAAATTGACAGTGGCAAAGCTGTGATCTTAGCAGACGAGTGATCTACACTGAAAAATAATTAACTTTGTGAAATAACTTGCAGCCTTTTGAGAACCATCCACGTTTCATTGTATCATCTGACTATCCTTGGGATGTACCAACGGTCATTAGCAGGTTTGATGAACCGGTTCCAGTGGGATCACCGAAGTTAAGGGCAGTCGGCCCGGGAGATTATCTGGATTGGTGACCGCTCTAAGATCTTGATAATTTTTCGGGATAGTCAGTTGGTTAACCCCGCTCCACTGAAGCGAGCGAGGCACTAAGTGGCCATGAGCGAAATCATCAGACCAATTCTGATCTTCCCTTTGGAAAACAGCTGATGACTGCCGAGGCCCCAGGAATGGCAGCTGAACGAAAATTCAACCTGAAATGGTTGTCTCCTTTACTTACTTTTACCTCCCTATCTTTGGGAAGTTAGCAAAAATTACTGTTAAAGTTATATCTGTGCTCGATATGGCAGACATCCAGGGGACGTATCTGAGAATGTGAAACAGAGGAGTGGGGCTCTGCAGACCTCAGCCATTCTTTGTTTCATACCTCTGGGTTTTGATTACTCTAAAAGTTCAAGTATTAAACCTAACATTTCAAGTATTCTTGCTGCCACACTTACTAACACAACAATTTGTATTCCAGTACCTGAGATCTGTGAGGCCTCTCTTGAATGATTCTGAATACGAACGCATGGAAAAGTTGGCAAAAGAATTCCAAAATGGAATCGGAGTAAAACTGCAACGCTACCTCATTCTTAAATCATGGTGAGTACTGACTGCCACTTTTGAGTACCGGCATGGGTATAAGACCTGGTTACAATTCTGGCTTATGATGTTTCCCTCCTCATTTTTCTTTTTTAAAATTTCAATGTGTTTTCCAGTGTATCAGTGGTAGCATTGTGCAACTCTTATTGTTTGATAAATCTTCGGTCTGCAGGTGGGCTACAAACTACGTATCTGATTGGTGGGAAGAATACGTCTACTTAAGAGGCCGATCTCCGCTGCTGATAAACTCGAACTTTTATGGCATCGATGCCTTGTTTATGCATCCCACTTCTAATCAGGCGGCCAGAGCAGCCGTTGCTATCAACACAATCCTTCAATTCCGCAGATTGATCGAAAGGCAAGAACTTGAACCTGTAAGTAAAAATCTTTTCTCTTTTGTATTTTTTCTACGTATATTGTTTTTGAAAAGTTCATTGGTAGGAAACTTTCAATATATATATTTTAACAACTTAGGGAAAAACAAAACAGGAGCTGCGTGAGAGATGGTGAGAGATGATTTAAAAAAGAGAGAGCCAGAGATGAAGAATATTTTCGAAGAAAGACTTGCTCAGGATGGGTCCAAGCCAAGCTGGACGGCTGCACCCCCATCGAAGCCTAACCTCCAACGTTTCCGAGCGCCTCTGAAACATAAGCTGCTTGCTCGTAGTACAGCGAAGGCCAGACGAGCACGGATCCATTCACGCACTTTGCTTTGCTGTCTTACCCTAATTTCAGAGAGCCTCTCCGCCAGAATTTTGATGAAGGCTATCGCTTGTGGAGCCCACATCCCATCTACAGAGCACACCAATGGGGTAAATGTAGCGTGGCGCTCTTCGCATGCATCGGCGTATTTTCTTCTCTTTTCCTGCTCAGCAGAGGACAGCATTGCCCGGACGGGGCGGGAGACATAAGACAGAGCGTCGGTGTGAACAACACGGATATCAAATAACGCATCCCTCTATGCCTCCCGACCCCCTGGCATGCAAGGTCTCCTCGCAAAGCAGGACTTTAGGCTTCCTTTATTAGAGGCTCTTTTACACAATGAGGAATTTCACCGAATTCTGTTTGCATTTTTCCTGAATAGTTAATTGTGTGGGATAGATGAAAATCGGGCTGATTTCGGAAAATAAGTCTCCTGTTATTTTTGGGAGACAATCAAAATTTTTTATTTCAAAACTAAACGGGAAAACGGACGTGGAGCGGGAACGCTCGCTGATTGGGCTGTTCAGATCGCCGTCTCCTCCCAGTGTTGCCCATTGGGACGACAAAATCGTGTTTTCTAAGAGAAAAGTTATCAAACAAAAACAGGGGAAACCTAATTTTCCCCATCTTGCTTTTTCTATTTTTTTTCTTCAGTTTTTCGATTTCGAACTTTACTTTTTCGTGAAATTTTGCATCTGGGGACTATAGATTTCTCGATCTCAGCGCTTCAAGCGGCCATAAATGAACTATTCCAGCATGACGTCATTTTCCCGGTTTTTTTAAACATTCGTATTTTCTACACTGTTTTGTTTATTCGTAAATTAGGAAGTTCGGGCTGAAAGTTTGCCTTAGGGGGTTTCCGAGGTGCTGAATCCGATTTTGGGGTCAAAAATAGGAAATTCCGACATGGTGAAATTCCTCATTCCCCCACGCGCAACTCATGAGCTCCCCAACAACATCCCTTATTTCATTGTGACGCCGGGATACCAATCCACTCATTTTACAGTTTAGCGCATGTTCAGGGGAAAACTCTGAACCGCAGCCATCACACGACAGTGGCAGCCCTTGTGGTCTCAGCTTGTATCTCAGTGCCAATCCATCGCGGAATTCATTTGCAGAGAGATCAAAATGCTGACTCTTCAAAGGAAGCACAGTGAGCCATCCGGATGTTTTGCATTTACTGAGTGCAAACACTGACCTACAAATTGCCCTCTTTCGTTCACTTGGAAAAGTGTTCAGTGTAGGTAGTAATAGGGACTCTTCTTCCTCATCCCTCCTACGTACTGCTACCCGCTTTGCGGCATTCATTTTCATTAAATGGTCCCCTACTTTTAGTGGCTCTCCTCCCAAGATTGCGTCCACGAGTTCAACCGAACCTTCCCTTGAAGTTTCGTACGACAGGCTGGCTGAATGTACTGGATCTGTAATTGACAAGCCTCCTCTACTTACGGATAGTGAAAATGAGGCGCACTCCTCTGCTGAAATGGTACCATCAATCAAGGCACGGATAAATATGGACCAAATGGCCTCCCTCAGACTGGAATAGTCCCCTCCTCTGCTGTCAACTACCCTCTGAAATGTAGGTAGGATATGTAGTGGGAGATAAAATTTGTCTAGCTGCTGTTGGTAAAAAAAAAATATATATATAGTTCTCTAATCTGTACATGAAGTGAGGAAATAATGTTCTTTTTCTTGGTATTGATGCTTCATGAACTTCTTGGTGCATAGTGTTCACGTATTCTTGTTCAATCTTTCAGATTATGCTTCAAGGATTGGTTCCTCTGTGCTCGTGGCAGTACGAAAGGTTGTGCAACACCACCCGCGTGCCAGGAGTGGAAACGGATAAGATCATCCATTGGGAAGACTCCAAACACATCGTTGTCTACCATAAAGGGCGATACTTCAAAGTCCTCATCTATTATAAGAACAGGATTCTCAAACCTTGCGAGCTAGAAGTGTAAGTCGCTGCTGCTAATGAAAACGAGTTTATGTAAACCGGGTACTTCGTAGGTTAGATGCTTCTTCCTAAACAAAAGCAAGTCCCCAGAAGTAATGGTAGGGAGGCCCTGGTTTGGATGAGGGTTTTTCACCAGGAGCATCTAGAACACGGCCCGCAGGGGTTGCGCGCGCTTCCTAGCGACCCTGCAACGATTTTTTTTCTTTCGTGTTATCGACTTGACTAAACTAAAATAGCCTTCCTTCAATCACACGCCAATTCAAATCTTATTGCACCATTAAAAAAAAGCGTTAAATTTCCAACTTTCATTTTAAAAAAATAATTAATAATTGAAATAATTTTCATTATTTCATTTTTATTATTTGTTTTCCATTATTTCATTTCATTTCATTATTAGTTCGTATTTGTTTTTCATTATCTTTTTTCCAATTATCGGTAACATCGGTCATCCCAATTATCCTGCGCTCCTCGTGGGGCCAGGGAGAACTAGCTCCAGTAAGACACCTACGTCTAGTCATCAAAGAGCATTAATTAGATAATTGAGAGATTCGCCGTAGTGCCGCTAGGAAGCGCATGCACCACCTGCGGGCCGCGTTCTAGATGCTCCTGTTTTCACCGTGGAGGCAATTGTGAGGCTTACCAGGCGGCATATGCTGCCTGATGCCATCTCACAGTAGGATAAGATGTGTGTTGCGTCGTAATACATTAGGATAGGATGTACATGTACATATTTAGGCTATGCTGATAAGATTGTAGGGACACAAATAGGGACTTGCTAATAAGCAAGAATGTTGATTGTGTGAACAATCCTTCTCCGAAAGAGCTCTTCCTCCACTGTTTCCTTCCTCCACAGGACCTTAAGATGTTTTTTAACACAGAATGTGTTTTTGCGATGACCTACCGAAAAAAAATCGTCACGAAAAAGCGACAGAAAAAACATCTGGTGATATGTTTATTGGTTGTCATGTTCATGTCAACTCCACATTTATTATTGTTGTTTTTTATTTAACGGATGACTAGTATCGCAAAAACACATTCTGTGTTCCTATGATTTCATACAGAGTATGGAAAAAGAAATAAACCGGGGGGTGTTTTTTTTTTTGAACTGCGTTCTTTGGTGTGGGGTAGTTCCTGGTACTAAGGATTGTAATACATTATGTGACGGAGTATGGTGGGTGATTTACTTTGTAACCATGTAACTTTATGAAGGAATACATAGTACATTTCACATTACATTTTCCCCTCATCACTCCTTAACTGACTTCCACTTAGTAGAATGAAGATAGACGTTCATTACCCCTAAACACTGGGCTGAAAGCTGAAGCTGGGAGTCCTAGAAGCGTTCTGATTGGTGGAGCTCCCGGACGTAGTTCTAGATGAGTGCAACAGATCGCGTTCATGATTGCTTGTTCCCAACCTCATCGCAACAAGTCACCTTGTTTAACACATATTTTTCTCCTTGGGGCGTTACTGGCCGCATCTAAGTAATTAATTTGATAACATTTAGTTATATCCTCGATATGTATGAAAAAATTGAGCGATTTTCAATAATACACTAGGTTTTAAACGTTTCTATGGGTGGCAGTTGTTGACTGAACATTTGAAGAGAGTGTGGCCTCCTCCCACCATCCCAGTTTCCATAGTAGTTCTTCAGCTGAAAGTAGATGGCGCAACTGAGGCAGCCTCAAAAATGCTTGCACGCCATTTTAACGTTAGCTTTCTTCTCTGTTAACTTGTCTCCAGTACTCTGTGCCCCTAAATAAGACTGTGGTGGACATCTGTCTTCCATGAAATACATGTTTCTCTTCCATACACCATCTTCCTCCCTACTCAGGCATAAAGCTCGCACAATAACTGATTTTGAAGAATCCGAAGGCCGGAAAGTAAATAAATTCCTGTCTAAACTGTATTTGGGTGATAAAATACCATCTGCTTTACTTAGGGAGGTGCTTAGCCCAGCTTGAGCTCAAATTCGACATGTTTTTATACGTTCCATGTTCATTCAATGTTTTCCTACACTTCTTCGTTCTTTTTGGTGTTAAGTAGTGACAATTTGGATTCAGTAGCTTTCATGGAAGCCGGATGTCCGCCACAACTGATTATTCCTCATTTTGTGGGAGTTCTTGTTTGGTAATTTCTGCACTACTGCATAGAAGAACTTTCTGACTCTCTACTGTTCGGAACTCCATGAAACCTTTGACTCTCGATTATGTTAAGTGTTCGCTAAGACCTTAAAACGAAACTATCCGGTGAAATTTCCCATTGAGTCTGCTCAGTTCTTGCTCATAATCTATAAAGAACTCTAATATTATTTTATTGTACGTATGTGGACGCTCAGGGTTTCCTTAGAGAAGTATAGTGATTTGATTATCCTTAATATCCTGAGGTATCTTTTAAGAAGTCCAATTTTTACCTGCACTAGTTTATCCACTTTAAAAACAAAAATTGTAGCCGTTGGCATATCTTGATACTCCAACTATTGATTGTGTAAGAAAACGAAATAATAAAAACATAATAACTCAAAGAAAAAACAAAAGAACTCTCGAGTTAACAGACTGTAACAGGGCCTTCGAGGTGCCTTCTACCATCGTTTCTCAACTTGTATGCTATTAGTTGGATTTCCTCGTCAGAGATGGCGCCACTGTGTAAGGCAGCACAGTGATATGAACCTTCTCCACCTTATTCCTTGGTTCTGTACTTTATAAGAAATAATAGACCCGACATCCCACTAAGGATTTTTCCTTCTTCTACTCCTACAAAATTGGGTTTATAGACAGAATCTGCTGACGCAGATAGCGCTAGAGTAGCCCTTAGAAAGATCATTCTTCAGCTGACAGACTGCTATAATAGGGCTTTTCAGGTTGAAATTTTATAAACAAATCCGAAGAAACAAATATTTTGAACAAGTGGGAAATTAAGGGTTAAGAAATGGTTATCTCTTCCACACTTTTATTGATGTACTTACTTCTCTTATTCGTTTATCTTTGCATGTTGCAGACAAATGCAAGCTATCCTCGACGACCCAAGCCAGCCTGTGGATGGAGAAGAGAGGCTAGCTGCTCTCACTGCCGGGGAGAGGACTCACTGGGCGCACACTAGGATGGAACATTTTTTCAAGGGTACCAACCGTGCCAGTTTGGACGCCATTGAAAAAGCTGCCTTCTTCGTTTGCCTCGACGATATACCATACGAATTCGATAGGGTAGGTCCCCGACGTGAATCACATTTTTTTGTTCGTTCTTAAGGGAACTCATCTGTCTGTACTAATAGGTTGGTGGATCCATTTCTGGTGGAGATAAATTATTTTCCTGTAGATACTCTATGAGTTCGTGGAGACGAGTAGAACATGAATAAAAACGCTTAAAATCTTCAAAACATACCCTGTGTATACAATATGGTGGTATGGTACATTGAAGAAAAAAGTCTGTCAAATGGGTGTGGCACATAGCTTCCTCGTATCCATAACCCGTTGTACAGATAACAAACCTCTGAATATTGTAGGAAAATGTTATGGCTGTTACAAGGACCTCACGTTTGCGCTTGCGCTCAAAATACTTTCAATTTGGATGCCATGATTTTCGTAGGAGACTATCTCCACCCCAACTCGCATAATTCCTGAAAATGTCATCGAAATCAGGTGAGAAATGCAGAAGTTATGGCTGCGCATGCGCAGCGGCTATTATCAGTCCGAGTTGATGGTTTTTATAGAGGACTATCTACACGCCGACCTGCACAATTCCTGAAAATTTCATCGCAATCGTATGAGAATTGTAGAAGTTATGGCTGTGGCAAGGGTTTCATTACTGACAGACAGAAACGGAACCAAAATTGTTCAGAATGGTCTGAAAAGTAAAACGCGAGTGGAAATATTGATTTTGGAGAACTTTTTTTTTCAGTGAAAACAAAGCTTCCGCTACTTTTGTAGACTTGGAAGCAAAACTTCTCAGTAGGCTATCAATTTCTCCCTTAGAGGGAAAAAAATAGATCATGGATATGTCCATTGTTGTAGTAGTAATTTGAAAATTAAAATTATGAAATAAAATGCACATTAGATATTTTGTGAATAGTTTATTAGTATGAAGTAAAAAGAATTGTCAAAAATTATGAAGTATTAGCATTAGCGTTAGTAATGCTCAATAATGGTTTATGGTGCGAAAAGTATGAAAATATAATTTCTTGTTTCCGTATGATCCACATATCGTGTGAATATAGCATCAATTACTGTATTATGTCTGGTTGTATTGAGGTGTGTAAGACAAAGTCATTTGACGGATTCGAATCCCAAACGGTCACTCATTACAGAGACCAGGTCTTTTGAATCCGTTCACCCGTTCATTACGTTCACACACATGACAAACAACTAACCGGTCAGAAGTCACAAAAACGAGCGAGTCGGTAAACTGAACGAGTCGGAACGTTGGAACCAAACAAAAAACGTCCGCAAGGATCCAAATCGAGACTCGAAAAACAGCTGAGTTGAAAAACCGAACGAGTCGGAGTATGGGGAGGCGATTTGAATGAATCGAATGAGCTAAAAGACAAAAACGAATCAAAGATGAATCAGTCTTTGAGTGTTTTTGGTCTTTCAGTATTGTCTTTTTAGTCCACAGTTCATTCGAACGTAATTCTTCACTTGGATGAGGAAGGTTTTCCTTAGAAAACCACTTCCATCTACTTCTTTCTGTTGACACTTCCATGTAATTTTTACACATTCATGATCTACGTACAAAAATGGTTGTATATAAATACATTATACGTCCATGTTGCGGGCAATTACTTTGTTTTGTTGGCCTTCTGCCGTTGTTCTCGGAATTTTTCCGGAAATCTCGATTGGTCGGTTGATGAACGAATGACGTGTTCATTCTGACAACCCGTTCAGTTCAGACAAGGTCGTTTTGAAGATAAGGTCTTTTGAATACGTTCTCTCCTGACCGACACACCTCTAGGTTGTATTCTAGAGAACCTTGCTTCTTAGCTACCGATATGTAGCTAAGATTTTGTTTACTGATATCGCATTGCATTTTTTATAGCAAAAAGTGTCGCAAACAATTCCTTGACCCCCAGCCAAAAGACTTATCCATGCCAGAACTGTATATGATCGTTGAACAATATCCTACGTGTGGATACTCCGATTTCGGGGTGACAAAAACAGTATTTTTTTAGGTTAAAAAAAAAATCAACCAAGAGGTTTTTTTTTTTTTTTTAATCAATTTTATCAATTTTATTGGCATCGGTAATACCATACAGCCATGGTTATATTAAAAATATTTACATAGTATGTTATTTTACATTGCTAGGTATAAAAAAATATATAAATCTGAGTAAATTGACAATTAACTAAATGTTGTCCATTCTCATCGGGTTATATGGTTATATTCGAACTACAGAGAAATATGAAAATTAATTCGTAGACGTCTTGTCGAAGGATGGTTGCGAGGTTGAACGGTCGAGGGATGGATGTTGGGAGGCTGTTAATCATAATGTCTCGTTGTGCATTGAATTTGTTACATTCGAGGATTATGTGATGCAACGTCTCTGTCGTCTGACAGGTGTCGCACAGGTCAGTATCGCTTCTGCCAATTCGGTGTAGATAGGCTTTGGTTACGCAGTGCCCAGATCGAATTCTACTTATTGTTTTATAGAACGATTTACTTTTCCCCGGGCACTTGGTAAACCACGGAGTTAGTGAAACTTTGGGAAACGTTGTTTTGTATGGCTCACCAGATGGGTATCTATCATACGTGTCTTGCCACTCTTTCAACATCTCTTCCCTGAGCCGTCTGCGTAGATCTGATGGTGGATATACTGGAGTCTGGATGTCACACGTGGGTTTTTTCGTCGCTTCTTTTGCGTAGGAATCCACCAGCTCATTTCCAACTATACCCGCATGGCTTTTCACCCATATCAGCCTGAACTGCCGTCCCGAGGTCCTCAAAGCTGCACAGAGTTTGACGATCTCACCCTCTATGTAGTTCAAATTCGAGTTGGGGTTGATATTTTGTAATTTGGCTATGACACTCAGGGAATCAGTCAGGAAGATCACGGGTCTTGGCTCTAAATGGAGTTGCATCGCGTACTTGAATGCTTCGTGGAGTGCAATTAGCTCGGCTGTATATATAGATGCGAAATCTGCCAATCTGAATCGGGCGATGGCATTTCGAGTCATATCGTAGTATGCGGACCCTACTTTACCGTCGATCAAGGAGCCATCGGTGTAGATATGTACAGCTTCGGGCCACCGTTCACGGATGAATTTGGTGAATGATGTAGGGTTTTGAACAGAGTTAGACGGGATGGATATAGGAGGGGCTCTCAAGCTCACATAATTCAGCTCATACCGTACAGGCTTCGGGAGCGGTGGGATAAGATCGAGGTATTCGGATATGGCATAGAATGCTTCACATAATAGTGGACTTGGTTTCTTGGCCCAGTACTTATCCGTCAAATTGAGTATGGATAGATCTTTGAGACGTGAAAAATGGAGAGGATGCCGCTGAAATAGTGACAAAGCAAATCTCCGAGCTATCATTTTGCCGCGAGCTCCGAGGGGAGGTTCTCCAGCTTCAGCGTAAAGTGCATTAAGGGGGGTTGAGGTCAATGCGCCTAACGCAACTCTCAAACATTTGGATATCATACGCTCTAGTTTTTGGATTGACGTCTTACAAGTAGAACCATAGAAGCAGAATCCGTACTCAACGATGCTGCGGATTGTTGCTCTGAAGTACATCATGTTTATGTGAGGGTCCGCTCCCCAATTGGCTCCTGTGACTGACTGTAGGACATTTAGGTGTTTTCCGGATTTGCAAATAACGGCTTCAATATGGCGGTTCCATGACATTCTTTTTGTGAGAGTAATTCCTAGGAACTTGACTTCTTCCACCACTCTGAAAGTCTCACCAGCCAAGCGCAACTCGTCTCCAAATGGCCTCCTTCGTCTCCTGCTAAATGGACAGATCAAGGTTTTTGATGAAGATAGAGAAAGGCCCAGGCCAGCAAAGAAAGTTTTCAAACCTACTAATGCATCGTTCAGGAGATCGGTACAGCTGTCCCACTCTTTGCTGGATGTATATATGCAAATGTCATCCGCGTACTGGATAATTTTTACTCCTTCGGGAATGTACTCTTCAACATCAGAGACATAAAGTGCATATAAGAGGGTACTGAGGATACACCCTTGCGGGAGTCCCTTCCAAGCCTTCCGTGGTCCAAATAGCTGTCCATTAATGCGAACATAAATGTTCCGTTCCCAGATTAGTGAGACTATATTAAGAGCTACGCTCGAGGGAAGTCCAATGTTCACAAGGTTTTGATGGAGTATACTCAGGTTTACATCGTCATACGCGGAACCTACGTCCAGAAATATAGCGAGGGTGGACTTCTGGGATGTGAACCCCAAAAGGACATCCGTAATAAGCTGGTTGATGGCGTCTATGGTGGACCTTTTCGCTCTGAACCCGAATTGGCTAGATGGAAGAACGCTGTTCTTTTCAATCCACCATTGCAATCTATATTTGATCAATCTCTCGAATGTCTTAAGAATACATGAAGCAAGCGAGATGGGCCTGTACGAATCCGCAGTGTTTAATTCCTTTCCTTGTTTGTGGATTGGAATGATAATGAAATCAGACCAATCTGACGGAAACTCACCAGTGAACCAAAAGAAGTTGAAAAAGCTCAAAAGTTTGGTTTTGAAGAGGGCGGGAACATTCGAAAGGATCTGGTAAGAGAAGTTATCCTTTCCTGGTGCTGAGTCCGACCGATTTGAAAGGGCAGTACTCAGCTCCAGCATTGTGAAAGGGGTATTGATGTAATCAGTAGGTGCTGTATCTTCGGTTGCCTCCGGCCTAGGCAAATGAGCACTAGCGGGGGTGAGCTTTGTCAGAAACTCCTGAATCCACTCGCCCTCTTGTAATGGGTTTTTACAGCATCTGGACCTTCTTATAGCTTTGATTTGTGACCAGATTCGACCTATGGGTGTAGCTCTACTCAACGAGGCACAGTATGCTCTCCATTGCTCTCTCTTAGTTTGCCTTAATATGCGTTTAGCTGAGGCAGCTGCTGACGCCATAGCCAGGAAATTTTGAAGGTTTGATGACGATTGGTAGTTTCTCGTAGCTTCCTGGCGTTTTTGGACTGCTGTGGAGCACTCAGGGGTCCACCAAGGATTACCTGGGTATTGCCTGCTCGATAGATGATTCTGCGGGATAGCCTCCTCACACGCATCTTCAAGTATCTGTATGTATTGTTGGTAAGAAAGATTTTGATTTTGTAGTAGATCAGTTTGCTGAGACAAGTACGATTTGAACCTATCCCAGTCCGCTTTCTTGAGATTCCACTTTCTTGATGGTAGGTGTGGCCCAAGTCCCTCATCACTATCCAGAGTTGTCATTGTAGGCCAATGGTTTGATCCCATCGCATCCCCGAGAACCACCCACTCACATCTCCCCCCTAGGGGAGCTGAGCAGAATGTGATGTCCACTGCTGAAACTATGTTCTGCGAAACTGATGGAATCAGTGTTGGTGAGCCGTCGTTCAGAAAAATCAGGTTGGAATCCATTGCGGCCTCGAAAAGTGCTACACCCTTTGGATCTGAATAGGAGGATCCCACCAGCTGGTTATGGCAGTTCCAGTCCCCTGTTATTATACACGGGTTGGGAATTCTTTGGAATAGGGCTTCCCATTGCGCTTGTGTTGTCGAATTACGATGGCTATTGTAGACGGATACTACCGTCAGTAAGTTGTTAACACCAAATTTCAGTGAGGCTGCAACACAGGCACAGTCGGGGATGTTAGGTAGATTTGTAATTTGATGGTAGGCTATGCCATGTTTGATGAGTAGGGCGGTCCCGCCTCTACCATCGGCTCTGTCGCAACGTAGAAGATTGTATCCTCTAAAGAAATAACTCCTTGAGGGGATAAACCAGGTTTCCGAGACGGCTATGACGGAAACAGGATTTTGTGTTAGGAAGTATTCTAGGCTTGGTTTGTTAGCAACTAATGACCTGGCATTCCATTGCAATATCTTGAAGTTATTAGAGCCCATTATTATTTTTCAAGTTGTTTGGTTTTTAAGAGTGTCTTTTATTTGGGTGACGGAAATGGATTTCCTTATCACTTGATTCTGTTTTATTATTTGAATAGGGAATGTTCGTCATTTTTCCACCGCCGATCGATCTAATAAACCATCTAACCGTTGCTTGATATGTAGTTTAATAGCGTTATCATCTATCGTGTTTTCTGAGGTAGTCGACTGTTTCTGTTGGACCTCTCGAATTACCGAGAGAATCATATCGTAGAAAACATCCTTCTCCGATTGGATCAGGTTAATGCGGCTAATTGGAGTAGAGTCGAGTGTTGTCGACTCCCTGGAGTGCTGTGATAGTAAACCACCACTAACATTTTTTGGAACTGGGAAAGTAAATAGCAAGGACGAGTCGACCAAAGGGGAACTGGTGGGACTGGGCGGCAAGCAACCCCTATTTCTCTTTGCTGAGCGGACGTATGAGCTTGTGGATGCCATTGGTCTTTGGGGAAGACTTTCCATAGATGTTCTCAGTGTAGGGAACTCGTTTCTATCCTGTAAGATGGGAGGATCTTGTATTACTGCAGAGTAAGGTTTACCCTCGACGTGAAATCTTGCTGTCGAGTAAGACATAATATGTCTTAGAAAATCAAAAAACTAATGAGTGATACTAATATTATTAGTATCACTCATTAGTTTTTTGATTTTCTGTTCCTTGGCGAATTGAGGGCATTTTTGTTGGTCTGTTGCTTTATGCCCCAAACCACAGTGATAACATCGTGCTTCTTCAGTACTATCACATTTCTCCGTTTCATGAGGTTTGGAACATTTGGCACAGCGGGTGGCTCCCTTACACTGTTTTTCCCCATGTCCGTAACGCAGACAATTAGTGCATTGGGTTACTTTTTGTACATATGGTAATATACTACACCGAACAAATAATATGTTAACAAAAGGAGGAAGAGCTTGTCCCCTAATTGTCACAAAAACTGTTTGGGTTGGTAAGAATAAATTCGTGGCAGTATGATTTTCTTCGCCTATCTCCATAGTTTTATTTGGGTCTCGTTCCTGTTTCCTCGTACAGCGTTTCAGCTCAACGATTTCGAGGCGTTCGCCTAGAGGACCTCTGATCAGTTCTATCAATTCGGTATCAGAAAGTTGTGTATCAGCTCCTCGAATAACTCCTTTCCTATGGATTAGGTGGAAGGGTATATGGGCGGAAAAGCCTTTTTCTTTCAATTGGTTCGATACAAGTAATTTGTTGGCCGAACAATAGTTAGATAGTTCTACTTTCAACCTATTTCGACCGACTTTGTTAATATAGAGTACATGTTGGGCAATATCGTCGTGATTAGCATGGATAAGTTTTCCAATCGCCATTGGGTGAATTCTGGAAATACCTGATTTGGTACTATCTTCGCTTTCAATTAATATCACGAATGGGCCCGGGTCTTCTTTTTTATACCGATAAATCGATTGACTATTCGACTGTCCGTTGTTTTTACCGATATCAGGTGGTTTAGGGTCAGGTCCACCAGCCCCTGTCATTTTAATGTACTACGACTCTTGCAGGAGATTAATGAACAATAGGTCAAACAGGTTTATAGGAGATAAATCTGAGATCGATTACTTATCTGGGTGTCGGCCCCTGTCCGATGAGCACCAATATCGCGATAAGAACGATCAAGATAAGAGAGCGGAACACTTCGTAGATCTGCACCGTACGAAAGTTCGACTAATACTCAAACCAAGAGGTTAATTATATAATTTTAACGATTCGCGCAATGTGCCGCACCCACAAGGATGACTCAGCTAATATCTCGATTTTCTTAACCATAGTTTTGAAAATGTCTTTGACAATTCGCTCATTAACTCTTACTGCATGGACTTTTTTGTTTCAGAATAACCCAGATAAGCTGGACAAGTTCGGTGGCGACATGCTCCACGGCACTGGTTATAACCGGTGGTGCGACAAGTCTTTCACGCTGTGTATCGGCACCAACGGCCGAGTGAGTGCCACCAATATTTTTCTCTCAATAATCTTCAGTTTTAAGGAATTCCATCTCCTACACTCACCAATGCTTATTAGTATATTGTGCAGTGGCGGCTCCTGCCCCAAAACTCGGGAGGTGCTCAGAGATCAGGAGAGGCTATCGAGAAGGGAAAGAATAGGTGGTGTTCTCTGCCAAATAGAAATTTCAACGATATGCAAATGTGATAAATCTTGGTGTTGGAATGCCAAACACTGGGCTCAGTGGTAAGTGTGGGGAGGACTATCTATCCTGGCACTTAAAGAGGAGTGGACTGTGGATTATAAATTTTATGATTATACAATTCTGAATTGGGCATGAAAGAAGCAAAATTATGATGGTAGGTACCTGGGTTCCTTGGATATGGTGTTCAGCTGCAGCTGGCGTGGGGGTCGCGGTCCCCAACAGTTCACAAGGGGTAGGGTGGCGCGAGAAAATTGTCCCTTTTTCCACGAAATTTAGCTTATTACGTTTTCTCGGCACTCGCGACTTTCGGGTACCCTTTAACAGCGCGGCGAGCTTCACTCTGAAGTCAAAAACGGCCACGAACTTAAGATTTGAGCGGCGATGATTTCGGACAAAGTTAGGGGTATATTGAGGTAGGTCGAGAGCCGGTGAGTGAGACAATTTCCAGGAAGTATGGCTCTGATTCCAGGAAAAGGGTGTGACGTCACGTAGGCCTGGTTGATCAGATCAGTGATGTTGCGTACTGTGGCGCGTGTTGCGTTAAGCTGTGGATATTGGTGGCCAAAACCTCAAATAATTATGCCCAATTTAGTACATGCAAAATATGGTGCTCTGTTTGCACTGAACGTTGAAAATTGCGGTGCTACCTACATTAAATTACGACAGTAAGCGGGTGATTAAGTAGGCCTCTGCTCCAACAAGTAAACAATGATATGCGGGACGATTAGAAGCTCCCATTAACAGTCAGTTTCAACGAGATAACAATAATTAGTTGGATCAGTACCAATATCAAAATAAATCTATGAAGAACAATAACGATAAATTAATTAAAAGTGCCGGGTTAATAAGATGCATACGTGTTAGTGTTCGAGATAGTCGCAAATGTTCGACGGAAAACTGTAAGTTGAAACACTTGGTAACTTATTCATCTTGAAATTTTAAATGGTACTAAATACGTTCAATAGACACGAAAAATGTTCTTAAGTGGTAAACAGAAATTCTGAAATACTTAATCATCAATGATCCAAACCCAAAAAATCCATCCATCTTATTACAATAGCTGAAATGTAGCAAAATAATTTGTTAGTCACTTCACTCCCACAAAGCCAATCTACCTTCTTATAATATTCAACGTTAAACTTACAGTACGAATCTGCACGAATTTTTAATTTCAACGTCTGCTGGAGTCTAAGTAGAGATGGCAAGGGGCGGCCAGTTTCTCGAATGTCGCACTTTTCCATCACAGACAAACGTAAATAGTTTACTTTAATATAATGCACCAAATTATTCATCATTTCATACCTACACCCATAAATAATCACAATAATTTGAAAAGCCATGGAAAGGGCCTGGCAAGGCAGTAAACAAAACGGCTGACTGAAAATGAAAATCCCTTATCAGTTTAGTATGCCTCAAATGACTCAGTCTCGATAAGGAAACCCGGATTGCAGAGCTCTCTGACGGGGGCGCAATGAGTCAATTCTGCTCACCACGGGTTTTCAGGCCAGTGTGGGGTGGATGTACTTAAGTACTGCCACCAAATACCCTAGACCCTGATAAATTTGAATGAAAGAATAATTTTGTGTGCAGAGTAGTTAGGTAGGTATATTGAAATTAGAAGTTGATTGAAAAGTTTGTAAAGATATGTACATTAGAACAATAGGTATGTCTTTTTCTCGTCCCTACCTAGGTACCTATGGCCATAGATGGATATTACGAAATAATTTCCAACCTTGGTTTTCTTGATGCTGGGGCGAAATCCGACGGCGACCACGTTTCGTGGGGGGGCGGCGTTTGAGGTGCTCCTGATTCATCCAGCTTCCCTCTAGATATGGGTTTTTTCTGTGGAGACGTGACGGATCACCCAGATGACAGTTTTATGAGTGTGAGCAACGAAAGGGTTGAACGAGGAAGCGATTATTAAAAGACGTACAGCTCGGATGGGTTTTTCAATCGTAATGGCCGAAGAATGTTCCTCAGCCATGTAGCAAATAGTCCAGTTCTTCCCAGGAAGCTGCGAAGCCAAGCCGACAGACTAATCTTGATGGGTAGGCCAACCTGCCAGCTTAAAAAGATGAAGACTAGGCAGTTTTGAGGAACAACTCTGAAGGGTGATGTGTGGAGAGTTCGTTCATGATTTTCTGAACACAGTTGGCAGCTAGAGAGAGCATGTGCGTAGTGCCTTCTATTCCTGGTGGCCCCACGAAGTCTTGTTTAGGGAGGGGTTGCGAATCTGAACATGACAGGTAACGCCCAGTTCTGTCCAACCGGACAATTTCCTGCTCTCTGGTTGGTCAATCTCACGTGCCCACCTCCCTCGAAACACCTCACCCCCCCCCCCCCCCGCTGCTGATTGGTCAGGAAAGAGGGAGCTCCCCGCCTCTGTTTTCGCGCGTGGATTCAACTAGCACAGTACCTACGATCGTGTCCTCTGTCACTTGCCAACTTACTCTTCAAACGAAGAGGAACGAACTATGACTTTTTTAAAAATTGGCTGGGGGTGCACATGCGCCTCTGCTCCTATCTGTAGCCACCCCTGATATTGTGTCTAAAACGTAAAATTCTCATTTTCAGGTCGGCTTCAATGCTGAACACTCGTGGTAAGAAAGTTTTGAGTATCTACCTACTTAATAAGAATCATCTTCCCTCATGATTTTCTATAACATTCAGATCGTCCAGTTCAATTCAATTATTTATTAAACCTAGACTTTGCCTGTAAAATGTCCTAATTTTGAAGTCCATGCTGCCTGATGCTACTATGTATTTTTTAAAATAATGGCAACAAAATTGATGGCCTCGATTGGCTTCTGGCATCACGACAGTTCGCCCTGACTTGTAAGGTCGCTGTAGTCGAGATATCGATGGCGCAAGCTCTTTCTGTGTAGTTTGCTTGCTCTGTTTACACCATTAGGTAAAGTATTGAAATACTGTTGAGAATATTCCTCTTTTCAATAAGAATTCTACTCGCTTATTTTCCATTCACCGATGAAAAATAGGCAACGTTCTTTTTTGAACTGGTCCATTTTGGCCTGTATATCATCATATCATGGATTTCCAAAATGCAGCTTTATACAGGGTGTCCCAAGTCGAATGAACTAAGGTTTTACTTCCGCATGGGTTCCCACGTACCTCAAAACCCAAAACTGCGCAGAGATCTCAGCTTTCCAATCGTGTGATCAAAAAATATTTTACTTTCGAATTTTGGGGAGAAATTTGTGTTTGACCCCAATTGAATCAACAAAATTTTTCATCGATGTGAAAATTTTGGTTCAACTTCATTTTTATACTTCCAATAGCTCTGTCCATTAAATTTAAAATTGCCATTTAAATTTAGTTACATCTTGGGATAGCTGTGGAATTCCGAAGATTTTTTTAGCTGCACCAGAGACATCTTGCCAATGGTACCATGTACAAATAAATTAGTACTATCCAATGTACTATCCAACTAAAAATGCGTCCTCAGACAAATGTATCAGAAACAAATAGACTTCGTTTCACATTTCACAGCAAATTTCTAAAAAATGCATCTATAACAAGATTTTATTCAGAAAATAATAAATCAAAGGAAAAAATTTAAACTTTAGTGTTTCGCTAAATTAAGAGATTGAAATTGAGTTTTCGAAACTAAAAAAGTTGCCATTGGGGGCGTGTCTAGCTACCAGTGGTATTAATGGTTCATATCCTTACTCAGACTTCATGAAAAATCGTCGAAATTTGGTGTCACTAGTGATACCACGGTACAATAAGAAGGTGAGGTCAAAAACAAGAAAAGAAAAATTAAAATTGAAAAAATGTGGAAAAACAAGGGGTTGAAAGAAAATTGCTAGGAGGTATTTTCTTACTTAGATTAGTGGTAGAATGGTATGCGCATGGGTGGGAAAAACTGTTCATTGTTATTTTTAATCTAAACTAGAACTCATTCTGAGAATTTTGACACCAACCGCGACCTTCTAGCGTGAGAAGACCTTTTTCTATGATTTTTCAAAGTTTCGAATGTTTATGACGTCACAGTGGGCTGAGAGGTCCCGCCCAGGCAGGAGTGGGAAACATTCGAAACTTTGAAAAATCATAGAAAAAAAACTCATCCAAAAAGAGAACGGCTGGTGTCAAAATTCTCAGAATGAGGTGTATTTTCGATTAAAAATCTTTAAAAAAATTAGGCGCACTCCCCATTGACACCCGAAACTTTCCGGTTCTTAGCACATTCAATTCATTGGTCAGTCATTCAGTCATTGGCCGAGAAAGTTGCCAAAAAAAAAAAAACAGCTGATTTTCCCCCATGTGAGCATGATTTTTCAAAGTTTCGAATGTTTATGACTTCATAGCGGGAGCTGAGATGGTATTCATGCTGAGAAAAATTCTATTGAAAAGAAACCCTTTCGAACTTGATCCTCTAGAGAAGTCCATCATTCTACGGAGGTTCTTGGAAATTTACAGGACGATCGAACCACTCTTTTTGTCAAAATGCAACATTGAAAGAATGAAGTCGGTCAAAAACAGACGATGATGCGGTTCTGCGTCACGCCGTGTTGAATGTGTTAACCCTTAATATTCTGAGGCATCTTTTCGGAAGTCGGATTTTTACCTGCAACAGTTTATCCACAAACTGATAGCCGTTGGTTATCTTGATAATAAGAAAACTTAATAATTACTCGTAATAATTAAACATAATAACTCAAGGAAAAACAAAATAACTCTCGACTTGATAGACTGTAGGCTCTACTCTCATTTCTCACCTTGTAGGCTATTAATTGGGTTTCCTCAGAGATGGCGCCACTGTCCAAGGCAGCACAGATCCCTCTACAAAGTGAACCTTATCCGCCTTATTCCTTGGTTCTGTACTTTATGAGAAATAACTAACCCCAACATCCCAATAAGGATTTTTCCAAGTTTTCTTCTTCTACTCCGACATAATTGGGTGTATTTTTGAGCTGACAGAATGTAATAGGGCCTCTTAGGTAGGGTGACTACGCGAAGCTCCCGGTCTGAAGTGAAAGTAATTTGCAATGTACTCGATGCTCCCCGGCAAGTTCTATCAGGCATACGCGAAGCCTCCCATGGCGAGAGAATGGGTGTATGCGATGATCCCCGTCGAACTCTCTTCCCCTTCCAAGGCGTTTCAAGCCTTATCAGTGATTCGGACCGTTGGCAAATAAAATGAGTAGGTGGGTGTGTAGTGTGAGGAAGTGTAAATGCGCCGTAAAAACAATAGGAAGGCAGATTGTCGATGTAACTACTCGATATAACGTTACTTACAGACGACGCTCACAATATTCTGTGATTAAAATTAAGTTCCTACCCATGGCCGAACTGGTCTTTTGTTGCTAATATACGATAATTTATTCATGCATTCTTTGTTCACAAAGCTTCCTTATCATTGGTGACGGGGAGCTTCGCGTACATGGAGAGAAAGGAAGCGGGGAGCTTCACGTATAAAAAATCGTCTATGGAGAGCTTCGCGTATGCGCCCCTTAGGTACCATCTGCCCAAATATTCTATAAATTTGTCAAAATACATCTAAATTTAACTAAAAAATCCGAAGAGCACATTTTTGAACAAGTGGGAAATTAAGGTTAAGGGACACCCTGTGTAAGAATTAAATAATAAAAAATGTTGTAATCATAAATTCGTACTTAGCGTTTTTACCTATATAGCTCTCGTTTTCATGGTCTCCACACAGCGTTGCTCCAACTCTGTTTATCTAAATGAGAAATGCTGAATGTTTTTAGGGCCGACGCCGCCATAATGGCCCACCTGTGGGAGTGGGTAGTCGTTGATGAGGCGATGGATCCACGGTAATACCTTCTACCCACCTACCCACTGCACCGCATGTGTGATGACTTGTTCCACCCTTTCACCTCGTAGACATTGCATTCCTTCTTTATGTACATATTTCGCCTCTCTCTCTCTCTCCTCACCAGCACTGCGAGAGCAACTTCTCACGATGTACATATTTTTTGTTGTGATTCTTCATGTACCTACATTGTGTATCATAAGTGCAAATATTACTACGTGTAGCACAACATAATACGATTTGTTCTATTCAGGGCCGACGCACCTGTGATGGGACACTTGTGGGAATTTGTTATAGTTGAAGAACAAAACGAGTGAGACAATTTCTTGCAAAATTGGTCAAAACGTTTAAAAGTCCGAAAACTGTGTTGTTTTTTATGGCATAGCAATGGCTGGTATTCAGAGATTATCTTTTATGTTAACATGGATTACGACGAATGGTTAAATTCTCATCTCTGAATACCTACATTTTCACTTGAGGGATAACTAGAAGGTATAAACCACACTGGCAGCATTAGTTCATGTATCCTCCGCTAGGGGTAGTAAAGCGTTTTTTCCTTGAATCAGATGAGATAAACTCAGGTAGGTACCTATTTTGATAAAGCTCGAGATAATGCAAAGCAGCTGATTCAAGGGAAAAACGCTTTACTAACCGTAGCGGTGGATAGATGATAAGTGTGAAGAAGATGCTGAAGTGAAAAGAAGAATTGCTGCTGCTAACCGAAGCTACTTCGCATTCGCCAAGCTTCTAGGAGACATAAATTTGTCAAGAGCGACCAAACTTAGAATTTACAAGACTCTCATAAGACCTGTGGCAACTTATGGGTGTGAGATTTGGTTTTTAACTAAGTCTAATTCCAGGAAGATGGACTGCTTTGAGAGGAAAATCTTGAGAAGGATATTCGGCCCAGTTTGCGAGAATGGAGCATGGAGGAGGAGAAAAAACAGAGAGCTTGCCGAAATGTAGAATGAACCTTCCATCACTGTCCATACCCGAACCCTGCGGTTAAATTGGTACGGTCATGTGAAGAGGATGCAAGAATGTTTGAGTGTTTGACCTCAAAAATGAGGGTACACGACCAAGAGGGCGTCCTAGGGCAAGGTGGAGAGACGATTTAGAAAGTGATATGAGGCGCGCAAATATAAGATGGAGTGATGACAACAGTTTGGAAACGGGCGGTTATTCAAGCCAAAGACGATTGAGTCTGTAGTGCTACAAGAAGAAGAAGCGGTGGATAGATGAATCAATGCTGCCAGTGTGGTTTACACGATTGTATAACTAGTAACTTTGGGATTTCAAGCTGCTATTTCAATTAATAAATTATTTTGTGTCGTTTTTAAAACAAGAGATTTAATAATTAACTGGAGTTTACTTTGGGGGGCTTAAATTTATCGAATTGCGTTTTGGGAAGTTTTTTGTGCGTCTTGGAGGAATCGCTGATCGTTTATTATTTGATCGGTGGTTGATGTAGAGCATTTGTTAAGGCAAAGCATGCAGTTATTTCGATAGCAGTTACTTTGTAGATGCCTACAGGATTCATGGATCTGTTCCACCGTCCAGTTCTATGCATCATGCATGCGAATATCAAGTTGATGTTGTATCCTAAGGTGCATGATAAGTATGGAATTGATATGGGATTTTCATATCAAAATAGTGTTTTTCCACCCATGTTTTTGCTCCTTTGCTTGTTCTGTTCCTAATTTTTCCTGCACCCCTTAACTCGTTTTGCTTAGTGCATGTCTGTGCATGTCTTATGATGTTATTTGATGCATGTGATATTTATTGTGATCGTTTTATCATTATAATACTGCCGTCCAACGTAAAAAGCCGTTTACTAAATTCGCAGGCAAAGATTTTTAGCTCTGGCGTTTTCATTTCTCAACATTTTCTCCTGATTCTTTCACGAGATGATTCAGAATACATTTCTACTTCTTTTCCCACTAGAAGCACGAATTTTGCATTAAAATATATGATTTTATGTGAGCAACCGTTTTGCTTCCAATTCTACCAAGGTAGCGAAAGCTTTGTTTTCACTTTTCACGGACGAAAAAAAAGTTCTCCAAAATCTCTGTCTGTCTGTGTGTCTGTCATGAATTCTTTGTAACGGGCATAACTATACGAAGTTATTGTCCGATTTCTATGAAATTTTCAGGGATTGTGCGGGTTGGTGTGTAGACGGTCCCCTATAAAAATCATCATCCTCGGACTGATAGAAGCGACTGCGCATGCGCAAACGTGAATTTCCTTGTAACGGCCATAACTTCTACATTTTCCATCCGATTTCAATGAAATTTTGAGGGATGTTACAGATTAGTATTTAGATGGTCCCCTACGAAAATCACCACCTTCGGAATGACAGTAGCTACTGCGCATGCGCAAACGTGAATTTCCTTGTAACGGCCATAACTTCCACATTTTCTACCCGATTTCGATGACATTTTCAGGGATTACACGGATTACGTAGTAGATGGTCCCCCATGAAAATCAAGGCCTTAAAATTACCGGAAGCCTCTGCGCATGCGCAAACGTAAAATCCTTGTAACCTCCATAATACTTACATTTTCTTAGGATTGTACAGATTAGCGTGGTCCCCTATGAGGGTAGTGAAAGGTACTTAGAGATTGATGTTTTGAAATTACCTAATTACTATGCATCGGATCATCTATATAATCGGGTTATGGATACGAGGAAGCTATGTGCCACACCCCCTTGATTTTTTACTTTTGACGGCAGAGTGCATGTCAGACTTATAAAGTTCAAATAATTTATAGAATTATTATTGATGAATAGTAATGGGTTTTCGAACGAAATCTAACAAATTCATTTTTACTCGAGAGCACTGTTTAATAATAAACTCATTAGTCTCTACGTGTGATTACTTTTCATGTTAATTTTGGATGTTGCAACTAATTGCGTGTACTTTGATGAAACAGATACAACGCTCAAGGCCACACTCTTGGTACTCCCGAATTCAAACCGCCTGCGCCCATCAGGCTGGGTTGGGATCTGAAGCCTACGTGCCTCGCTGCGATTGAACAGGCCTACATGGTGAGTGTTGTGTTTGCGTGTAGTCGAGTGAGGGCGATGGTCCTCTCAATGCGCTGATTTGTAAACTAGCCTGAACCCCTTCTCAACGGAGAGATTGATCCCTAAGCCTACGGCTTTGGCACTACATCAGCGGCGCCTCGCGGCCGACCGTCCAGATAAGTGCTTGAAATATCTATCCACAAACCTCAGCGTCTGGACCCAGACCGACTGGCGGGAAGCGGAGCATTTACCTAATGAAGCATAGTTGTTCTGGAGAGGCTCCTAAGGGGAGCTAGAGGTTCGACACCTTCATGGGGCAAACCGTTCCCTCTGCAGAACTGGGCCGTAGGTAAGGTGAAGGCAAGAAATGATAAGTCGGATTGACTAGGTACGAGTGGATGTAGGAAGACCCCTGAGTGCGGCTTTTATACTCTAGCTATTATAGTGAGGGGAGAGTGGAAAAGAGGTGACGTGGTTGGCAGACGTGGGTCAATCAAGCGAGAAATTACAATTTTTCGTCTTTCCAGGTGCTATCTATGTACTTAAAGCGTACGGCGTAAATTATAAAAATATGGAACATGTTCTAGCCAAATTTAGTGCAGAACTCTTAGTTGTATTATCCCTACCAACGTATCTAAAATGCATAGAAAAACGTCACATCATTCGAATCTTCAACTTTCATTAGCTTCCCTAATTTCTTCTAAACATTTTCTCGGCGAACAGACCCAATTACCCTTATTCCTGACCCATGCTCTTTTGAAAAAAAAAAAAAATTAAAAAAAATTGACGGAAATACCCCATTATAGTTTTATTTTGATGATTCAGCAGCAATCTTATAGTTTTTCAATTACCTAGGCAGATGCTCTAATAGATTAATTTCAAAAATCCTTGAAATTTCAAATTTAGGTACAACTTTTGTAGTTTGAGCGCCGGTTCTTGAGGGAAATACCAAACTGGAACGAGGAACGAACAGTGACCGACTGAGACCCCCTTAACTGGAATGAATAGTGGAATGAATAGATGTGAAGTCCGGGAATGTGTAGGTATTAAATGAATGGGGTTAGTTCCGCTAGTTATAAGAATACAATTATTATCTACGTACCGTATTGGAGAACTCGTCGTAACCAGCTAGTCAAGTACAGGAGGCGAGCGCTTTCGATGTAAGGACATCATCTTCGAGAGAGTACTAAAGTTTAGTTAGAAATAGATATAGGTTAATAATTTTAGCAATAACTTAGTTATGTAAGCTAGTTTGTAATTTATTCATAGTTTAGAATAGAAGACCATGTGGTTACCACGTGGTCACCATGTGGTGAATGTACAATTAGCTAATAGGATTAGTTTCATCTCTCCCTTTCACTTGACATGACATACAAACGACCTTTCACCACGTGGTCTCGTTACCAGGTAGCCCCCTTTCCTTTCTGATCCTTTCACCTCCCTTTCACCCAGACTATATAAATAGAACGACGGACAGACAAACTTTAGTACTCTCTCGAAGATGATGTCCTTACATAGAAAGCGCTCGCCTCCTGTACTCGACTTGCTGGTTAGGACGGATTCTCCAATACGGTACGTAGATAATAGAGAGTTCCTAGTGGTTTTTGATAAGGCGTGACGTATTACACACACACTCTCAACATGGAAGAATATACTTCTTCCATGCTCTCAATCCGGCACCGAATTGTGATAAGAACACGCCGTATCCGATATGGCGCCGTATTGTTACAGTCGAATACGTCACTAGGAGGCAATCCGGCGCGCCGTATTGAAAACATGGCGGACGATCCGGTTCTGGCGCGCCGGATCGACCCTACTAGGAACTCTCTAATAATGGGAGTGTCTATGGTTACACAAACTTTTCGATTGTCTAGAAAAATAATCGATTATACAAGTTTTTTGAACGTAATTTTCCTCACCAGGTTTACGTAACCTTTTGGTAAACTTCAACCTTGGGGTTCATTTTTTTTTTTGAACCGGCCCTTAGAGAAGTGGTTGAGCAGGTATGTTTGTAACAAGTCGCGGTGCTTCACATTTTAGGCTCATCCATAAAACATTCCTCGCCGATTTTTCACCTATTCTTATTTCGTATTCGCAGGTTGTGAGAGACCTCATCGATAAAATCGACCTGAAGATCTTCATGCACGACAACTACGGCAAAGGTTTCATCAAAACTTGCAAAATCAGCCCGGACGCTTATGTGCAAATGGCTCTTCAACTGGCCTACAGGAGAGTAAGTCGAATGTTCCTTTTCAACGTCAGATTTATGGGAAAATGATTATTGTTCAAGGAGTATAAATTATTATTCTACAACTAATTTGCAACAACAATTCCCCCTTCAGTCTTTCTTTTAACCCTCTCAAAATGCCACTTTTTTCACTTTGAAGTGTTTTCGACCTGGGGGCAGTAAAATGGTCATAACTTCCTTATTTTCCTTGGAAATTCTAATCTGATTATACCGTTGGAAAGAGCGTTAAATCTCCCAAATGATGATCTCTTGAGCATTCCAGAAAAAATGTACACTAGGATAGTATTTCTACCTCAAACTTGAAAAGTTGTCAAGTTTTTGGGGATTCACAGTGAAAACTTCGAGAAGAAAAAATATAAAAATTTCGAAAAAAGAATTGTAAGTTGGCTTTTTAACTGGATTTATTAGAAATATTTTATTGCTGAAAGATTTTGGTTTTACACTAGGTAGCTTGGAAATTTAACGTTCTATCCAGCGATATCCTCAAATTTGAATTTACTCGGTAAATAACAGGAGTTATGACAGTTTTAATGACGTAACGTCGAAAACGCGAAAAAAAACTTCGAAGTGATAAAAACGTGTTTTTAGTGGGTTAAGAAAAAATTGCTGAGAGACATTTTTTGTTGGAATCACCTTGTAGAATCGAACCCTGAAGGTATGCCCATCTGTAGACACCCAAGTGTAGACACCCTGTATAGATAGAGGATGGTCCCCTATGAATTGGAAAGAGAAACAGAGAGTGAAACATAAAATGGACGGCATTAACCAGAAAGGAACCAACCACAAAACCACTTTCAATCAAAACTGGTGATTCGCGTGGTTCTATTTGAGAAACAGGTAAGGCCATTTTGGATTCAATGACTTTTCTCATTCAAATTTCGGTGGGAAAGCCTTATAAAGCAATAGCTTCTTTTTGTTGAAAGCGTGGACAGACCCTTCTCAAGTGTTCCTAAGTTATTTTGCCATTTCGTGTGGTTGGTTCCTTTCTGGTGCCCCAATGTGTCCCAATGCGTTTCCGCGCATGCGTTTTCCTTATTCAAACAGAAATGTCTCCCTTAAATTCGATTTTTAATTCTTTTTTACATTTAAAACAAGGTTTTTTCAGAGGTTTTTAAAAGCTTAAAACATGCTCCATTTCATCAGCTTTCCAACGGTATAATTTTGTTTTAAATTTACTTACTATGGCATTGGAGGAAAGAAATGGTGTTAAAATGAATCGAGCATCCTGGTAAGAGATTCCGAGAGGGGGAGGCGGGGAGTACATATAAATGTCAATTAGAGATGGGAAAAACGGTTCACTAAGAAGACCGGCTCCGAGCGCTCCGCTCATTCAAAAGTGGACTTTTAAACGGATCAGTAGCTCTTTTGCGCTCTTATTTATTGTAGAAGTGAACATGCGATGAAATACGAGTAAGCTTCAAATTATTACATCGTTTTATTTTAGTTCTGCCCGGAAATTTTTATCCGATTATTGGATTCTACATGACCTTGAATCGTCAACCATCAAACTTTAAGGGCGGGAGGGAATAATTTTTCTGTTGCTCGATTCCAATGGTTCATTATTGAAAATATGAGTAATACCCCAAAAAGCGCCGTTGTTCAATAAATCCTTTAAAAAAAACCAAGGAAAAACAATAAATGAACACGATTAAAGCAATGAACGAGTAAGACATACAAAATTTGTATGTATTTAATACAGTTTTTTTCGTAAAACCTTATTTAAATATTTATATGAAGTCTGCACGTGTTTATACCTCCCATGACTGTACCACAATTGAAAATAAAAATTTTTTTTTGGTACAACATTTTTATAGTATAACATTAAATGTTATACTATAAAAATGTTGTACCAAAAATACATTTTGTTTGATGAATAACTTAGTATGTCATCAAATTTTGATGACATACTACGTTATTCATCAAACAAAATTAAGGACACTAAGGTGAAAGAGAATGAACGAACCAATATGTGAGCTTCAATTTTAATAATAATGGTAAGATAAGGATGAGCTTTTGCTTGCCTTTTGAACTTGTATCAGAAAGCTACTCATAAAAAATCATGATGTAAAAACCAGACAGGAAGAAAAAATTATCAGTCAACTGATGAATTGTTTGTTGCGTCAATCATCACACTTGCTGTAGGGAAAGAATCAAAAGTGGATCACAGAAAATACTGGAAAAATACGGTAAAGTTTACGACCAAATGCAATAATGCAATACAATAGTGGTGGTATGATACAATTCTGCAAAATTATATTATTTGATCGATTCATATCGTATTTTCCCTCTGAAATTTTGTACCGGGGGGGACAATGAGCTGAAGAAAGGAGCTCCGAATTTTCCCGAACACTACCGATCTTAAAAGAGCCGAAGATCGAAGAACCGCGATTCATTTATCATTGTTACTGATGCGCATTTCACTCGCTCTTTTGGAAAACCGATCTTCACCTACACTGATCTCAAAAGATCCGAAGAGCCGCGGTTCATTTTTACTGACCCGTGGTTCACTCGCTCTTCTGAAAGAGTCGGCTCAAAGAGCCGGTTCTTTATTGAGCGACCCATCTCTAATGTGAATGCCTGCCCCTCAAGTCATAGTGAATACAAAAATTGTGTTACCGTTAGAATGCTACAGACGTAGGTAACTAACCTGAATCCTCGATGTTTCAGAATGCTGGTAAATTCAGTTTGACGTACGAAGCCTCCATGACGAGACTATACAGGGAAGGTAGGACTGAAACAGTGAGGCCTTGTACCATAGAATCAACCGCCTGGGTCAACGCAATGAATGATAAATCAAAAACTGTAAGTTTATTCCTAAAAAGTGTCAATCATGCATTTATCTGTTGTGATCTATGAGCAGTAAATTTTAATAATAGTAATAATCTCACGCGTCATTCGACTTTCTTGTAGACCGTGGAAAAAGTTGAACTTCTGAAAAAGGCTTGCAAACAGCACCAATTGGGATACCAAAACGCTATGGTTGGAAAAGGGCTCGATCGTCATCTCTTCTGCCTTTACGTCGTCTCCAAGTATCTAGAAGTTGATTCTCCATTCCTCAAGGTAAGCTGCCCAGAAACACCATCTTGGGACTCTCGTTCGCTCCTTAAAATGGGTTTCAGACGTATCACGAATCCTCTTCCGGTTGTTTGCAGGAAGTTCTGAGCGAGCCGTGGAGGCTGAGTACTTCTCAGACACCCCACGGGCAGAGCTCGAAATTGGATCTGAAGAAATACCCTCAATGTATCTCGGCTGGTGGTGGTTTTGGACCCGTTGCGGACGACGGGTACGGCGTGTCCTACATCATCGCGGGCGAAGACATTATATTCTTCCACGTTTCTAGCAACAAGAGCTGCCCAGAAACGGTAAGCATGTTCTCATGGTTCTTGTATATTTTCTTGTTGAAGACATGAGAGATCGGGGAAAATTCCAAAATTGGCTATTGGTCTCAAAAATCCTATTTTTTTTAAATCCCCCCCCCCTCTTTTTGGTTTATTATTTTCAATAATGAACCTTTGGAATCTACCAAGAAAGACATTTTTAAACACCCCCTCAAAATTTGTTGGTTTACGTTTCATGGTACAGTCAATTGTGGTAACTTTAAACCACTTTTCAATGATTTTGGCTTCGCATTGTGTTAAAATTCAATTTTTCCGGCCCTTTATGTCGAAAACGGGAAGTAATCGGTCCAAATGTTGCACAATAAATGATTTTTTTAAAAACTTTCTGTTAAATACTCGAAATTCTTGTTTTTAGGGTGGTTCAAAGTTAACCAGGCATTCAGGGTAACTTTGAACCACCTCTGGTTTTTGTCTGTAAACTGCTAAATTTCGGATGCTTCATTGATATTAAGGCAAAAACACCTTATATCAGTAGAAAGTAGAATAAATTTGACACGCATTGAGTACGACTCAGTAGAAGTGGGGTGGTTTATTATATCTCGGCAATCGAAAAATAATCTCGGCTTGATTTTGAGTCTAGAAAGACCCTGGACGATTTCCTCTTAAAACAACAATTTCCCTTACATATTATTCTTTTTTTTTCATCAACAAAATACTTGACCGTCTACTTCGATATTCACAAAAAAAGTTTAGATCATCAAAAAAATAAATGTGGCTACCCCCACACAAGGAAGTCCGATGTCGCCTTCAGCAATATTGTTCCACCTGATGCAATTTTGGACCTGAAGTTTGATTTCATAGGAGAAAAAGTGAACGTGATTTATGCGTCTCCACGTCCTTAACATAAATGGACCGATAGCATTGACCGATTTTGATGAAATTGGGTATGTAGGCTCCATTTGGGGTCTAGTTGTGCCCCGAGGATTTTGGTTGATGTACCTAGGTTACTTCTAAGGGTTCAAAAATGAATTTTGAAATTTTGAAAACGCCCTAACTCAAAAAATTTTGATGTAAAGGTATTGATTTTCCATCAATTTAAGATAGTATAGAATTTTTTGAGACCACGGGGAGCCCTGTAGGACAAACCGTTCGTTCCCTACGAGAATTTAAGGGTTGGACGTACGATGAATCAGAAACACGAGTGTGAATCGCAAAAGAGGCCTAATCTCCGTTCACATTAAAGCTGACGGAAATGCGATCGATGTTTTTCTTCATATTGGATGGTTGGTAGCTTTGCAGACGAGTGATCTAAATAGAAAAATAATAAACCATTGTGTAATAATTTGCAGCGTTTTTTCCCTCAGAAGTGACAGAAAATTTTGTCAAAATTCGGTCCACAGGATTTGGGCAGAGTCCCGAGTACGGAAAATTGATTAAATTTTGATTTTTTTAAAAATTATTCAAAAATTTTTTTTTTTATGAATGTTTTTTTGAAAGCGATTTTAATTTTTTTTTTGATGTTTGATGATTTAGGTTAGTACAAAAACAATTGGTTTTGGAAACAGTTGGCATTGGTTGTTTTCAATTTTTTAGTCCTGGTTACAATAGTGTTACAATCTTGGAAGGTTATATACCAACCAAGAAGGAAGGTTAAAATACCGTCTCCTAGATACAATGGGGGCGCGCCTTGATTTTTTAAAGATTTTTAATCGAAAGTGGACTACATCCTGAGAATTTTGGCACCAACCGCGACCTTCTAGCGTGAGTAGATCTGTTTCTATGATTTTTCAAAGTTTCGACCGTTTATGACGTCACGAGCCCCTCTCGCCTGGGCGGGACCCCCAGCCCACTGTGACGTCATAAACGGTCGAAACTTTAAAAATTCATAGGAAAAGATTTACACACGCTAGAAGGTTGCGGTTGGTACCAAAATTCTCAGAATCAGGTCTAGTTTGGATTAAAAATAACAATAAATAGTTTTTCCGACCCAGGCACACACTCTATTCACTGAGTGAAGGAGTGGTACAATACGACAGATAAATTGGCTGGTGAGTCTGGCACCTGATCTGTCGGACGCGCGACTGCCACGCTCCTACCAAGAATACCAGGACACTCCACCTTACTGATATCAACTACCTTACCGTCGAAATTAAAGTCTGCCGCTTGGTGAATGATAAAACTTGCATTTTCCAAATTGCTTATTCGTTCACAACAGCCACACTGATGGTAGCTCACGTGACGTGAGTTGAGATTTGACAACGATTTGGAACAAAAAAACCTTGAAATACTTTAACGCGTCAAATTGATTGCTGAGACAGAGAAAAAATTTTCATCTAACAATTTTATCAATACAGGAAGTTTTTCTTGATTTCCCGAAAATTTGGTTGCAAGGACTTACGCCCTTTTATAAAAAAAACCGATTCACATAGACTGAGGCAGATACTTGGAAAAAGCTCGCGACTTAGGTGTGCTTCAACTAACCCTCCAGCGCCCAAAAGGGACCTACCGTCAAAATTTGAAATTTTTTCTCTTTTATGTGTTAGTTGGTCTTTAATTGAAGCATACAAACAGTTTTTGCTATTTCTGCTGTTGCTGATTATTTGCAATAGAGCCGCACCCTGTAGGGTGCATTGGGCAATAGCGCAACTAAGAGGCCTCTATTACATGTATGGAATAGTACCACAAAAATTAGTTGGAAAACGCTTTATTCGAATGGAAAACTGGGATGCTAATTAAAAAATGAAAAATGGGACAGTTCTGGAAGGTATGTATATAGAAATTTTAAATTGAAATATGGTGGTCATGGATGTGTAGACCAACCTCACAGCCTTTACCCATGAACCTGGAGTTATTGTGGCATTCATCTGAATCTCCTTTGCTAGCAGGGAACTTTTTCATGTTTTTTAGGTCTTACTTTGATTCTTCCTCTTTATCCGGTGGATCGAACACAAACTTTACGGCTTTTTAGCAGGAACTTTATGGGTGACGATGTAATGTACCTCATCTCTCCTGAACTCATAATATTTTATTGCTACCTGGAAGGTGGCTTTATACAGCTGCCACGATTTTTGCAGGCAGCGCCGATTCCAAATTGAAACACTAGGTACCACCATTTTTTCCATTACAACTGACTCTCAAAGATCTAATGTTCTCGTCAAACAGATCGACGCGACCCATGAAACTGTAGAATCGCTGAATGACATTTGGACAATCTACCGTCATTTTCTGTTTCTTTTAGTTGTCGAAACCAATTCTCCCAACCTTATGGATCCGCATCACAAAATGGCAGTTGGATGCCAAACCTTGATGCTATTGTCATCCCATCTGACCATATATAAATAGTAAAGATTACACACCTTGCTTGATGACACATAGAGATCTCATAGATTCTTGATCTACCACGTGAACATGAAACACTATAAACACATGATATTTTAAACCACCAAATGTGTAGAGACAATCAAATACAAAAAGAAAAAAGCAAAACCTCTAAAATACGGAAACATTGTGGCAAAAAATGAAATCCAGACGGAAGCCATCTCAGTTGCTCGAATGACCAATGCACCCCTACAGGTGACGCCCAACTTTGACGAACCCCAAACCACATAAAAACGAATATTGACGACTAGATTTTGATTTATCTCGTTACCACAACAATCTGGTAATACAAAAAAGTAACAAGTGACTGGATGTATACCCTTTATTACTCATTGTTGACGAATAACTTCAGCCAGTCGTGTTAGACATAATAAACGTGTACAGGGTCGTAGTTGGACGGTTATAACAAAGCCAGAACATTTCAAATACGATGATAACAGCCCCCTTAAGCTGCCCACACACGGGCCGACCCGACCAAGGATTTCAGGAAAAGGGGTAGCCAAAAGGCGTCTCCCTCCTCTGAATGGGACGGCGTCGGGCGGTGTGGAGGCTTACGATGGCCTTGACGACCGTCCAGACGTCGGTATCACGACCAGGTCCGGCAGGGTACCCCCTCCTTGCATCCTTAAGGCTGGACCCCACATGCCCGAGCCGAGCCCGCACCGAGCCCGACCCGCGACACGGCCGTGTGTACGTTACGGAGTAGGGAGGTCTCACATTTCCGAGTCAGGACCGAGCGCGGTCAGTCACGATTTGAAGCTCGAGTCGTAATGTTGGCGAATTTTAAAAACAGTTGCGGAAGCTTTGTTTTCTGATGTACCTACAACGAAATCGAGGATGTAATAACTTATGTTTGCCGGGTGGGGGGGGGGGGGGCTGGAGGAGGGCCACTTTGGCCATAATCCCTTCCTGGTTTTGTAAACAAATTCGTGCAATCAATCAATCATCTTTGTGCCAAATTTTAGGGAGCTCAGGAATAGCCTCTCTGGCTCTCATACCCTCTAACTCATTATTAGCAAAAATTCAGTTGTTGAGATGTCCAGCATTCCATGACATTTTCATTAGTGCGCTGTTGTCACGAATACCATTTTAGAACTTTCAGTGGCCAATATCAGAGCGCAGGTCGATAGTTGAAATCCAATGTATGTATAGGATTTCCAAGTATAATTCGGAATTTTTCAGACTAATTTTTCTAAATTTCCAAACCATTTTCAGAATTTTTCAAACCATATTCAGAATTGTCCAATCCAGTTTCAGAACTTTCCAATTTAATTTCAGAACTTTCCAAGTCAAATACAAAATTTTCCAAGTGCAATTCAGATTTTTCCAAAACAATTTCAGAATTTTCCATTTCAATTTCAGAATGTGATCAATGTTTGTGTGCGGTAATATATAGCATTTCCAAGTCAAATGACTTAATCCTTTTCCAAACCAAATTAATCTTTTTCCAATCGAAACTAATCCTTTTCCAAACCAAATTAATCCTTTTCCAATCGAAATTAATCCTTTTCCGCGATTGCGAACCTCCTCAATTAACTTTTCCAGGCCCATTGCTATCCGAGGCACGTCCGTGCAAAACTAAACAAAATTAGTTTGAGACGGTGCGGGCTCGTGTCGGAGGGACGGTGCGGAAGAGTGGGGACTTCCCCATAAGATTTCCCATGATTACTTCCTATCCGTGTGTCGTCCGTCACTCGGACGTCGCACGGTGCGGACTCGGCTCGGGCATGTGGGGTCCAGCCTTTACTCGTGTGTGGTGCTGTCATACGACCAGCTCCCGCGTTTTCACGCTGTTTTCGAATTTTGCCACCAGACAGGAAGGATTTTTTTCTTGCTGCATTTATTAATTGTCCTATTAGGTGTTTTACTCGTTATTTGACCGAGTTTTGATTCAAAACGTTGTTTTCTTAGCAGTTTATGTTTGTTGTGTCTCCTGTTTGTTGTTCCATTATGATTCAAGAAGTTGGTGTACCTACCTAGGTATTTCATTGACACTTATTCCCATGTTAGTAGATACCTACGCCTATTTCGATGAATGATGAGCATTATCAATGTCTGATGCATTGATTGTTGGATCAAATTGATTGGAAAAGAAAGGAAAATACGTAGACACCAGTTGGCCTCTATTTTCCTTAATTTATTGGTAAACTTGAAATACCAATATTCATAAACTTGAAATACCAAATACTGATTAGTAACTTGAAACAAGGTACCTAAAATGAGATAAGTGCTACGTAGAGAAAAAATCAAAACAAACCAATAAATAAATAAAAACATTTATTTTTGTACTTAACCTTTTTCAATGGATGGAGTACTTTTCCATCTCTGATAAATCTTCCTCCAATTTTTCTTTAAAAAAAACTGAATGACAACAATAATGCTCCATTAAAGGAAAACAGGGAAAATTTCACACCCAAATCACCTCAAACAGAAATTGACCAAAGCCCTCTCGAGATACCCAAACGATAGGTAGCTAAGTACCTACCTAATAAAATGAAATACTAATTATTAAATTAAACATTAAATGTTTTGTAGTTTTGAGGTATGCACTCATTTCACGTGCTTCTCATCTCCAACCAACTCTTCACCCTTCAATTTTCTTGGCGGTAAGGCGTTTTTTTAGTCTTCAAGACTCAATGATTGATAATGAAACCCACATATTTGGCATTTACTAAAAATTGAAGCCATTGCGCTATAAGATTTGAAAAACAAATGATTGAAAGCAAGGAAAGGTGAGAGCAAGAAAGAATAAGGTAAACGTGGATATTACACATTGGTTAAAAACTAAGATCCATGAACCAAACTGTCGGGACATGTGTGCTCTCCTCTCTTTCGGTCCTGAAAGGTAGTGGGGCTAAGTTTTGGCTTCCCCCATTCTAAACGTGTTGGACTGTGTGTGGGCAGCTTTACGGTGAGCAAGATGACAAGGAGTTCTTTATATTCTCGTTTGTGGCGCTGCAGTCGCATGTCCGACAGATCAGGGTCAGACTCTCTCGATAAATTGGTCGCATGTGCAATAAGATCGGTGGTATCTATTACGCATGCGCAGAAGGCTCGATCCTTACCTCAACATCAGTGTCACACCAGCTACTCTCCACTACCTACATTTGTGTACTAATTGAATTGTCCTCTTGTTGCCGCAGGACTCCAAAAAATTCGCGCAAGACATAGAACAAGCGCTCCAGGACATCAGGACTCTCTTCCAGGACTACCAAAAGATTCAAACTGCGCAAAACTCGAAGTAAAATTTAGGTCAGAATGTAATAAACATACCCCGTAAATTAATTAACCAATAGGAAGAATTAAGGATTTGAAACTTTTTGTTTGAAGTTAGATGTTCGACGAATTTCTTTCAATGCAGTTATTATGAGGAAAACGGGTTTTTTCCCTTCCACGAAATAAGCAATTGATTATTCTGTTTTCCGATGTGCTGCTCTGGCGTCGCTAGTAAGCAAGTTCCTTACTGGTTTATTGTACTTTTGATAGGTAACTTCGTTTTTAATTACACGGAATTGATTCGCCGGATCGTAGATGAATTTTAGTCAAATTTAGACTGATTGGTAGGTGCAATTACTCGTATTTGTTACTCATCAAACTCGGCAATGGAGTTTGATTTCAAAATGGCGTTCTCTCTGAAGATATCGTGTACAAAGTTCAAGGTCGCCTTACAAAGTCCATCTCTTATCATCGATCTGTCACTTATTGGTGGTTTTTACTTCACCGTGTTGTTTGTGCCTTGAATATCATCACAGAGTGTTCGACGATTCAATTTTTTACGCGAGAAATAACTCGTAGATTACGTCCTAACCATCGAAAGAGCAATTTCATGCACAATCCTGAAATGTATCGACTTTCGACTATCGATTGTTGATATCAACTAGGAACTCGACCAATCATCGACCAAACTGCTCAACTTCTGCATTTTTACCAGATCTTGAATTTACCTGAATTAGGATGTTTCGTGGGTTTTCGTGTGTGTTGAGGTCCACGATAGTGCGTGTTCTTCCAATTCTAAAAAATAATTATTGATAAGTAATAATTTTTAATTGAAGACCAAACTCATAGATGTTTTACGATACACTTAGGCGTATTGATTTTTAATTTTACTGATCAAAACACGTAGGTTTAATATTTGTGAGGTGTTTTCTTCCTCTAAGCTCCTGTTCTCTCTGGATTCAACTCGGATTCGAACTGTACCTACAGGGTGTAAACAAAACTCGTCTGCCAAACTGCAGGAGTTCTGCGATTCTGCAACTTGCAACAAAAGAGGCCTTTATTTCCGAGTTATTCAAATTATTAGATTTGTTCGTGATTTTAACCTTACTTGACTAAATTGGTCATAACACCCTTAATTTGCCGTGTAAATTCAAATTTTGAGGGTATCGTTGGAAAGAGCATTAAATTTCTTATCGGTTAGATGCCTGTCCCTTCTTTTTCTGAGTCGAGATTTGAGACATTTTCCTTCTTGTTGTAGGGTTTTACTTTACCTCTACTTATGGTCTCTACCTACTTTATGGGTTTTCACGTACCAAAAAACGCGCAAATATTTCCGACTTCGATTTTGTTGGAAAAAAAAGAAGTTTTTCTGCGTTTAAATACAAATTTTACCCTCAAAATTCGATTTAAAAAATTTCCGTCTAAACGTCGATTTTGTATTTTTTTTTTTAATCACGTTTTTGCGTTTAAACACAAATTTCTCCCTTCAACTCAATAAAAAATTCTTGATAAAAAAAATTCTGACAAAACATCGGTTTTGTTGAAAAAAAATATATAAAGTTTTTCTGCGTTTGAACACTAATACCTCCCTTAAACCATTTCCGGCCACTGATGCGTTTTTGCATCGACTTTTTTAAACATTGAAAATAGTGGAAAATCTCCGTAGAATAATTTTTTCTCGTTCACGCTGTTCCTAAACTCGTCCAAAAAAAGTCTTCTTCTTTTGAAAAGGAGGCCTTTTGGCCGAAAGCATGATTATGGTGGCTCAAAGTCGATCCTGGCAGCATTCTGGGCCACGAGTCAGGACGGATTCCGGAACATAGAATGGATTTTTACATTTTACCAACAACAATGAATTGTACAAATCACATCGATTTGGAAGACTGAGGGCTCCTGATTCCCGCTAAAATGTAAAATTCCTAAAATTTGGAGTATTTTCGCTCTCAATTGGTGAGCAAATTATGCCTTATTTCGGCCGCCATACTGTATAACAGTTCATCCTCCTCCTCTCACTACTCAGTTATTTCTAACCGTGGCTTGAAATGGGTTAAACTCGATTTAAAACAATTTCCGACAAAACGTCGATTTTGTTGAAAAAAGAAGTTTTTATCCGTTTAAATACAAATTTTACCCTCAAAATTCGATTTTAAAAAATTTCCGTCTAAACGTCGATTTTGTATTTTTTTTAAATCAAGTTTTTCTGCGTTTAAACACTAATATCTCCCTTAAACTCGATTTAAAACAATTTCCGACAAAACGTCGATTTTGTTGAAAATAAGAAGTTTTTCTGCGTTTAAATACAAATTTTACCCTCAAAATTCGATTTTAAAAATTTCCGTCTAAATTTTGTATTTTTTGAAAATCACGTTTTTCTGCGTTTAAACACAAATTTTTTCCTTAAACTCGATCAAAACTCCGACAAAACGTCGGTTTTTGTTGAAAAAAATAAAATAAAATAAAGTTTTTCTGTGTTTAAACACTAATATCTCCCTTAAACTCGATTTAAAAAAATTTCTGACTAAACGTCGATTTGTTGACAAAATTCACGTTTTTTTGCGTTTAAATAGTTTTTTTCCTTAAATTTTTTTAAAAAAATTTCCGACGAAAAGTCGATTTTGTTTTTAAAATAATCACGTTTTTCTGCGTTTAAACACGAATTTCTCCCTTAAACTCGACTTTAATAAAAATTTTAGGTTATACCATTGGAAAGCTGAGATCTTAGCACTGTGTTTGGTGTTGAGGTGAAAAACCATGCAGAAGAACCTTAATAACCAAAAAGAGAAGATATATCCCCAATTTGACACAAATTACTTTACGAGTTGATTCCCCCCTCCCCTTCATCTGGACCCACAAGTAGTTTTGCGTAGGCACTAGAAAGGCGGGAAGTGTGCCCTTATTTTTACGGTAAATTAAGGTAGTTGTGGTAATTTCAGTGACATGAGGGCAAAAACACGAAAAAAATCTGGAAAAACAAGGGGTTAAAGCAACACTGGTTAGAGACGTTTTTGTTGGAAATTACTCGTAGTTGTAGAATCGACTCCTGAAGTTTTGCGGGCCTCGACGTGGGACTCCCTGTGAACTAGAAAAGGTTTCATTTCATAAGAATTTTTACACATCTTCAAGTCGCAAAAACCAACGACTTGAAGGATTTTATGCGAATCCTTGCTGGAAAGAGGAGGATTGACGTTTTTGTTTTTCATATAAATTTCAATCTCCCCAATTGTTGTCAGAGATCAGAGCTACAGATTCGGCTGCTGGGTCAGTTCCAAGCCAATATTGCATGGAATGAAGTAGTTGAGTTGTCAAGCCTCCAAAAACCTACGTTAGAGTGAGGCGTTATCACTTCTACCTACTTACTTATAAATTTGTATTTCTTAGGTAATATTTATGATAAAGTTTGAGGTTTTGGGTACCAACGTGAGGATACGAGGTCATTTTGTGGATGATTTTCACTGCTGTTTAGTTATTCTCGCTGATAAGACCATCTTCTTTTACACTCTCAACTAATTCCAAAAAGTGTACACACTTGGACTGTGACCCTCACCCGTCATACGTACTGATTAGATAGATTTTCGTAAGTTTCTGAGTTCATTAAGCATCTTGGTTTCAAGTGCTCATGAATGAAGACTAGTTCTAAACAATTTATCTTTACTCAAAAATGTTATGTTTATTATTGCAAATATATATATTGTTTAACAAATGGCGTGTTTATTTAAAAAAATTACACAATTTTTTTGTTTCGTCATTTATAACTGTTGTGTTCGGCGTGTCGGCGAGTGAAGGAGACGACCTTCTCGCTGCTGCGTTTTGACTTTGCTTTAACCCCTACTCAACCTAAGAGAGACTGTCCCTATCCTATCATGCAGTACTGTCGCATCGGCGGGTCAGACCCATACCGGCATGCGGAGTACTGGGAGAATCGGGCTAGCCCGTCGACCCCGGCGTTTCAGAGAAACCTACCGGCGGGAAGACGGGATATTTACTTGTTGAGCCTACTACTTCGAGGAGATACCTTGATGAAGGAGAAGTTGGAGAGCGAAATGAACAAGGCGAGAACTGGACTAGATTGGCATACTCGAGCATCCCTGAGTGAGCTTATATACTAGTGGGATTGGTTGAGGGAGAGAGAGGTGGAAGGGTGACGTCATGCGGGGTTAACTCCCCATACCTCGTCCCTCCCTTGCGGGTGGTGGCTCACTCAGGGATCCTCTCTACTTCTTTATTTAAGAACTAATAATGAATTAAATGTGGGTCATAACAATAACAAACGGCCTTTACAGTTTATGGATTACTATTTTTTTTTTTTTTTTAAGAGATAATTTGTTATTAGGGGCGTGGTGTCCCTAAGGCCACTCTGGGTCTAGCCCGGGCAAAATTTCTCTCTGTAACCTAGATTTTTACCCCAAAGATGAAAAAACTCCCTTCAAAAAGTGTTCTCCGAAAGTAGAAAAAAATTCCCCAGCAGAGTTTTTTTTCCTCAAAACTCACTCATGATCCATGGAAGCTTGGATCTTTTACAAGTGTAAAATAATTCTACTCTGATATGCAGTTATTATGTCAAGTATCCATGGTGAAACCCGAGGCCATGGAGCCAGCTTCCATGCCTATGACTAGGCCCATGCCCAAGGCTGCTTCCACGGCCGGCAACTAGAGAGAAAAGAAATAAGATGGAATCGATAGATATCCAACAATCGATTCTGCACTCCCGAATTTCCAAGATCTGGGGCTAGACCCAGTCGTCATGGCAACATGTTTTATTTTTAGTTTTACCCCGTCAACGCATGCGCAGTATTGTTATTTTAGTTTATCCCCTCTCTTTCTCAGCCCCTGCCCATGGAAGAAATATTAGGAAGAATCACTCCATAGGGGAATCTGTGATGCTTACTGCAGTGGTGCTACCTCTGGAAGCGTAAATGAACAATAGTTCATTTTTTCATGAAAAAAACCGACATTTTCAACAAAGTAGGTGACTAACTGTAGTCAGATATAGTTCCAGTTTGGTACCTTGCATTTCCCAACGAGCGAATTAAAAAAAGCTTAACACATTCAGTGCGTATGAACAAAACCAACCCACCCCACGAGGCGGATTGGTTTTTTTTTCATAAATCTGACCAAAATGGTTCCAATATTAGTATTTTATAGGTAATTAATCTTAATAGTCGAATTTGATTAAATTTTGCTCATCACACACCATGTGCGTGATACGCCTGGTGAGAGTGATCACAGATTTTCCGAGGAATGGCGCCGCTTGGGTCTAATAGGAAAATCGTGTATTATAAGGTTCGTTTGGAAAATACCCATAGAAATAGAAACAAGAAATGTTGGTATCAGCATTTTTATTGGGTTGGTTCCATAAATATCTACTCCATCAGCAAAAATACACGTCATGGCTCATACCATAGGTATCTCTTACCTACCTTGTCGGAAGAAAATATGTATCAATGACTATATTTGTGGTAAGTATCAGTCCAATAATATATGTCAATCACATACAAGAAAATATCAATCACAATCAAATGTCAATAAAGGAAATATAAATCAAAATAATATATCAATACAGAGATCACGGAGCAGTTTTTCTATATCCTCGTCTGAATATTTCTTTTTCTCCTTAGCCAAGCGAGGGATTTTTCGTTCTGATTGTGCGTCATCAGACATCTAAAATACCAATACAAATAATACCGTGGGTAAAAAAAAATACTTGATAAGAGAACTAATCATAAGCATCATACTGTACCAAAATGCGGGGCAAATTGGTAGGAAGAGAACAGAAATCAGGGATGGTGCTCTACATATTGCTGCCAAAAACAACGTTTATTTAGTCACTGCCCGTTTGTAATGATGCATGATGAAGTAATTATTAATGTATTTTTGATCTTACCTTGAATGAGAGAAGAAATAGCCACACGAGAACTCCAGAACGCACAACAATCGAAAGCAAAACTCCGATTTGGAGCGTCTGTGAAACACAGTATTTTTCGAGTGAAATACATCTCCAAACTGCAGACGGCGCATTCTATCGGTTGTTCATAGTACCTGCTCAGGGCGGATAAAAAAACAAAGACTTTTGCACCGGTCGTCGATTTCCAAGAAAAGTTTGAAATAGCAGCAAGTCATCACGCACCATGTGTGTGATATGCCTAGCTGACCCGACCGGATTCACGCACCGTATGCGTGATACGCACTGAACGTGTTAACTATATTTTGGCCAATTAAAGCAATAAAGGTGTTTTTTGTAAGAACCGAATATAAATTTATCTACTCGTACATCAAGATTATTGTGAAGATGTCCTAGCAAGCTAAAGCATTGTAATTTTGTCTACAAGGTGAGTACAGTAATGCCGCTTCTTGGGCTCAAATCACTGTGCTTCGGATTTTTTTGGAAAATCGAGCCCGCCATTATTTGAATTTTCGGTCATGATGGCGTCTACAACTCTGTCTACTGGCGTCCTCTAATACTACTAGCTGAGAACTTCTCTACCCTTCACCAGATCGCAGCAGTAGAGGGGAATTTTTTCCGGCACACTTTTTAACCTTGAGTGACACTCTCTAATACTTCTTCCATGCCCCGCCCTGGAAGACAAAATCGATTTTATTCTCTCTGATCCAGACATGTTTTGAATCAACTAGATGTATGACAAGATGTATCAACAAGTTTATTGACTCGGTCTCATTTATTGACCAAACAACCAGAATCATTGTTTTGGTTTGGAAACAATTCTGTGCAGAATGTACTGCACGCTTTTGCGTAATCAACCAGCTATGTGAATGCTTTTACGCACTTCCTGCATTACAGAACACCCCCACTTCTCTTTTTGTGCATTACGCATTACAGACTTTACACACCTATGTGGACCCAGCTTAAAGGGGTCTCAGTTGGTCGCTGTATGTTCTTAGTATTTCGCCAAATTGAAGGCGCAAAAGCTTAAAAAGTTGTATCTAAATTTGAAATTTTAAAGGATTTTAGAAATTTATTAGTGCACGGCCCTAGGGGATTGAAAATCTGAAATATTGCCGCCAGAATCATCAAAATCGAATAATAATTGCCAGAGAGAAATGGGAAAACTACCGAATAAACGGTTTTTCCCAAGATTTCTCCTCATTTCTCTGGCAGTAATTAGAGAGTTCCTAAACTGCATCTTGCTTAACGGCGAACGTTACAGGCATCGCCGTTATGAATCTGTCTAGGGCGAGTCAAATCGAATGCTAACCCTAGATGAACGTTAGCGAAAATAACGGCGATGTTGAACAATTTTACGGCGATGACAAAAGTGACGCGAAAGTTAAAGAGACAGGAATTTCTGGCTTCGCCGTTAGATCCTCAGTTCTCTACTGTTGACTGCCTTCATTTTTCAAGTTCGTTGTTCGCTATTTCAAGTACATTTTGTCAAGGTGTTTGTTCGCGATGGATCATTTTATGAATTTGTACGTTGCGGGTCTACTTTCCGCTGAAGATATGATCACTGTGCTGGAGACGTACGTCGAAAACATTCCACGAAGACGGCGGCTCTCGGAGTACGGGCGTTTCTCACTGCCAAGTCTATCTTACTACAAGGTAAGAATCGTATTGTTATTTACTGTGATAGGTACTCACACATAGCCTACCGACTTATTGGTATTTTCAACTACTTTGAGTGAGAAGAGAATAGCAAAATCCCTAATTCTGTGCGGTATAAATTTTGTTCCAGATTCCGGGAAACGAGTACCTACCTACTAACGAACATTTCGGAGTTCCCGATGTCTTTTCAGAACAAAATATATTTATTTCACTCAACCCAATATCTCTTCAAAATTGATGAATCGCTATTTTACTCATGTAAAGTTTCATGTAGGTACCTAACTTAAAGGACTGAATGAACATTATAATATTATTGTATTCAATAAAACGTAAGATTTAATATAACCTAAGTTATTTCTACCTTCACATTCATATTTCAATATCAAGTCAATTTCATGTTACAATTTTCATCTATCTCGTCATACGTCATCTAACTATGTCGATTACGGATATTAAAAGAATCATAAATTCGTGGTAAATAGTTTTTCAGGTAAAAGAAGGTAAGTTGGTATAAAATATAACTATCAGCGTGATTATTTGAGCAAAAATGATCAATTTTAGGGTTTTTCTTAATTTTTGGAAGTTTTTATGCAGATAGGTACTTACACATTTTATAGAATAATTAAAAATTAACTACCTATTTTTTAACTCAACTATTTTAATTTTAAAGTGCCTAACAATTTCCGAAAATGACGATATAATTATTTTTTATTGTTTTAATCTCACTTACTGTCACATGGACATCATCATTCAATATTGATATAAAAAATTCTGTTGATAATTTGCTGGGTTGTCAAAAACTCAATTCCATTGGAAATACTTTCTAGACTAGGTTTAATAAAGTGCTACGTAGTTATATTAATTAATATTAATAATAATATCAATTAATATAATTAATTAATAAAAAATCAGTTCGAAAAATAATAAAACGTCAAAAAACCACTCATTATGACGATCGGATATTATTTTTTAAATATTTACCAGAAATTATATACGTATGTATCAATTTTATTCTCACAATCATTTAATTAACAAAACTAATAACCCACAATACGGAAAAAATACACACAGCTACTCGGAAACTGAAATATGACTTCGGATAGGTTAGAAAATAAAGAGCGTTCTAAGCTCCTTTTTTCATAAAGACAAGCTACCAAGGTACGTTTAATTTCACACCTAACTCCCCACTGACATGCATCATCAGATTCTGTTAACAGAGTACAAAAATATCTAAAATTTACTTGTAATTTTACTAACACTGAATGTTGTCGTGGTTACTCGCTTTGATCTGCCTTACAATCGGGAACATGAGGTGAGGTGAGGCTTTGTTTTGAAATTGATGTTGGTGGTTGCAAAACTGTTACCGGCATGTCAGGTTCACTCTGCTCTAACGGCGGCCGTTAGTCACATCGACGTTAGCAAGATCGCCGTAAGTTAGCGGCCAGAACGTTCGCCGTTATGTGCTCGGACGTTATTTGATCGCCGTAATTTTCTGCGCATGCGCAGAAGGTGATCTACGATCGCCGTTAGCTTCGCCGTTATGCCAAAATCATCTTTAGGAACTCTCTAATGTTCGATTTTGATGATTCTAGCGTTAATCTTTCAGTTTTTCAATTCCCAAGGCCCATGCACTAATTAATTTCCAAAATCCTTTAAAATTTCAAGTTTAGCTAGTACATTTTATGGAAAAAACATAACTGAACTACATAATTGTTTTCCCCATATTTCTCTGGCAATTATTGTTCGAGTTCGATCATTCCGGAGGCAATATTTCAGATTTTCAATTCCCTAGGGCCGTGCACTAATGAATTTCTAGAATCCTTTAAAATTTCAAATTTAGGTAGGTACAACTTTTTAAAGTTTTTGCGCCTTCGATTTCGTGAAATACTAACCCGGAATGAGGAACGAACAGCGACCGACTGAGACCCCCTTAAGACCCCACACTTCTTCCTCTTCACATCCCAGCTTAACCCTTAGTGCCCGACAAGTGTCCTACAGGCACCTAGGGATCTTCTCCACACTAATGTGGCTCCCCTGGCTTTCTGAGCAGTCCCACGCGGTCAGTACCTTTCCCTCCGGTCTCGTGGATGACATTAGTGAAGATGGTTTGTTTTCTTCGAACATTGACCTCGCCCAGCACGATTACTGCAAAGAAGGTAAGTGTCTGTGAGACACTTTGTCATAGGGACCGGTGAAATGAGTTGGTTTCTAGGTTCTAATGTGCCATCAAAATATTTGTTATTCCTACCTACTTATAATTGATTTTTGAATGATGTACCTTTACACAATGTTCAAATGTGATTTTTCTAGTTGTTAAAGTATTGAGCTACATGAGTTAGTTGTTACCTAGGTATCATGACATGATCCCTATTACCCACGTTCCATCACGATATTACATTGTAATATCGTGATGGAGCGTGGGTAATATTTTACTTATTATGTTCACTTATTCTTGTCAGGGTCAGCTGTGACCGAGCGAGCCCTGGCATGTGTCTCTGGAGACGGGACTCGGACCAGTTGCAGGGGCTGAGTTCGAGGCCCGCCTCTGCGGCATATTTTCGGGCAAGTCGGTCGCAGTTCCCCCTCGTCCCAACCCAGGGTGGCGAGGCAATGGGAAGCCATGAGCGAAATCATCAGAACAAATTCTGATCTTCCCTAAGGAAGACAGCTGATGACGTCCACGACGCCAGGAATGGCAGTCGGACAAAAATCCAATATGAAATGGTTGGTTACTTAACTTTTTTTTTGTTTATTTTATTTGGCCTCACATCAGAGGCGGCTACTGATAGGAGCATAGGTGCATGTGCACCCCCAGCCAATTAAAACAAAAATTTCAAAGTTCGTTCCTCTTCGTTTGAAGAGTAAGTTGGCAAGTGACAGAAGACTCGATCGTAAGTACTGTGCTAGTTGAATCTACGCGCGAAAACTGTGGAGGGAGCTCCCTCTTTTCTGACCAATCACACTCGTTTGGAGCATCACCTTGCCTCTGCACCGTTTCTGGGGAAAGTGACGTCATCTTGACATCTTTCGAGGGAGGCAGGCACGTGAGATTGACCAATCAAAGAGCAGGACATTTTGTCGGCTTGAGCAGAATTGGTTCGTTGCTCCCCCGTCAGAGAACTCTGCAATCCGGATTTCCTTATACCTAGAGAAATAAGTAGGTAAACAAACTAACCTGATGGGAATTCCGTTTTACGTTTTCAGTTGACTACTGTTTCGGTACACACCGTTTTGTTCAAAGTATTAGAGAGTTTTTGCTTCATGCGGGCGCACCGTGGGAGGCACCGTCCGTGGAAATTCAGCGGTCGATGATGACCGAAAAGGTACGAAGTTTCCCGAAGTTGTCGCGGTCGCCGTGCGTTCTCGAAGACCGCCCGTTTGAAGCGCTCTTCACACGGTCGCCTCCCGCGGTCGGGTTCCTGCCACCGCAAGATGCAACCTTTAGGTAGGTTAGACTCTGATAACAGTTATTACATTGCTTTGGTTTTGCGAATCGCAAGATTTCTTTTACTTTCTTCTTCAATTCTTGCCAAAATATACTTCAAAAATGAGTACCTACCTCACATTGAAACTACTTCAGGTTATTACAGAGCACTGCAGTGCAACTTCAATAGAGGTTTATTTAACTCTGTACAAAAATATATGTATAGTCCCCCCATGCGAAAAGTAATTTTAATATGATAAACATTGCCTAACACACGTTGAATTTTGAGGTCCGAATATAATCACGAATGATGTTGGTACTTGATCATAATTTCATTTGATATTTCACTTGATTAATAGCGAAAGAAAACTGATCTAAAGACATTGCAAATTTGGATTCTACGCACCTTGAAACGTAAAGTGACAAAGTTTGAGGGGGGTTATAAAATTTTATTGCGATACGATCACATAGGCTTATTATTAGAAATAATAAACCAAAATGTGTACAGGCAATAACACATTTAAAACTCATTCTTACGTATGTGCAATTTTTAAAAAATTATTATATTTAATATAAGGGGAATTTAATATTATATATTTAATATAATAATTTTCCCGAGTTTATTGTCATTTATTAGTATATTTTAAAATATAAGTATTTATTAATTAGGAGTAATACCATACATGAACTCTGAAAATTTTGGGACTGAGAGAAAAACTTATAACAAAAGATAGGCCTAAAATATCATCATTCTCAGTCATATGCTATTTTTTTTTAAATTTGCATTTTATAAATAGCATGTGACTAAGAATTAACACAATTATTGTGTTCATGAGTTTATAAGAAGTTTGCCAACAATTTAATTGTAATTGCAATTTGATAGTAAAATTAATAACTATGCATCAAACTGCATAATATGCAGTTTGCGCATAATATGCGCAAAATAGAAGAAATAGAAAAATACCAGTCAAATTTAAAAATGGATGACACCCTGTGATTCAGAGTAAAAAAATTATGAAAAAAGATGTGCCACAGTTAGGGTTCTCCAAAACCTAATTTTTGTGCAATTGTGGAGTTGCGCAACTTAGAGCGTTCAAAAAGTCAGGTTTCGCGCAATAACAAAATTTGGTTCGGGTATGAATTTGTCATGAAATTTGAAGTTGAATTCGAATTTGTGATTAAAAAAGGGGGGGTCCATTTGAATAAATGAAGTTGGTGTCAATTGCGCGCAATTACCCGCAAGTATTTGTGCGAAAGGATTTGTCCTGAATTCCTCACAAAAAATCATGGAGAATAGCGTTGGTCCCAATTTTGTATGCTGAATTCTGGGGAAATGAAGAGGGGTGTAACCTTTTCGTGAAACACCCTGTATACTAATACACCTACCAATAATACCCAGAATACTGTTTGGTCGGGGAAAAAATGGAGACAGGATTATATAAAAACCTATAAAAATAAATTTTTGAGGATTTGTGAGGGTGAGGTCATGAGTAAGGTATCGCTTTCTTCTAGAAGAATGACGAATTTAGGATTGCAAACAACTGAATGTTGAATGTGAATAGTCGTTTAGAATTCCTCAGAATGGAACCAAGTGAGTTGGTTCATCACTCAAATTTGGTAACAACGTTTTCCAAAATCTCAGAAAGAAATCAACTACGTATAATTTTAATTTTAGGCGTTCTACTACAGATATTGCATGCTCTCGAAGTAGGAAATGACGCAGAATTAATTTAAATTTGAGAGGAAAAGAAGGAAATTCCAATACAATTATCACCTGATTTACAAACTTGAAATAACTTTGATGCTTGATCACTCAAAACTAGGTTTTTGTAGTTGGTTCCATTCTTTGGCTTCCACTTCAACAAGAACGAAAATGGTGGCGAACTTGTCACAGACAAAATGGTGGCGGTGTCAGGTTATGATAACAGAATCCACGGAGCGTCCCGTTTCCATGGTGACAGTCACGGTCCCGTGGTAAAAAGGAGTGGGAAGGTTAGCATCAACTCCAGTTTTCCGTAGCTTCACGTTCACGCGAGCTCGCCACCGTGTGAAGCAAAAACTCTCTATTGTGATTATTTAGGAGTGTTGTAGGTACGATGAGTAGTTTACATTAAAGTAAAGTAAACTATTTGCGTTTGTCGATTGTGGAAAAGTGCGAAATTCGAGAAACTGGCTGCCCTTTCCCGTCTCTCCTTGGACACCAGCAGACGTTGAAATTTAAAAACCGTGCAGATTCGTACCGTAAGTTTTAATGTCGACTATTATAAGAAGGTAGATTGGCTTTGTGGGTGTGAAGTGACTAACTGATAATTCGCTTTGCTTGAATACTTTTTTCTACCAACCGAAATGAGATTTGAGTTAAAGACGGCATAAGTGATCTCCCATTTAGCCGAAAAATTGAAAAACGCATTGGCTGTCTCCCATAAGAACGCTCTGGTAGATTTGCGTATACTGGGTCGTCTAAATATAATGCAACAACTCGACAGAGCACATCGTCATAATCTGATACAAAAAAGAGAGAAAAAAACGAAATGGTCAAGAAAAATAGGTACATTTTTTATCCCGAATCATTGATTGTATCAAGTTCCGTGGTGTTTTCGAGCTAGCCGTGCGTGGGCATGATGAGAGGGAAGATTCTTCGAATCTCGGAGTTTTCAAGGGGCTCGTTAATTTTTCTTCCGAATTGGACGATGTTTTGAATCCTAACGGGCAAATATACATTTCAGCTATTGCAATTAGATGGATGAATTTCTTGGGTTTCGACCTTTGATGATTAAGTATTTCAGAATTTCTGTTAACCACTAGAGAACATGTTTCGTGTCTATTTACTACGTATTTAGTACCGTTTGCAATTTTAAGATGAAAAAGTTACCAAGATTTATCCCATTTGCATATCGTTGAAATTTCTATTTGGCAGAGAAAATCACCTATTCTGTCCCTTCTCCATAGCCTCTCCTGATCTCTGTGCACCTCCTAAGTTTCGGGGCAGGAGCCGCCACTGCCTCACATATTAATGTATTTAGCCATTAAATTTATGGAAGTATAAACATAAGCTCACTGCTTCACTTTAAGAATTTACTTAGCTTCACTTAAGAGTTTACTTAACTTAACTTAAATATTCTTGTCAACTGGAGTCATTTGGAGTTATCAACAATAAAAATCCGTTCGTTGAAAAATTATGATAATTTAACCCAAATTTAGGAAGTAGGTGTCTGAGAAACACTTAGTGGGGCATAAGCGCCCAAAAAACCATGCCGAGCACTGAGGGTTAATTTCCAGCCAGAAAAAAGTTTACATGATATGTTGCAGCATCCACAGATCAAAACGACAACGCACTTTTCCAAAATTCTGCAGCATCAATTAGGCCTCACCTTCATCAAGGAAGCAATATCAGGAGGAGCCGACTTCGACTTCAGGATTAACAACATCTCAATTGTACTTATTTCCATCGTTTTATTATTTTCACAATCACTGAAACCTGCTTACAGCCTTCTTCCGTCACACGGATACAAAGTCGGTACAAACGCACATTTCTCACTCACTCGGAATATTTTCATCCCGAGCACGTAATTTTCATTTCAAGGGTGTCGGTCACCAAGTTGGCCCCAAACACCGAATAATTCTCGACCAAAGCAACGAGTTAGAGCGTAATACAAAACGTGCCGAAATTCGCCATCGTGAGTTTTATTAATGGGCAAAGAACAGCGAAATGTGAGGAGGCCGCATCAAACGAGTAGTTTCTAGCAATCTCGAGGCATTTTTTCAGTCCCTACGAGAAGGAGAGGCGCTTCATCAGCAATTTCTCAAGGTGAAATTCCAGTCTTAAACACTTGTTAGCGAATTTTCAAAGAAAATGAAGCTATTTCACACTCAAAATTTTCATCATGGTCTTTTTGAATAAATTTTTCTCACCGAAACATTCTGAATCGAATCTTGAAGTTTTCCCAAAAATCATACCCGCATTCCATTCGCGAACTGAATTCATCTATTTTCAAACTGAATTAAACCTTCTGCAAACTGAATTAATCCTTTGAAAATTAGAATTGAACCTTTCGTAAACTGAAATAAACCTCTCGAAATTACAAGTGAACATTTCATAAAATTAATCCTCTGGAGTATACAGGATCAGAGGGCATAGAGCGAGTGGAGTCCCCTAATTAATACCTTGTCTGTGGAGATTCCCCTGTGGGCGGTCAATAACTTCCCTGTGGACCGTCAAACTTTCTTTGACCTTCTCTGTGTAGTGTCACCCTTCTCTTCCCGTTAGTGTTGTTTCGATACTCCCATATACTCGATACTTGGTACTGAGTAGTATTTTTCCATACAAAAATAAATAGAATGATAATATTCGTATTTGTCAATGAAGTTGTCCCAAGTTGGGACTACCAACCTAATACCGAGAACATACTCGATCAAACTAGACGTTAGGTGTCGGACTGGCGCTAGTTCGCCATGGCCCCATCTCTTAAGTGACAAAATTCCTGTCGTACCTACAATACAAAAGGATACATCTCGCTAAGTAGAATCGATTTCTTTGGGTACTTGCGCCCTCCTTTTGTTAGAAAATCGAACTATTTCCTCATATAGGTAATTACTAAGCGACTAAAAAAGGCATTTTGAATTTCACAATTCCCTACGACATACCGTGAAAAAGTTACCAAATAAACGACACATGAATATTGGTGATTAGTTTGGATTTATGTATTTATTTCCCAGAAGCAACTGCGAGTGCCTCATTTTACTGTTTCGTATTATGCATTTGCATAGCCATCTCTTTCGTTGAAACAGCTAAATTAATGAATTCGCAGTGTATGGGCAAGCTAAGAAGCATGAGCTATGAAGATGAAGTTATAAAAGAGTTATGTAATAAAACAATCTTTAGGTACCATTGTACAATGTGTAAAATGATACAAAGGGCTGGCGCTTAGTCGTCTTGGTTATAGATAATGATAATTTACAGATTAATGCAATTTTATCTAATAACGATATATTGGCAGTTGACTGGTTTTTGCGCTCCAATTATCGGTAACGTCGGTCATCCCAATTATCATGCGCTCCTCGTGGAGCCAGGGAGAACTAGCGCCGGTCCGACACCTAACGTCTAGTCTCGATCAAAAACCTTTGATCATTCTAGTAACTTGGTGACTTCTATGCTTTCTACACTTTGTTTTTTTGCTCTGACAGCACTAAGAAATGGGTAGGTACTCGAGGAAAGGAAAATAACAAAAGGTGAAGCCCAAAAGCGTCCTTATTTTTTATATCTATTGTTATACAGAAGAGTAATACTTCTTTAAGCTTTTAAAAAAAAGGCAAAGAAGAACGGCAAGTTGAAGTAACATTGTTTGAAATTTATAGGAAGCGTCCTCCTGCAACCTTCCCACAAATACCAGTTGGTCAAGGTATTAGGACGAAAAACGATTTCTCTTTCCCGTCATTATGGCACCAGTTTTTCAAAAAAGTCTTTCTAAGTTTGTTATCGATACCTCATTATGTTTACTGCTTGCAGATAGAAAGAACGCGGACAGTTTCTCGAAGGGTATACCTGCTAACATAGACGAATACCTGTTCCAAAATCCTCGGTAACTCAGTATCTCAGACCTTCGTAATCCGGGCATTGAGCAACTCGAGTTATGATGAGGTAGAGAGCCCCTATCTCTAATGTGAGTTCACTTCCCCTTCACGTTCATCCTTCATTTGCCATTAAAATTTGAAAAAAAAAAAACACCATCCTTTAATGGAAGCGTGATTTTTTTTAATTCTCTTCATTGGTAAGAAGTCTCATTTTCCCTGCCTTGAGTGGCAGGTAGAAGAAGAACGATGTTTTTGAGACTGTAATACGCATGGACAACTCGCCAAGCCATCCGCATTCTTTCTATCTGAATACAGTACTGATATTAGCAAAATATCGATCCCTTGGTATTTGATACAAATATCGAAAGTACCGGAAGCTAGGTATCGATACCAGTAAGTATCGAAACAACACTACTTCACGTCATTATTCTCGTTATACCAGTGTTTGTAGGTTTTGGTTTATTATTTTCAATAATGAACCTTTGGAATTGACCAAGAAACCCCCTCAAAATTTGTTGGTTCACGTTTCAAGGTACGTAGAATCCAAAAATCGAATAAAAATTTGGCCGTCCGTCCGCCGTACGCGGCACTTTTGCCACTTAGCATTGACCGATTTTGATGAAATTTGGTATGTAGGCTCCATTTGGGGTCTAGTTGTGCCCGAAGATTTTGGTTAATGTAGGTCACTTCTAAGTGTTGAAAAATTAATTTTGAAATTTTGAAAACGCCCTAACTCAAAAAATTTTGATACAAAGGTATTGTTTTTCCTTGAATTTAAAATAGTATAGAATTTTGGTTTATTATTTTCAATAATGAACCTTTGGAATCGACCAAGAAAAAAAAACGTCTGCCAAGTTGGGTGGGCAGTATAGCTTCCTCACTCATTGTAACATGGACGTATAGAATCAGTTGGCGAAAAACAGGAGAGGAAATGGCCTTGGAGCTCACTCAGCTGATCAGTGACCACTCAGGCACCTTCAGCATTCTCCATTGACCCTGCCTCTCAAATTTCAGCTTCCTGCGTTCAACAGGAGAGAAAATGGCCTTGGAGCTCACTCAGCTGATCCGAAGGTGCTGAAATTTATAGGGGACCGTCTAGGACCTAACCCGCACAATCCCTGAAAATTTCATCAAAATCGGACCACAGGTTAGTATAGTTTTGCCCGGGACAAGGATTGACCACAGACAGACAGACAGACAGACCGACAGACAGACAGACAGACACGGAACCAAAATTGTTCGGGAAGCTCTAAAACGCAAAAAGCAAGTGGAAATTTTGATTTTGGAGGACATTTTTTTTTTTTCACTTCTTTCACGAATACAAAGCTTCCCTACCTTCGGTAGTGAGGAAGCAAAAATTTTAACACCCCCTCAAAATTTTGCTTCCTCACTACCGAAGGTAGGGAAGCTTTGTATTCGTGAAAGAAGTGAAAAAAAAAAATGTCCTCCAAAATCAAAATTTCCACTAGCTTTTTGCGTTTTAGAGCTTCCCGAACAATTTTGGTTCCGTGTCTGTCTGTCTGTCGGTCTGTCGGTCTGTCTGTCTGTCGGTCTGTCTGTGGTCAATCCTTGTCCCGGGCAAAACTATACTAACCTGTGGTCCGATTTTGATGAAATTTTCAGGGATTATGCGGGTTAGGTCCTTGACGGTCCCCTATCAATTTCAGCACCTTCGGACCAATAGGAGCGAGTGCGCATGCGCAAACGTGAATTTCCTGGAACCTCGGTTTCTCGGTTTCTAATGAACCGATTTTGCTCAAATTTGGAGGTTAGTTAGGCACTAACTTCTAAGAGACACCCTATAAGTTTCAATCAAATTGGTCAAGCAATAGCCGGTGCGCATGCGCGAACTTTAAATTTATTGTTACAACCAAAACTCCGCAACGATTCAACCAATTTCGATGAAATTTTCTGGGATTGTGTGGGTTAGGTCCTAGACGGTGGACCGCTAAATAAAGAATCATAATTTTTTCGCCAACTGATTCCATACGTCCATGTTACAATGAGTGAGGAAGCTATACTGCCCACCCAACTTGGCAGACGTTTGTTGGTTCACGTTTCAAGGTACGTAGAATCCAAAAATCGAATAAAAATTTGGCCGTCCGTCCGCCGTACGCGGCACTTTTGCCACTTAGCATTGACCGATTTTGATGAAATGTGGTGTAGGCTCCATTTGGGGTCTAGTTGTGCCCCGAAGCTTTTGGTTGATGTAGGTCACTCCTAAGGGTTCCAAAATCAATTTTGAAATTTTGAAAACGCCCTAACTCAAAAAATTTCAATATAAAGGTATTGTTTTTCCTTCAAATTAAGATTCTATAGAATTTTTAGAATTTTTTGAGACCACGCGGAGCTCTGTAGGACAAACCGTTCACTCCCTACGGAAATTTAAGGGTTTATATTGAAATATATATATATAAATCAAAACACGAGTGTGAATCGCAAAAGAGGCCTAATCTCCGTTCAAATTAGAGCTGACCGAAATGCGATCGATGGTTGGTGATTTTAATTTTTTTTTGATTTTTTATTTTTTTTATTTTTAATTTTTTTATATTTTTTTTCCTCTTCATATTGGATGGTTGGTGATTTTGTAGACGAGTGATCTATATAAAAATAATAAACCGTTGTGTAATAATTTGCAGCGTTTTTAGAATTATTAGAGACCACGCGGAGCCCTGTAGGACCAACCGTTCGCTCCCTACGAGAATTTAAGGGTTGGACGTACGATAAATCAGAAACACGAGTGTGAATCGCAAAAGGGGCCGAATCTCCGTTCAAATGTTAGCTGACCGAAATGCGATCGATGTTTTTCTTCAAGTTGGTTGGTGGTAACAATGGCAAAGCCGTGTTCTTTGCAGACGAGTGATCTATATAGAATAATAATAAACCTTTGTGTATTAATTTGCAACGTTTTCGTTTTGTTTTGTGAGGAACATCGTTGTGGTGATGAGCGACGGCAATTCAAGTGAGTACCTACTGCAGAGTGGAACGCTTGAAGGAGGGGTGGTCGAATAAATTAGTAGTGATAGCGACTCACCTCATGTTATAAGGAACATTGCCGCTGGAATCTTCAAAATCGAACAATAATTGCCAAAGAAAAATGGGGAAACCTAACTGAATAAACGTTTTTTTCCATTTTTGAGGATTGGCAGCCCGGGGAGCCGCCGTGGTGGGTGGGTCCGGGCCGGTCGGGACACCCCGGCCGGTGCGATGGCGCTCCACACACACCTTGTTCCTAGAAATCCAAATCACGGGAGTTCCTATATCATTTAAGTTCCTATTTAATTTGATTTTTTCACAGTGTTTGACGCGTTTCTCTGTGTTCGTAAATTTAGTTTTAGTATTGTATCCATATGTGCTGTATTCTTGCTTAATTATTGTTAGTTTGTAGAGATTGATTTTGACGTACCCATACCTTATGTAAAGGTGAAGGAATAAAGGATAATTTGAATTTGAATTTGACTGACTTTAACAGCACTGAAGGCGCCCGACGGAGGAGGTTGTTTTTACGGTGTGTCGTGGGACGATTTTTTTAAAATTTGTTTTTGTATGAACACCTCGCATTTCTTTATTCTAGTACCAATCTGCCCGATTCTTCTTGAAATGTGTTCTACCAGTATCCGTGGTGGTTCCGTTTCTAACAGTTTTAATTTTGGTGTATTATTTTCAATAATAAACCTTTAGAATCGACCAAGAAATTTTTTTTTTAACGCCCCCTCAAAATTTGTTGGTTTACGTTTCAAGGTACGTAGAATCCAAAAATCGCATACAAATTTGGCATCTTGATGATTCCAGCGGCAATCTTTTAGTTTTTTCAATTCCCTAGACTGCTGCACTAATGAATTTCGAAAATCCTTGAACATTTCAAATTTAGGTACAATTTTTAAAGTTTGAGTAAATGAGGGAAATACTAACCGGGAACGAATGACGACAGACTCGTGCTATGTGCCTCACCCACAAGGCTGACTACTTTCAAACAGCTCTCGATTTTCACATAGCTTTAAATATTTCTTTGAAAATTCGCTCATTAACTCATACTTCCAACCTCGTGTGCTAAAATTTCTGAAACAGTGGTTGTGTGATGCAGCCTCAACCATCAGATTACGAATAACAACTTTTAAAAAACAATTCCCAGATGTTAGACGTAACAGGCAGCTCGTTCCAACACGTAAAACGATAAATAGGAAAAACTGTATAAAACAATACAACTTCGTAATAAAGGAACCTACCGAGGAATAACAGGTAGGTAAGCGAAAGGTAGACGACAAATACTTGGAAATCCAGCCAAGTAGAAAACGAGTTGAACTCTTAACAGCTAGGGTTGATAAATCTATAATAACAATCAAAGTTAACGATACAGTTTAAGCCATAAATTAGAACAAAACTGAGAATCTACGTTCAGGTTTGATGACTTCATCCTAAAAGTACGATTCCCTTTGTTCTTTGCAGTAAAAAAAAAAAAAAAAACACATTTTGCATGTAATGGCTAAAGCTGGGTTCACACGAGCGCGGTCTACACGGTTGTGCGACGAGGCGGTTACGCGTTCGGCCATTTGATTGGCAGCCCCTCAGCCGCCCGATTACTTTTGGAGTGGACTGTCGCGTTTCAAAAATTCTGATATTAGAGAGTTTTAGCATGCCACAAGCACCGCGAGATTCACGTCACCGTGAGATTCTCCTAGGACGAGCAATGTGAGATGCTAACCTTCATTCTTGGGGATCAACGTGACCCTACAAACCTAGAGTAACGTCAAGCGTCACACCAACTCTGTATTTCTGTCTTGTCGTCTTGTGGCCCGAGTTTCATTTTTGGTGGAAATCATTTCGGAAATACCTAATGGTTCATTTGCAATAGCAATTATTTTGCTGTAGTGTATTACGCCAGAACGATGCTTTTGTGATCCGTGCTTTTTATCATGGAATACCTATCTAATGATCATTCATCAGTCTACGTCCGAATTACTTAATTCGTCCGTCGAACAATCAACTGCCTATCCACCTAACTTCGAGGTAAGAAATCGTATTAAAATTTATTTATGTGTGATAGGTACATAGTTTACCTACTCATATTACTGCCCTCTTACCGGTACTTTCAACTAGGTACTCGGAGAGAGAAGAGTATAGCTAACTGCCTGCGGGTACTAATTTTTGTTTCAGATTCCGGAAAACAAGTCCCTAGACGTCTTTTTGGAACAAGAATGAATTTGAATGATGAAACCAGAATGAATTTGAAAATAAATGAATGGAAATATATACCTATTGCTTTTAATATAACATGAGATTTGTTAATTGATTTGTTCGTCTACCTACAAGATAACTTTATGTTACAATTTTCACCTGCCTCTCACCTCACCTATCTACGTTGATCTTGGTTGCAAACAGTATTAGGCAAAAAATATTTTTGCAGTTAAAAGTAGGTAGGATAGTGATAAGAAAAGGATTTCCAGCTCAAATATTTGCGCAAAAAAGTCTCAATTTTTGTGGGTTTCTGCATTTTAGGGAGTAGGTAATTATTTAAAATACTATTTTTGCGCTAGCAGGCATATTTTATCAGAAAGTTTACATAACATCAAAGTTTGAAAATTTCCCGAAAATGATGAATTTAGGCTTTTTTATTTCAACATTTCAATTGTTTTTCAATGGACATCATCATTCAATTATTGATGTAGAAGATTCTCTTAATAGTTTCCTGGATTGACAAAACCTCCTGGATTGAGGTTTCATTCACGATTAGGTACTTAGTTAGTACTTAGTTACGTGAAAGAATATTATTACGAGTTTTGTTCAAAATAATCGTAGGTACCTACCTAGGAAAGCAAAATCATAACGTTGAAATCAATTCGATAACAAATTAAAACGTCGAATTACCACTATTCACGAAGGTTGGAATATTCAATACCGACTATACCACAATTTTTAGAAGAGACACGTTTTCGAACCCTACTTTTTGAAAATTGTACTACTTAGGACAGTTCTCAAATGTTGGCCAACAAACTAATAGTTTCCCTCATTATTATGGACATTTTAGCAAAGGAATGTTTACTTTGGAAAATCTATAAAAAATTATCAAAATAGTTTTCAAAGCTAGGTACCTACAGTAGGTATATTTTGAGACACAATTTTGGTTTTCCCCCCAATACCTTTGTTTTCTTCAAAGTGCAAAGAAAATTCATAAGAAGATTATGAATGAATAAAATGTGTATGAAAAAGAGAGGAAGAGAATGATACCTAATGAATAAAGTCAATTAAAAACCGTCTGTCCACACGCGAATTTCATTCGTCAGGGAGGTTGTCAGGCTACATGGATATGTATTTTTCCCCCATAACCCGTTCCCACTCCTGAATCATTAAGGAGGCGGAGAAAACAAAACGAACAGGGGATAAAGAAAAAATGCCAAGTGGGTGTGGCACATAGCTTCCTCGTATCCATAACCCGATTATATACATAATCAGATGCCTAGTAGTTAATCTCAAAACACCAATCTCTAAGTACCTTCCACTACCCTCATAGGGAACCATCTACACGCTAATCTGGACAATCCTAGGAAATTTCATCAAATTCGGATGAAAAATTAAGTGAGTAGATGTATGTGATTGGATCAAAAAAATACTTAGCCTCGGCTGGGATTCGAACCCGCGACCCTTGGGGGACAGTTGAAGTTACGGCTGCTACAAGTAATTCACGTTTGCGCATGCGCAGTCGCTTCTATCAGTCCGGGGATGATGAATTTCATAGAGGACCATCTAAATACTAGTCTGTAACATCCCTGAAAATTTCATTGAAATCGGATAGAAAATGTAGAAGTTATGGCCGTTACAAGGAAATTCACGTTTGCGCATGCGCAGTGGCCACTATCAGTCCGAAGGTGATGATTTTCATGGGGGACCATCTAAATACTAATTTGTAACATCCCTGAAAATTTCATTGGAATGGGATGGAAAATGTAGAAGTTATGGCCGTTACAAGGAATTCACGGTTTGCGCATGCGCAGTCGCTTCTATCAGTCCGGGGATGATGATTTTCATAGGGGACCGTCTACACACCAACCCGCACAATCCCTGAAAATTTCATGGAAATCGGACAATAACTTCGTATAGTTATGCGCGTTACAAGGAATTCATGACAGACACACAGACAGACAGACAGACAGACAGACAGACAGACAGACAGACAGACACGGAACCAAAATTGTTCAGAAAGGTCTAAAACGTAAAACGCGAGTGGAAATTTTGATTTTGGAGAACTTTTTTTTTTCGTCCTTGGAAAGTGAAAACAAAGCTTCCGCTACCTTGGTAGACTCGGAAGCAAAACGATAATGAATGAATTAAATTACGTACAAAATGAGCAATCGTGAATAAGTAAAATGATGAGGTAAAAATTATAACTAGGTATGTAGTTGTTACTGAAGAAAGTTTGTAAAATATGTGCATTGTTTGAAAGATTGAAGGAACAAATGCCAAAAAATGCGAGAAAATGCGCATTTTTCCGCCTTTTGATAGGAAGGGGTTATAAGTGGCGTAGGTTATAACATCTCGCGGTGCCCGCGGCGGTGTTCTCGCGTTGTACGCTCGTTGAGCGTCGACCGTGACTCGCGGTGCCCGTGAGTCGCGGGCACCGCGAGATATAGCATCCATGATGACGCGTTCGCGGTGCCCGTGAGTGGTCTGCTAAAACTCTCTATTGAACGCGCAACCACGCGCCCTTTGTTTACATTTTTTGTTATCACGACTTGTTATCACCACTTGTTCCAGCACGGGTATCAACTTGTATGTTGTGATTTTTCCAGAAGCTTGATCCAAAATGAATCAAAGTTTTAGTGAAATTGTAATTGAATTAATTAAGGAGAGAAGAGAGCTGTGGGATTTTAAGTAAGGGGTTGACGAGTATTTTTTACTTAATTTATTTTTATAATTTTCGTTTATTTTGGTCTCTTGTAGACATTTGATGAAGCATCGTAATGAAATGAAACGTATTTCTATCTAGTAAATGCGATCTGTGATTTATTTATGTAATGGAAACTCAAATTGATGAGAATTTCAACCACTTGAGGTGATTTCCAAGATTTTGCTTCCGAGTCTACCAAGGTAGCGGAAGCTTTGTTTTCACTTTTCAAGGTCGAAAAAAAAAGTTCTCCAAAATCAAAATTTTTACTAGCGTTTTGCGTTTTAGACCTTCCTGAACAATTTTGGTTCCGTGTCTGTGTGTCTGTCTGTCTGTCATGAATTCCTTGTAACGCGCATAACTATACGAAGTTATTGTCCGATTTCAATGAAATTTTCAGGGATTGTGCGGGATGGTGTGTAGACGGTCCCCTATGAAAATCATCATCCCCGGACTGATAGAAGCGACTGCGCATGCGCAAACGTGAATTCCTTGTAACGGCCATAACATCTACATTTTCCATCCAATTTCAATGAAATTTTCAGAGATGTTACAGACTAGTATTTAGATGGTCCCCTATGAATATCACCACCTTCGGACTGATAGTAGCTACTGCGCATGCGCAAGCGTGAATTTCTTTCTAACGGCTATAACTTCCACATTTTCCGCCCGATTTCGATGAAATTTTCAGGGATTATGTGGATTAGGTTGTAGATAGTCCCCTATGAAAATCATCATCCCCGGACTGATAGAAGCGACTGCGCATGCGCCAACGTGACGGCCATAACTTCTACATTTTCCATCCGATTTCAATGAAATTTTCAGGGATTGTGCGGGTTGTTGTGTAGACGGTCCCCTATGAAAATCGTCACCTTCGGACTGATAGTAGCCACTGCGCATGCGCAAACGTGAATTTCCTTGTTACGGCCATAACTTCCACATTTTCCACCCGATTTCGATGAAATTTTCAGGGATTATGCGGATTAGGTTGTAGATGGTCCCCAATGAAGATCACCACCTTCGGACTGATAGTACCCACTGCGCATGCGCAAACGTGAATTTCCTTGTAACGTCCATAATTTCTACATTTTCTATCCGATTTCAATGAAATTTTCAGGGATGTTACAAATTAACTTGTTTTGATGTTTTGAGATTAACTACTATGCATTGGATCATCTATACGATCGGGTTATGGATACGAGGAAGCTATGTGCCACACCCACTTGGCAGACGTTTTTTTGTATAATTAGCACCTACAACGAAATTATAAATAATTACGCTTTTTGTAGGAATATTCTACATCATAATGCACTTTGATAAAATTTATTACAAATAAAATTAAGCTATCAAAATTCGATTTTTGGAGTTGGTAGGCATCAGTATCTATCTCGATTCAGTAAAATACTGTTTATCTTTGATGCATTTAAAAATGAAATGGTCGTAGGAACAGAAAAAATGTACCTACTTGATGTACCCCCCAGTCTCCCTTGATGTGGAGGTACATTGGTGATTTTATAGTGATTCATATAGTTAGGACGAGCTCAATTGAATCACAATGTGAAAATAAAAATGATAGGATTCAAACCAGCTGGGATTCAAAAATAATAGGATTTCAACTGAAGCGCGGGAAAATAGAAGTAGAAAAGCTGTCGCGCAACTGCGCCCATGTGAATCTCTAGACGCCAGCAGCATCCTGAACGCGCAACTGCCTCATCGCACAACTGCTTTGACAGCGCTCATGTGAACCCAGCTTAGCCTCATTCAATAACCACAGATTTATGTTCCCTACATGGCTAATAGTTTTACATAATAACCTCGAGGTGAGGAAATGGCCTGCCATCTCCACGAAGTGATACAAATATTCACGCATCGCAGCTGTCTCTTTGATAATTTATTTTCTCCGAGTTTTTTTAATGAGCTTCAAACTTCCATGTGCGATTTGTCAGTTTTCTTCTGATATTCGAATATGCCAGTAGTGAATGTGCTAAAAGCCCACTTTCCCGGTCACTAACTCCACATTCAGGGCAGAATCCATAGTTGACTAGGGATGGGTATCGATACTCGATATTTCAAAATAGCGATACTTTCGAACCAATACTCGATATTTTAGTATCGATACTTTGGATCCGATATTTCTAAATATCGAATATCGATACATTTCTCGCGGAAAATTCAACATAATGGCAGAAAAATGAAGAAGGTAGAGAGGTTTTGGATCATTACTCTTAGGTTGCACAATAGCGTTTATATAAGGAGAAAATCCCTCTGCCTGGACTCTTGATAGTGAAAAATGAATAAATCGACAGTGAACTTGCAAAACCATGTAAGTCCGATTTTTTTCGAAAATAAGGTTATTAGCTATTTGGATAGAATGAGACCCCCTAAAGGCCATATCACATGAGCGATTTTTTGGCTTTTTTTTCCGCTGGAAAATCGCTGGAACGTGAAGAGGAAGTTAGAATAAGTTAGGCGAAGTTGAAGAAGAATAACCGCAGAAAACTGCGAATAGAGCGCATTCTGGCGGCCAGCGATTTTCACTGACTACAAGTTTTGGATCAGGTTATAGTAGTGTGGAATTTTGAAGCAACGTTTTAGAAGCGAAGTTTCACTTGTTGTCCACCTATTCACTATATCCTTTGGCGGCATACTTGTTGGAGGTTTAAAAATGAACGAAGAACTGATTAATTTTTCTCTCGGAAAACTGCAGAAAACTGAACAGACGTTGACTAGTAGATCAAGGAATGCTACAACCACGAATTACTTATCGATGGAGAACCTTCGAATGGTTTCCTTCCAGCTTTTTTTCCCGCACAAAATGGCGGACTAGAAAAATTAGAGCGTTCTAAATATTCCAAAGCTAGAAAAATCGCTCCACCAGGGTGCAGGCTGCGCTATGGGGGGGTGGGGAAGTGGAATTAAAAACCCGCTGCATGGATACTTGAAACACTGTACTTCTTCCCTTGCATGGATACTTGAATCACTGTACATCTTCCTCTTCACGTTCCAGCGATTTTTCTGCGGAAAAAAGCCAAAAACTCGCTCGTGTGATATGGCCTTTAATCCATCAAACGGAGCCAAACTGGCAAAAACTCGACTATCTCTTCTCTATGCACCAAAGTAATAACCTGTAAGTCTAGAACCTTCCACGATCGAAGCAAGTCTAACAGTTTTTCTCGTTATCCTGTAAATTTCTGGAAAACGACTTACATGGTTTTGCAAGTTCACTGTCGAGATATTGCTGAAGAAATTACTTTACTTGGACAATATTCACAATTTGTGACACTAAAGTATCGATACTCGATATTTTAAAATATCGATACTCATGCTCAACGATACTTGGGATATCGATACTCGGATACGATACAGTATCGATACAAAATATCGATACTTTTATAACGATACCCATCCCTATAGTTGACCCTCAAGTTAAGATTTTCCTTTACTTGAACGGGAAGCCCTTCATTTTGAGGCTAAGCTACCTTATTCAGAGTGCTTCAGGCCCCAAATGAAGGGTTCCCTTGACTAATCGCGTGGGCCCTCAAGGGAAAATTGGCAAGCCTGACGGTGTAACAAACTTGGAAAGGTTTCAAGTAGTGGAAGGTTGTGATTAGTGGTTTTTGAGGATCCTCCCTTGACCTTTCCACTAAGAATAGCCTGATTTATTCCCTCGAGCCCATTCTAGAGGAATCTCTTGACAACAAGGGTCGTCTATGAATTCCACGCTTATCCTTTCTCCACGATACGATTGGTGGTGAAGACGAATGTCCTTCCACCACTACATGACGAGTCTTGCCCAAGAAAACTCAAAACTGCATCTTTTTTTATTTAATACATGCGAGGCATGTCCTAAAAAAACTTCTCCAAGGTCGACGCGGCTAGGGAATTTCTGTTGTTGTTATGTTGGACACAGTGCCATGTAGCTCAGCTCCTCCCCTTTCTACAGAGGCAAACCAAGTGGATCGGATGTTTAGTTGTCATTTTATCGGCATTTGCAATGGACCCTCCACATCATTCCTGGCTCATTGAGGCCTCAGCAGGATTCGATACATCCTCTCTGTGTTTTGACTTTTTCCTTTCAGTTTTGATGTCCACCACAGCAGAGGTTGATAGGTCTGGTTGGCTTAGTGAGGCCACAGCAGGATTCGATACATCCTCTCTGCATTTCGCCAACCAGACCAATCAACCTCTGCTGTGGTGGACTGCAAAACGAAAAGGAAGAATTCGAAACACTGAGAGGATGTATCGAATCCTGCTGTGGCCTCACTAAGCCAACCAGACCAATCAACCTCTGCTGTGGTGGACTGCAAAACGAAAAGGATGAAGTCGAAACTCAGTGTACAGGTTCCGTGTACGTCTCGAGTAGGGAGAATCACCGAGCTGACCCACCAGCGTCGAAAAAATCAAAAAGGAAGAAGCTGCGGAGAATATCCTTCACCAAGAAGCTACCATCTCCGGAGAATCGTCCTCAGATTAAAAAACCTTTAGTAGGTTCATTCACGTATTGGAAGGCACATTCGCCTAATGTGAAGTACGAGTAGGCAGGTTCGAACCTGCCCAGTGCACTTCTTTTGAAATCTCAACTATCCCTTTTTATGTTTTGTTACTCCCTACTTTCTGCTACTTTTACGATTAAATTGATGGGGTACGTTGCCATCTATATAAGTTACAGATTATGCAGAAATATTATTCCATTAATGTAGCAACTGACCCACTCCTGGCTATGCGCGAAAACGACCGAAGACTCCTACCGTCGTAATTTAGAGAACCGAATGGCGTAGACTTAAAGGGACTAGTAAAATATAAAAGAAATCCGAGGCAATTGGTGGAGGTCGATGAAATAGCTTATCAAGGAGGCAGCGTCGAGTTCAACCGGTGTCAGGGTGCTGCTCAGCAGTCGATTCTGGTAACTTTATGAAGGGTAATTCTGCTCCGGACCACATCGAGTAGAGGTGCCCAGGCCTCGACAGTTCCTGTTCCAAATTAAGAAAAGACGTATGTTAAGGGTCTTGGTTTAAGTTTAAACCAAAATTCAGAAAATCCAGGTCTATTCTACATTGTCATAGAACACTATTTTTTCTTGTCCTAATACACTAAGAATTTAAATGTTCAACACGTTGGACGCGGATCGCGTCTATGTCATGCAAATCCCGGGGTCCCTGTGGCTGGCCGCGTCTATGTCACGCAAACACCTTCAGGGAACCCAGCAGGGAAAAAATGGAAAAAAAAATCGATTTTCGGTTTTTTACATTAAAAAATTCTTTATTTAAATGCGGACAAAATGGTGTATTGTTTTTGAATTTTGCACAATTAGAACTGGTAGAAAAATTAGTTCAAAGTTGAGAAAGTAGGTGTTAGCCGGCGCGGATTTAATACGTTGAATACACGAAACTTGGGAGAAAAAACCAACTAACAATAACAAAAACGGCGAACCTGAGTGATAATAACCTTCTTTCTTATTCTTCTTCACTTTCTATCATTTTTTGCATGTTTGAAGTCATTGGGAGTTACGTTTTACTTTGTTTGACATGCGTTTTGCGAAGTTTTCAGAAAAAGTGCTCTCCTGTAAAATTTCGTTTTTGGACCTTCTTGCCCCTGTTTCTCTGCAATGGTTGAAGTTATCGTGTTCCCCCAATTTTTCCTCGAAACTGCTATTATTGAACTCCACTTTAGTCGGATGGTTTCTCAAAATTTCAATTGTAAGGTTTAAAAATTTTTTTTTGAAGTTGAAAAAATGCAGATGAAAAAACGGAATTTTTGAGAAATCATACCTAAGCTATAAATTGAAATTTTAAAAATCCATCTGACTAAAGTGAAGACGACTATATGTACTACCACTGGAAAAAAATTTCATTTCAATAGAATGAACCGTGTTCAAGATCTAGGGGCACAAAAATGGGTCTGCCGACCCACTTTAGTACTAGCTGCTGGGTTCCCTTCAAGAAAACCTTCGCAAAACAGGTTCAAGAATATCTGCTCCTGTTCTTTCGTTCTCAGTTCCCGCTCTTTTCTAGCATTTTCCCGTGATAGATGAACATATTGTAGAGTAACTACAGTACTTGGACACAATGTGTCCATTTGTGACACATGTGTCCATTTAACTACAGTACTTGGACACAATGTGAACATTTGTGCTCAATTACCTTCAACCTCGACTGATTCAGCTCCAGATTGTACCGTTCAACACATAATATTGTGGAAGAAAACCACTGATTGGCACAAAAGATAGGACGAGTGTAATTTTCGTTTCAGATCGAAAACACAACAACCAGTTTTTCCATATAACAACTCATTAAACATGTCATGTTTTGTTAGAATTTAATGAGTTGTTATATGGAAAAACTGGTTGTTGTGTTTTCGATCTGAAACGAAAATTACACTCGTCCTATCTTTTGTGCCAATCAGTGGTTTTCTTCCACAATATTATGAGTTGAACGGTTCAATCTGGAGCTGAATCGGTCGAGGTTGAAGGTAATTGAGCAGTTATCAAAGGGACACCTTATCTTTGTGCACTCCTCCGGTAATTTCGTTACGTTTTCACATTTTCATCCATTTTTACGGAATGATTCACTCTTTTTAAGGTTGATCGACATTGTTTAATTGTTGGTTGTGTCAATAATCAGCACAATTGTGTTGTGTGGGGGTCGTTGGCCAGCCTCATTCCGGGAATTGTACTGCGACCATCGGGACGAATTGTTGACATTTATAAACTCAGTTGATTTTGACAATTTTTAAGTGAATATATGTGTGTTTGCTCAAATTTTAAATATTTTAGTTGTTGGTTGTTTATATTGATGTTTAATGTTTTACTTTATTGACATTGTAGAATATTTCATAATTTAGTATAATTTTCTATGTAATTTGGAACACCTGTAGTCGCTATGGGAGCAGGTGTAAATGTTTAAAAAAAAATCAGCACAATCATCTCATAAGTTTCATACTTTCAGTTCGTTATCATAAAAAAGACCCAGTGGTTCGACTCCGATTTTTTTGTGTTTCACTCGGTTTTTCTGTTTTGAATCTTTGCCAGACAACTCTACAAAGCTCCCAAAAAAGAGAAGACTAGTTCTCTTTCCAGGTACGGAATAACTAGGTATTATATTGTCGTACATGATTGATCCCTACCTATTTCTATGCACCATCAACCTATCTCCCTTGCAAAGGCCGCCAGAATTCGCGTCCTGTGGACGGCCTAAGCCAGCCCACTCAAATAGGGGTTGATTTCCCATTCAAACTGGAGCAACTGCTGCACTGCTGCTGGCCGCGTTAATTGACGCCGAGAATAAATTCTCAAAATGCTCAACTTTTTTTTGTGAACATTTTTGGAAAAAATGTACTTTTTTAATATATGTTGCTGCTATAGCGTTTCAGCGAAAAAAAATTTCTCCGTCACAGGGGACCAACGCGTTTTCTTCCGCGTTCAACGTGTTAAACAATCGTACTATTCTACATTGTCATAGAAAACTATTTTTTTCTTGTCCTAATACCCTAAGAATTTAAATTTTTAAACAATCGTACAGACCTTCAGTACTAGATTCCGTCTTCTTTAGCCAAATATTGGAAAGAACAGGACATTTCCATGGTTGGTTTGTCCTCAAATCACACTATGTATTGATAACGGTTTTACACGAGTGAATTTTTCTTTGGTATTCTGAATGTATAACTGATCAGACACTTGGACCATTGGAGAAAACACTCGTCAATACTAAGGTTAATTTTGGAATTTTTAATTAGCATAATTAGTTTTGGCAAAACTTGACGGAAATCAGTGTTGGAAGTTGGTACGATTACTTAAATTTCAATCCGAGTGCCTAAGAAGATTAGGATCAGAAAACATGGGAGGATATTTTCTCATTCAAATGAAAACTTGTTAGCACGTACCTCGGAGCTGGTGGTGGTAGACCTGTGAAGCGAGTAGCAAGACGACGTGGTCGTGTCTGTGGAGGAGCTGCTTTTTCGAGACGCGAGAGACGCAGTCGAGTTCAAATGATCGCCACTCATGTCGCACTCAGTGGGGTCTCCCCACCTTTGACAATTAAGAAGACGTAAATATTATGAAATTGGCTCGACCAATCATTAGTAACTGACAAAGACAAGGGTTGGATTCTACGACCCAAGTGGAGATAAAATGTCTCTTAGCTTTTTTATTACATATTAGATACCCTCCTACTCAACCAGATCAAAAGGACGTTTTTTGCCGCCAATTGTAGTAGAGACAAATGAGGAATTTCACCATGTCGAACTTTCCCATTTTTGAACCCAAAATTGGATTCAGCACCTCGAAAAACCCCAAACTTTCAGCCCGTGCTTACGTAGAAAATATGAACGTTTTAAAAAAACTGGGAGGATGACGTCAACCAGAAATAGTTCATATACGGCCGCTTGAAGCGCTGAGATCGTGAAATCTGACTTAATACTGTCCTCGGTTCATAGGTTTTCTTCCAACAGTGGAATGGCTGCCCCGTCCTCCAATTCAAGTGGCTGCACTTTTCTTCGGGAACCTCGTATTCGCAGGGACACAGCTCGAATGATGGCGAATTGGATTTTCGTCTTAATCCATCCAACAAGTTGTGAAAACGGCTTTTTCCATTTAATTTCTAGTGAGTGGGATGCCCGTTTCATGAATATTACAAATTCTTTTTGCATGGCCCCATCACATGAGCAAACCAATGGTGTGAAAGACCCGCGGCAGTCTTCAGTGCCTTGATCATACTTCATGTGCTTTGCAATGGCAGCTATTCGAGCGGTCGTTTCCCAGTCCTGGGAGAAGTAGGAGACAGTGTCGGCATTCACTATGCGATTATCAAAAAACGTTGGTCTCTCACTCTCCCAGACTCCGTTTACCATATCTCCTATCAGAGCTGGTTGACTGCTGCTAGCCTCTCGCATGACTGGTTCAGTCACTACCCCTCCTCAAGCTAGGTTGGCTATTCCTGCAACTACATCCCTCAAATCATCGTGTCAAATCATTCCACCATTTTTTGTAATTGAGTGAGTGAGAGACATTGAACGCAGCTCCACAGCCATCGCAGCACATAGGGAGGCCTTGAGGGATATGGCCGAACCGAAGGGCGATTGCATCTCTGAACTGTGTGGCTGACAAATCGAAACCGTCCGCAGCTGTGGGCAGAACCTGTGGTGGACGCCTCAGGGCGTCCCCACTACCGCCCCCAACTGGCCCGGATAAGGTACCCCTTCTCCGGCCAGCTAGGGGGTATAAATAGGGCCGGACGGCCCGTAATAAACCAGACTGTGTCTCAAACTAACTGCCTTTCCTTTCTAGCTCTTAAGAACCTTTTGTCCAATTGACCAACCATATTTAATTGTAAATCTGTCTCCATCTTAACTGTCGGCCATTATAGCACGTGAGACACAGTCTGGTTTATTACGGGCCGTCCGGCCCTATTTATACCCCCTAGCTGGCCGGAGAAGGGGTACCTTATCCGGGCCAGTTGGGGGCGGTAGTGGGGACGCCCTGAGGCGTCCACCACAGAACTGATAGCCATTGCGAAGATCCTACCACACGTCGGAGAACTCTCTGCTGATTCGGCTGCAGTTCTTGGATGAGATCTGTACTCCGTTGGCTAAGAACATTTTCCCGCTCCGTCCTCTCTTCTCTCCGAACTGCCCCAACTTCATTGTAGCATTAGGGATTGATATCCCGTAATGTTTGATGAATGAAAAACAAATCACATTTCCGTCAAATAAGGTTCACGAATGCTCGTACTTCGTTACTCGCTGGGCATAAACTGTAGTTTAAGGGGGTCTCAGTCGGTCGCCATTCCTTCCTTGTAGCGGGTTATCTAATCTCGGTAGCCTCTTTTCCACCCCCACCTCCAGAAGTAGCAACAGTGCCACCCACCCTCCCTCCTTCCACCACTCTTCTCATGGATGGACAGTTTTCAACAAGATTTCCCCATTTTTTTCAGGAAACAATCATCCAATGTCCTTGTTTCTTATGGCATTCTTCTTATTTTTTATAATCTCTTCTAAAACCCATGCACTTGTTCAATTCCAAAAGTAAAAAACAAGAAAAATTGTACCTAAATTGGAAATTTTCAAGGTTTTTTGAAATTTATTAGTGCATATACATAGGGAGTTGAAAAACTACAAAATTGCCGCTGGATTCATCAAAATCCAACAAAAATTGCAAGAGAAAAAAAGGGGGAAACCCGTTCATTTACTGACTGAGACCCTCCTTACAGAAATATTATCGCATAATTAGGTAACTTGATATACTAACCAGGATGATCTTATGGGTTTGTTCGAGTCGACGGTACTGTCAGCAGCTTTCGTCAACACCACCCCTAAGCGAAACGAGAAAATGAAAATTAATCTCAATACAGAAGCAAGATGATTCGGCTTTCACAGAATTATGGAAAGATAGATAAAGTTTTTATTGCGGTCATAATAGGTACCTACATCACAAGAGTCAACTGAAGTTATAAGGAAAGTTGATGTGATTATAGTAGTAAAAAATGTATGAAGGGACACCGTGCCAAGCGGCGGAGGGCAGGGAGAACCCCAGCACCGCCCGGGCCCACCCACCATGGTGGCATCCCAAATCCAAAATTGTACCGAGACAACCAAACAGCCACCCTAACAGACACACGCGACCACATTCAATCAATAGTTTACAATCACACCACACGATAAACAAGACAAATATACAATTCAATAGTAGACAGAATAAATAATATATAAACAAATAACATTGGGCTGAACATACCTGGTAAATTAGAATTTGAAGGCTTAATGGAAAGGAGTGAAATTGCGTCTTGCAGATCCTCTTGACTAGCCAATGCGTTGTGCCAAACTGCGTCTGCAATCAGGGTTGCTACTGTTATAAACCAGTCATTTGTGAGTTGCTTCGAATTGGACCAGTAGGAGGGAAAAGACCTCATGCGATGTGAGCAACAAAAAACGTGGTAGGAATAATTTTCAATAAATTACTCAAGTATTACGCATATCTTGACGCATAATTCCTGAAAATTTCATTGACATCAGTTGGGAAATGTAAAGTCATGGCTACAAGGAAATACACATTTGCGCATGCGCAGTGGCTACCATCATTCTACGGGCAATGATTTTCACATGAAATTTTCGCATGATCCCTGAAAATTTCATCGAAATCGGATAGAAAATGTAGAAGTTATGGCTGTGGCAAGAATTTCACGTTTGCGCATGCGCAACGGCTACTATCAGTCCGGGGGCGATGATTTTCGTAGGGGACCATCTACACGTCAACCCGCCCTATCCTTGAAAATGCCATCAAAATCAGATGAGAAATGTAGAAGTTATGGCTGTGGCAAGGATTTCAAGAAGACACACAGACAGACAGACATGGAACCAAAATTGTTCAGGAAGGTCTGACACGTAAAACGCGAGTGGAAATTTGGATTTTGGAGAACTTTTTTTCAACCTTGAAAAGTGAAAACAAAGCTTCTACTTTAGTAGACTCGGAAGCAATTTAACCCTGTCGGGAATAGCCATAAGGAAAATATGTACCAAACTGAATATTTACGATGCAACCGCCTTTTTAGGACGTCCCACAGTAAGACTTGGGCGTCCTTATGCGATCGATCTGGGGTGAAGGAAGACAACACTCAACAGAAAAAAAATAACCACACAGTAATCCGTTTTAGACCATTCTGAATCCAAATCCGCGAAAAAAAACCATAGGTGTATGTCTGTGTGTGTGTGTGTGTGTGTATGTGTGTGTGTATGTGTGTGTGTAACAAAATCTTGTGTACTCTGCCCAGGCCTTAGTTCTCAACCGATTTTCCTGGTTCTTTTTTTGTTCGTCGCGGAAAACTATCTAGTTGTGCACTACGGCGCCGGAATTTCGAATTTTGCCTTTTAAGGGGGGGAAAGGGGGGGTTAATGCTCGAAAAACGTGCGTTTTTGGGCATAATCTTGTGTACTCTGCCCAGGCCTTAGTTCTCAAACGATTTTCGTGGTTCTTTTTTCGTTTGACGCGTAATACTAACTAGTTGTGCACTACGGCGCCAGAATTTCGGAATTTGCTTTTTAAGAGGGGGAAAGGGGGGGTTAATGCTTAAAAAACGTGCGTTTGCGTGCATAATCTTGTAAACTCCTCCCAGGCCTCAATTTCCAACCGATTTGCGTGTTTCTTTTTTTGTTTGACTCAAATAACTTCCGAGTTGTACATGATTTTACCAGAGTACCAAAATTCGCAAGGGGAGGGGGTGAGTGGGGGGATAATATTCACAAAATATCCGATTTTTCAATATTTTGGTTCCTTTACTACTTACTAATTGTACCCAAGCTTTGAAATTGAGGAAAAATTCTCATTATACCTCCGAATTTTCATGAATTATTCTCTGTACCACCATGGAACTAATAGTGGTGCCACCATGGTGCCATGATGCCATAAACCGCTTATTTCGTGGTTTTTTTTTGTGTTTCACCTTGAATACGGATGTGAACTTCGACGGACTGCCTACCAAAACTAACAGATGAAAGTTCAATGTTACGACGTATTTCCGCTTTGGTGCCAGACTGGCACCATTGTTGGCGTTGGGGAGGTGGGGGGGGGGGGGGGGGTAACTCGAATTCGCATGTTGGGTATCGTAGATCATGGATTTTAAAATGCTCTTCAGATTCGAGGCTCCCATGCCGCTAAAGGTGGATAATGGTGGGGGGGGGGGGTCAGTATTTCTTGCCTAAAGTAATGAATAAATTACATCGAGTGAAACAGTTTTATCGCTTACCAACTGGTTAAACTGATCTAATGCTTATCCAATGGGACGTCCCCTGGAATGCATGCATTACTAAACAATATGTTTTGAAATTGACAATGTATTTCGGTGGGTCGGAAATTCAGGTTTTTGACCTCAAATTTGGATTCAGCACCCTTGAAAACCTAAGTACTCCAACTTTTAGCCCAATGATACTATAACATGTGGTAGAAAAATTAATTAAAGAGATCACACGTTTGAAAAAAAGGCGGGATGCCATGAACGCACACGATTTCTGTTCGCTTCGTTCGTGGTTTCGACTTATCAAATTTTCAGCTAGTGTATCGCCCATGATTTCTTTTCTTTCCTTCGTTTTAAATATGACGGAGAAGAAGAGGAAGAACAAGGTTCTGGAGCCTCAATTTGAACGTGCTACCAGTGAGAACATTCCAATCTCTTCTCTGTGCATGGATACTTTTTTCAAACACAGTTTTTGCTAGCTACGTCACGATTGGCTAGCTACGCCACACCATTCAAATCTTCAACTTTCCTTAGCTTCTCTGATTTTTTAAAAACGTTTTCTCGATGAACAGACACGATTACCGTTATTCCTGAGCCATAGTCTTTTGAAAAAAAAAATTTTTAAATTGACTGAAATACCCCATTTTATTTCAAGAGCAAAGGCAGAAGTACTGTCGTATGAAGATTACTTGTTCCGTATTCATTTCAACGGCAGGAAGTGAGAGGCAGAAAGGTGTTATAATGGGGACTCAAAAATCTGGTCTTACAACGGTGTCATGAAATATAATGTGAAATGCTAAAAACAACCTGGGGTAGTGGATCTGGACTTCTCTGCAGAGGGTAGAGCAAGTTTCCAGGGTATCGACCATCTTCGTAGAGTTGGGTCGGGTGGGACCTTCTCGTGACCAGCTGCTGCAGCTTCGGACCACCTTCGTTGAGGAACTGATACCTGAGAGCAACACATCGCAAACTCACTTACCTCTGATTACATGAGTAGGTACCAAACTTTTAATTGGAAGAGTCAGTGTGAATGAAATACGTACGGTAGTGCTTCCAACAGCTAATGGGAAACACCTGGCGATGGCTTCCACTTCACGAGACGTGTGAGGCGGGAGGCAAGAGCAGCCTGGCATGGAGGAGACCCACTCACAACAAGCTGCCGAAAACTGGTACTGGAGGTTCAGGAGACGGAGCAGCCCCGAGCAAACTACTCCCTGTTAGATAGAACATTCAACAATCTTCATTATTCTCAATACCCAATTAAAGAATATTTTGAAAAATTTTAGATATTTTTTCAATTTTTTTTTAAATTTAAATTTCAATTTTTTAAATTTTAATTAAAAACTTTTGTTCAAATTTAAAATTTTTGAAACATTTAGAATATATTTTCAATTTTTTGAAATATTGTGAAAAATAACGCTGAAGTAAACGTGCACAGGTACCGGAGGTACTCGTATTTGTTGAACGATACTTATGGTCTGTTCGGAGAGGCAGTCCTGAACGGTTCGGAGGGGTTTGGAGGAGTCCATTCGCCTCTATCCTCTCCCCTTTTCAGTTCCGTTTTGGTTGCCTGCCTCTCTGAACAGACCCAATATGTACAATCGAAATATACGGAAACCTGGTTAATTTCTGCTTGATCTTGGTCTATATCAGGAGCAACGTGAGCTTCCTGGAGAGAAGCGAAGGTTTGATTCGTAGCAATAGCCGAGGCTGAGTTAGTTGCCAGCCTCAAGTGATCCCACATCGCCTGTGGAAGGGAATTCAAAATGAATGTCAATTAGAATTTACTATCATGTTTAGCCAGGTTAAGCTGCATCAATTTCCATACATACCTACTGTTTTCCAGATGTTCAATTTAAGTTTATTATCGTTCCATTATATTATCTGTTTTAAATGTAAACTTTTTTCTCCATTACATACGAGTAAACTGCTGTAGCCAATTAATCAATCAATCATTTTTTATTTGCAGTAAAACTGAATGTGTATGTGCAATTGTCAACAAATTAAATTAAAGACAAAGAAGAAACAAAAGAAGATGAAACTAACAATGAATTGTAGCACTACAACACCTCAGCTATTCGTCTTATCCGTGTGACGTCACACAGAATGGATGTTGGAAGAAGAAGGAGAAGAAGAAGAAGAATAAGAGTAATCTCCCTGAAAGGCGGCCATGTCGACTCCGTTGTAAACAAAGATTGTATAGAATATTGCTTAGGTTTTTCATTATGCCAATCTGTGCGGTTATTAGTTGCTCTTCTCGTCCCGGAAGCGGTATTCAATTTTTTGGTTTGCCAAAAGTGATTAGAAACAGTGTGCAAAGACAAGAAACTTTCCGAAAAAAGAAGAATATCAGCCTTTTGACGTCGCTGCTTCCCAGCCTTCTGACATTCATGATTTTCGATGAACTGACACTTTTATAACCAGCTTCAAATCATCTTATTATTATTATTTGTACACGTTTTCTTTTTCATCATTTAGGTATTTGTTTGTTTCCCCGGGAAATATCATGTTGTTCACCTCTTGAAACCAACTGCTCATCATTCATGGTGTAGGTACTGCCTATCGTTCTGTGCGAATTGTATATTGTTTCAATGTACAATGAAATTTCTGAATAAATTGCGTGTTTTTCATTGAATGTTGTACATTATTCCATTATATCAACACACCTAACTACAGATCTACAATAAACAGACGATGGGAGTCAGCTCACGTAAGTAAGTACCATTTAGGGTTTCAAGGAAAGAAGTTACAATAGTTATGAAGTTTACCTTTGAAAAATACCTTCTTTTCTAATAATGGTAGGGATTTGGTTCATTATGGATATCTGCATTTAGTTGATGCGTCTATAAGTTTGTGTATCAATCATAGTAGGATTGATCTGTACTACTTCCCTGTTTGTGAAAGTCTGTATGTGCGTGGTAGTTAGAAACAAAACACTTGCTCTAAACTATCTAGAGATATGTTGTTGGACAACTAATGAACCAGTAGATAGGTAGCTACTGAATAATCGGTAGTTATTACTTATATGAGACCCAAAAAAATGCATTGAGAACTCTGGAAAATCTAGGTTTGTGGTGTTCACTAGGTACTTTCTAAAGGCGAATACGCTCAACCATCAGTAGGTAGGAACGTTTTATATTGCAATCTAAGGTCAGATTGGGATGTAAATAGGCACTTGTCTCTGGTTCTCTATGTGAGTAGGTATCTATTATCGATCAACCCACCTAACTACAGATCTACAATAAACAGAATATCAGTTCACATAAGTAGGTACAATTTAAGGTTTCAAGAAAAGAAGTTCGTAGGTACAACATTTATAAAATTTACCTTTGAAAAATACCGTCTTAAGCAGTTAGTTGTCTGTAAGTTCGTATATCACAATATCTATCGTAGTAGGTTTGATCTGTACTTCCTTTTTTGTGAAAGTCTGTACGTCCGTGATAGGTAGAAACAAAACACCTCCTCTAAACTATCCAGAGATATGTTGTTGGACAAACAATGAACAAGGAGACAGAGAGCCACTGCAAAATCGGTAGTTGTTATGTTTGAGACCCAAAAAAATGCAGTAAGAACGCTGGAAAATCTAGGTTTCTGGTGTTCACTAGGTACTTTCTAAAGGTCAATACGATCAAAATCATCAAAAGGTAGGAAGGTTTCATATCACAATGTAGGGTCAGAAAAGGATGTAAATAGGCACTTGTCTCCAGTTCTCCATGTAAATAGGTATCCAAATAGTAATACGTTTGTTCAATGTGGCGAATAAATATTCAAATTTTCATTCTGAAAAACTTATTTCGAGAGTTTTTAATTGACACTAATGTTTGTGTCAGCCTGGTTTGCTTGTCAGCATGACAGTTGACACCTGTCATGTCCCTGTTCTTTGTGTCAAGACCCCTCAGAGTCTGTATCAGCTATTTGCAATCTGATCGCTACTTACGATTACATAATTGCTATAAAAGAATAGAAAGAAGAAAATAATGAATATACCACTATCATTCTGTTTGCATACCAAGAAATAGGACCTGTGTGGTATGTAAATATAATGACCTTGCTGACAGCGAGTCAAAATGGCGCCCTTTCACGACCAGCTGATCGGGTAAGCTGAGAAGGTTAGGTTTGATAACCTAAGGTAGGTTAAATTGAGTCTCACGGATATCACCTATACTCCATACCTACAACTTCCTAGACAAATTCGTCCAAGTTGTAAGGGGCTAGCGTGAGTAAGAATTTGCTGAGATAGGCTCTGAAAGAACTGAGAGCTGCACTTCGAAGTTTCAAAGGGAGGGCGTTAAAAAATTCAAAGCCCCACCCGGTGTTCTTTATTACAGGTGGTCTTTGAACGATGGAAAGGAAGACAGAGGTCTAGCCTATGGCGTGTAGGATAAACATGAGCAGGGTAGGCGTAAAATTTAACATTTCTCCTGATAAAACAAAGACATTTCAAAATGAAGGCAGCTGGGATGGTTAAAACAACTAGTTGCTTGTAGGCCACCCTACAGTCTTACTCTAACGGCTTTCCTTTGGTACGCAATATCTACTAGGATTGGCGACCGTGGATTTAAATGAAACATTATGACGAATGAGAAGTTAGTGATACAATAAAACTTACTTTGCACTGATCAAGACGGCTTTTGCAAGCAGTAGATCCACAGTTGAGGGTTGAAAGAGAATCGGTTAACTCAGAACCCGTACTGCACAGCATGCGCATTACCTGCAATCATTCAACGGGGTCAAACCACAAGAAAACTTGCTTGAAAATTTTTATTTTTTTGAACTACGCTTCTACTACTACTGGTTAGATAATTTGATAATGATTAATCTTACGCCATTTTTTTCACCCAAAAAATTCTTTTAATGTTTATTTTGGGACAAATGTTCCCACGACATTAACATTCAATATGAACATGGTAACGCTTTCTTGAGTTGTGATGTATTGGTGCGATGGAGAGTTTTTGCACCCTCAATAAGCTTGGGAACATCAAACTGTAGCGCGCAATTACGTTGCTAACTGCCCCTGGCGAAAGAGCCAGGAAAAGAGGTTGGTCCGTTGTCATTAGAGAGTTTTTGCACGCCACTACCAGGGCCCGTGGAACCTCTTCACAAAGCTCGGAGTTTGCGGGGGTCTGTGAATTTGCCTCCCCCAACAGCGGGCAACGATAAAATGGTTCCCCAGACCCGTTTCTAGAGGCCACCGGCAAGAGCGCTTCCCCCTCACCCCTGACAGTAGTTACCTGGGACTCCTTCAACTGGGTAGCATCCTCGGTTGCTCGCGCTAGTCTCCTCCTAACAGGCCCATCAAATTTTAGCAGCAAAAACTATCTATTGACGTCCCAAGTGACGCGAAGTGCTAGAACCACACTTATGAGTGGCGTATGAGAAATAATGATGGCAGTTGAAAATCCAAAAATGTACTGCTACAAACAGGAAGGTTAGTCACGCGCTACATACGGTTTAGCCAAAATTGGCAGCAGAGTCGTCACCAACTGTCAACATCTCATCAAGATCACGGGTTCTGTAGATACCCCAGTCCGTGAAAAGGTTCCAAAGGTTCTACATTGGCGTGCAAAAACTTACTGGAACTCAACATAAATGGAAACACAATACTATCAATTCGAAAACTCACTTTTAAGAAAGACAACCATTGAGCCATACAGTCAGATACTTCTTTCGAAGAGAATCTCGATAATTCCACCATCTCCTGCGCTTCCGACATGCTTAATAATCTGAAAGGATGATGCAATTTCGTTAAGTTTCAACAATAGACGTCTACAGGTATCCTGCAATTAGACACCTGCACCTCTAAGGGCAGGTTCCACTTGTTACGATCAGCTATTTTGTGAGATAAATTGTCAAGAAAAACCTAGTAATTTGAAAGTTTTGTGAAGTTGGAAATTAAGAATGCAACATAAATGTTATGAGTCACTCGATTTATTCACTAAATAATTACGTTTAGATCATATGTTCCTAAATTACTTTTTCTACCCAATGTTGTCAATAAATTATTATCGTATGAAAAGTTGAACTTGAAGTTGTCACTCTTATTCATTTCTCACAATTTGCTATTGTCACTCTAATTATCAACTTTATTACGAGGGTTGTCTCAAAAGTAAGGTTCCCTATGCTATAAAAAATTCAAAAAAAATTTTTTTTCAAAAATTTTTATTGCTTTGTGTTTAGTAACATCATATTACTTTTCAACATAATTCCCAGCTCGATCGATGCACTTTTGGAACCGGGGGAGCAATTTATGTATGCCCTCCTTGAAAAACTGCGTGTCCAAACTAGAGGTCCAAGCACAGACGGCAGTCTTGAGCTCGTCGTCGGTTCGGAAGCTTTTCCCCCCCAAATGAGCTTTCAGATGTGGAAATAAGTGAAAGTTACTTGGTGCCAGATCAGGTGAATATGGTGGGTGGCCAAAAACTTCCCATCTGAATGAATTGAGAAGATCTTGAGTCTTTCGAGCCGAGTGGGGGCGAGCATTATCGTGGAACAAAAAAACTTGTTTCGTCAAAAGTCCTGGTCGTTTTCGCTTTATTGCGGATTTCAATTTTTTCAGAGTCTCACAGTAAGTGTCGGAAGTTATTGTGGTGCCCTTAGGCATATACTCAATCAGCAGGATCCCTTTAGCACCCCAGAAAACACTTGCCATGATTTTTCCAGCTGAGTGCACCATTTTCGCTTTTTTGACTGGACTTTCAGTTGTTTTTTCCATGTCATGATTTGGCGTTTGGTTTCTGGTGTCGAATGGTGCACCCATGTTTCATCTCCAGTCACTATACGGTCAAAAACAGACTCACCTTCTTGCTCAAAAAATTCCAAAAATTTTTTTGCTGAAGCAATCCTTTGCTCTCGGTGTTGTTCAGTCAAAAGTCGTGGCACCCATCTTGCACAAATTTTGTGGTAACCCTGGTCATCAATTATCCTCCCAACTGATGCTCGGCTTACCTCAGTATGTGGAGGCAACAAAGCAATGATTTCATCAATCGTTACTCGCCGATCGTCTCCGAGAATTTGCGTGATGGCGTCAACAGTTGCGTCGTTTCCACGAGATGTTGAAGGCCGCCCACTCCGCTCTTCATCTTCCACGCTTGTTCGCCCTTCCAGGAACAATCTCCTCCATTTCCTCACATGTTGCACACTCATACAGTCCTCTCCATACACAGACACTAATTCTCGATGAATGTTTATCGCAGATTCATTTTTGGCCGTGAGAAAACGAATGACAGAACGTAACTCCAATTTGGACACAGGGTTGAGAGGCATCTCCATGGTTACTAGCGTGTTACTGCCATAGGGTAGATCCAAACGGATGGAAAAAAATTACGGGTTGCCACTACACCCCGACAAATATTCCCTCAAAATTTCCCGATTGTAGGACGATTTCCCTCCAAGTTAGAAAATAGGGAACCTTACTTTTGAGACAACCCTCGTATAATAAATTTCTTCTTTAGAGGGAAAAACAATAGATCAAGGATATGTCCATTGTTGAAGGTGTAATTTTTAAAAAATCTCCGATTGCATGTAATATATTGCAGTATTCTAGAGATTATTCTGGTTTACTGGTTGCAGCGTTGCATTTTTTGTGGCAAAAAAAGTGTCGCGAAAAATTCCTTGACCCCAGCCCAAAGACATATTCATGACATGAATATTTGACATTGTCAAAAAACCTCAATTTAATAGATACTGGTAGTTAGTTGTTTGAAACTTAATAAAATTTAAAGTATAGGCATTAAAGTTAGCTCGAAAAGTATTAATTCTTAAAAAAATCAATACTTTTAAGAAAAACGTAATCAATTTTTGAGATTTATTGCTAAAATATCGATTCAAAATTGATTAATTTCGATTGAATTTTGATTATTTTGATATTTTTGATAATTTTGATTATTTTGAAATTTGAAATTGATTATTTTGAAGAATCTGATATTCCCGCTTCCAACATGGAAAGTGTGAGAAGTCAGGGAGGGAGAGCTGCTATATAGAGCCATTACTGTCAGTAGGTGAGAGTATTTTTGTACTTCCTGTGTTGACAAAACGCGAAACGTGAAAAAGAGCAACTAGCGCGAGTACTCGCAGATGCTAACTTTCCACGTCATTTTTTTCAGATCTCCTCCGTGAAATCGTGAAAAGTGAACTCCTGTAGTGACGTTAACGTGACGCTTATATGTAAAGTTGGCAAGGTTACTTTGGCGGGTTTTTACTCATTGTCTATTTCAAATTTTGTTCCTCTTTTAGATAGGATATAATTTTTTCTTTTTCATGTTCCTAGTATGATGATGGAAGTTATGGAAGAATGGATGGAGCTTATGGCAGAGTCCATGAGGTGAGTCCATAATTATGGCAGAGTTCCTCCACTTGGGCAAGTATTCGATGATTAGGTCTCTACTAGAGAAAAAGCATCCCATTTCAGAAATTATAAGTTAGGGCGTTTTCATCCATGGTAGAAGAGGAAGTTCTTGTCAAACCCCAGGATACACCAAAACTGAGTTGAGGATTTAACATAACCACTTAAACAATCTAGTACTCCCTTACAGACCAAATTTTCCAAAGGTTTTATTATTCAATAATATTTTTCGATGTCTTATAAATATTTAGTTTTTAAATTTATTACCTAATTATAGTTATCAATAATCAACTGCATAATATGCATATATTTTATATATTGTTGTGGGTTTTGACGGTAATTTACCGATTTTAGGGCATGTTGCAGTCCTGGTTTTGGTAGACCTGAATAAGGACGATTTGTTGTTAGTTTCCCGGTTTTATTGTTTTGGCTCTCAATTTTTGGTTTAAGTGAAATATTATTTTGTGCGAGTTTGAGAAGAGTTGTCGTGTTTATTTTGTCTTTGGTTGTAACATAATATGTTACATATTATGTAGATACCAGTGAAATGAATAAAGAAGTATGATAGTAAAACCTATTGGAGAAAAATTGGAACCCATAGTAAATGAAACAATAATGAGAATTGAATTAAAATAACTTCAATATTAATGAAGAAGTGGATAGGTAGTGGTAGGTACAAACAAATAGTCTTTTCTGTTCAACCTTAAAATTGCTGTTTTCTGCCTTGGGAAGCCCATGGAAGAAGAAAAACAACTGCATCCACTCTGAGGTTATCCTCACGTAGCGCACCCTCGCGTAGACAGCGGATTTTTTCAAACGCCAAAAGTTGGCTTTTGGCGTCAAGGAACTTTTTGCGTGTGGGAGTAGATACGTGGGAAACGAAACGGCAAGTACAAAAATACTCTAAAGTCCTTACAACAAACAACGCCAAAAACTTTATGGAAATTTGGAAATATTACCCTTTTAACATTCAGTGGTTCAAAACTGGTTCACAATGTACCTGAACAGGATAATTATGTAACTTCTGAACACCAACTTTGATGGGTTCGTAGAAATTCTGACAATTTTTATGCAACTCAAAGCATTCTTCTAGCTAGTTTTAGCTAGATTCAGAACTGTGAATTCATAGAAATCATCGAACGGATCGTTGACAAGGATTTCAGAAGTAGAACGCAAATCAATCAATCAGTCAAATTAGATTGTGCTAGAATCAAGAGGGAGGGGGGGGGCTACAAAACATAACTTTACATTTATGGAATGTTTGTTACTTTTACGGACCAACTAATTAGGTACACTCTTAGCGTACAGATATTCAGTCAGACACCAATTTTTGTGAAAATTATAGCTCATGTTTCGAACTAATTTTAAAAATCCGTCTACATCATGTCTTTGAATATCCAAATTCAAACATGATGAATTGGCCTACTTAACGTCATAGAAGTTGAAATACATTGTAGGTTCTAATACTAAAGACTACTCTCCGCATTAAAAAATTCAAATTCGATTCAATTTCTTTAAGGTTATCCATATAGTATAGATAAGTGTAGTAGTGGTTATTCATATTAGTTGGCAGACAACGTAAATAGAGATTGTTTCATAGTTGACGTGCCAAATGTTACATAATTGGAGAAGAAATTCTATCGCAGGAAGGCGCCGATATTATTCATTCATATCAGCTGGGGGATGTCATCATCTTGGTACAAGGACGTCCCAAAATAATACTTATGAATCGCTAAATAACGGCAATTTTCTACAAATAAATTCGCGGAGCTGAAAACCACGAGGTAGATCACATTCACGTGTTGAGCGGTAGGTAAAATTAACAACATCTGAACGGTGGCCGATAAAATGGAAGGTACCTTTCGGAGTACGCAGGTTGTGGATAATGAGGTCCCCTCGCTTTGCTGTGAAGCCGAGCCGAAGGCGGCTTCCCACGACCGGCTCCACCTGGAGAGACTTTCTTCATGTCCTGCGAGAAAATACAAGAAACGTCAAAAGTTACACGGATGTTCACTAGGTCACGTCGCTGACATCTAACGGAGTCAAGACTCAAGTGGCTCCGCTCAAATTCGAAATTATTATTTCATGAACGCGACGCCTTCATCAAAAGCTCATATTTCAATAAATCAAAACGGATTAGAAAGATGAAGGGAAAATTGTCAACTCACGGATGCCGGAAACAACTTGGACGGGCAAAAGTCTGGGAGCAGCGGATTTTTAACGGAGAACCATTCTTGATTCCTCAGAGTGATCACGTGAAATTGCCTTCCGAGTCAACAATATTTCGTTAGCAGTGAATACCTGAGTTCAATAACGTAGTGACAAATAAAAAAATGAAGAATATCAAATTATAAAACTAACAAGATGAAGATCGAGTAGAGCCCAAGCGAAACTAAAATTTGATAAGCTTTCAAGGCTACCAACCTTCGAGACGAATTCTTGATAAGAGAACATAGAGAAGGTATTGTTCAACTGGTTGTTCCTTTTCCTTCTGAAGTTTTTTTTTCAGGACCTACTTGATAAGCTGATAAAATCAACCATTCTCCAAAATATTTCGTACTGGTTGTTCCTTTTCCGTAAAAAATCTTTTTTCTTATATGTTTTCATGCCAGGTTTCGCGTCATAACTTAAATTAGACTTCATTTTTATAATGAAACGATGGTTTCATGGAGGGGAAAATATTGTAATGTTGCATAATCTCATCGTATTATTGTGTTTCTAAATCTGGTGACATTCAGTGTTGAAGAATGACATCCAAAATCGCTGCTGCTTCGATTCGTGCTGTAAAAGCTAGGAAACCCTTCGCTACTCGGGCTGCACTTGTACTGGTAAGAAATTAATTGATGTTTGCAGGGTAACAACTTAAGTACTTTAGACCTTTCAATTTTGATCATATTGCATCAGATTTGCAAATATAATATATTTGTACATATTATGTAAATTCGTACCTATGTCATAAGATCAAAGTATTTTAATAACAAAAACCCGAAAATATGAACCTCTTGTCTCTCTACGCCAGCCTAGTAGGGGTTTTCAAATCGAAAAATTTTGATTTCTACAAAAAAGAACGGTGTAGGGTAAGGGAACCAGTTATAGACACGAGACCAGTTATTGACAGTTGCGCCTTCAGGCACAAATAATAAGAATTAGGTGCCTCCAGTAAATTCCGGCTGGTCATAAATTATTACTAGGACTACTCAGCTGCAATTTCTCCTCGAAATCATGTCGCTACGGAGAAAATCAACGGGATTACGTTTGTTTTCGTTTTTCGTGTTCAGCTGTCGACGTTTTCTTGAGCAACTCAGTAAGGAGGTTAGTCACTTCCACGATTTTTTTACATCATATTATAAGGTTGAAGGGGCCAATCTTTTTCGTCACACTCATCCTATTTGTATTTTAATATTTTTTAACTGTAAAAAACTTGGAAATAACTAAACCAAAGAGTTTTGGAGGGTGTCGATAACTGGATCTCGGATACATCAACTTGCCCAGTTATTGACACCAGTGTCTATAACTGGATTTTTGTTGAAATCTTTGTTTTTCAGCGAAATAAACACAGTTTTCTTTTTGAAAGCGAAAGGTGTTGAAATTGTAACAAAATTATGATGGGATCCAGTAATCGACAGGGGGTGTCAATAATAGGTTGAATTTGTAGTCAATAACTGGAGGATTCCACTCCATATATAGACAGCAGGAAATACCAATTATTGACATACCTAGGTACTGAAAAAAACTTAGAACTAAAATCGCAGTAAAATTAAAATTATATTTCTTAAATCTGTTGTTAGGTACCTACAGGAAAAGTTTGGCACCAAGCTATTGAGTTCGCTCATTTTGCTTCCGAGTCTACCAAGGTAGCGGAAGCTTTGTTTTCACTTTTCAAGGACGAAAAAAAAAGTTCTCCAAAATTCAAAATTTTCATTCGCGTTTTAGACGTTTTTGAACAATTTTGGTTCCGCGTCTGTCTGTCATGAATTCCTTGTAACGCGCATAACTATACGAAGTTATTGTCCAATTTCTATGAAATTTTCAGGGATTGTGCGCTTGGTGTTTAGACTGACCTCTATGAAAATCATTATCCTCGGACTGATAGAAGCGACTGCGCATGCGTAAACGTGAATTCCTTGTAACGGCCATAACTTCCACATTTTACACCCGATTTCGATGAAATTTTCAGGGATTATGCGGATTAGGTTGTAGATTCGCCCCAATGAAAATCAAGGCCTTAAAATATACAGAAGCCTCTGCGCACGCGCATACGTAAAATCCTTGTAACTGCGGTTACAGGAGATGAATTTAAGGGATGGATCTAAGAACAGAAGACTACTTGAGAGAGCAGTCGTTGTTTGAGATATTGGAAGATCCTAAAAGAGTATTCAATGGAGATGAAGGCGAAGTTCGGAAGCGAGTTTAATCCTCAGATTTTATACCAATTGACTTGAGAAAACATTAAGTTGAATTTTATATATAACTATTCTTAATCTCAGTGACCAATTTCTATAATTTATTATATTATAAATAAAGTCACCCATTTTCAATGTTCAATGTCGTGTCAATACTTAACTGGTTCCTTCGTGTGTCGTAAACTGGATTTTGCATGTCAATAAGTGGTAACAAAACTCACTTTCGTAATTTCGGTGGAAAAATTGTAAATTCTAATCTTTTAAGGAAATTTGTGAACATAATTCATTCAATAGACCCAGATCAACATGACACAGCAAGAAAAAGTAGAAAAAATCTTAACACGATCACGATCTTAATCATGAAATCACCCGAAAGTTTTGGTTGTAGTGTCTATAACTGGTGCCCTTACCCTAGGTGCTTAGTGGCTGTTGATTCGATAATCATTGTGGAGCCCGTGAGCCAAATGAACTTAAAGTAGAACATTCTAGATTGATATTGTAATCCCTTTTTTCTATAAGGGAACCCTCGGGAGGGAGCAGAAGAATCTAAATAAGAAACTTCAAATAACTCTAAAAACGCTGCAAATTATTACACAATGGTTTATTATTTTTCTATATAATCGTCTATAAAGCCACCGACCATCCAACATGAAGAGAAACATCGATGGCATTTCGGTCAGCTTTAATTTGAACGGAGATTAGGCCTCTTTTGCGATTCACACTCGTGTTTCTGATTTATCGCACGATTATTATTCTTATGGTTTATTATTTTATTATTTATTATTATTATTTTAATTGTTTATTATTTTTCTATATAATCGTCTATAAAGCCACGGAGATTAGACCTCTTTTGCGATTCACACTCGTGTTTCTGATTTATCGTACGTTTATTATTTTTATGGTTTATTGGTTTTTAATGGTTTATTATTTTTCTATACAATCGTCTATAAAGCCACCAACCATCCAACATGAAGAAAAATACTTGGAAAATGTCACCCCACGCATATTTAAGCAAAAACCTCTTTTTTGGCCGGTTATTTGCCCATAACTTCTATACGAATTAAGCGATCGGAATAGTTCGACGTTAGGACCAACTAGACCCCAAATGGAGTCTATGTGCGAAAGATCGGGTTTTTTAGACTGATTCTAAAAAATTCTAAAAATCTGATTCTAAAAAAACCTTTAAGGTGTAAATTCCTAGACGCGACTCACGACTGCGACTGCGGCTCACGATTGTTGGTCGACAGACGCAGTCGCACGCCGCAAACCTGTAACATTCCTAGGTACGGCTGGCCACTGTGTCAGTCTGGCTCTAGATGTCCGTGAAGAAGGTAGTGCTCGCTCTCCTGTTGGAAGAAGAGGAGGAAGATGAATTATTCTTGACGATTGTCAAAAATTGCCATGGGGTCATTGATCGTCAAAATTGAATCCCCTAGCGCTAACCCAAAAGTGTCTAATTAAGATTTTACTTAAGAAGCCGGTGAGATCCCCCTCTTCATTAATCTTCAAGGAGTTCGCAGTGCTCGACTTGAGGAAGATTGCAGAAAAAATTACTTTGATTTTCACTTACAAGGAGTATTGTCTTGGAAGAATACAAAGAAATATTAATACTACTAGAGCTTCGGACAAAATTACCCTGCTTACGCCGAGAATGAAAACAGCTATGGGACAGCGATTATATTCTTTTTGTGGTGTTTCTCGGTTCAACTCTCTTCCAAACTATTTGACCGGGAAACAGGAATCCTTAACTGTTTTTAAAAACAAACTGAAAGAATATTTAATTTCTCTCCTTTAATCTTAATTAGGTGTCACCATATCATTTGATATTTTTTTGTTATTCTGATATTGTATGTAGCAGTAGGCACGGTACCTATGTATTTTTTGTTCTTTATTCTTTAGCCAATTGATTTCTATTGTAACGTTATTATTATACTTAATTATTACTAGAAGATTACACTCCGACCCCCAGCACAAGATTTTCTTATAGGGGGTCGTAACATTGTAAATATGTATTGCTCACCTTTTGAAAAATAAAATAAATGTAAAATTAAAAAAAAATTTTCCAACGCTTTCTGTGCTTCCCATTTTTTGGTTTGCGAGACGAGCGGGTTTGCATACTTCAGTCGCAGTCGGCGTGCGGCTGGACTGCTCACCCTACCAGTCGAGTCGCAGACGCGCTCATCAGCCGTCAGCCGCATTGAGCCGTGCGGTCGGGAAACGCGCCTAGGAATGTTGTTCCATAAGAATGCATTGAAGGAGTGGGACGCGGCCAATCGCGAGTCGCAGTCGCAGTCGTGAGTCGCGTCTAGGAATTTACACCCTTTTTAGGCCTTTTATGGCCCAGACGACGAACGGCGGACGGCGGACGGACATTTGGCAAATTTGGCAAATTTGGATTCTACGCACCTTGAAACGTAAAGTGACAAAGTTTGAGGGGGGGTTATAAAAATTTTTTGCGATACGATCACATAGGCTTATTATTAGAAATAATAAACCAAAATGCGGATACAACTTACGTGTCTGATATTCCCTGTAAGTGTTGAGCTGCCACCATCTACTTAGAAAGTAGGAACTAGTCTTGATTAGTTGAGGTTAAGTTGAATAAAGTGAAGTTGATACTGTCAAGTGAAGTTACGTTAAGTTATTTAAGCAAAGCAAGTGAATTAACTGTAAAATGACCTAAACTTGAATTTACTAGTGAAGTATATCTGGTCAGTGGGAGATAAGTCAGAGAAAGATAGAAGTACTTCCGTATGGGTATTGTATTGTCGAATCAGGGAAATATAACATATGTTTCACACACTCTCTAATCCCTACACTATCTACTACCCACACTTATCCTCTTACCTACTACTCTCAAAGGAAACTCTACTTGGTAGACAAGGTGGACTAGGTGGTGGACACTTATGGTGGACACCACGTGTGGACAAGAAATAGTTTTACAAATGAAATAATAAAATGTTAAAGTTGATATTTACAAAAGGGGGAAAATAGGAAAAGGCCATTCTCAGTCTCTGTCTATTTGCTGGTATTCTAAGCGCCAGTTTTGCACACTCTGTGGAGAAAAATCACTTATATCTATCAGTCTCTTGGTCTATCTACAAATATTGGTTGAATCCTACCAGTTGGAATGTTCGTGATGGGCAGGTGCTGTCGCTGTAGTTGTCAGAGTTGAAGAGTTGGGTAGTCAGGGTTGAAACCAGGATTGAGCTTTTGAACGATCGGGTGCCCCAGTCTCGGCAGGCTTGTTCTCTCGCCACGGACAAGGTCAGTCAAGGAATGGAGGCTTCAGACTGGCTCAAGGGGGTCCTTTGGTTTTGGAGGGGGCAGAACGGCGCTTCTGGGCATGCGCCTGGAGTGGGGGACCTGCTGGTGGCGCTACTGGTATTGGCTGGAGTGAGCTGGTTCCTGGCAGCCCTGGTGGCGCTGCTGGTGGTAATCCTTAGGGGTGGGACCCTGGGGTTCCACTATGAACCAAATTAGGTTTGCTTTGTCTAAAATACAATGTACCTAACACACAAATGGGTAGCTACAGAGAGGGTGTAACCTACTTTTCCCTCGTTTCGTCAACTGGATTCGATCAGCTTTGCTCTTTTGGTTGCACCTAATACTACTACGTTGCTCTAGCCTATGTTAGAGGAAATGTGCCACTTCATATTATCCAAAAAGAGGTTACATAGTTCTATCTTATGTTTTTCAGACGCCCTCTGCTGTCCAGAGGGTGAAAGCTCTCCTCAGTGAACGTCCTGACGCAGTAAGTATCCGTTTAATTTTCACTCTACCGTAATTAACATAAGGTAAATTAATTATCAAGTCAATATTGCATCGCCTTTATTAACGCCTGTTTATTATCGTGTTTTGAAGATTGGAGTAAAAGTTGGAGTTCTTCAGCGTGGATGCAACGGGCTCAGCTACACCTTGGATTACTGTCTGGAGAAAAACAAGATGGATGAAGAAGTTTTGCAAGATGGTAAGAGACATCTGTTGGAGGTGCCAACAGGAACTCTCTAATTCAATAGAAAATCGGAAGAAATAGTTTCCTACATTTGTAGATATTGCTAAGAGTAATGGGGTTAGTTGCTTGGGTAGGAATTTCGTATTTTTGACAGCCTCAAATTCAGCTCACTTTAAAACGTGCATGTTGAAACAGCTTGAAAGTTTGCCGTAGGGGGTTTTTCGAGGTGCTGAATCCGATTTTGGGGTCAAAAATAGGAAATTCCTCATTCTGAATCGGAGCTCTTACCACTTGAATGAATAGAAATGCGAAGAGGCAGCTGATCACAACATCACTGCAATTGAGGACTGATTCAAGTCAACTACATGAAATAAGGATGCAAATTAATAGTGATGATTGGGAAAACAATAAGATATGTTTTCAGCCTTTGCATATTTGAATTTTTCAGTAATGAAGCATATTGCTTCCGAGTCTACCAAGGTAGCGGAAGCTTTGTTTTCACTTTTCAAGGACGAAAAAAAAAAGTTCTCCAAAATCAAAATTTTCACTCGCGTTTTGCGTTTTAGACCTTTCTGAACAATTTTGGTTCCGTGTCTGTCTGTCTGTGTGTCTGTCTGTCTGTGTGTCTGTCATGAATTCCTTGTAACGCGCATAACTATACGAAGTTATTGTCCGATTTCTATGAAATTTTCAGGGATTGTGCGGGTTGGTGTGTAGACGGTCCCCTATGAAAATCATCATCCTCGGACTGATAGAAGCGACTGCGCATGCGCAAACGTGAATTCCTTGTAACAGCCATAACTTCCACATTTTCCATCCGATTTCAATGAAATTTTCAGGGATGTTACAGATTAGTATTTAGATGGTCCTCTATGAAAATCGCCACTTTCGGCCTGATAGTAGCCACTGCGCATGCGCAAACGTGAATTTCCTTGTAACGGCCATTACTTCTACATTTTCCATCCGATTTCAATGAAATTTTCAGGGATGTTACAGATCAGTGTTTAGATGGTCCCCTGTGAAAATCATCACCCCCGGACTGATAGTAGCCGATGCGCATGCGCGAAAGTGAATTGCTTGTAACAGCCTTAACTTCCACAATTTCTACCCGATTTCGATGACATTTTCAGGGATTACGCGGATTAGGTTGTAGATGGTCCCCAATGAAAATCAAGGCCTTAAAATTTACAGTAGCCTCTGCGCATGCGCAATCGTAAAATCCTTGTAACAGCCGTAACAGTTGCGTCTGAGGTGAGGATCTCAGAACCTTTCAACCAACCCCTTTGTAGATCAGTGAGCAAAGTACTGGACTATCAACCCAAGAGTCCCAGGTTCGATTCCCAATCTTGCTAAGAAATTTTTTGATTCCAATCCCTACCGCACTTACATTTTTCGTCCGAATTTGATGACATTTTCTAGGATTGTCCAGATTAGCGTGTAGATGGTCCCCTATGAGGGTAGTGAAAGGTACTTAGAGATTGGTGTTTTGAGATTAACTACTATGCATCGGATCATCTATATAATCGGGTTATGGATACGAGGAAGCTATGTGCCACACCCACTTGGCAGACGTTTTTTTTTGTTTTCCTGTTGCTCTCCTAGAGTTGTTGCTGTGTGAAGCTTTTGCTTCCGAGTCTACCAAGGTAGCGGAAGCTTTGTTTTCACTTTTCAAGGATGAAAAAAAAAAGTTCTCCAAAATCAAAATTTTCACTCGCGTTTTGCATTTTAGACCTTTCTGAACAATTTTGGTTCCGTGTCTGTGTGTCTGTCATGAATTCCTTGTAACGCGCATAACTATACGAAGTTATTGTCCGATTTCCATGAAATTTTCAGGGATTGTGCGGGTTGGTGTGTAGACGGTCCCCTATGAAAATCATCATCCCCGGAGTGATGGAAGCGACTGCGCATGCGCAAACGTGAATTCCTTGTAACGGCCATAACTTCAACATTTTCCATCCGATTTCAATGAAATTTTCAGGGACATTACAGATTAGTATTTAGATGGTCCCCTATGAAAATCATTATCCCCGGACTGATAGTAGCCACTGCGCATGCGCAAACGTGAATTTCCTTGTAACGGCCATAACTTCCACATTTTCTACCCGATTTCAATGAAATTTTCACGGATTATGCGAATTAGGTTGTATATGGTCCCCTATGAAAATCATCATCCCCGGACTGATAGTAGCCACTGCGCATGCGCAAACGTGAATTTCCTTGTAACGGCCATAACTTCTACATTTTCCATCCGATTTCAATGAAATTTTCAGGGATGATGCGAATCAAATTGTAGATGGTCCCCAATGAAGATCATCACCCCCGGACTGATAGTAGCCGCTGCGCATGCGCAAACGTGAATTCCTTGGAACAGCCATAACTTCCACATTTTCTACCCGATTTCGATGACATTTTCAGGGATTATGCGGATTAGGTTGTAGAAGGTCCCCAATGAAAATCAAGGCCTTAAAATTTACAGTAGCCTGTGCGCATGTGCAAACGTAAAATCCTTGTAACATCCATAACACTTACATTTTTCTTCCGAATTTGATGAAATTTCCTTGGATTGTCCAGATTAGCGTGTAGATGGTCCCCTATGAGGGTAGTGAAAGGTACTTAGAGATTGGTGTTTTGGGATTATCTACTATGCATTGGATCATCTATATAATCGGGTTATTTTCCCTTGAATCCAAAATTCCCAATATTTGATAAGCATTGAAAAAGTTTAAGGAAGCGTTTCTGGGAGTTTCATTTATAGACTAAATCTTTTCCTATGAATTTTTAAAGTTTCGACCGTTTATGACGTCACAGAGGGCTGGGGGGTCCCGCCCAGGCGGGAGGGACGCGTGACGTCATAAACGGTCGAAACTTTGAAAAATCATAGAAACAGATCTACTCTCGCTAGAAGGTCGCGGTTGGTGCCAAAATTCTCAGAATGTAGTCTACTTTCGATTAAAAATCTAAAAAAAAAAATCAAGGCGCACCCCCCCATTTCAAATTGTTTTCTAAGTACCTACAGCAGGGGCCTCCAACCTACAGCTCTCCGAGGTTTCTGAATCGGCCCGCCGAGAATCTTCACTTTTGAAGAAACTTTTCCAAACCTCGGAGATTTAACCCGTGCAATGATCTTCACTTCTACCTGTCTGTGCGAACAAACCTTTTCGAGGATGAAATCCACAAAATCTAAATACTGGGCCAACTTAAGGGGGTTCATAAGTCAAAATCGAAAATTTTTCATTTTTTTATTTTTATGTAATTCTGAAAGTTTTCTCAGACATTTTGGTATATGAAAATATTAAATTTGAAGAGTGGAAAGCAGAGGTATGAATTTTCAAAGATTGAGGAACCAAACACTGTTTCCGTGGGATAGCTGTTTCCCGCTTCAGGAGCTGCACTGTTCATAGTTTCTTAATTTCTGTAACTACCTACTGTTCTTTCGATGTTCATAACTTCCATTAGATACCTATTATGTTCTACTCCATGTCACCTGCATAGGTTGCCACCAAAAAGTACAAAAATAACGTAGCACTAGACTAACGAAAAAATCAAGTGAACCAATAGTGTATAACCATTCAAAAGCAACAGAATTTATTTAATTATTAGTTACAATAAAGTACATAAAACAATATGTATTATACTTACAAGTTGAGACAATGTTCCAAACAAACAAAACTGAGAATATGGGTTCGGCAAACAAAAACAACCGGAGAATGGGAGAAGGCAAAAACCGAGCACAAAATGTATTTATACGAATCAGTATGTGATATGAACCTTACCTAACCGGTGAAAACAGTGACTGATAAGAATCGTAACTACCAAAGGAATAATCAGACCTCAATTTCAATTTCTTTAACTTGAAATAACTACGAACTATCGATCAAATACCTCGAAAAACGGCAACCTCTCACAAATCGCGGTTTTTCTCCAAACCGGAAACCGGAAACCCTGTTTTTCGTCACTTAGGTACCTGTTGCCGGCAACCAATAGAGCTGGCAACTTGATTTTTTTTAAATATTGTCGAGAGGTGTTTATTACAGTCACTGAACAAGTTTCGACGAAAAACTCCCAAAAGAAACATGGCTAGAATTTAAAAATCATTAACATAAAAAACATGAAAAAACTGTTTTGAAATTTGTCTCTCGATAAAATAATATTTTCGCAACAGAGTTGAAACTCGCTCAGCGGATATATGAAGAATAGATAAAGAATTAAAAAAAAGTATGAAGATATCATGAATATATCTAGAGAAACAGGTACATGAAGAAGTATTAGATTAGTACCGACTCATGAACCCCCCTGATGGACATTTGGAAGCGAGTCTATCGATACAAACGACAAAATTTGAGCCCGATTACGCTAATATTTTGAACAACAAACAGTGCCACATCGCATCAAAGTCCTCTCCAATTACACTGCAATATTACCTGTTAAACGTTCTCAATCAATTTCATTCATTCCTCTTTATCTGTAAATCTTTCTTTTTTTGCTATTATAATGTTTGGCCCGTGCAATCGAGGAAACATTTAAATTCGGCGCGCCCTGAAAAAAATAGTTGGAGACCCCTGATCTACAGCAGAATTGAAATATTATCTGGTTATTGCTTCCGAGTCTACCAAGGTAGCGGAAGCTTTGTTTTCACCTCTCAAGGATGAAAAAAAAAGTTCTCCAAAATCAAAATTTTCACTCGCGTTTTGCGTTTTAGACCTTCCTGAACAATTTTGGTTCAGTGTCTGTCTGTCTGTGTGTCTGTCTGTCATGAATTCCTTGTAACGCGCATAACTATAAGAAGTTATTGTCCGATTTCGATGAAATTTTCAGGGATTGTGCGGGTTGGTGTGTAGACGGTCCCCTATGAAAATCTTGATCCTCGGACTGATAGAAGCGACTGCGCATGCGCAAACGTGAATTCCTTGTAACGGCCATAACTTCTACATTTTCCATCCGATTTCAATGAAATTTTCAGGGATGTTACTGATTAGTATTCAGATGGTCCCCTATGAAAATCATGATCCCCGGACTGATAGAAGCGACTGCACATGCGCAAACTGAATTCCTTGTAACGGCCATAACTTCCACATTTTCCATCCGATTTCAATGAAATTTTCAGGGATTGTGCGGATTAGATTGTAAATGGTCCCCTATGATAATCATCACCCCCGGACTGATAGTAGCCGATGCACATGCGCGAACGTAAAATCCTTGTAACAGCCGTGCGTACGTTAGAATCTCAAATCCCACATTGCCTGCTGTCAGGCCCCCGTAGCACATTCGCAGCGAGTCAAACTACTAACCAAGATGTAACGGGTTCGATTCCCAGCCATACCGAGAAAATTTTTGATTTTTTGAGTAGTGACTCACTTACATTTTTCATCCGAATTTGATGAAATTTTCTAGGATTGTCCAGATTAGCGTGTAGATGGTCCCCTATGAGGGTAGTGAAAGGTAGTTAGAGATTGGTGTTTTGAGTTAACTACTATGCATCGGATCATCTATATAATCGGGTTATGAATACGAGGAAGCTATGTGCCACACCCACTTGGCAGACTTTTTTTTTCTGTCAATGTTTGTTCTTCGTTTTTATAGTGGACGAGTATAGTTGCTAACATTTCACGAGTGCGTTCTGTGTAGAGAGAAGTGGTTTTGCAGCGCAAATTAGACACGAAAAACCGTAACGGCAAAAATTACCTGTATCATCAGCATGAAAACCTGTTTGTCGATCTTCTGGCACAAAAACCTGAATTTACTGTTCATCACTACTAATTCATGATCGATATACGTTGTGTTGGAGATATTGTATTACTGCAGCTGTCGAATTATGCATGAGATCTCGCAAGAACATGCTGAGCACAAAGGCGTATTAAAACTCATCTCGGATATTGCGGCCGTTATGGAAAAAATGCAGTTCAAATGTTTTTTTTTTCAATCTCATTCCCTAAAATATAGCTTTTCAAGGTACTTTGGGTTGTGGGATTCTAAAATTTGATTTCGCTAAATTCTTGTTTTCAGCTTTTTTTCTGTATTACTCGACTACATGGAATGGCACTGAATGATCAAACACATTTTAAAAATGATAGTGGCGAATGAAGAGGAGGGAAATTAATATTGAAGGCTTTATAAAATACTATGTTTATCGGGAACACGGATGATTGTTGTAATACGAGCCTAACAACGGTTTGGGTGTTATAGTATCAATAATTTTATTTTTTATTTTTGACGATTTTTTTTCTTTAATTATCTTAAATCTTGATGAGATTTCCGTTTATTGCTGTGATTTTGTCTCTTGTTTTTTTTTTTTTTTTTTTTTGCACTTCAATGACAGATTAAGGATCGAAGGCGCGAGTAGGATCTGTAGGTTGTCCTTTGGCTCTACTCCCTATTATACTTTGGTACCTACCATACTTACAGAATTTATCCTGAATTTAGGTGTCAGAGTCATAGTAGATCGCAAAGCCCAGCTGAGTCTTCTAGGATCAGAAATGGACTACGTCTCGAACAAACTTACGTCAGAGTTCGTATTCAACAATCCGAACATCAAAGGAACTTGCGGTTGCGGTGAAAGCTTCAACGTCTGAAAACAGCTCTTCGAGGTAATATAATTTATGGAATATTCATCTTAATTAGGTTCAACGATGGTGTCTTGACCAGTGGCGGCTCCTGCCCCGAAACTCAGGGGGTGCACAGAGATCAGGAGAGGCTGTCGAGAAGGGACAGAATAGGTGCTTTTCTCTGCCAAATAGAAATTTCAACGATATGCAAATGGGATAAATTTTGGTAAATTTTTCATCTTAAAATTGCAAACGGTACTAAAATACGCATGTACAATAGACACAAGCTACACGCGCTGGATGCTTCCTCCACAAACTCTGAACCTGGTGGTACTCCTGCCGACTTGCTTGCTTAGCTGCTCTGCGACCTCCACGCAACACCACTCTGGGAGAAGGTCCCTGGTGCTGCGTCACGGTTGCGTCCCCAACCCGTGGGAAGATTCTCCCTATATAAGCTGCAACCTCATCCTCCAGGTTGTCCAGCCCTTCAGCAGCCTGCCTCGCCAGATCCTGCAGGTAGGTGCTTTCATAGCCTTCAATACGACCTACCTGCACCTCAAGATTTCAGTCTTCAGATCGGCAAGAAGAATGGAGGTCCCGGGGGATGGATACTGAATGGCAGGCTGCTGCTCCACGTCAGCAGTAGGAGATGTGGGAGAGGCCCCACTGCTATTTGCCAGGATAGCTTCCTTGACAAGCTGCTTATAGTGGGGCCTCTGGCGGAGGGCCTTAATGGCATTGACTGTGTGTGTGGGAAAAGTTCGCTTAGATAGAGATTGATATGACGTACCTCACTGCGCACAGCCATCGCCTCATCTGCCACCATCCTGCGCAACTCCTCGGAAGCATACCTGGTCAGCAATCTTTCAATATCTATAGCTTCATTCGCAGCGACAGGATGCTTCCGTCTGACGTGGAGACCAAGGCCAGAACTGGTGGTGAATGCCCACTCACAATGGGCACACTGGTGGTTTAAAGAGGCAGTGGAAGAGGAAGAGGGTAGGGATGATGAGGAAGGAGAGGAAGGTCGACGCCCCTGCCTGGGGCGCCTCCCCTTGAACCCCGCGTACCAATGGGCTGGCGGGGGTTATGAGGTTCGTCAGTATTTTTTGCCATAACGGGGATGCGCTTTATTACAGGGTCAGGGGACCCGTTGACAGGGGTCCCCTCCCTAATCGCCAGAGGGTCATTCAGCCACCCCTGGAACTTCAAGAGGAGTCCACAAGGGAAACCTAATGGGGCCACCTCTGTCCATCCCAGGGGGGCCCGGGTTGCTCGACGGGGACGCATGACTTGGGTAGGGATAAGAAGGGCTCCAAGGAGATAGAAACACCCTCTATTACCCTACCCCAGCAACCCAATCTACAATTTACAATCTAGTGGCCATGTCGTGAACATTTGTCGCCAAATAAACATTTAGAAATTTTTTTGGTGGAAAAAAAGGCGTAAAATTAATTATTATTAAATGATGATAGAACCGTAGGTCTACCGTAAGGAGTTTTTTCTAAAGGTTCGTTATTAAAAATAATAAACCAAAAATTAAAATACGAGTAGTTGCTGCGTCATCTTCGTGTTGTGATGGTCATCTTTGTTTTCCAGGCGCTCAGCTGAGCTGATGAACCAGCAAGATACTTCTGTAGCACACCGCTCTTGGAAACAAGAAACTCGCTTCTTCCCAACTCCTCTCTGTTTATTACAATAGTTTTTCTTAAAAAATAGATACCGAAGAAATTCGTAGGATTCAAAACGGGCCATCTCGGATGCACATCCAGACACTTTTCATAATGGAGCCATCCCTAGCAGTTCAATCTCTAGTCAGGCTTAGGTTTTATAAAACATGTTTTTGTGTCGATCGAATGACAGAGCTAAAAGTTAGTTAACGTTCTTGTATTATTAATTGTTGTATCAATCATAATCCCGTTGTTATTGTTAGTACATGAAACTTAGATCTGGGAGAACCTTCGTTCATATTTTTGTCAGTTCTCATTGTTTTCACCAAACATTTACTGATTTTGCACAAAATTTGCGTGAGCTAATCAAAAGACCAACCTAAATCTAGGCTATGGCCTCGAATGTGTGTGAGATACCTCAACGATTCAGTATGATTGCGTCAGTTATGGAATAAATGTAGAATGAACCTATCCATAGCTAGGTTTAAGAACATATAAATTATTGTTGTTGAGTTAAAAATAATAAAACATGTAGATTTACTCGCTTAGTTTTGTTTTGTTTGAATACCTTTTTGCTTAGTGATTATAGATGGGACATCTTTATCGATATTAGAGAGTTTTTGGTGCCAGAATCTGACGGGCCCTGTTAGGAGGAGACTAGCGCAAGCAACAGAGGATGCTACCCAGTTGAAGGAGGAAGCCCGTTGACTTTGGACAGGGGGGGAAGGGAAGGGCTCGTGACGGTGGGCCTCTAGGAACGGGTGACTGTCAGGGGGCACCCTTTCATCATCGCCTGCCAGGGCCGTTTTTAAGGGGGGTGCGATGGGGGCGGGGGCCCCAGGTCAGGGGGGGGGGCCGGATTTTCAAGGTGGGAAGGGGGAGCACTCCTCAAAAAAAGGGTCTTTCTGCTTTAAAAAAAAATTATCGTCCTATGACACACCAAACTGAGTACTTCCTTTTTCTTTGCCGCCTTGGGCGATTTTGAAGTCGGTCAAAAAAAGAGATTTTACCTACTTTCACAACGTCGAAAGTGAAATTGTATTTATTTTATCAATGATAAAAAACTGTTTGAACTTGAGTTTTTCAATCCTCTAGTCAATCTTGTCAATACCAAGATTGAGTCGAGATTCGAGCTACTCGATAAGTTCAAGGATACATGGGGATTTTTGTTCGATCTTGAGAATATATTTTATATATATACCCGACCACCCTCTACTGCTGGAGAAATGTAAGCAATTAGAGGAGCGATTGACTCACAATAGCAGTCAAGATACCGATGGAATGAATCTCTGCATGGAAATCGAGGCCCTTCATAGCTCCGTAAATTGGAAGGAGAAAAATCAAAAACCAACACCAAAAAATATGCTTAACTACATAATAGCACATAAAGTTGAGAACCTCTACCCAAATACTTGGGTAGCACTCCGAATTCTATTGTCAATTCCTGTGACTGTTGCGAGTGGAAAGAGGTCGTTTTTCAAACTTAAACTAATCAAGACTTACCTGAGAAATTCAATGTCTCAGGACAGACTCTCTGCACTCGCCACATTGTCCATTGAAAATGATGTAGCTCATCAGTTGAATTTTAATGACCTGATTCGAGATTTTGCTGAAGCGAAGGCAAGGAAGGCTTCTTTCAAATAGTTTTTATTGCTTTGCCTAGTCTACCTAGTCTTTCACAAAAGCGTCCGATTTATTTTTCAAATTCAAGTATTCAACACATAAACATTCCATGTGGAAAATATGGAAATTTACTAGATTTTACTCAATTATTCTTCATTGTTATTTTTTCTATTTTGTATTAAGTAAGGCAAATACTTAAATAACTATAAAATATAATTTTACGTTTGTTGAGCTAGTGTTCTTGTGATTTTCTAACCTTTTCCTACATTACCTATCAATGAATTAGATTACGTAGGTGGTGGGGGGGGGGGGATACTCCTCCAGAGGGGGGCCCCCAAAGATTGCTCGCCCCCAGGCCCCAGAGGGGCTAAAAACGGCCCTGTCGCCTGCCGTTGGTGGGAGGCAAATTCATCGTCACCCGCGAATTCCGAGCTTTGTGAAGCAGTTCCACATGCACGTTAGTGGTTGCCAAAAACTCTCTAATATCAATGTTTTTGATAAATCGATGATTTGGTCAGATGTTATCGATAACATCGATTGATACATTTGAACTAGGTTTAGGGGCGTCAGGTGATAATATTCGTAAGGCAAACAGCTAGGCTGCAAATTATCACACAAAGGTTCATTATTTTTCTGATCATGCGCCAGCAAAGAACTCAGCTTTGCCATTATCACTACCTACTCAAGAGCAGAGAAAATTAGGTGAAATATAATAACTTAGACGGAAAAAATTCCCGAAATACGGACGACGTTTATTCGCACGGGGCTAAGAACAATGGACTGAGAAACATCGCGGATACTAACCCGCAATACAATATTCACTTAGATAGGCAGAGCAATTTGACTGCAACTGAATGTTCACTTTCATAACTCTACACCTACCAACCATGTTTTACCTTCACAATCAAGTTTATTTGGAAGAATTAAACGCTTCAAACTCGAAGAAATACAGAATTCTTTCGTTTAGAAATTTTATTACTGGTTGGTAAGGAAGCAAAACCGAGTAAAACCCAAAGAAACGATCGGCGATCGCATTTTGGTCAGTCAAAATTTGAAAGGAGATTAGGCCTCTTTTGCGATTCACTCGTTTTTCTGATTTATCGTAAGTTCAACCCTTAAGTTCTCGTAGGGAGCGAACAGTTTGTCCTACAAAGCTATGAGTGGTCTCATTCGATTCTAAAAATTCAATGGTAGGTAGGGTAAAGTCGTGTACCTTGGGTCGGATGTACCTTGGGTCATTTCCAAGATTTGTAGGAAGGACTGCTGAAAAAGATTTTGTGTCCACCATAATCTAAACTGTTCATCGAGACAATGAAATAAGAAGAAGTTTCATCTTCACAGATTTGACGCAGGATTGATAAGAATTTCCTAAAGTTTTTCTAACCTTTTTCGGAGTTTAGCGGCTCCACATTTTGATGGTCCCCAAAGAACGGTAAGTGTTTTTTTCTTATTGTTTTGGTAGTAAAGTGAAGAAAAACAATCAGTTAATCAGATGGTGTATAGTTTTGTGGTTAATTACGAGTGATAACTCGTCATTAGATGTTTTGTTTTAATTGGTGCATTCGTGTACCTTGAGTCATTTTTTGCTTGTACCTTGGGTCAGCCAGCTTACGTTGTTTTTTCATTTAATTCAGATGCCTCGAAGTGCAACCGGAATCAAATTATTCCAGTTCCACCGAAAACGCTTGCAGAAGCTGTGGATGAGATAAGAGAAGGGTTTTCCATCCGTCAACCGTTGACCACGGACAGGCGACCGTCAGATTCACCCAAAAAAAAGCATTTTTCGTTTAGCAAAATGTATAAGATTTGGAGACATCAACAGAATCCTGCCAGAACCAACAGTTAGCCGATGAGGCAAAGTTTGCAATTTCATTGGCAGGCATTACAGTGTTTTAATGTCTTTTTTTAATTCGCAATAGGTAGGCTTCCAATTTTTGTTTATTATTTTCAACAATTAATCTATAAAATCGACCTTGTTTATATTTTCTACTTCATGACCTGTTATTTATACAGTGTTTTTCTTTATAAGGAATAAGTAGTCAGAAATGTTAAAACAATAAGATTTCTATCAAAATGTCATACTATTCTAATAATAATAATTTGTAATGTGTTTCTTGGCTAAGAGTTCCTAAATAAGACTTTTCAAACACCGAACACATGATTTCTCACTAATACATGTGTTTTTGATATTTTAACAATGTTTTTTTTTTTTTTAATTTCTGTCTGCGACCCTAGGCACAATTCCCGACTCAAGGTACAATCATCACTGACCCAAGGTACATTCAGGAATGTACCTTGGGTCAAATTTCAAGATTTTTTGGAAAAATCACTTTATCAAATGTACAGTGATTTTAGCTAAAACTCTTCCTCTCATTTGTTCCCAAGTTGTCACCCTACAATTTAAAAACAAAATGGGATTTTTTAGAAGGTTTTTTGAACATTAAATTTGAGTTTGAAAAAAAATGACCCAAGGTACACGACCTTACCCTACCTATCTTAAATTTGTGAAAAAACAATACTTCATATCGAGAGTTTTCGAGATAGGGCGCCTTTGAAAATTACAGCCCTTCCTTTTCACCCTTTAGAAGTAACTGACATCAACCAAAAGCTTCGCGGCACTACTAGACCCCAAATGGAGTCCCATATACCAATCGATCCCATCCGATCATCGTTCAATAGTGGCCCACCTGTGGAGGAATCTAGGTAGTTGTCACGCTGGGTACACAGTTCTTTTTGACAATGTTATTTTGCTATAAAAATATGAATAATGGCCAGAAAAAAACATGCTCTCATACTGTCCCCTTGGTGTACGAGGGGGGACCCAAAAGTAACAGGATTTTCGTCATAACTTCTTCATTTTGCAATATTTTTACACCAAATTTTGATCACCTTCAAAGTTATTACCACTGACTGCAACACACTTTTCAAATCGCGTCTTTTATTGTTCAAAACATTTTTTGAATTAATTTAATGGAATGAGCTTGAGACCATCCAGCGATTTTTGTTTCACATCTTCCACAGCCGAAAACCGTTTTCCTTTCAAGTCCCTTTTGAGTCGGGGGAACAAAAAGAAGTCGCGGGGGCGAGATCAGGTGAATAGGGGGGGGGGGGTAAACAATCGGTGTTATGCCATTTTTCGTAGGAAACTGCTTCACAGACAGGGCAATGAGTGCGGGGGCTTTGCTCGTCTGTGAGAAGGCGCGGGACAAATTTGGCTGCAACCCTTCTCATGCACAAATCCTCCGATTTAATTCTCTGGATTAAACTCCAAGGCATCCCAGACATCCAGACCAATTGATCAACCGTTGGACAACGGTCTTCGCGATTATGTTGAGTTCATCGACGTTGTTGTCAGTTCTTGACGTTGAAGGGCGGCCAGAACGAGATTGGTCTTCAATCCTCATTTTCCAATTTTTAAAACGTTGAAACCACTCGTAGACACGTGTCTCGCTTAATGCAGCATCGCCTTGAGCAGTTTTAAGCATTACGAGAGTTTCAGCCGGCGTTTTTCCCAACAGAAAACAAAATTTCACGGCCGCGCGTTGCTCCACGCTGTCTGCCATCACACGTTTTCGCCAAAACGGAAAAAGTTGTTTCACTAAAAAAAATCTCAATGACGAACCGTTAAACTCACAGCATCCCAACTTCGCACACTGAATCGTAAGATGTGTCCCTTTCAAAACCCCCACCTGCCAACCAGACAATCACACCTGTCTTTCGCCTCAAGCTCGATTCCGGTTACTTTTGGGTCCCCCTCGTATTCTTACGTAAAATGTAAGTTAACGTACAGCTGCAAACAGGTTTCTTCGCAGTTCAAAAGAGGTTCCAGTAGTTTCCTAGAGAGTGTTTGCACTTGGAACCTTTTTACAGAGCTCGGAACCAATTGGTGGCAACTCAGCTGCCAAAACTGGTCTGTTTAGAATCCCTAAACGGTGCCTGGTGCGTGACAAATCTTCCTATTTGTAGAAATTGAAATAGAGTTGGAAATATTATTCTGATGGAATAACCAGTGTTAATGCCAGGCTCATGTTTTGTTTTGCTCTCGTTGTGTCCTTTCTCCTTTATCTCTGTCTCTCTCGCTCTCGTCGACTCTTCTCTTCCCCTGCTCCTCACTGTGAAGTCCACACCTCGTCTCAACCCCCGAATCAGTTCACCAACGCTCTTCGTCGTTAAAGCTCCCTAATTATTAATGGTCATCAGCATCCAGAAAAAAGGGCTATTTTTCTCTACACCGTACCAGTCATCAGCATCTGCATCGGTTTCTCTTCTCTCTCTCACACCTCAACATACCATATCGACGTGAGTAGCGTCTCTCAGCTAGTCAACGATATGATACCATAAATCATATTATGCTCTCCATATTCATCAAAATTCATTAATCTCATTCCAGATCCAAGGATTCCCTTGGAAGCACCATTTCACTGATCATTTCAACATCTCGCTGTTCATATCATCTCGTCATCTCGCTGTTCATCTCAACATCTCGACATCTCCTCATTTTCGCCCTTGTATGCAGCAGCAGCACATTCCTCAGCACATTGACGCTTCTCTTTGCGTACTCACCGGCATCCTGTCGATACGGTCAGAGACTTCCTTTATTCCTATCTCAACTCTTCCAAACCTATTGAAGCTCCTAATAACAATTTACGAGGAATAATTTTAATGTCCAAGTATTTTGTCTTTAAGGAACGATAATTTAACTTTAATACCTTAGGAAGGAGCTCCTTATTCATGTAATCTCTTTTCATAAATTTTACCTAACTCAAAATAAATTAGTTTGTACCCTGGATAATTGATTTTCAATAATTTCATTTGAATCCCCGTCTTTGGTATCAAACAACCAGCTCGTATTTCTACCTAATAATTCGAAAAGTATAATTTAATTTGATTAATTAAATAATTATAATATAGATATGAATTGGGTATG